>CM076648.1:16265011-16400461 GCA_038496675.1 Rachycentron canadum
ATATATATATATATATATATATATTCCATTCATAAAAACGTAATGTGACCTTCAACTAGAATTAGAATCAAAATCTAATCACTTGAGGCTAAATATATATATATTTGTGTTAAATTTGAAGAAATTCCCTGAAGGTATGGCTGTACAGGTGGATGGATATCCTGAAAATGTAATGCCTCCAACAGTGGCTGTTGCTGGGTGTTGCTATCAACACATGTCCTGTCTGCTCCACACCCCACTTCGTTTCATGACCAAAGCAAGACTGAGGCTGTGACCAGAATCTCTTTGTTGTTGACACATTCACTACTCCCAATATGGCTTATGCACTTAATAGTTTACTCAATAGAAAGTAGTAAATTAAAATATTGGTGACAACAGCAACCTCAAAATGCTTAGTAGATAAATTACCATTCTACAGTCTGAACTAAATGAGAGGGTGTGTCCTCATTTGTGTCTGATATAAAGTATAAAATTTAAAAAAGCATCACAAAAATGCAACTTTTGACAAAAACTGGACCGAAAGTCTGTTGACTAAAATCAGACTCAAACTGATACATACTTTCATTAAATGACTAAAACCAAATCAAAATCAGGAGCCAAATTAAGAAAACAAGGAGGTATGAGGTGCCAAGTCATAATTTGTGATAAGTCTTCTAAAGATGAGACAACTAGACTGTGAGAATTAACCAGTGAATGATTGATGTTTTTACTGGACAGCTGCTTCAACAATTAATCAATTATCAAAGAGTCACTAAGGAATTTTCTGTTAATCAATTACTAGTAGTTAATTACCAAATATAAGACTGAACAGAAATACTGTATAGGCATCAGGAAACACTGGCTAGCGTGTAGGTTGTGCTATTGTCACTCCTAAAACACAAATTCAAGATAACACATAAGCCTCCATACACACACCCACATACGCTAATACAACACTTGCATAAAGTGGCAGAACATTGCACAAGCGCTGGCACACATTTGCTTGACTAATTAAATGTTCCATCAAACACATACTGTACTGGAAAGTATACATAATTTATACAGGAACACACACTTAAACAGCATTTCATTGCCTCGTAGTATAGTCAGTCTCCACTGAATCACCTGGCTGGGCTTTATCCAAGTGCTCCACACTTATTTTCCTATGATTCCCCCAACCACATACAGATCTGCTGTAGTCTCCTAACAGGGTGACCCATTTACCGTCAACGTAGTCTCAGTATTCAATACCTCCCTCTGCATCTCCTCCTCTCCATCACACACACACTCACATGCTACTTCTCTCTCTCTCTCTCTCTCTCCCTCTCTCTCTGGATCTCTCCCTTTGCCACCCTTTTCTCTTTTGCCCTGCTTCCAGCTGAGAAAAGTAAAAATAACTGCTCTGTTGCAGGAAAGCATAAAAGCCATGGTGTGAGTTTCTGGCTCCACATGTGAAAATGAATCCCTGACACTGTTTTAGAAATGGGAAACATGTCATGCGTCACTTCTTAGTAACTTTGAGGAAGAGAAAGTTTTCGCAACATGATGAATATAACGTGTTAAGATTGTGCCTTTGTTGTTGTCCATATATTGTCCAAATATTGTGATTTGAAATGTTCATGGCTAAATTATGGAAGTGCCTGTTGAGATAGTGTTGGTAGTTGTATTTCTATGTGTCCCAAGTAAGCACCTTCAACACAGTTGGCTTGAAAGCCTCGATGTTTCCAAAGACATCATCAATGTGGCCTTCGCAGTCACCAGATCTCAGCCACCTGAACCACGGATAAAAGCTTTTTCTACTATCATCATTAAAACACCAACTGAGTAAATATCTTTTGGAAGAATGGTGGCCCATTGTTCCCGTAGAGTTCAGAGACTTGTAGGATCTGTGCCAAGGAGCATTGAAGCTGTTCTAGAGGCTAAAGCTGGAACAACCTTCTATAACTATTAATTTGGGAAACATCCAGCACTTTATCAGAAACACTGTACACCTGCTTATTCATGCAATTATCCAGCCAATCATGTGCCAGCACTGCAATGCTGCCATATGATTGGGTGATGGCACTGCGCTCACCTCTCAAACTGGAGCCTGCAGAATTATAAACATACCTGTTGTGATGTTTTCAGATGACTGAGGGATTTCATTAACGGAAGGAGATGATTCTTACACAGTATAAAGCAGATGCAGAAAACATGTAACTTAAAGATTAAGGCAACAATATATTCAATAAAGTAATCAAGCTATATTTATTTTTCTCATCCTTTAAGTTAGAGGTGTTTCCCAATTACTAAATAGCCTTACAGCCTCTTTGCTTTCATTTTGAATGCAGTGGTTGAATAACATCATGGATCTCCTGGAGGCAGAATATAAGTCTTAATCAATAACTAGAAGATTCAGTCTCATCTGCTCAGTTGTCCTCACTTTATCTCTCACCAAAATAACCTATATTAGCTACTGCATACAAATATCAATCAGCAAGCCAAGTGAAGTGTTTGGACAGATTAGTCATGTGCAGGTAGCCATGCTTGCACACATGAAGAGGTTCTGCCTTCCCTCTGTCCCAAAATATCATTGACTCTCAATATATCAATAACAGAGCAAGTGAAATGTGCATGTGATGATTATTTGTTCCTGTCTAAACTTGTGTTGATAGAGCACATGATCCTCTTGCACATGCAGCACTTAACTCTTAGTACCAAAGACCTTAATCAGAGAACAGACACTTAAGTCCTCCCCACACAACAGACATCTTTGGAAGATGACACAAAGGAAATGTGCCAGCCAATCTCCACATTCACTGTTAGATGCATTCTGTATTTTAACATATCTGATAATGTAGATTATGTTTTATTTTAGCTTTTATCTGCCTCTGTTGCCCTGCAGCTTCCTTCCAAACCAACATGTTATGGTTACCATGTTATTTTGTTCATGGCTCCAGAATGCAAGCATTGCATATTTAGAAATTCACTCATTGTATATAATTTATGCCTCTTTTAAAATTTTCATGAAGCATAGCTTTGAAAAAACTTGCACAAATGGAACATGCAGGGAAAGGGACCACAGGACAAACATCAAGCCAAGTAAGTAATGAAGTAATAAACAAACCTGTTTTAAAGTCAGGAACACAAACACTTCACCCCAATTTAGTTTAATTTCCTCTTTCTCTCTCATGAAATGTAGTCAGTATTAACCTAAATTTGTTTGCTATTTAGCACAAGCCCCTTGAATTTAATTCTACATTTCATTTCCACATAAAATTGGGTGCAGAAAACAATAATGGTGACCAAAAAATTAAATAAGATTTCTCATTTTTAATGTAAATCATCTGTCAGAAATGCATTAGAATAGCAGCAGCATTAAACATTTAAAAATGTCTCTCCATCTCTTACTGTACGCTCTCCTCTCCTCCTGATTCTGCTGCGACTTTCACTCCTCCTACAGAAGTCCTCTCTCACTCTCTGTGTGGAGTTATGTGCTTTTCCACAAGCATATTATTTTCATAAATGTGGAGAAGGAATGATAAGAAATTAATAAAAAATATCAAATCACAGTATGTTGCTTTATTCCCATAGATGATAGAGATTACCACGGAACAGTTAAATTAATATGGCTCACAGTGGCTAATGTAACTCTGCTTGATTAGTTTAGTAGAGTGAAAATGATCCATAAATGATAATTATGTATGAATGTAAAACCTATTGATAAGTGAAGTGAGAATGTGAGTCACACTGACATTCATATATATATATATATACATTCATATATATATATATATATATATGAATGTCAATAAAATTATATAGCATTAAAAGATGTAAATTACAGCAATAACTATCAGTGACTGTGCAAAAGTCTTAGACCATCATTAGCTTTGTTGTTTTAGCAAAGTTTTAATGACCATACATATTTATTTTTTGTTCACCGGATTGGGAAAACTGCTCACAATCAAACGCTTTCTAGAAGGAATGGCATGATGAATTAGAGCCCGTCTGTACTTTTCAGCATCATGATCCCATCAAGTCAGACAATATCCCCAACACCACTGGCAGAAATGCAGCCCCAAACCAGGACAGACCTCCACCATGTTTCACTGAAGGCCGCAAGCATCATTCTTCCATCTCTCTTCTCACATACTGTCAATGATTGGACCCAAAATTTTAAACTTTGATTCATTGCTCCATAAAACTCTTTTCCATTGATCTTCATTCCAGTCTTTGTGAGCTTTATCATATCTTAGCATTTTCGCCCTGTTCCCCTTCCGAAAAAGTGGTTTCTTGGCTGCTGCCCTTCCACAAAGACCATTCTTGATTGAGCTTCTTCTCACTGTAGAAGAGTCAACTTGGCTTCATCCTGATGAAGCTGCCAGATGCTGAGCCAGGTCCTTTCTGGACTTCTTCCAGTCTCTCAAAGAGGCAACTCTGAGAAACTCTTCATCAGATTTTAAAAGTTTTCTTGGCTTGACCTCTCCTGATTCTTCTGAGTTCTTTATAGCAGCTTGAATACCACAGCTTGAGTGTCCAGTTTGTTTGCTGATTTCTTTGAGAATGGCCTTGCTGATCCAAAATTTTGATTTTATGTCAAATTCTCTGATCTTTGCCATTTTGAATTAAATGATGTGATTGAAAGTTGGTCTTATACACATCAGCAGCTTCCAATGAGTTAACCTCATACAACATGTAAATGTAATGCTCAAGCATGTTCAGCACAAACCTGGTGTAATAGATATTTTTCACGGCATCATAAATTTGGATGTTAGCAATGACATTAATAATAATAAGTTCTATTTCATTAAGGTTTAAGAGCCAGGTTCCTGCTGTTACTCAAGTGTAAGAGGAGGTCATACTGAATACGTCACTTTAGCCTATAGAAGCAGTTTTTTCTGATTATTTTTAGCTTTCTAATACTGCTACACATTTCCTGTATTTTCTGTTGTATTCTAATGAAGACACTGAGAAAAGTAGAGTTTTGCACAGTACTATATGTCAGCAGAATATGTGCATGGCAACAAATAGGATGAGTCACAGAACACAAAATAAATATTAGAGCAAAAAATAACAAAAAACAGAAAAATAATACTGAGTATTTGTTCATAGACCTCATAGAGAGCTAATAAAAAGTTCAATACATAGGTTTCTTGATCAAGTCGCTATACTATACGATTTTATATAAGGCAGCTCTGGGTCAAGAGTGTGTCACCTCCTTTTACTGAGGGGAGGAGCTGCTGACTATCACTCTCTGAGACTGTCTCAAGAGTGAGTGTGATGAATCAGGTCCAGCAAATTCAAGAGTAATCACTCAAAATGACTTAAAGTGACTAAAAACCAGCGTTCATCTCTGATATTCAAGTGAGTTTCAAAACATTCAGAATTTTAGATGGAGTTGGGCATGTTTGTCAAAGGTCTTCATGATTCGTAGCACTAGTCAAACTCTGAAGTACATGAATATTTTCAACAAATTTTTCTAATGAACTGATTCTGCTGATTTAGGACCCTGAAAATAGCTGCTTTCAACATTGCTAGCTCAGGGGTATTGTATTATTCAGACCCCTCCTTCTTTTTGGAATTTGTCAGACACCGATTTGAAATAATAAAATAATATTTCTTTAAGAACGTTTACCAGTGTTTGTTGTACTGATGCTAACACAAAGTGAACTTTATAACATAGGTTTAACTAAAAATCTAAACATATAAAAGTACAGACAATTCCTGAACAGACTGTTTTTCACTTCCGATGTCCTAATTTACTTAATATATTTTATCTAGCACAATGTGGATTCATTTATTTCATATGTTAACTGTGTCATGCCCAGTCCTACGATAAATTATGACAAAGGCTGTTGATGATTATGAGGATGTTGTTCATCTTAGCAGTAAATGGTGCTTCTAGTGAGATCAAACTCTTAGTTAAAATCACTTTATTATTATTATTATTAATAATGAAGGCCTGAATACAGGTGCTAACAATAGCTACAGTAATCTGTCCTTAACCCCATTTCTGTATGATCCAGGCACAACATCAGTTTGGTGATTTATTCACAACAGTGTTGATGGATTTAATTGTTTTTATACAAAAGATTGTTTATAAGTATTTTCACTCATGTACTTCAATAACTTCACTTTTTCTTTATCTTTCTTTATTTCTTGCTCTCCAAAACATTATCTCTAATTTATAAAGCTAGTCAAGCCAAAATGCCTCATGAGCAAACTCATTATATCCAAAAGTCTGAATAAAGTTAATAATTTGTCCAAATTAAGCTTAACCAGACATGTCTTGTTTTCCAGGACAGTGCACTGACCTGCATGTCCTGTTGCCCTGAAGACTCCTGCAGTTCTCTTGGTAATGGAAAACAGAGAGACCCAAAGAGCTGTGTTGAACAGGTATGACACCAAACCAATGGAAGTAATGGGTGGAACCATTTTTAATTTAATGTCCACAGGTTGAAAGCCTTGCTAACTTTCTAAGACACAAGCCTCACATTATCGTTAGCATGTGGTAGAGGTTTTACAAATGAACAAAGCAAGATTGATTCAAAAATGTATTTCAAGATGATGTTGCAAGAATGTTTTTCCTATCATACAACTTTTTTCTTTAAAAAGTGACAACCATACTTTGATGTGACCAGTATAGCTTTTTGTGGTTTCTATGTAATGACTATGTATGACTAATTGCTGACTCTACTTGTGCTACTGCTACCCTATGTTTTAGCATTTATCATTATGCTTGTTGTTTAGTCAGTGCTAATTGGCACAAGTCACATAGTCTAGTTTGAAAGTCACATCATCTAGTTAAGAAAGTTAAGAATTTTTAATTTGAAGTCACAGTGGAGCAAATAATTAGAGCTATTTTGGTTATTATCAGCCTATTTTTACTGACTTTACTTTAAGGCCACAGATGGAGGACAGCTTTGATCAATAAACACTAGAGAGGAACAGAAAGTACAGGAAGACACAGGATAAAGCGATACATGAGCTGGGAAACATGAAGTCACGTATGGAAAGCTTTTCTGGGTGAGTCACACCAGAAGGCCTCACTCTCATGCATACCAAGTACATTGATGGCATAAATTTAAATACTTTGTTGAAGATCCACCATTGGTGCACACGTTATACAATGGTTTTCCTCAGTTAAAATTCAGATTACATATACAAGGTGACATACAGACAGGGGGCAAATTAATGGAAAAACAACGTGGTAATAGCATGTGATTCACACCATTTTCAGACTCATCAAAACATCCAGGAACCCTCCGTGCCTTGTGGATGATGGTTTTGTTTGTATGCTCCAAGATTAGGCTGATGTCTGCCTCCACTAAGATGTAAGTAGACCTACATGTTGGGGCTATATCATTGACAGACATGTGGGGGACAATCAGAACTGTGACTGGCTACTTATGTTTACTCGTTTGTTGGGAGTGAGGACAACATTAAGGAAATTGAAGACAGGCTCTCAGTTTTTTTCTCCCTTTCAGTAGCAAACATCTAAGAAAAATATTCAGTTCAAGTTCAAGTTCAAATCTTCTGCTGTGTGATTTCTGCTCTGTATGAATCAAGTGGCAACCCAGCATAACATCATGCATTGGTTTGTGAACTGCCATTTTGAAACCTTGAGTTTGTCATTTGTCCATTGCATCTGTGTTTCTGAAACCAGAAGAAACCATAATTGGAAGAGAAACTGGAGCTGAGGAGTGAGGAGTGGGTCCACACCCTAATTCCATATAGTTTCCTCTAAATGCCACCATGATTTAAAAAATGAACATCATGTTGCATTGAGACCATAAACAACTGAGATGTAACTCTGGTTCAAAAATGAAGTTATTAAATGTGACAAAGGAAAGGATTGTTACAACATCCATACCAGTACATTGTTACTGTTTACTTATCCAAACTGGCAGTGAGATGATCCAAATCTGCTACAGGTAATACACTGACTTTGTTATGGTTGAAAGCCATAAAACACCTTTGCTGAAGCCATTTACCACTAGTTAAAATTCTTTGTATCAAATATCATTGCATTTTTCTGAGGTATTAAGTACAAAATTAACTGAAAGCTCAATAAAACCAAAGTACAATACATCTTTTCTGTATTTTGTTTCATTGCAAGCGTGTTTACATTTGATTCCTCATCCTCATAAACTCTCAATGAAAATGCATTAGAACACAAAGACTTCAAATGACAGCAGGACCAGAAATGAGAAATGCTGTCTTACCTTATGCCTGCACTTAAGCACCACTCCATATGCTCCTGGACAGAGAGAGATAGAGAGAAAGATACAAAATATCAATAAAGTGAGACTGAGATGTGTTGTTAAGTCTCAACATCTTAATTATGTTTTGGCCTCCTAAACCTTAGACAAACATGTTCATAAAAAATAAGTGCAGTAGGTGAAAGCCGCCAGAGAAACAGCAGTTAATAGGTGAGGCGGTGACATATGTACTCTCCCACACATTCAACACACACGTATGCTTATACCTTTGATAACTAACACCACACACACACACACACACACACACACACACACACACACACACACACACACACACACACACACACACACACACACACACATAGTGTCCCTGTAGCTTTCCGTCTTTGTTAGGCACGTCATGTTCTCAGTTGATCATCCATATTTCAGATCTCTGATTTACCCATATGAATCTGTTTTTAGGCTTGTCAGTCACACTTGTATTATATCCAGTAAAAAAATATCCAAATAACTGCTTTTGTTGCCATTCATTACACATACAACATACTAAGGTTAGGTAAATGCTGCTAATCTCAAGCACTCTGTGTTCACTCCCAGTTGTGCCTGTTCCAGGTTAAACTGTTCATTCAACTGGGGAACAAGGCAAGAGCAAACACATTATCCCACATGAATAAAACTCTCCCCATTGCCCTGTATCCTCATTTTTTCACCTGATGCATAATGTTGCCTGGTTAGCCCTATCACTGTACTGGTAGCAGTATAACAGGGCAATGAAATGCAATATTCCCCACCATTTGTCAAAATCATAGATTTTGAAGAATAATCAAATAAAGAAAACAAGTAGATTGAGCTCCTCCTTCAGTTTGCTCATATTACTGCCATATAAATAGAAATCATTGACATGCCTTATAGTAGCTAAGTAGAACATGCAATAGCTGAGTTGAATTATTTACTTTGGATATAGCGGTCATGTTTGGAGGCTAGAATCCATCTGTTTTTGTTGCACTGCCTTTCAGTCATGATTCTTTTTGTCTTGTGCTGTGATTTACAGTTTTGTTGTGTCTTATGGAGACCTGAGGTCACACCTTTTCACTTGGCCACCCTGTGTTGAAGTGGCATCTGTGATAAAATGGCTTTTCTTTTGAAAGGTGCTTGCATTGTCTGAAACAAGATAAAACGACAATGATTTTTTACATGGACAGAAAACTGCAGGAGCATAATTTAGCTTTTGAGAAGGACTGATGAAACAAATGCACTGTAACAAAACTTGCGCTGTGACAGTGTTGTGAAAAAGCTATTTCAAACACTCAGGGGGCTTCTTTGCAAAGGTGATCTGCACCATGCAGATCACAAATGGCTACAGCATAATTTTTTCTAAATTCCTTAATTCGTTGCAAATTGCAGATTAATTTGTGAGTCCTCCTGTGCAGAGCTCTCACATACTCTTGCATAGGTCACAGGTATGTATGTTTTGTTTGTTATTGAATTTTTAACATTATTGTGAGAGGAAATAACCTCATGTTGCAAATCATAACTGTTGTTAAAATCTGGTGAAATGGCCTCAAGAATGATGATCAATAGCATTAGATTTTATAATTATATTAAATATTAGTTTTTTTGATGAGTTAGAGGTGCAAGAATAAAATGAAGAGCGAAGTCAATTTAAATCAGATCACTGTTTGGATTCTGGGTTAATTCTGAAAGAATTCAGCAACTATGATCCAGATGATACGGTGTTTTGTTCCTATTTGCAGCAAAAAAGTGTTGTGGATTTGTTCTGAAGCTGACGGGTCTCTGTTTCATAGTGTTGCCGGCTGCAGCGCACAAGTACTGAGGTATTTGGAGTCATTTGCCACCTCAAAACAGACAGAAAAACATGAATTCTTAGGGAGGAAAAAAGTTGAAATAATGAAAACCAGCAGTGACAACAGAGATGTATATAAATCTTATCTGTCTATAAGCACAAACAATTCATTTAGGCAAGAAAAAAATGTCTAGCTGCTACTCTCCCATGACTGAACTGCAGTTCTTTGTGGATCTAACTTTTTGATTAATGTGTGCTGACAAGCACCGATGTAGATCACAGTTAGTGAGAATTATCAACAGTACAATAAACACTTGGTTGCTCTGTCTTCTCACATTAGAGTGAAACTGGGGATGAATGTCAGTGCAACTCTCTGAAATCAGCCATAGATGATGCTGCTGACTTACTGAAATAAAAAAAATAAAAATAATGCCTGCATGAGTTAATATACTGTATGAAGGACCTATGTGCAGCTTAGGAGTCATCTGTAGCTACAATTACATCTTTACCCTCATTTATTTCACTGTCAGAAAAACATAACACAAATACACAAGGCGCACACGCACATACACACACACACACACACATAGGCCGAATAAAAGCCCAAATGTCATCTTTATCCAGTGGAAATGAGTACAAATATGGTTATTTTCACAATTTCACAAAGTAATCCAAACTAGATGATCAATCAGCAAGATGACATAATTTATCTGGTTCATATATGTATTCTATGTGTTCAAGTTTTGTTAATTTTATCAATCAATCAAGATTGTGGTCAGGATTAAAAGTGTTGGCTCTGCGTTGGCAAAGATGTGAAAGTCACCTGTGCTTGCACAGCTCACACGGTGAATTTACCACAGTGTGCATTTCCATGGCATTAATTCTTGTCCAACTAACTTTTTTTTTTTTTAAGCACAAACACTGCTTTAATTCAGTTTCTTATTCTGTGCTGTTTTTCCAAGCATGGTTTAGTTACAGTCCAACACTTCCTGCTGATTAAAAGCCCTGAGCAGGATAGGGATGGTTCATGCCCTTTGAGTCGCTGGAAGGTTTTTAGTATGAAACAACAATCCTGGAACAGTTGAATTTCACTGATGGTAACTTAACCATGGTTGTGAAAAATGCAAAATAGAAGCATCTGGGAATAAAAAGAAAAGAAAGTTTGTATTACAGTGATTCTGTTATTGCACTGGTGAAATTAATGGTCTGAAAATGTACACTATCAAGACAACTGTGAAACATAGAGGAGCTTTAGAGTTTTGCATCAACAGCAAATGAAAACTGGTGCAGACCAGGAAACAGGGAGATTTTTTATTAAAATCACACTTGCACTTACAATTACACTTAAAAAGCAGGGATATTTAAAAGTAAAACCTGTCTCATATAAATACCTGGATTTCTCTGCTGTTGGGGTAAATAAAAGCCCTGAAATCTACCTGAGAATATATGGTAAACAAATGCCTAATACTATCATTTTCCTTGTGAGGACAGTCTCAGAGGATGACACGCTACTCCACAACAAACTTCTCCAACCTCTCGGACTCACAGGCCTCGTTTAAAATCTTCTGTATTGTGTCAAAAATGTTGAGTTTCTCATAAGGGAACATGTTGGAAATGCAAGACGTGACCACAGTGATGCGTACATGTCAGTTGTGCAATGTAAAAGCTAAAGCACCCAAATCCAGACACATATGTGACCTCAGTGACCCTGATCACCAGGATCAGAGCTGTCGGTAAACAACTGCATGCACAGTCCTCACGTTCTACAAACATGGACTGAAATCTGCTGTGTAAAACCACCCACCTTCTCCCACAATGCCAAGGACTTCAAACTTATTCATCACATCACCGAGGGTGGGGGCTCCTCCAGCAGGTGAAATGAGCTGCTCTGGTTTTAGCGAGGAGACTCCTGCTTCGACCGACGGCAGGTGGAGAGAACTGTAGAGTCCAGGAAAAACATGGCAAGTGTCTGACCACACCCCATCTTCACTCCTCTTCTTCAGCCTTTCTCTTCTTTAGTCCACAGCTCTCTTCCAGCCTTCTGTTTTTTGTTTTTAATGTCACTTTCTTTTATTTATGGATCTGACTCAAGTTGTTCAACTTGTCTCCAAACTCCCTCTATTCCACGTCTTGAGGTCCTATGTGTCGTATTTCTATCCAAATCTCCACTCGGTCAGACCTGGAAGATCAGAAAAAAAAATAGGGAAGTAAGGAGTTAAAATATTCTGTCAAAGGGTCACTCCAAGGTCCAACTTCCCATCAGTCCTTACACAGGCGGCAGCATGCTGGTGGTACTTCTGGCACAGATGGTGGCTAACTAGGACATGTAGCCTAGATGTAGAAAGGCAGGATTTCCTTGAGGACACATTTAAATCATGGATGACTTAAGCATGACTTCCACACACTAATACTTGCTTTTATTTCTGGCAGCCCCACATTCAACCTGGAGGATGCTGCAAGGATGAGTTTGGACTGAATCCAGTGTATAGTAAGTGGCAGCACTATTAAACCATGTCTGATTTACCCAGGTTTAACTTTGTAGATTGCTGTCAATTTCCATGACTGAAATATCTCAGACATTCAGATTCATGAACCAGTAGGACGATCAGTCTTACTGGTGATTCCCTGGTTTCTTTCTCTAATGACAACATTTCAACAACAATTTGATGGTTTGCCATGAAATCTGGACACTCGTGTGGTATTCCCCTGAGGTCAAAATGGTGCATATTCTACATTTATAAACATTCAATGATAAAGTATTTTCTTTTAGGAAGAAAGCAAAAATAAGGCTCAGAATAATCATAACCAAAGACTTAGATCCTCCTGTCACACATCCAAAAACTGACCACGATTATTAAATGCCTCTTTTGTAATACAAATACTGTTGGAGTGAAACCATTAAAGCTTCTCACAATATCAGTCCAACTTCATTTGTATAACACTTGATTTATTCAGCTGTGCAAAAACACTTTAATGTTGATTTGGCTCATGTGCCTGTGTGGGCGTTTTCCTATGCAGTGTACACTCCACACAGCAAAGTCTTTCCAGGGGAAGAGATAAGGTGGATGTTGAGGCCGACCATGGCTAGTCATTTAAGGATATGGTGCTGCTGCTGGTGAGTGATTACATTATTGATGTATCTTGTCCAAACAGACAAATATATATCACAAAAACCTGCAAATGGAGCAAACTAGGATCCATTATTTGTTATTCTGAAGGAAAACTGTTCCTAAAAATGGGTCCAGCAGAGTCAGTTTATTGATAAGCTGCTGCTTCTCCTTGCAGCCTGCAGGCAGACAACTGGTAAATGGAAACAAGGTGAAAACAGCACCACGAAAAGTCCCGAAAATATTGACAGAATGGACTGAAACACGAATCTTGCAAGAAACGCCTGTTGATGTCTGCATGCACGGAAAGCCACAGGGTTGACTGAGTTTGGGAGTGTGAATCTAATAGGCAGGTACGTGCGTCCGCGTGCGCGCGTGTATATGAGGTGAGAGAGAGAGAGAGAGAGAGAGAGAGAGAGAGAGAGAGAGAGAGAGAGAGAGAGAGTAGTAATGCTGTTCTCTCTGCACCGAAACTGCGTCTCTCTCATCGCTGCGTTGCGGAGCGCACCACCATTCCAGCGCTGTCCACGCGTTTCTCAGCCTACACAGCAACCAGTGCATATATTATAACGTAGTTCACAGACCATGTTCACGACAGTGTTGCACAACACATCCACAAATAGCGTTTTCCCATAAACCCACAATTAGATACAATTTCACGCACGCAAAAAAAAACCAAACAAACAAAAAAAAAAAGATTATCTTAAGAGATACGAAGAAAAAAAACCCCATCGCAGCCCGTCTCTCATTAAAACCAACGACCCGCCTGTTACCTGCAGATGTGATGTGTCGTCCGTGTGAGGTGAGAAAGCTCAGTCTGTGAAGCACAGAGCACCATGCCCATGAAAACGATGATGTGGGAAGACGAAGAAACATCATGTGGAGTGACAGAGGAGGGGAGGCCCGGCGCGTCGTGACACCATCAAATATCTTACTCACTTATTTTCTGGATGGAGATGAGACAAAATCCGCAGGCATAACGCCGACGACGGGGTATCCATGTACCGTCAACAGTTCTTCAGAGGCTCCGTGTTCTTAGCCTCAGCATCAGCTGGTTATAGCAGCAAAATCGTCATTGCTCTGAGCGACGCCGCGGACAGCCAATAGGAGCGAGGACGTCGGCGCGTTCCAGCAGTGGTTTTATATCCACTATGAGGTGCGATGAAATAAAACTTGGATGGAAATAGAATCCAGCTAATTTGTTAAATATTGACCATGTCTGATATCAATCACCCTCCATTAACACAGACCTAACACTGTCCCTGATAGTGCTGCCCCCCCCCTTTAGTCATGTGTCCCTGATTAAAAAAATCTTTTTACAGGCTGTCTCCACTCTCCCCCACCTACACCTCCCCTTCATTACTGCACTAATTGGTGAAATCAGTGTGAATCCGCTGGATTCAGTTGTTAGGTTGGTCTGTTTCATAAGGAGGAGGTGTTATAAATATTTTCTAAATTAAATGCTGCACCCGCAGCCTTCTCCCAGAGGTCGTGTGTGCTGTGTTTGACCTCCACATCATTTCTTTGGCTCTTTGTTCTCACTGCAACAACTTTATCATACATTTGTTTTTTCTTTTAAATGACATTTAAAGTCGATGTGGTTTACAGCGACTTTAGCCTCCAACAAGCATGTTTAGTGTTTTCAGATAAGCTAAATGCTTCATTTTTCATTTTATTGTCCAACAGCCAGTGATGGAGGATCCTTTCCAAAGCAAAGGCACCACAAAGTGAATAAATACTCCATTACAACTGGGCTGAAGGTCTGATATCAAAACTGTGTAATTACTGTACATGGTTTATCAGATATACATGACATACATTTACAAAACTATACATACACATAAATCAGAACAACAATATCCTTATTAGTATGACCCATTTTGTAATGTTATTATGGGTGCTGGATTACATTACTGCTGCATTAACATACAAGCATGTCTTTATTGATGCAATTGGTTGACATGGAGATATTATAACCACTTTATAAACTGTTGGATAGACTAAGCTTCAATAAAACATCATCATTTCTTAGATGATCAGATGATTGTGTGATAAGATGTTATAGGCTAAGATCAGATAAGTTCATTTTGTCTGCAGTGAAGTAGAGAAAAAGTATAAAGTAGAATGAAAATAACATACACAAATAAATATTTGTAATTTAGTACACTTCTTAAATAAATCCACCACTACACAAAGTCTTCTCAAAGTCTTGTCCATGATGGGGCAGTAACTCATCACTCAGTCCTCATCCAAGAAGAAAAAACTTTCTCTGCTGGATTTGATGCCACATTAGTTCAACACTTAAAAGAAATTATTTCACCTATTGTTAGTGATAGTTTCACTAATGGGAAACTGGAATAGGCCCTTATTGTTAGTTGAGTTAGCTGGAGTTTACACTCAACATTTCTTCATCAATCAGTGTTTATCTTATAGACAGTAATCAGCAATAACTTTATTTATTTAAATAAAGTGCTTCTGTATCTGTACTTCAGAAAAAAACGCTTTACTTATGCATTTCTGGTATATTCTGCCTTGTAGTTTTGCTTCATTGCATTTCAGAGGTAAACACTGCGTCCTTCATTCCTCTATATTACACCTCTGGTCACTTCTGACCCAAAACATGTTAAGACTTTAACATTGAAAAAGATTTTACTGATGGCAGGCAAGTGAAGTTTATCTATTTATTTGATTTGTTTCTTTGATAGGGACAGGGCACACACATCAAACTGTAGATGAGGAATACAGTATCTTCAATTTGAAAATGTGTCACACGATAACAAATAGTTAGCCAACTAGAATCTATGAAGACAATTGGGATATATGTCGAACTGTTAACGATCAAACTATGGAATAATGTATCAATCCAGTGGTTAATTCCCAATATTGCACAGCTCCACTGTAATATTACAACCATTTAACCCACCGATATGTTTAGGAACTGCTCTGTTTATTCTCCAGTGTATCTTGGTATTTTCATTTTCCCTCATGCATCTGAGCGGTCGGGCTCTGCAGGTACATGTCAGCCGTGTCTCTCTCACCATCATCATCATCATCATCATCACCTTCTCCTGCATGAAAAACAGGAAGCTGCGAACAAGAAAATTTCGTTTCCACATGACATGTAGTTTATTATCAAACCCCAACACGAAACAACGTCCGTCTCCATATGACGACTAATTCATTATTTTCTCATTCTGTCTCTGCTGCTTTTTTCTTTCTTTTTTTTTTTTTGTTTTGTTTTTTTTATAACCTCCAGTGGAAAAATATGAATTACAGCACTGCGTGGTGGACATGCGCGGAGCTGCAGCGAATATGGCGGCTTGCATCTGATAGAAAGTGAGGAATCTCCCATCAAAATACCCTGCTCGCACGGTTGGTACGGCTCATGTCTCATTATTACTCTCGTATGCTGCAAGAGACTGGTTTGTCGCTCGTTTGTTTTCCGAGCTGCAGTCAAAGCCTCGCCAGCTTTCCCTGCAATCTGTCCATGCAGTGATAGATAGCAGAGCGTGTTTATACTGTAGTCCGTGCACCCGACAGCTTGGTGCGTACATAGCTTACATTGAACTCTGCAGACCTCCCTTTGCTTCTGTTTACTGGATTCCCGCAGAGGATTTCACCGCAACTAAGAAAAAAAAGGTTTGGCTTGACCCCGCGAGCCTCGTAGCGTCGCCCGTTGTTACACTGTAACGTTAGCAGTGTTTAGCCTGTATGATGAGCGCTGTCCCGCCCACTAAATGTGACCATAACCCAAATGAAAATGCGTCACAGACTTTTCTTCACATTTAATTTTTCATCTTGCGTCTGTCCACTCTCTCTCATCCCAATTTAGACTCTACAAATGAAAAAGAAAAAAAAAAAAGGAAAAAACACTCCCATTGATCGACCATGCATGCTACCTGCTTCCACATAGGTCTGGTGCAGCCTAACTCCCTTTAAATGCTGGTGTCAAGAGCAATGTTGATGAAGGATATAGCCTGAGTTACCATCCTGGAGGTGACGCCCTGCAGCGGCTCACACCCCTCAGCCTCTCAGCGGCAGTAATGTGATCCTCACTCTCCTTTCTCCAAAGTGTCCTGTCTGACAGAGGAAACAGCAGGAGCTGGATTTACAGGTTGATCTCACTAATGTCACATTAAAAATCATTTACCCCCCCAACAAAAGTCCAACAGAAGGATGTGCTGTGCTGCTTGGTAAACCTACAACTCACATGGTTAACTTAAAAAAAAAAATTAATGATTTAAATGAATGAAGAAGAAATCAAAGTTGTTATTTATGCATTTAGCAAAAATTCCAGGCTCACGCTTCTAAAATGTGGGGATTTGCTGCTTTTTCTTTGTTAAGAATTTCTGCTGTAAATTTCAGAATTCATTAAATATCAAGTCAGATATTATCTAGCAGAGCTGCATCCAATTATTATTATTTTTTGGTCCTGATGAATCTGCCAGTTATTTTCTAGATTAATAGATTAATGATTTTGTCTATCTTGGCATATTTAGAGCAGCTCACGGTTTAAGGTCACATAAAATAAAGGAATGGAGCAAATTCCTACGTTGGAGAAAAAAGAAGCAGTAATGTTGTGCACTGAGGTATTTTGTATTGAAAGTCAGATTTAGTTGTCAGTCAAACAACCAAATGTTTCAGCCTTAAATATGATGCTTTTCTTTCTCTCACGGGATAGTAAAATAAATCTCTTTAGGATTTGCGCTTGTTGATTTTAAAACAACGATGTCGCTCTGTGCTTTAGAAAATTGTGGTGGGCATTTTCCCCATTTTTAATTTTACATTTTCTTAAACAAAAAGTAAATAGTTGCAGCCCTTATTACTATACAGAAGTTAGGTTTTTCAGGAAGGATAACCGACATTTGTTTTTACTGACCAGACTGCCCTCTGGTCCAAAAACAAATCAAACTTAATTTTGGCTTGTGTTGATGTTTTAAAATGTCCTTCCTTTGACTCCAGTGCTATAAATGTAGGTCAAAATAACCTCCTGAGAAATTATGGTCCTTTTCTTTTTTCTTTTTCTTTCTTTTTTTTTTTTACTTGTGCAAAACATCTCGTCTTAAGCACATGACTTGTGGGTGTTTCTACATAATAGAAACATCTTTTTAGTACAAATGAAGATGTTTGTCCTATGTTTATGTTGTAAACATGTAAAAGAAACTATGGATATGTGATGAGTTAGTAATAAAACAATTACTTGATCAACAGAAAATTAATAATCAATCAACAGTTACAATTTAATTGATTTATTGAGCCAAAATGCTAAAAAAAAAAACGATTTTTTAAATGTGATAATTTGCTGCTTTTCTCTGTTTTGTTTTAATATAAATTGAATATTTTATTTTATTTTGAAAATTATTAGACTTATGGTCAGACAAGTTAAACAATTTGAAACCATCACATTTGGACTGATTATTGATTTAGCAATGAAACAAACCATTAGTTATAGCACTATTGTCAATAGAAATGTTTCTCAGATACTATATACTGTGTGAAGTAAAACAATGAAACAACAATATTTATGTGAGCATCAAATATTCAAAAAAGTAGAATTCTTGATAAAGTTTTGTTTTACCCATTTTATCACATGAGAAAAAAATCCTATCACTAACACTTTGGTGGCTTCTCCTGTCAAACAAAAGTTATAACCAGATTTCTGGTCATTTTACAGATCATCTCCCTGTTAAGGTTTGTGAATGTTACACTAATCCCAGATCAGTGGCTGCCTAAGTGGAAATGGAGGTCGTAAAAATTAAGTGCTTCCTGGTCTACTGCGCGTTTTTGTCTGACCCTCTTGAGTGAGGCAGACAGACCAGTGCAAACATTGAACCAGTCTGAAGCTGAGTGAGAAGCAGAGCTGGAATCCTTTTCATGTCAGTCAGCAGATGTCCCACATCCACACGTCTTAATGGCTTTTTATGGCAGCTTGGAATCTTTATGGCTCCTTTTGACTCAATGGGATTCGCTGCAGAGACAGAGGGGTTTTCAGAGGGAGGGACACACACAATACATTGCAGATGCTAAAATTTTTGATCCCAAGGAAGAGAGACATTGTCTAGCCTCGGGAGACATTTTAACCTTTGAATTTTCTGGATTTAATTTGGAATATATCACTTCTTTTGATGCACTGCTATCTTGGATTATATCTCTGCTTCATTTTGAGCTATTGCTATGTACCGACATTGTAGGCAGTGGGACTATGCTGAGAGTTTTTGTGAACCTGATCTGGATGTTTGCACCAGATTTTCAGCATAAACTGTTTGGTAACAACTTTAATTTATTAATTATTCTTATAGTGTACCTCCATACGGAAGGAAATGTTACTAGTGTGGCAAAATTATTAACTCACGGGGACAACACATACCATTTGTTGGACACGTTTTTTAAATGTTAAATCTGTGCTGCATGCTCAACATGAGTAGCATGTTGCATGTTGTTAGTGTTAATGCTCTATCGTAATTATGCACAATTGATACGATTACATGCTGTTATTGTGCTCTAAAGCATCCTGTTGTATTTTGATGTATAAAGTAAATAATAGAATACTATCTGTTTATATCCAAGTTGTGAGTAACAGGTTCAACATTTTGTGATTATGATAGTCCAATCAGAAAAGTACTAACAACTCTTAGCTATGACAAACAGAATTAAACCTGAATTAAGTATTTTACCATATTAGTGCACTTAATTGTAGATTGGCATTGATTGTTAGATTATTAATGTATCTTAAATAATAATATTATTCTGTTTTTATTATTGTAAACAAATGAAAAAGCCCATATCACAATATCTAGTCTTTCATTGCTTTCCAACTGTCCCATTGTTCCTCCTGCAGACAAAAAAAAAAAGGCTTTGTCACAAATATTAAGTAAGTAGTGTATTTGAAGGGGACTATTTTCAGCCATGGATTAATACACATTTGTGTGTATGTGGGACTGCCTCAAATCAAACTACAACATGTAGGTTCATGGCAATGAAGGAAAAGTGCAACAGAGTAGGTTATTGTGTTTTTAATAGCACAGAGAAAAAGATTTTATCAGGCTGTAGCCAAACACAGTACTTGTTGATTTTGGTATTTTCATTTAATTTGCTGACAATAAGAAAAATATCACCAACCAATAAAATAAAATAGGTAGATATTTAGATAATATTTGATAAAATAAAGATGTTTAATAAAATTTCCACTGTTCAATGTTACAAAAAAGGCAAGGGGAAATTATTTGTGCTTTTTAACAACAAGGCAAAGTGTTTGACATTTAAACAGGATTTAAAGGAGTCAAATAAAACCTGATAAAACAAATAATGAGGAAAACAGAAGAGAAAACAGAGCAAGATGTGAAAAAAGGGTCCCAAATTCAATTTTACAAAAGGAACCATAAAAATAATGCATAATGAAAATATTACCGTGATGTTTAGCCACAGTTAAGATTAGGTCTCTCCTTTCTGCTATTTTTGAATATTCTGGATGTTTTTGTTCTGTGTCCTTCTCTTCTGCAGTGTAAGTAACAGTCTGTCTGACTTCACCTTCTCTGCAGCAACACGTTGAACTTTGGTCATCATGGGCCGGACACCACACAGAGGTAGGCCTTCACAGTGCCTTTTTTTCTAGTTGTTGGACTGTTTCTGAAATGCACAAACAGGATCCAATGCCAGTTTGATCACAAAGCACACTCACAAAATGCTCAAAATGTCTTTTGGTGTTTTGTATCAGACCTATCACAGTCTCAGGTTTTATGCCTTCATTCTCACTGTAATTACAGCCTGCATGTCAGACGCTCCCAGACTGATGAGCGGTTTAATCGCCGTTTTGATTTCAGATCAGAAAGAGGAGAAGAAGGAGAGACGAAGCAGCATCACAGCAGGCTCTGCCCTCGACAAATCTAATGGTTGGCAATTCTGATTTATGGCTTATTCCTTTTCATTGCTGATCCTTTCATCAATTGTCTAATATAAAACCTTTTGAGATAATAGCTTTTTTCTTTCAGTTAGTTCTGTGTCAGTGTTGCTTAACACTGATTAGTTTTTCAATAAATTCTTGGGTGGGTTAACAAAAGAACTCAAGTTACATGTTAAGTTCTTTTACAAACTCTCCTTGAACTGTGCAGATTTAGCAACTGTAGCATAAAAAAGCATAAAACAACAACATCCAAATAACTAAATAAAGAACTGCTATATTTATGATTTACTCAAATAAGACTTGAAAAAATGATGAAATTTGGTTACTGCTTTGAGGCTAAATGTCTGAATGAAAAGTTTCTTAAACAATACAGGCCAAAAATGTCTTGTTGTTTGTGTTACTTCATTGTAGTACATGCAGTTAATGGTTGTTGCTACTGTGCTCTCTCTTGCACTTTCTACCAATCTATAATCTGTGGTTTGCTTCTGTTGTTTTTGTTGCTAGAGCCGTTCAGCTGGGAAGATTATCTGAGAGAGACATCCTCTATTGCAGCGTCACCTTCCTGCTTCAAACAGGTATCTGACCATTTACATACACTCTTTAGATCCCATGATATTTATTTCCTTCATATTGTTCCTTAGATTTTCCAGACTGTTACATGCAGTCTGCAATGGCTCAGGAGAAGCATGTTCATTCTGATGTTGTGTAAATAGGCGTTGCTTAGTTGAAGGCGCTGTTTAAAGGATAAGTCTGGTGTTGTTCCGTGTTTTTCATACTGTCAGCAAAGACCCAAACCAACAATAAATGGATCCTTCAAACAAATGTTGTCTGCACTGCCAAAGCCTTGAGTATCTTATTACGCTGTTACACAGGGCTCCATTGTAATGTTCATTCATTATAATGAACATGGACGCAGAAGTGCATTTTATAATATTTAAATAAACTGGATCTGTTAGTACGTGGCTGGGAACAGTAATTTTTAAAGATTTAAATGTGCAGGACGAGCAAATGGACTGAGCACTACAGCCAGACAAGCACTGAGAAAAGCAGTAACACATGACTGGTTTTGGTCTTTGGTCTTTTTGTTGAAGAAAATTGTCTCAACCTTTCTTTACTGTAAATGAAGTCTCAGTGTGCGTCGTAAGGTAACCTGTCAGATTATAACAATCCTTACATAATCCTTACATAATCAAGTAGAATAGAATTTGATGAGTCGTCAAATCAAAGTGTTGTCTATAATACAAAGTGTGTGTCAGTGAAAGTCTCTCTGTGTCCTCTGCAGTCCAGAGTCCCCCCCTCCAATGACTTCAAAGCAGGTATGAAACTTGAGGCACGAGACCCTCGCAACTCTAACTCAGTGTGCATTGCAACGGTGATGGGCATGATGGGTACTCGGCTACGGTTGCGTCTGGATGGTAGCGACAACACCAATGACTTCTGGCGGCTGGTCGACTCGCTGGACATCCAGCCAATAGGAACCTGCGAGAGAAATGGAGACATGCTGCAGCCACCACTGGGTGAGACATTTAGGCATTTATGTATTTTCATATGACGTCTTCAGTTTATTTGTGAAATATTTGAAAAATTCCACTTCTCAAACAAATATCTTATATATATATCTCTATATATATCTCTATATATATCTCACACATATATATATATATATATATATATATATGTGAAATGGATGCACACTCAAAAGAGAATATATCATTATTATTCTTTCCCACTCAATCACAGTGCACTCACAGTTGGTCTTATACTTATTTTGTTTGAGTGGACTACATCATTGACATCTTGATGACTCTCCTATTAATATTGTTGTCTTTTATCATAGGCATATATTTTGACTTAATACAGTGTTGCATTGCACTGACTTGACATTATGCATGCTGGACTTAAAACAATGCTTAAAACAACAACCAGTGTTTTCACCATGTCAGTTTACTGAAAAACCTTGAGAGAGCAAGACGGGCTGCAGTTTCTCTCCTCTGGTGACACTGACCTGTGGGACGACGTGAGCTATTTTTTCCATAGTTTGTGTTAAGAATGCCATTATCTCCTACAGATATTGCTCCCAAAGAGGATACAATTTTTTTGACCTGGTCCTTCTGGCAGCTTATTTTGGGACCAATGGTATAGTTTTCTTTTCCAGCAAGTAAGCTGTAAAAACATTGTTCTTATACTTCATATTTTTATCCTTCAAATTTCTTTTCAACCTCTTGGCCATATGATGGCCATTGTTTTTTTGACAGTATTCTCAAGTCTATGGTTCTCAATAAAAAAGAAAAGTGTGATTTTTCTCTTTAACACTTTAATCCGTGACCCTCGATTTTCATAAAACAACGAGCCAAGTTGCAGGAAACATGGTCACAAATGTGGAACTTTATGATGTCACAATGAAACTGACCTTTGACCTTTTGGAATGTGTTGATTTTATTTAATTGGAAAATTTTATCACTTAATTTTGTCCTTAAAGACATTTAAACTTTAACTGTAACACTGTAAAACATGATGTCCGGCTCTGGCCGTTGCCAGGTGTTACTAATAACATTAACAGTGGTTCTCTTGTGTTCAGGTTTCCAATTAAGCCATGAAATGTGAAGTGTGCCAGTTATAGACTGTATATAAAAGTGGATGTTCCAAAGCTGAAGTGCTTTAAACCTGTAATCAATTCTAACCCTTAAGGTCTTAATCACTAGTTTTAAGTCTTATTCAATACAACATGATGTTTATTTTTTTTGGTTATGGCCCCATTTAGAGGAAAATAGACCATAAAGCAGGTTATGTATTAGGGTGTGGCTACTACGTGATTGACAGACTGTACCTGAAACAGTGTCCTGCTGGAGAAAGCACAAAAACACCAAGATGGCGACATCTAAATTACAAACTCAAGGCTTCAAAACAGCAGTTCACAAACCAGTGGGTGACGTCATGGTTGGTTGCTACTGGGTGCCAGCATGCACAAAACCAGGATCCCAAAACTGAAACAGCTAAATGGGATTCAACCATAATAAATTTTATTATTTAAAGCTGTGTTTTTCTTACTCTGACATGTCAAAAGTTGCACACAGGAAGTTTGGTGGCAACTCTGCTGTATACTCTCAACATATATACCCATATATGTTCGAGTATACATATCGAGTATACATATACATACATACATTCCTACATACATACATATAGTATGTATGTATGTATAGAGATTAGTAAATATGAAGGATAGATACATTGTTATTAATGTTACTGCTTTGACCTATGCAGGTTTCAGGATGAATGCCTCATCTTGGCCTATGTTCCTCCTGCGAACTCTGAGTGGAGCAGAGATGGCCCCTGCCTCTGCTTTTAAGAAGGTAATAATGACTAAAAGGCCCATATTGATATTTTTAACACAAACTGCCACAGCTGTTGTTCTCGTGGTTATTATCCATAAAATGTAACAGTCATATGTCACAAAATATTCTGAAAAAGAGCAAAAAAGTCAGTCTTAAAACTTTTCATTGAAGGCCACTATTGCAATTAGCCAGCACAGACACAAGAGGGAGCCACTCACAGCTCAACATACAGAATAAAGTTCAGAAAATTCCAGTGAAAAGTTGTTAACAATTGTTGCTAATATAATATTTTTTGTCATTATTAATGATGGCCATGGCCATGAATCCCAAAACAAAATGTTTTTTTCTGCACATAATGATATATAATTCATGGCTGACTCTTTTTTTTTGCATCTATTTGTTTGACTTTAAAACAGAGACTCAGTGTATTTTATTTATTTTTTGTACTTATTTGCTTGCTTATACTGTATGTATACATATATTTGTATGTGTAGGAACCACCTAGCCCTGCTAAAAACTACTTCCAGCCTGGCATGAAGCTGGAGGCGGTGGACAGGAAGAACCCTTACCTGATTTGTCCTGCCACAGTGGGAGAGGTCAGAGGTCAGGAGATTTTCGTCATGTTTGACGGCTGGCGAGGCGCCTTTGACTACTGGTGTCCATTTGACTCCAGAGACATCTTCCCTGTTGGGTGGTGTGCCCTGACAAAACACAGCTTGCAGCCGCCTGGAAACTTTTGTGAGTGCTCCTCTCCCTGTTTTTCTTGGTGTGCATTGTGTAGCAAAGTGGCTATTATGGGGAGATTTTTACTTCCATGTGCTCCCAGCAATTTTGACTTTCAAGAGGAATAGATGATAGAACTGGTGCTGATGCCACTATTGGGCTGATAATACAACTTCATACTGTAAAGTAGAAATATTACAGTTTGGATCATACATAAATATACATCCATAAAAACTGATTAAAAAAACATGATATTCTTCCGTTGCAATTCTATAATGTTTTAAGATGTAATTTTATATCCCTATTAATAGCCTGCATGTTTTACATAAAAATCTAATAAATTGTCTAATTAGCTGAATTAATTAATTGTGCCATATACAATATAATTCTAAAACAAATGGACATTCAAAAGCTGTTCATTGGGGTCAATCACAGGGTATTTTATTGTTCTTGTTGTGATTGTAGCTGGTGTTGTGTTTCTGATTTTAAAAGAACATTATCCACTTTTTACCACTAGAGAGCAGCACAAGCACAAGACAGAGAGCCCTTGTTCAGAGGGTCTTAAATTCAGAGAGCCTTGTTGAGTCTAGATCTCACTGAGATGGGTCACAGTTTGCTTTGACCTTTGCATCAGAATATGTCTCAGCTATTCTTTGTCTGATAAGATGAACCACTCATAATTGTTTTATTAATTATTTGCATGTAAATTATATATTAAACAGTATGTCACATGCAACATTTAGCGTTCTAGTGGGCAATTCATTGTTTAGTCTTTAAAAGTGAGTGTGATGATCACATGATCACATGAAAGCCTGAATTGACATCTTCAATGGTAATAGCTCATTATTTGACAGCACCAAATTTGATAAAGGTTAGAGAAATAAAAATATTTTCATATTTATATAAATAAATATCAAACTGTAATATTTTTATGTTGTAGTGCCATCGTTTTTATAGTAGTACCATATATATCCAATATTTTTAAAACTGGATCATGAGTAAGTCATGGTCAAGGACAGAACAGAGGTCATTAACAGTAAAGTCTTCAGATCCATCACTTCGGTAAAGTAAAGCAAAAAAAAAAAAAAAAATCGTTAGTAGTCGTTATGCTGAATACCTCACTGTCACATTATTATACATAATAATGATAATGACAATACAATCATTATCAATAAACTAACCAGGAAGCAGCCTTTTATTATTTTAACTGGAGCAAGTGATTCATATACATCTGCGTTATTTGATCTGTGAATATTTATCTTTGTATTTGTATGAAAAATATTTATCTCCAAAGTAACTTGTAGCTACAGCTGTTAAATCAGTGTAGTGCTAAAAAGTACAATAATTGCTTCTGTAGAGTTGAAGTATATACTAGCATGAGATCAAAAGATGTAATTTGAGTAAATGTACTATTTGACTGTAATTAATTGACTCTTTATGTTACTTTCACCACTGAATATGTGATATTCATGTTAATCCACTAACTCATAATTGTAATCAAAAATACAATACATAAGGAAAAATGTGTTTATTAAGTAATTACTACATATCAAAAGTACAGTGTTCTTTTATTAAATGTTATTTTTAAAAATAATTATTATTTTTTAAAAAAGGTTAAAATTATAGGATTAGATTATAGGATTATGTTAGTCATGAGTGAATTATTACTTCATCATCCATTAATTATGTCAGTAAGTGTTAAGCATTGGAAGTTGAAGATATAAATTTACTAGCTATTTGCTTTACAGAAGATCATAACTTTAGCAGACACTTTAATATGTTTGTTCTTTCGCCCAAGGTTGAAGAAATAAGATAAACCTGGTCAGTTTGCTGACTGTTGAGGTCTGAATTTCATATGTGTGTCCTGTCTGTTTTTTTTCTTCTTTTGTGTTGAGTTGTCTGGCTTTGCTGGTGGGGTTGTGACCCACAGCTCTGACCTCCCCTGTGCACAGTCGCTTGATTAGAATCCAGATTCTTGTTCTCATTTATTAGTGCTGCTTAACATAAACACTGTTTTTTTAATGTGTGATATTTTTGACTGTTCTTGGCTCCAGTTTGCCGTTTTGATAGATGTGAAAAAGCAGCTTGGCAGTTGGAGTAAAACAACAACCACTTATTTTTTCCCCAGAATAGTCACGTATTCCCAGAGTTGTAGGATGTACGTTATCTAAGATAACCAAGAAATGCTACAGTCTTCCATATTCCTTTTTTTATTGTAAGATATTTAAGATGCAACATATTGTAGTATTTTTATTGGAGAAAATTAATTGGATTTATTTGGAAGAGATTTTTGATTAGAAAATATATCTTATATCTCTGGAGATGGGCAGGGTCTTAATTTAATTTAATATAATTAATTTCAATTTAATATAACCTCAATTGTTTTGTTTCAAATTTGTTTTGGGAAAGTATTTTAATCTTAATATAAACTTTATAACCTTAGAAATACCTCAGATTCTTGTTATCTTGTTAGACAGTAAATCAATTGTTTTGATTGTGCAAGTATCAAAATCAATCAGTTCCTTTTACTAACTTAAAATCTTATGAAAAGGAAAAATTTTATGACATTTTAACCACACTATTTAGCTATTTTCTTGGATTGGGTATTATTATATCAGTTATTTATTTCTACATTTGCAGTTTTAGTAGAAAGCTATGAAGCTATTTTATTTACAGTGGTTTTATTATTATTTACAGTGGTTTTGTAGAAAACCGCCGAATGGCAAAGTTTGTAAATGTGAATACAATTTAATTTATGTTTTTATTTTATCAATCTTTGTGCGTAGGATTTTCAGAACTCTTATAAAAACAAAATCATTGAATAATCACCTGAAACTAAGAATGGATGTGTTTTCGTTGGCTTGGCATGAGCTATTCATATCTACAGAGGGAGAGGCTCCTCTTCCATGAGGACTGCCATGTTGCACTGCCATATTTCTACAGTAGCACATAACAGACAAACCAGACATTGACTCTTGAGAGGGCCTTTCCCATTTTTATGTCATCTGAAGGCCACTATGTCCACCTATGCTCGTGAGGAGGGAGAGGAGGGGTATTCGGTTGATTGCAATCTGCAACCTCACCACTAGATGCCACTAAGTGTAGACACTGGTCCTTTAAATTAAAAGAATTAAAAATACAAGTAAAATGTGTAACAAATCTTAAAACACCATAAAAAAAACATGACTCTGCAATTGACATAAGACATGATGCTGTCATCCTAAATGACACAGATGCATCAGTAACTTTTAAAGTTTTACCTATTCCCATTTAGCTTTTTAATTCATATTTGTTCAATGTATTTGTATGATGTGTGACATAGGTAAATACTTTTTTATTTACTGAAAATCATTTGCATGGGATCCTTCTTCTTTTGACAAGTCCAGTGACATTCAGCAAGAAATTGAGATATCATCTGTTTAAATGCTTAGAAGTATCTAGTTTGAAAATAATGAGTAAATAATTAACAATATAAAGTGAAGAATAAAATGCAAATTTGTCTGAGATCTTTTCAGATATCAAAAACATTGCACTACTTCCTTCTGTATATTTTTCCATCCTCCTAATTTTTCCAGTGACACCGTGCGGGACCCCCGAACCTCACTTAGTCAAAACATTCACCGCATGTGTCTACAAAACTTAGAGCTTTAATTGATATTGTGAAATTGTACAGCAAGTACTGAACTATTAATTATCAATCAGGATGTAATTATATGGTAATTACTCTCAGTGGTTACAAGAGTATGTCGCTGTGTGATTTGCTCAAATGCCGAAGCCTAATGTTTAAGGTTTGGCTGTTTAGTTTCTTTGCCATATTTAGACATTTGCCATCCATCAAAATGCGTTTGACAAATGGCATTAGAGGAAGTTTTTTCATTCTGAAATTTGACATTTTAGTTATTTTGACATTTAAAGTTTAGCAACAATCATTTTCATGTTTGATGTTTTGTTACATCAACTCCCATCCAGTAATTTCCTGCCCTTCACTCTGATGTTGGTTGCAGGAACATGTGGCTTTAAAGTTCCCAGCGCGGTAAACTTGATTAATCTGAGGTGTGTGTGTGTGTGTGTGTGTGCGTGCACATGTATGTTTAGGTTTTCTCTTCTTAGTTGATGGATGACAGCAGTTACATGTCTGTCAGAGCCCTATTGCCAGACTTCGGAGCTACTGTAATCATGAGTTTCTGACTTTCAGCGCTCACATCAACAGGCCTGTTGTAAAGAAATTTGAAACGTACTATTACAGAAGGACCTAAAAACGAAACAAACATTGAAGTTGTTCAAAGCAATTAAACTTGAATTGAATGGAAATGTTTTTGTAGGCATTGTTAGTGAGTTTTGAGTCCTGCCACAATAAGGTCAGAGCAGTTTTGTTTTGTTTGTTTGAAAAGAAAAAGTTTTCAGGATTTACTACCACTTCTGATAGTCCACAGCTAAACAGCTTGGTGCAACAAATTCATTTAGGCATCTATCTAAAGTCTTAACAGCCTCAGTCTAAGTCTGTCATTGCAACCAGAGTTAGGTCTCTCCTTGCAGATTCGCCCTGTGTGCAGTTAGGAAAGAAAGCACAATGGAAATTACCAGACAGCAATGTTTGTATGCATATAAGTGAATAAGTAGGACTTGGCTGAGGTGTTAATAAGCTGATAATTAGCTGTGCATGTGAGAGAAGGAGTGAGAGACTCTGTAATTACTACTACATTTAAAATTTCTAATTAGCTTTAATCAAAATTGTCCTATTGTGACCCTGCTATGCAGTTTTGTAAGAAGCTACTGAGTATGCCAAGATAGGTTTTCTAATTATTTTCCTTTTTGTACATTAAGTGTAAGAATCATCTTAATTTCAGTGTGATATGTCTTTGCTGAATTGGGTCAAAATGCAGGATAATGCTTTCTGAATAATGCATGAAGAATACAGCATGCCTCTGTGTTAGCAGACTCAGACACACAGCAGAGGTTTTTGGCTATTCAAGGGAAAATAATGTGACTTTATGGTGAAAACTAAATTTGTTGATATGCATGTAATTTTCTAGATACTTGACTAATGTAGAAACATTAATGCTGGTTAGTAATATATTTTGCCATAATTAGGTATTAGTATCAAAAATACAAAAAATTATAAGTCTATAAATATGTTTGCTTTTTGTTGCTTTTATTTCAGTATCATCATCTGTCTTTGAAATTTGTTTGTTATAGGCTGAACAAATCATATTCCCCGTGAAGGTCTTGAATCAATGTCAATACATCGACTATAAATCGGTTTAAGAAACATCATGTTGCATATATTCTCAAGAGTTTCTTGTCTTCCCTGAATCTGCAAACGTTAGCGCTCCTGTTTGTCTGATTAGAAGCAGATTAAGATGTCTCTGACTGACTTTTCCCATGCAGGCTTTCTCGCACTGCTCTGCTCCACATTGTTCCAGTGCTGGGTTGATATCCGACTATGCCACTGTTTCCTGATGCTGGACCTGGCCATCTTTCATCAGGGAATGTCTGAATAGGCTAGGGTTACACTGTGGGGGACCTTCTTCTGGGTCGTGAGAGGGTGTGTGTGTGTGTGTGTGTGTGTGTCTGTGTGTGTGTGTGTGTGTGTGTGTGTGTGTGTTGAGAGAAAGCTTGCTTATGTGTGCACCAACTCGAAGAGTTTGCCCCTTTTCACCCGTTTCAATCAGGACTCTTCTGATCCAGTTTAACCTTTTACCCCACACACCCCTCTTCCCATCCCCCAATCCGCTCTTGGAGCCCCACCGTTAACCCCTCTCTCCCCGTCATCACCCCCTCCCCCAGAGGCTTGCTGAGAAGCAGGTGACTGATGTAGACTGTCGATATGGCCTACAGATAACATGAATAAAGGGCTCAACTCCCCTCCTCCCAGCCCACCACCCACCGCACCCACTCTTCCTTGTCTTCCTCCCACTATGCAAATCTAAACACACACACCCTCCTCCTCCTCCTCCTGCTCATTCATTGGGAGGGAAGCTTTGCGTGCCTCAACCAGAAGCAAAAGCAGAGGCAACAGCAGCGTGGGCTTTGTTGTGGACTGCTGCCGGGAGAAAAGAGAAGGAAGAGACAGCAGAGAGAAAGCAGCTGATAGAGAGAGACAGAAAATAGACGACCAAATGTTGATGAGGGGAATATTTTAAAGAAAGTCAAGAGGAGGAAAAAAGCTCTGGAGAGAGAGGAAAACAAATCAGCACTAGCTAAGAGAGAAAGAAAGAACCAGGAAGCAACTGTACTGGGTGACTAGTATTGTTACGGACATTACTATCACTACTACCAGTCCTTGTACTTCTACAAGCAAAAACCTCAACGGCACCAGTAAAGTTCTGCTTTTTTGGTGGGGATTTCCTGGTGAGTGTTTACAATGCTTTCAAAGTTGTTTTAGCTAAATACAAGAAAAAAAAACTTTTTTCTAGTTTATATCACTTGCATTGTGTTAGAAAATATATCTTATAACTAGGTCTACCAGATGGAGTAAGTATATATATATTATAAAGACTATAATTTCTGTTTCCTTTTTAACACGAGATTCCCAAAAATGCACCAGATTATCAATGAATGCTGCACACATTCAAATTAATTCAGTCAATGATTTTATTCAGAAAGTAAAAGTAGAGTCATAGACTTACTGCTTGATTAGATTTGATAATCCTGTCCCTAACGTTTTTTTTTATTAAAAAACCTTCATTTTGTGGTGTTGGTAAAACATAAAAAGGGAAGTGAAGTACAAATCTACCGTTCAGATAAAAGTTGTGTGGCTCATATGCGCAGCAGCCTCCTTGTAAATGATTAAATCTGCTGTTTCACACACTTTTCTTTGTCTTTAGGAATGACTTGCATTCAGTCAAATTCAGTGTGAGAGACTAGTGGCTATTGCTTGTCAGACAGACTCAGAGTCTGGAGATTTAACATTATTGTTGGCTTTAATTAACTTTGAAGGTGCATGTGTTTTTGATCATGTGTCATTTTTGTGTGTAAAGTTTCAGGAATTAGTTTGCAAAAGGCTCAGGAAATGATTAGTGAATATTAAATATTTGTCAAAAGTGAACATTCAGAAATGTCACAGAAGATCAACTGTGATTTTATTTCATTTTTTGATGTGTATGTTTGAAGCATTAGAGTATGTGCAGGAGAGTGTTGTTGTTGTGGTTACACTTTGTAGCCTGAAGCTATTCAAGTCACTTCCCCTGCTCTGCTGTCTATGCACAGTCACACACACCTGAGTTTGCAGTTCATGAGTTTCATACTGCCACAAAATCACTCAAAAGAACATCCTGTGTGTGTGTTTATGCGTATGAGGCTGAAATGATTGTTTCCATTGAGAGTACTATGCAAGCAGGACTGTCTGTGTGTGTGTGTGTGTGTGTGTGTGTGTGTGTGTGTGTGTGTGTGTTTATGCATGTGTAGTCTATGTGTATAGACTGGGAGGGGGGGTAATTAGACAGGAGGCAACTCTGTGGTGCCCCTCCCCCCACACCCCCCAGACAGCAGACACACTTCTCAACGACCCCGTTCTTATGTGCACAGAACACAAACACACTCACATCCACGCACATTCACGTTTCCTCAGGCTGTGGCTTACACAGGTCAATGGGTCGAGATGGAATTATATAGTCATGATCAGTCCCACATGTCTTTGTTTTTATGCACTGTATACATGCTAGGGTCGGGTGTTTTCTTTTTTTTATTTTGGAGGAATAATTATGTTTGAGATCTAGAGTTTTACAGATTTACCATAATGTTTTTGCGTGTTTTAGTCAATTTTCAACAAATCACATTTTACACAAAATCATACCATTGTGTGAACCACCTTTCTTTGATCAGTACATTTTGGGGAGGGATATACCCAGTGATTGCTGTTTCTAGTTTGAAGATTTGCTGCTTTTCAGTTTATGTCTTTTCAAAGTGAATTTGAAAAAGAATTTTGGATTTGGGGTGCTGGTCAGAAAAAACATGCAATTTGAAAAAGTTCTAAGAAATTGTGATATGTATTTTTTTGACATTTATTAGTTCAGTTACTAATTTATGGATACATTAGCAATGATGGTGTTGCAGCAGTAATATTATGCTTTTGAACACGGTCAACAAACATGTAAAATATATACGCTAAGAAGCGAAAAATGCAGCAGAAAGTTGCTACTGGTTTGGTCATTAACCCTTTTACAAGCAGCTTCCCATCTGCAGCTTAATCATTAAGTCTGTGCAGCCAAACATTGTTCGGACCTGCTGGGTTTTAATTTAAACTTACGTGGAGAAAGTCACCATGGATACTAAATTTTGGGGAAACTGTGTATAAAATGAAGCACAAGACTTTTTGAATATTTCCATTTGATTAAATATTTCAGCCACAAGAAACAGCATTCTGGCTTTGAATATTTCACTCAGTGTAAACATCATGCAGCTTCAATGAAGAGCATGAACACGCTTATTGTGAATATACGATACTTTCAGACTGTGCAGATTGAAATGACTTCATGAACAGATTTTCTATGAAAGCTGAATCTAAAATGCAGGTGATGATTAGTCCTTTTGAATAAATGTGATGATGTGACGGTCACATGAAAACGTTACACGTTGCTTTGGTGGTTGCCGCATAATGTGAATTTTCTTTTTTACAGCAGACATAGATCAAAGAAGGCCCCTGACTCAGATTTCTGGTGAATTAAAAAACACTGATAATGATTAGTACCCTGCAAGCAAATTTTGATCTGCTTTGTAGGACTTATGGCTTCTAGCTCAGTGTGAATGATCAGGCCACATGCATGTTGGTGTCGCTGTTCTTCTGTGGGCATGCTTTGTGCGACTGCTCCTGGTGAACAAATGAACTCTCACCTTCTGGAACAAAACACTGCTCTATTCTACGCCCACTTTCACTCATTTCCCAATTAAGCAGCTTTCAGGGTGCCCCGGCTGGCCCTCGGAGAATATTGTAAGCCTTCCATAGCTGCTCTTCACTGAGACTATATCACCTCAGTGAAGGAGGCTCTAATGAAAGCCTTAGCCCCCTTGAGAGTTTCCACATGCACTCTCAGGCCCCTGCTCTCAGCAGACAATATGTTTGTATTGAAATAGGAGATGCTTATCTTTCTCTTTTCTGCCCCTTCTTTCTTACTCTCTCATTTTTGCACTCTGTCTTCCATACATACCCAATGACAATTAGCTGATTGTATCACAAAGTCACACACAGGCTAATGAAGACAGAAGGATCTGTTTTGCATCTGTTCATGTTTTCTGCCATTTTAACACTTTATTCTTACTTTCTTTGCATTTTAACACTTAAGATAACATTTTAGAATATTATTTATGTCTTGTGCAAAGTCTTAAAGTTAGAGGTTATCTGTAATCATTAGTGCTCCAAAAAACCTGATAGATTGTCTTTTAAATATTTTGGGGGCCGTATTTTCTTTTATTTTGATGGCGAAACAGAAGTAGGAAACGAAAGGAGCAAGAGAAGGGATGGTACGCAGCAAAGGTTTTCAGCCAGACTTGAACCTGAGACATTATGATTACATGATCTGTGTTTAATAACATGCAGTCCAGGATCCAGACGTCCCAGGTTTTTAACATCAGTCTGGCTGATATAGCAGCCACGCTGATATAATGGGCTGGTTGTTGCTTGTCACATACACAGCACCCCTTAAGTTTGGTTGGTTTAAAAACTTGAAAGTTTACTATTAATATTATGTTGAAGTGCTTTGTCATTAGCCACTGTCGATCAGCATTAACACCCTCACGAGACTCTAAAATTCACTCATCTTTAGTCCGACTAATAAAAGGCCTTGTGGTTTGATTTAACCATCATAATGATTTGAAAACACTCAAGATACGTTAGGTGTTTAAATTTATATTTAGGATTGTATGATATTTCTAATATTTACACAAGAAATTGGACAAAAAATTTAATTCTTCATATGACAATATGTACTCCAGTATATTGATATCTGTCTGTAGGTCAGCTGATGAGTAATGAGAAATTTTGGTAAGTTCGGAACAACGTTTTTTTATTGAGTCCTAATTGTTGACACAAATAATTGTTGGAAAAGAGAACTAGACAGAAACAAAAGGATGCAGGCAACTCAGGCATTCATTCACATAAAGAGGAACAAGGATATTTAAGCCGTCAGAAATTGAATCTCAACACAGGCTATATACACCACACATTACTTCCTCTAATGTTTATTAAAGCTCAGTGTAATTAAAAAAAGATTTAGTTTATTGTATTCTCAGTTATTTATATTTCGTTAAAGTTTATTGATTAAAATGTACAGTTACACTTGGTGTTTGAGATTTTTTTTTTTCCAATCACAACTGATCTTGGTCACAACTCTGCCAATGAAAAAATATCATGTTATGTATTAATCTTTATGTTTCAAAGGGGAGTATCTTCTGAAATACTGTGGTAAGATAATTCAATATCCCATTGGCATCAGCCCCAAGAATCCAATATCTAGTGCTGTTTATGTGGAAGAGTTTAAATCATATCACCATACACATCTATTTTGTTGTACTGCTGGAAGCAGGTTTGATGAAACGTCTAACAGGCGGGTCTCTAGGGGATTGTGACTTTTGACTCTGATTTCAGAGAAGGGAGGGGCTCAATACAAAGGACCTGCCAATCTTAAAATTCAAACAAATCTCTTCTTCAGGACCACTTGTTATTCATTTTTCCTCTCTATATACTGTCCCTAAGGTTTTGTGAAATGTGACATATCTAGAAGTGCAAACTGTGCCTGTTGATTCTCATGTCTCTGTTTACAGCTCTCTGTATGAATGGAGGGCAAATATAAGGATGATGTTTGTGTGTATATTTGCTTACATGGTGACATTTTGTGCTGCGTATTTTGAATTTATTTACATTAAAACATATACCACATTTTGAATGGCCAAATTACTATCATATTTCATTCTCTCTTACATTCTTTAGTGCAGGGACATCTTACATGATGAATAACAATATATTATTTATCTCTCTCTCTCTCTCTCTCTCTCTCTCTCTGTGTCTCTTTCCCATATCCTATTTTCCCAGTTACCCTCCCTGGTGCTCTCCTCGCCCCTGTTTCTTTCACCTCAGCCTCCCTCACTACACGTCGCTCCTCATCCAACTCCTCCTCCATGCAGACCTCGTACCGACTGCCCAACCCCTTGCCACCCCTCCCCGTTCGGAAGGGTGTCCGAGGTCGTCGTCCTAAATCCCAGACTATTGCTTTGTTGAAGGCAGCGGCTGAGGCGGCTGCGGCGGCAGCAGCAGCAGGAGTAAATGGAGCATCACAGAGCCCTGCGAGAGCTAGCTCTGAGGTTCAACTGGCCCCTAGACCACACAGGAAGAGAGGACCCAAACCTAGAAATAAGGTGAGATGTCACAAGAGTTATAATCTGTTATGCTGTGGGCCAGTGACCCTGCCATTTTATGTTTTATGTGTAATGGCGGACATGGTTTTGATAAAGAGGAGACAGGGTCAGAGGTGGACTATTTGAGGAAAGAAGGGAGGAGTTTTTTTGGATGTTTATACGTGGTAAAAATGCACTAAGGCGAACAGCTTTGCTTTTCAAGCAGCTGTATGTGCTGCTTTGCACTTCATATGCAGTCTTGAAAGACACATCTCTTAATAAATCATCTCTTAATAAATCATTAACTAACAGCTTTTGTGGGTTACAGAGAGTTGAAAAGATAGAGTTTGTTTGTTTTTTGCTCTAGAAGAAACCTCGGGTGTTGCAATCCCTGGAGTCATCATCAGTTACAGCTCCTCCTCCAGAGACCAGACTGAGCTCCAGCCATGTCTCAGTGGACAACAACCATAATAACAGCTCAAATGTAGTCTGCACAGGTAAATTGGATGCTTTAATCTACATTTGTGTATACAAGATGAGGTAGGCTGTAGAAACTCTGTGGTGGTAAATTCTAGCTGATTCAACAGTCAAGCAAAATGTTATTTTGTTGTTTTTAAGAGGATAAAAAATGTCTTGTTTTATTTAATCTTTGCTGATGTTTCCTTGTTTCAGTTTGTGTCTATGTGAACAAGCACGGTGACTATGGCCCGCATCTTGACCGAAAACTAGTGCAGCAACTCCCGGACCACTTCGGTCCAGCTCCAGTCAATGCTGTACTTCAGCAAGCTGTCCAGGCATGTGTGGACTGTACGTACCAGCCGTCTGTGCTGCTGTCGTTCCTACAGAGCCAGTCCCACACAGGTGGTGAGGTCATCAGAGGTAAATTCAAATTAACATCATTCAGTAAATTCAGTACAACATCACAGGATATTCTGTCTTAAAGAAACTCAGCAAACAGGTCTACACCCTCAATGGCTTGTTTCCTTCAATTAACAATATAAAATCCAAATGCTGGTTGCCTGGCGACTGGTAATGTTCAAGAAATTGTGTGAATTGTCAATGACATTTAAGATGATGTACATATTAAACACAGATATGGTGTGTTAATGAGCTTTAGAGGTGTTGTTAAGTTGATTTTGCTCAATGTCAGGCCAGCTACTTCTTCTTGTTTCCAGTCTTTATGCTAAGATAAGCGATCTATCTTATCTATCTTCATATTTGCCAAACCGACATGTGAGTCTAGTACTCCTTTAAAATGTATTTTTAACAAGAACTGGTGGGTAAATTCTAATGTATTCCCTATGCCATGTAATCTGGATAGGCAATCAGCCAGGTGAAATTGGTTTAAGCTCCTACTCATAGGTTGTGTGTGTGTGTGTGTGAGAGAGCGAGCGAAAGAGAGAGAGAGAGAGAGAGAGAGAGAGCGAAAGAGAGAGAGAAAGAGAGAGAGGAGGAATAAAAGAGTGCCTGTGGCAGCAGCTGATGTGAGCACTGTTTCTGTAATCAGAAGTGACATGTGCGTCTAACCTGGTTTGGGATTCTGGGATTGGGTCTCCCTTGGGGGGCCAGATTGGGAAGGCTGTGGGTGAGGTTTGCTAGGGAGGGGGGTTTTAATTTGTGGATTTGTGCACGCTTGGCTTGGGTGGGAGGGTGTAGTGCAGTGTGGGATTGGGTGAAAAATGTGTGTGTGTGCTTATAAAGGGAGGGTGCTAACCCTGAACCATCTGCTGTTTTTCTTGAGCTGTGAATGCATACAGTGTGTGTTTGCATGTGCAGGTGTGCGTACATACAGCACACAAACTAATAGCAGTTGATGTTCTGCCCCCTAGTGCGGTCAGAGCATGGTATCCGCTATGTGAAGCTGCCCTCTGCCTCCAGTGCATCTTCTGTGCTGCGGTTCCTGGAGAACATGTGCCAGCATCTGGAGAGCGACAGTCTTTTCAGCTCACAGCCATTCAGCCCCTACAACAACAATACCCGCTTCTACAACAAGACCAAGTCAGGTCAGGATGGAAAATGTCTGCATAGAATAACTGAAGGGAGGAAGTGAAGAGCTTCCAGTTACAGTTTTTAGCTTGCTGTATTTGTGATCCTCTATGTCCAAATTCTACTTTTGAATGACACTAAATGTAAACTACACATTACAAATAGTCATGTCTTTTATTTCAATCTAAAAAAAGAGACTTTAGACCTACTTATTATGAGCAATAACATCAGTAAACAAATAATGTTATGTCTTGATTTCAAAATCAGAGAAGAAAGACAATCAACAACCAACTTTGCTCTAAACTATTGATGCAATGGGAGACATAACGGTCCAGTATAGTGCAGCAGTTTTTCTGTTTTCTATTTGTGTTCACAACATTAATGCCGCTCTCACCCCTTCTGATAACAGAACCACCATCCCACATTGAGAACGGCCTGACCACTGATGACTCCACAAAGGATCCCGCTCCTAGCACCCGCTCCATTCATGCGGCATCAGACTACAGAGCAACAAAGAAGGAGCGGCCATATTATCCTGGACACACACGCACACCACCTCCCCTACGTCGCGTCAGCTCCAACCCGGCTGAACTAGGCCCTATGTGTACACACAGACGAGTGGAGGGTAAGATTATTTACACACAGTCACCAGGACATGTCATATGAGCATGTGTTCAGATCTACTCTACAGGGTGAATTTCAGAATGCTAGTGAAACATCCATAATGTTTTGGACAACCAGAAAGGCAGCAGCAACAATGAATCATGGTAAATTAGGTTCCTCTTCTTGTGGGTTCGTATGGTTATATGGTTGGTCAATGCAGCATTTTGCCCAATGACATCCCTTTATTCAGTATTGAATTTCACAAATTCCAAAGCCCTTTGACATTTGACCATAAAACAGCAGAATAGCAGATGCTATAATATTTATTATTATTAGTTATTAGTTTGATTTGACTATCCTTCCTCTTGCCCTCACAACCTGCAGCAGCTAGCTCAACAACAGGCCCAGATCATGTGAAACATGATAAGGAGGTTTCAGGAAACGACGCTTCTTCCTGGTCAGTTGATGATGTCATACGGTTTGTTCAAGAGGCTGATCCCCAAACTCTTGGCCCACACATCGAACTGTTCAGGAAACATGTGAGTATTTAATTAATATTAACTTTCTTCTTTGTCTTGTTTAATGGTCAGCAGGTTTTTACTCACTGTGTTGTGTCACTCATTTTGTTGTGTTTATAAACTCTTCCTGAGCTTTTTGTCTTTGTGCTCAAGACAAACTGCTCAAGACTATAATTTCAACATTTCAATACCATAATCGAGCCATTGTAATTTTGGCCGAAATGCTGTGAGAGGAAGTGCTGGTGATGAGCCCCCATGCTGACAGCGTGTTCCTCTCTGCAGGAGATCGACGGCAAGGCTTTGATGCTGCTGCGCAGTGACGTCATCATGAAGTACATGGGATTGAAGCTGGGCCCGGCACTCAAACTCTGTCATCACATTGAGAAGCTGAAACAGACCAAACAATAAAAGATAAAGACGCTCTTTTCTCACTGGCAACCAAACACATACAAACACATATTAATCCACAGGGATGTCGGTGCAGTGTAAATCCACCTTAACCAGTTTTGTAGCCACCACTGAGGACAACAAGCTCATGACATACTTTTTTTGAATTTGGAGATTTTAGCAACCTGGAGGGAGTTAAAAACTTAAAAACATAATGGGTATTTTATGAGCTGAATACTTTAAGGCCAACAAATAGGTAAATTAATAAAGATTACAGCAATTTCCTCAGAATTTTATTCCTGGCAGTGTGGAGAAAATATTTAGAGTAGAAAAGTAGAATTAAACAGTAAAATTAAAAAATAAGATGAAAAATCCAAGTCATTGCTATAGCCCTGAGCTGAACACTTATTTTTAATTAACAGATAACATTTTACTTTCACATAAAAACAGATATAATGTATAACTACCTTATGTGTAAGTAGTATCAGATATCTGAGCAAAATAATGATTTGTATTCATGCTATTTTTTTTTTTTTTTTGCCTTATTATGAAACGGAGGCCATAATTTATCAATTGAATTACCTCTACATTGTTACTTTTACACACACACACACACAAACACACACACACACACACACACACACACACACACACACACACACACAAATACGCTGTAGGTTTTGTGTCCTCAGATGTCTGCCTGTTAAAGTATTTTTCCCTGGTCTGAATTTGAGGATGGATGCTCTGCACTCAAGTTTGGGAAAGTTAGAGTTCAGGTACTGGCAGTGAACATCTCACTGCATCATTTCTAACAATGCAATAAAAATTTCTAAATGACTGCGTCTGTTACAGACTGTCAAACTTAGTTTATACAAGCCAGTGAATGTATGCAGTCATGAGCATTATTACTAACAGATACTAAATAACAGAAATGCTCAGTGCTCAGAAATTAAGGGTTTCATCCTAAAATGTTATAGAGGACATTGTGCTCCCTGAAGCCAGTTGTCACATAAAAGATTATAAATTAACTTTGGCAGAGTGGGCACCACTGTTATTTAGTGGATATTTTGCCTTTGAAGAAAATCTTTCATTGGTCATGATTATACAGTGCAAACCGCAGATGCTCAAGAGTTATCTTGATCTATTTTATCTGTTTCTGTTTCATGTAGTGGAAGACATTCAAGCTGGACGCTTTCAGCTTGAGCAATGATGTGGCTACATGATTATATTATGCTCTGACAGTCGCACACACACAAAACAAGACGTACACATACAATGACTGGAATACTGTAAGTGTTTTGACATTAAAATAAAGGTAAGGTCATTAACTGTCAAGTTTGAGTGCTGTACAGAGAGGCAAAGTGCTCCTGAAAGAGTAAATGGTGGAGAAACTTTTGTATAAAGTTAAGCCAAAAGGTTTTTTTTTATATCATTTTGTACTGTTTAAAAGTGTATCAACCTGTATCAAGCGTAAATGTAATCAATTTTTTTTCTGCCTGAAAAAGTTTGTGTGTGCACCATCAAATAACTACTTACAGGACAATGTTGTGTCCGAGTAATTATTCACGTCTCAAAGTATTTATCTGTTTACGATGGCAGAATTACTAATTTTCTGAACATTTCAGAACCATTTTCAAACCAAATCATGTCCGTTGTAGCTGCATTTCACACTGTTGCTCTCCTGTAGTGGTAACAAGTTGATACTTGAAACCATCTTGCTTTAATGTAAAACTCAGGTTTTAGTAGGGGTTGTTTCTTAGATTATGTTTTACATCGCATTAGCATTTTGTGTTCATTACGACAACATAGAGGGACTGCACAATAATCAATTATGTATATTTTTATGCCTTGTCACCGATCCGCAGCATTTCATGTGTATATAAACAACTTTTTACTGTAAGTTCAACAAAAAATGTTTGTTAAAAATGTTTGATATGCATTCACACGATTAAACATTTGTTTACATCATCTTAGTGTTTGAGACCTCAACACAAGGTACATGGTAGCTACAACAAGCTCTTTTAGCATTTCCCAAACTTTTTATTGTGTGATCTCTTAAAACAAAGGAATGTGCTTGTAATTGATCAGAGTGATTGGTGCAAATAGTTTTATTATTGTTTTATTCTTAAGCCAGAAGAGTAAAATCTTTCTCGTAGTTTATGAGAAAGAAGCAAGGTTTCGAAGGAAGTCTGAAAAATCAAGAGAATTGTGGGTATCATAAAAGGATTTTTCTGCAACCTTGTCTTGTTAATCATCTCATGACCCCTCAGTATTTTCTTGTGACCACTTAGGGGGTCCAATGGGGGTAAGGGGTTAAAGGATCATGGATGTCTTATTTAAGGAAAGTGACTGTCAAAAAGGAATCATTGTTCAAAAGATCAGGCAGTTCAAATAGCTCACCAGCAGCACTCAGAATAAATGGGCTCATTATGACTCCTCTTGCAGATTCTTTAGCAGCATGATGCAAAGCAGCTGTGTTATCCCACTACTTGCTCACAGCAATGTCAGATAAATGTGTGACTCTAAGGAGTCAACCAGCTTACCATCATGCTCAGGGCCATAGTTAGTTATTTAATGCAAACCAGTTAAAATGAAATCACGACCCTAAGGGAATATGTGGACTAAATCCTTGTGAATGAGTATCTTTAGGTGAGATGTTGGTCTTACTGTTTTGGGGATTTTGTCAAAGTAAAATATATACAACCAGAATAAAATTGCATTTAAGATAAATCAGACTGTCAATTAGAGAGCTCATAAGTAGGCTATTAGTGGTAGATCAGATCTTCACCTTTATTAAAGAATCGATACCACATACTTTGACACAACTGCAACAAAAAACAAACAACAAAAAAGCTACTTAACAAAAACTGTGAAATATTACTTAAATGGACATTATGCAGTGTGCAGAATGGCCCATTTTAGAACAATGTATATCATATCATTGGATTGTAATGTAATTAGTGATGCATGACTCAAACACAACTTTAATGTTGCAGCTGATGAAGGTATGAGCAACTTTAAATGACTTTTGATTTCTCCCTGACGATCAATAAAGTCTTACCATAACGAATAAATGCCCCAAAATTGCACTTAAGAACAGCACTTTTCTTACAATTATTATCTCATAAAGTCAACAGATTTATATGGTGAGTTACTCAATGTCAGACTAGGAACTGATGTCATTCTTTGATGCAACAATCGAGCTGGTTATGAGGGGACACCTGCAATTTTTAGCGCGAGTCACCAGTGGCGCTCGTGTTGGCAATTTCCGGCCACTTTGTTTTTTTAATTGGACAAGTGAAGATGAATGTGGGCGGTTTGTTAAACAAAGATAGTGCGTGAAATTGACAGGACAGATGTGACAACAACAGCACGTAGCGATGTTTGGTCGCTCATTAAACACCGTCAGCAGCTGGAGCAGCAGCGACAATAACACGGAGGCAAATAAGGTAAGTGACTTTAAAACGACTCTAAAGAGCCGCTTTAATGCAATTTGAGCCGAAACACACGCTGTTCATTTCTTCATTATCAGAATAATTCATTGGTTTTCGTCTGTACACATAATAATAAATAGCAAACAGGCGCCGGAAATACCCAACTTGGCAGATTTAATTTCACAAAGTTGTATTACACAGCATAACTCATTTAATGCATGGCAACATAAAAACAAAGAGACATGGCTACAAGGTTTCTGGTTGTTTCCATATCATCACATCATTTCATCCCCACATGTATATTCATAGAAAATAAATGGTAGACTGTTGTTAATCTCCCTTCTTGATTATTTGACAGAAATTTCACACAAATGAAATCAAAATTTTAAATAAAATCCAGCAGAATAACATACCACAGAATAAATTGTAAGTTAAGTTTTAACACTATATAGCAGATGTAACGTCAATCTAAAACTCATGTCTATCTCTCTGAGGATTTCTGTGATCAGCTATGTGATCACATGAAAGTTCATCTTCTTTTACACTTTGCTCTAAGTAGGGATAAGTGAGGAACTATTTTACTCCGAGGTTGATACCTAAGAGCATTTTAAGGTATAATCCTTAGAAATTTGATGAATATGCTTTAAGAAAACTGCCATCACATCACAAGTATGATACTTAAGTGACTGAAAGAAGGCTGTAAAATGCATCTGAAAGCTCTTGAAAAAGCAAGTATGTAGATCTTGAGTTAAGATGTTTGCTTGTCTTCAATTGTCTTCTGTGGTCTTGGATTTTTATTCAAAAGGAATTGTTTAAATTTTCTCCTTTCAAATCTGTGATAATTGAGTTTTTTTTGCACAACTCTATGGTCCTTATTTATTCTGACTTAAAACAAACTTACTGTCTTGTTTAGAAGTCGAACTTTTTTCAGTCTGACCAGCAGCTTCAGTCAAGGCATTTTAAGGGGAAATATCGTTGAGGCTGAAACTAACCAATATTAAAACATTGCCATCTAGTGGAGACATATTCTTAGTGCACTTGGTTCTGATCGGGACAAAAGGAAGTGTCACACAAAAGGCCTTCTGTTTCAATGCAATCACATTTATTGGCTTTTTTTCTATGCACAGTTACTAAGCAGCCTGGTGAGCTGTTAAAATGAATTAGATATAGAATAATGGAATTTTCACAATGTTATAACCCCCCCCCAAAAATAAATACAAGACTGAAGGTGTTGCACAGCTCCAAAATATACAAAGGCTCGGAAATAATCATGTAAACTTTGAAAAAAATTTTTTTTTGTTTTTAATCTTTTATTGATTTATTTTACAAAAGAAAGACTTTGCAAGATTTTTTTCTTTAAAAACTTATTTACAGGTTTATACAAAAATACAAAAGTGATTCAAATCTGTTAAGTCCTAGCTAGTTTTAAACATGGAGCTTTTTTTTTTTAAATAGTTACACTTTGTCTTCAACATCTGTGTTTTTTCTGTTCTCTGGTACACATTTTAAAGTGTGTTTAGTGTTACTCCATACTGTACACCCTTGAAAAAAATATCAAGTGGCTGTTATCACACTTCCCTTTAGGGCAAAATGGTGTTCAGACATTGGAAAACAGTTTGGGAAAAAGACTATATAGCTTAAGGTTATAGATTCTTGTTTTGTTATATTCCCAAGCTGCGAAGGACTGAGTTTTAAGAGGGCTAAATGAGTGTTAAACTAGAGTTAGCACACTTTGTCTTTCTAATCACATCATGTCAATCATCATCTGTCCACTGCTTTTACAACTAAAGGAAACAGTCTTTAGGTACCTCTCTAGCATCACAGCCAGCACAGGTACAGTACGGAAAAATCACACTAAACAAATTGTCAAATACTTATAGTAAAAGTATTATTATTATTTATTTTTTTTTTAAAAACTTCAAATGGTATTTCACAAAGTCACATTGCATTTTCCCAGTTTTCATGTAATACTGCATCAATCGGACAGATTTGTTTATTTGAAATTTAATTCAGTAATAATGTTTTGTGGGATTTAAAAAATTCTGTTATGAGTCTAAAGTAAAGACAATGACTTTCTGACCAGATTAAACTAGTTTGGGGTCTATGAATGGATATTTTTTTCCATTTCCATTTCCATTTCTGTTTTTTTTTTTTTTTTTTTTTTTGTACATTTTATCCAAAACTGCTTCTCCAGATATGCACATTAAACTGAAGTCCTAGTTGTCCTTGTAAATATTTCTGTCACTCCCAAACTTCCACAGCTCCAGCAAAATTAGGACCCATCACCAAGTGTTCAGATTCTCCCTCCTGACAGATTCAATATCATTTTCTTTACAGTCTCTTATACGTATGATTGTCCAGTGAGTAGATATACAGTACAAGATAAACCCCTGTTTGTGATCACGACTATACAGAACAGAATTAGCCAGACAGTTTGTACATCTATACACACACTATTGAACTTGACATTTGAATGGAAAATACAAAATCTTTTCTTGTGGTATGGAGACATCCCTCAGATAAAAATAATGATATGGTGGTATCCTTTCTTCTTTTTTTGTCATTACTTATTGCATGCGATAGAAAACACAACAAATAAAACAATGAGTAGGAACAAGTGCGCTTTAGCAATATGGGTATGATGAATGTGAAATTCTTATAATCAGTTCACAGCTTTGTACTCTCTCCATCTTACACAGTGTCAGTTCTGCAATTCATATTCGCTGAGTATCAAACAGTTGTGTTTTTTCTATCTATCTATCTATCTATCTATCTATCTATCTATCTATCTATCTATCTATCTATCTATCTATCTATCTATCTATCTATCTATCTATCTATCTATCTATCCATTGCATTTACAATAAAACAGTAATATTCTTGCTGAGGTATTCACAGAATACAGTGAATGGTTTCTATTGAAGTACGGTCTCTGAATGTAAGAAGTATCTGTGTTGTGTTTGCTGTGGTAGGCAGGTGAGAGTTCAAACTTTCCACTGATGATATTTTGCTCCTGTAACACACTTGATACTATACATGTGTAATATTTATTGGAAGGATGAGAGATTTTACAGTGTAATCTAACCCTGGTGTTGGATAGAAAAAGGCTGTAGCAATGCAGTGGATGCATTGCTGACTTTTGAATATTGGTGGTATGTAGTCCTCCTCTTGTCGCCTCTCTCTCAGATTTTGTGATAAAGTTAGAGGAGGGTAAGAGAAAATGCCATACACCAGCCACTGGGTTGAGCTTTCACCTGTCTAATGCTACTGGGTCAGTGCAAATGAAGGAGAGGCAACAAGGAGAGGAGAACAGTGTTCATTGTTGAGATTCATGAGTAATGTCAGTGAAACCTGTTCTTCTTTGCTACACTCAAGTTGATTCCCTATAAAATTTCTGCTTGTTGTTTTATATAGATATGACTTTTTATATTCAGTACAAATATACATATGCAATTTCATTATAAGATATATTTTTTTTCAAGGAATATTCTTGAATCATCAAGTGCAAAAGTGAGGTTGGTTCTTGGAAACCTTTCCAGATTAACCTCTAGTCAAACCGATTGAGGACCTTCTAAAGCATTTTCACCGTCTGCACTCAATGGTATCATTAAAACTGCTTTGAAATGCACCTTTTCCACTTCAAGTCAGCACATTAAGACTGGCCTAGAAGCTGAAAAATCTTGGATCAGTCTAAACATACTAGATGTCAAGGTTAGGTTGAGTATGTGATTGAATTCTGGTGGAACATGGCACAAGTCCATGTATCGTATCTGTGCAGAGCCATATAAATGACCTGCTTCCAACCACCTCTAGTAGAAAAAGGCCACTGCGAGATTGTCCAAAATTAGCCGGTATTTTTGAGAAATGGGCCCCATCTAGGCACAAGCCCTTGCTCCTTCTTGTTAGACACTCAAATCCAAAACAAATCAATTTAGATCTCTGGAAATGTGGTACGAATGTCACTAAAACCTTTCACAGTGAAAGATTAATTATTCTTACAATACAAAGGAACCACAAAAATGTTGACAGAAACCAGGATCCAGGGGATGTTTCCATATAGGGTCATGCAACATGGTGAAACTTTGTCATCATGTTCTGTGGTGCAATTTTACAAAAATACATGCATCATGTTATCTTCTTGGATATAATTTATGTGAAGAAATATATGATTGGCTCTGTGTGATATACTCTCTATGCCAGGTCTGCAGATGGAACTATAATAGATAAGTTGGTGCTGTGTTGAGATGTTGTTAGTAACTTTTACAACGAAACAACTCTTGCTTGTTGGCAGGAATATTGAGTATGGACTCTGGGAATTCAGGCCGATGCTTTGGGCACCAAAAGTTCAAAGAATATTAAATTTCATAAGAATTTTAAATTTTAATAACAAAGCAGTTCCTCAGTGACACACACGCACCCACACCATTCAAAACACAAGAAGTAGAAATATCAGTGGATGTTGCACACGCACATTGTCCGTATTCCACAAAATTTCTTTTCTTATAATTTATAATTATTTACCAAACATTTGCATCTTTGTTTTTTTTTTGTTTGTTTTTAAAAAGACAATTCAATCAAAATAGGTCTTAATGCGTCTTACTCTTTTAATTATGAGGGAGCTATTCTTTTGTTAATAATACAGTATTTAGATAAATCCTCAAAGTTCTCACAATCATCCCTTTATGATTCAGTATCTCACAACACTCAGTCTGACACCCTTAAATAGAACAGTTGATCCAAAAATGAATGCATTTTAGCAAATGCTAAAATGCACTCATTTTTTTTTTTTTCTCCCCCCAGATTTTGTGTGTCACAAGAATTACACCATTGGTCTTGATGACAAACTTATCCAAGATTAGAAAAGTAGAAGGGTTCACTTCAAATATAGTCACACCTAAGAATAGAGGACATCTCTCATTGGATGGTTTTAGGATGATCTGTCATCATGTGGGCTCCCATCTGAATTTTCTGTCTCCCCTTCAGAAATGGCTTGCATTGGGGCTGTGTAGAGGCGGCTGCGTGTACTGTAGCGACTGCTGTTGGCTACAGGTGGGATCCGAGAACGTCCCTGACGAGATGCAGCTGACATAGGCAGGGTTTTAGGTGTGAAACTCTCCGAGTTGGCCCTGGGAAAAAGGCCTGGTATCTGGATTGGGTCCAGGCTAGAAATGGGGGGCTCTTGGAGTGTGGAGGGCGGCTCTTCAACCTGCCTGATGGGCCCCTCTTGAAAGGAATCCCCTGGTATTTTGGGGGTGATAGGGCTCTTCAGAATCTCTGTAGCTGACATACGGTAGCTCGAATCAGACCTGCTACCTTTCTTTAACAACAGGAGTTTGAATTCCTCGTTGGATGTGGTGGATTTCTTGGCGCTGCGGTAGATTGGCACAGGGGCTCGTTGTGAGCCAGCAGCAGTGGCTAAGGTGGCTGGGATGTTAAGTGGAGGGGCTGGCGGGATAATGATGGTGGAGACATTGCCAGCAGTCACTGCTGTAGGGCAGAGACGAGACTTCACATTTAAGTCTCCTGAATCTTTACGGCCCAGGACCTTTCTTTTGGATCTGAATGAGGAAATCACAATATATCCTAATTAATACTTAGACAGTTGATGATAAGCTACAGCCAAAATAAAAAACACATCAGTAAAATTTATCAAAAATATGACAAATAGCTATACATTGCATGGAGTCCATAGGCACTGCAGGCAGAATCAAACAGATTGAACAGCAATACATAATTTACAGCACCTGTGTATCATGGCAAACAGGTCCTCAGTTGTACGGGTCTTGTTGGGTGAGGTGATAATAATGTCATCATCCACTTTGGTGTCATCCGTCAGAGGGGAGAGTGAGTTATCACTGGGCGTGGAATCTGCAGGACACAACATCCCTATCACATGTCATCTGGTTGTCTGATTATCCAGTATACAATTGGTGAAATAACCATTCTTTAAATCTTGCCCTCCATTTATGATTATGTTTTACAACATGATTAACTAGCTATTGTTGCAGCTGTTTGCGCCTTTTCGTGTACATTAATAGTAGCATGAGATAAAAAGTAAAGAGTACTACTTCTGCTACTTGAATTTGTTCAAAAGCTTACCTTTACTGAAGTAATCCTCTGTGTCAGGAGTGGTGGAGTCATCTTTGCTCTCCTGTGGCTGCTGCTGATGGGCACTTCTGGTAGCACCTGATGTTACTTCCTCTTCTTCTTCCTGCTCAACTTGTACTCCTTTTCTTGCATCGCTGATTAGGTAAGGATGCGATGTCTCCATTGTGGTACCAGGCACTTTGACTGGACTAGCCCAGGGCCCTGAGTCTGAGTGGGATCCCCCAGCAAACTCATAAGCTGGGGGTGGAGGGTGGTCCGATCGCATGCCTACTCTGAAACATGCAGCCCTCTGCGGCTCTTTCACTTGTTCTTCCTCTTCCTCCTCCTCATCTTCATCATCATCATCATCCTGGGAAAATGAGCGCTCTCCCAAAACCCTAAACTCAGAGTGTGCATGAGTTGAATGTGTGAGCCCTCTGAACTCTGTGTGGGAGTGGATATGTGTATGTAAATCCACAGGCGAAGGGTGGGGAGCACGTGGCACTGGCCGATGCAAAGGTGAGCTATCCTCAGAGAGGTCTGATGATGGTTCCATTCGGGCTCTAAAGGCTGTCATAGCCCAGAAGGTTCCAGGTCCATAGCGGTCCTGTCTGAGCAGCAGGCTTTCATAGGATGGAGGCCCATCAGGGTGGCGACCGGGGGGAGGTGGTTGCGAGTGTTCAGGAGATGAGGTGTGGTCATGAGTTGGGGGTCTGGGAGGTGGTCTACGAGGAGGGAGTGGTCTAGTGCTAATAGGTGGTGGAGCAAGAGTAGCACTACTAGGAGGACATTTGGGTCTTGTTGCGATCTCTAGTCCACTTGCTGTTTCCTGGTCTGTAGTGGTAGCGCTATCCGTAGATTGGCTAATAGAATGGAGTTGCACTGAACGAAGAGCAGATGGAGTTATCGCCAAAAGATTGGAGCTGGTAATTGTTGAAGCAGAATTTGAGCTTGGTGGAGGGTTGGTATTTGAGGTCTCAGGGGCTAACAACTTTGCTCCAGTGTTTAAAACATTTGCAACTCTGTGTTTGCTGTGGTGGAGCGTGTGCATGTGGTGCGTCCGGTGGGATAGTGTGTGCCTGACATAGCCGCCATGAAGAACATTAAGATCAAGTTGAGAAGGTGGAGGTGGAAAGTCTGGGTCTCTCTTATAGCCAGAGGAAATGGAAACTCCATCTCTGGGGAAGTGCTGCAGGGAAGAGAGAGAAGACTTCCTCTCGGGCACTTTGGGCTTTCTCTTGCCAGTTGAGGGAGACAGAGGTCCTGGGAAGAATGCTGCTGAAGATGAAGGCAAGGTTGATGTTGGAGTCTCTGATTGGCTGGAATATCCACTTGATGGTGATGCCAGGCCAGCCAGCTTCTCAGGTGACCCAAGTTTAAAGTCTCCAGGTGGGAGAGGTGGACTACTTGCCCTGGTCTCTGAAGCCTGGGGAAGGGCCTGGGTTTGGGTTTCTGTGGAGGAGGAAGAGCTGTCTGGTGACTTGATACACTCCATGACAGTAGTTCCTGTGGCTGTGCTTGAGTTGGACATAGACGTGTACTCACCATTGTTGGACTTCAGCTCAGTGTTGTGAAGCCACAGGTCTGCATAGTCAGATTGCACAGCACCTTCATCCTTAAATGAGTGTGTATCTGCAGAGCTGAAGGACATGGGCTCTACTATATCCACAGTTTCACCCAGTCCCATTCCCCAAGTCCCCAAAGGCTCTGCCACCAGACAAGATGTCTGTAATGGTTCTGGAGCACCCCCAAGCTCTAACTCCAGGTCCAGCTTCATATCTGTGGAAGACAAGGTAAGTTCTTGTTCACTAACCGTCTTTGGTTGATCCTGATCTGCCTGTGTGTCTGTTCCAACATCAACACTACTACTGGTCTCCTTCAGCGAGGAAGTCCGTTTGGGCGGTGGAGGTTTGATTTTCGGTTTTCTCAGTGGACGACAGGCCCTGCCCAGGGTCATAGTACCTGCTCTGAAGTCAGCTGAGGGTTGAGGGTAAACTCCATGGGATAGTGGTGCTGCCACAGTGTTGGATTGACTACAGTCAGGTCCTGGGTCTGCATAGTTATACATGTATCCTCTGTAACTCTGATTACACTCCCCAAAATGCACAGAAGAAGAATAGAAACCCTCTGTATCAGATGGGTAATGAGAGCCAGGCTCTTTTTCAGTGTTGCTGGTCTTATTGTCACTAAAACAGATTTGGTCTTCTAGACCTTGTTTGGAGCTGTACTCCTGGGCTAACCCATGGCTCTGGCTCAGGTTTTGGGTCTGGTCAGGGTCTTGGTCTGGATCAGTCTGGTCTTGGTCTGGAGGGTATGTCCACTCGCCCTCACTGGCTGTACTGACCCCTGCATCGTCCAGCTGGTCTGTGGCTGAGGATGTGAACGAGCTTGACCTGTGGCCCTGGCCCTGGGGTCTGAGGTCAGAGTGGTATGAGGGATCTAGGGAAAATCCCTCATCCATGGCATTGGGCACAGTGTTGAGTGACAGCTCTGAGTCACAGTGAGACGAGCCTGTCAGTGGTGGAGAAGATGGTGGGGGTATGGTTTCAGATGTCTGAGAGGGGCAGGTGGAGCTTGACCCACTCCAGTTTCCGCTTGATGATTGGTGGTCTTCCTTGTGGTCCACATGACTGCCTAGGACTCCTGTTGTAGACACTGAGTGAATAGGGCTGCTAAAAGTATCTGAGCTTGATGAGATCTCACAGCTGCCCATATCAGCCTTGCGGGGCAAGCGAGAACGGCCCCTCTCCATCCAGCTATGCTCCGGGCTCCCTCCTCCTCCACCGCCTCGGTCTCTATCCCCAGATCGCTGCAACCTTTTTAGGCTTCCAAGTTGCAGTGGCTCAGGAGCTGCCTGGTCATCTGTGCTCTCTTCCTCATCCTTCATCATCATCATCTTCATTCTCGGACTAGGGCCAGGTGGAATAAAGTCCTCTGCTTCATATGGTGACAATTCCTCATCTTCATCATCATCATCATAATTGTCATCATCATCCTCATCGCTGTCCATCAGACGTCCACCCTCTCGTGGGAGGCTACGAGAGCGCAATCGTCCACCATGGGCTGCAGCACTGGTGTATGTGGAGTCTGACTGGTCGCCCAGGGAAGAAATGTTGCCTGTTGAATGGGACAGAGAGGCAGGGATTCCCTGATGGCCACGTTGAGCTCTGATGCGCCTTCTGGAGGGGGCAGCTGTACCTGATGGTGGAAAGATAGAAGAGAGAGGCATTTTTCAAACACAGGTAGATGTTGATCATATGGACTATACCATGTTGCCATCAATAAATAATTAGATAATTATAAAGAATACTAGGGGTATAATAGTTTGATAATATTGACAACCTCTAGATGGTTGTCCTGTTAAAACTTAGCAATGTATCTGAAAAGCAGTAGATCCAAACATTATTCAACAAATCATCTTGGAAATAACTGCAAAATCAAATATATTGAGATTTAATGTATAGCAGAGAACAAATTCCTCCTTATTGTTTAGAGAGGAAGTACGCAAGCCTGAAAGATGAAAAAAAGAAAGGTACAGCAATAAAAAATAAAAAGCTAATGTATGTGTCCATTCTTAGAAACATACATGCTATAAGAAAATCATCTGTCTGGCAGCCAGAGTCTCGAGTGTGATGGAGGCGACCACTGATTGAGAGATCTTCCTGACAGAGAGAGAGTTGGTGCGGATTGGCATGGACAATCACTGTGCGTTCTCTTGCTACGGGTGATTCATCTGAATCTGAATGCAAAAAGACAAAGCATGTTACATTTCGAAATTTCATATACAAACACATTATTTAGATGATATTGTGGAAATATGAGAAAAACAGGTTTGCCCTATTCATACCCATGTCCTGATGTACTCTTTTGGGTATTCCTGTGATAGTCTTCCTCCTCCTCAACTTCCTTCTCCTCTGAAGAACTGACTGAGAATGGACTAGAGAACAACGAGCACTTGCTTCCCTGTCAAACCCAACTCCTGCAGTAACAACACAGAGGCCGTAAACAGTAATATAAACTTTTTAGTACAATAGAGGTTAACAATGTACACTATGTAAACTTAAAATCTTACTGCTCAGTGCCATATGGTTTTCATTCATGAAGTCTGTTTGGTTCCTAATTGGTCAATTCACTTATTAGCACAGTTGCGTCACAGTTAGGTTTTTGATTTAATCCTCACCAGGGCTAACCTTGCTCTTTCATATTTTTCCTGTTCTTCCTCTTTTTCTTACCTGTGACGTTGATGGGGATGATACAGGAGGAAATGGCATGCGAATCGGCAGTTGTCTTCTGATCTGATGGTGGGAGGTTTTCCTTGGACCAGTTGGTCTGTTTATCTTGGTTCGAGGAGGCATTAGGGGCTGAGGCCTTTGCTCTGTGGCCTCCCAAAACCTCACTACCTTCACCTTCCCCTGTCGAGGTAGCCTGTAAGAAGCCAGTAGCAACATATGTATAGTATATATGCTAGGTATTGATACATTCCCACAGTTTTAGTATGAAAGTTACTTAGTTGGACAGACTAAAAGGAATTATTTACAATGGCATGAAATGACCACTATATTTTACCATCTAACATCACTAAACACTATCCTGAAGGTTGTCATAAGTGAAGCAATCAAGAAGCAAATACAAAATTAACTACTGAACAACTAAAGTGATTATAGGGTGAACAAAAAATTAAAACAACACAAATGTTTGATACCTTTCTATTCCATGGGATAAAGATGCAACTTTCAATAGAGTGAAGTGAGTAAAAGCACTCAAACTATGAACATAAAATACAACAAAAAAAATAAAAGAACAGATGACATGACATGTATAATCCAAAAGATTTTAAATGAAAAGATTAAAGGAAAGTCAAAAAGGGAGGGATGAGTGAGACACACAATGTAGTGTTTCATTTATTCAGTGTGTGTGTGTGTGTGTGTGTGTGTGTGTGGTTTAGCTGATAGTTTGCTATTCAGACATCTTTCTTACCTTTCTTTGGATCGTCTGAATATCTGATTCTCTTCCTGGCCTCTCCTGTGGCAGCAGCAAAAATATGCACATACAAGCAATTATTGTTCAGAGTGTAAACACAGTTAAGGAAACTTTTTTTTTTTTTTTTTTTTTGGACTCTTACTTTTCTCTGTATGGTCTGGATCTCTGTTTCTCTCATGGTCCTCTCCTTCAGGAGATTCACAAAGAAAAAGATAAAGGTAAAGTTAGTGTTATAAAAAAATCATGTTCTGCTCAGAACTTATCTATACAGTAGAAAAAGTATGACTAGAACCACATAAGAAAAGAGGGAAACAAATCTTGGAATCTAATGTACTGTAGTCTGATGTTTCATAAAACTCCAGACACAGCAGGAACTGGACACACAGGTGGACATAACACAAATCTTTAGCAGGTGCAGACATGTTAGACATTATCAGACACACACACAAGTTTCTGTTTTACCTTCCTGGGTTGATAGTCTAACTCTCGTTCCCTCTCTGCTCTCTCTTGCTGCATGGCAACATCAGAATGAGATATTGTGTCAGTTTATTGTAAAACATTTAATAAGAAAAAAGTTGTCAAAAGCTCAGAAATTAAAAAACAAACAAACAATCAAACAAAAAAAAGATTAGGAAAAATGTGAGTGTTTCTGTGAACTTCATGTCTTCCTCACTGTCCCATACCTCTTCCAACATGCAAGTGTCCAGATATTCAGTGGTGACTGTTTAAAGTTAATTTTGTTAACATGTTTGAGATTTTTGCAACTGTGCCATGTAGCTGGGGTTTGTCCTGTAAGTCACAAAAGACTCAAGGTTATTGTCCTACAAGTGTGAACTGCTTGATTAGAGATACGGTCACATAATGTAGTCTTAGTTCCTGCCATTTAAAGAAAACAATTACTGCCTCCTTATTGATCGGTGAGGTATGTTTTCACTTGTGCACAGTGCTTACAGCTCGTGCCAGGCGACTCCTCTGTTGCCGGCGAATTGTGTGTGGTGAAGGGAAGGTTGGCATAGGGGGCGCCACTGAGATAGAGATGGTCACCCTGTTTCTCTCCCGACTTGTCGACCGCTGACGCTGTTGTTCGTCTGTAAAAACACACAGGAAATCTCACAAACCTTGTAATTGCTGTATACTTAATGTATGCTGTGCAATGCGACTGTGCACACTGGCTTCGCCTCTCACCTCGGTGTAGGGCTCTGAGACTGAGTTGAGCGTTTCTGTGCAGCTCCTCCAGACATGGTGGTCGGGTGCAAGGATGAAACACGTTGTGTTGCTGGTGCCATGGAGCCTGATAGTGAACTGACAGCTTGCTCTCTATATCCAGGTTTGACACCGCTAAGATAAGGAGAAAGAGACACAACATGTTAAAGGGAATCTCTTTGATGACTGACTTAAAAGAGATAGCAACTGGTTTGCACGTAAACAAAGCTATTTGTTTATTATTATTATTGAACATTTTTTTAGTGCTGGTAACTTTGCCTTATGGGCGATTTTTGTTTAATGTCTAATTTGAGGAAAAGTATTATCTTGTGTTTGTATGAAGATCTCACTGATTAAAATGAACATTTAGCTTAGGAGCTAGGAGCTTGCAAAACACAGTTGGTGAACTTGCAAATTTAGTTTTTCTCCTTGTCCAAACCTTCAAACCTTTGTGAGGTTTAGAACATATTTTATTAGCCTTATAGACCTATGGTCATATGAGCATGTAGCAGACCTGTGGGCAAAAACTGGGTCAGAGTTTTGACCAACACGCCTCCTGCTTTCTTTTCATCCCACATATAGTTTCCTTCAAGAGCTAATCTTGTATACAGACTACACAGTATATTACAAATGACATACATTTTACATACCAGAGCCCATGTGTAGTCTTATATAAAAACTGTCTACCTCCACTAAACGTCATTTAGTTTGATTCAGCACATGGGAAACAGGGCAATCTTTAATATGTGTATGTATGTATCATAGTTTTATTTAATTGTATTTTTAGAAAAAGTACAATAAAATGTTATTGTCGCTTCACAAGTTCTTAGGACAGGACATTTGTATGCTCGCCCTGTTCCACCAGCATCAGAAAGAAAACTGCAATAAACTGATATCCAGGCCAGGTTTTACAATCCACCACCAACAGGCAGAGGCCACACATTAAAGCCAGGCAACATATGAAAATACATAAAACAGAGGAAAATAATATTAGAAGTAGATGTACACAAATCCATTTCAAATCTTAATGTGAAGAATATCAATCCTCAGTCTGGTATTACATTCAAACATGAAACAGGGCCACGACCTGCCAGCAGGTGGCAGTTAAACCCACCACAGCCCACTAAGTCTGCATACATAACACAACCCTGCAACATATCAGACCACTGTAAATTTCTCACGGTCCCACAAGCATGTTAATTGCCATTATTGCCACAGTTTATTGTTATCATAAACCACAAAAACCCTACTACGTTGAATGGTGTACAACTGAGAATCTCGAACTTTCATTTCCAAAGATTAGAATGGTTGATTATCAAAGAGAGAGGACTGTGATTATCCATCTCTCTTATCTGCTCTCAGAGCCCCTTTAGCTTTTATTATGAATCCTATTTCTCCTCTTTTAACTTGGAATTCAAAATGCAATTGTGTCCTTGAAAGCCACACTGTACATCAGTAGCCAGGCAACCTTTCATTGCTAATCAAGGCTCGTATTAGCCTGCAATTAAATCAGCAAGCTCACATCAGAAGCATTGGGCTGATTTAAACTACAAGGTTAAAGACGCGCAGAGGGCCAGTGCATTCACATTAAATATTACATATCTGTCTACTCTAAATGCTGTCACGCAGATAAAGTTATTTTCTTGTTTTGCATATCACATTTTGTGTCTTAAACAACCATGAAGGTAATAATTATTAAAAACAACCAATAGACCGCAGCTATGCAAACTCACAGATGACTTTGTTTGAATTGTAGTAAAACAGTGACATTTAAAGAGAAATTGAGATAAATTTAAGATTTAATTTTACCACAATGGTGTTTGTCACATGGGACATTATTTATATAGACACTGAAATGATGGGATGTTACAGTAAATTCTTTGTTGTAGTTGTCTGTTTACTGACAGATCTGCAAAATCTGCAAAAAAAAAAAAAAAAAAACATGCTTTACTACATTATCATTCCCGGATGTGAGTAGTGATTTCCCTCAATACAGTGAAAATATAATAAGGACAGAGCAATGGCATATTGAAGTGAAGGTGTTTCTTTGAGAACAGTCTGTGAAAGGCTGCTGACCTAGTTGTTCTGACACAGTTAAATTAGTGGATTTGTTACTGTGGCTTTACTCCCAACCATCCCACTTGTTTCCCTGATCTTTCTTCTCAATCTTTACCTTTTTTGCTTTCTTGCTCTCTTTGTGGCACTCTCCTCATAGTCATTGAAGTGTACTCTTGTTAAGACTATCTTTATTCTCTCTTGCATTATAAATTCACACGGATTGTTTTGTCATATTAGATATAATATGTTTTTTTTTTCACTAAAAAGATAAAAATACTAAAAATTACATCTACTCCAGAATATTAAAAAATTTGTTTAAAAAAATGTATCGCTGGCCAAAAATGTTTCATACTTAACTGAAGAGTCTTTCTCAGTGTATGTGCAAAGGAGATTTCAAGTTTCCTCATCACATTTAAGTAAGCATGCATTTAAGATTAGCCACAACTAGCTGATGTCGTAAAATCCTGCTCACACCTTTTTTTAGCTTAAATTTAACGTAACCAAAGAACAAATTCCTACCTTCAGTCAGTGAAATGAGAGTGTCAGTGTTTCATTCTGCACACTAAAGCTTCAACATCCAAGAGAAGTAGCAATAAGCAAAGCCAAATTTTGAATTGAGGTGAACATGAACATATATCTGTAAGGTAAAAGAATATTGTAGGATTCCTGCACAGAAATTAGTTTCATCACATGTAGCTTAAAAGTCTATTACCAGGCTGCACCAAACAAACATGTAAAAGATTAGTATATCACACTAGACAGGTCCAAAGAGAGTGTGTAACGTTTTCCTTTGAGCGCTTGGTCCAGCACCTAGGTGGTACACCACCTAAACTTCCCTATATTGAACATACAGAGCCCATTCACATCTCGTCTATACCTGCATTCTCCTGCTCCAGGCTGGAAGACTTCTTCTCCTGGACTACTTCTTCAGCTGCATTTGATTGTAATGAAGCTTATAGAAGCTGGGAGTTGCCCTTTGCTAACATCTAGGACCAGCTAATACATGGCTGATTACACACGCACACTGAGCTAACACACGCTGTCTGTTTTGCTCTCTTTCTGTCTTTTCCCTTTTCATCCCTCTCTGCCTTACTGTATTTCTCTATCTGTTTCACCTCAACCTGAAATCTGCAGGTGCAGTGGCAGCAACTTGCAGTGTCATCACCAGGACTTGCACGCCAACAGCACAGAGAGAAGAGAGAAGGTACAAAAGAAAAGACAGCATTAAACACTGATAAAGACAAGCAGTGCAAAATAGAGAAGAGAGTATTATGGCAATTCAAAGTGTCCAAGCAGAGATTCAAAGATAACACAGGACCAATGCAAATGTTATTGAGTGGAGAAAATCTACTTAGCACAAGTTTTTAGATTCATATTAACAACAGATTGCTACACCTGGAATAACAAATTGTGCCTCTATTTTTAGCAAAATAAAACTTAAACAACCAAAATCAACAGAATTACTAAGAGCATAGGTGGGAGGAAACAGAAGGATGGAAAATGAAAAGGAATTTGATGATGTATCAACATATTGCTCTGCAACAGGCTGTGGTAGGCTCTATAAATCAACAAACTTTAACAACTATAGTGTGCTACAAATTAAGTGTTTGTTGAATGATCTAGCAGCGTTTGAAACCACCTCTACCTGCATATATCTGATGTTGCAATTGGGGTGTTGTGATGGACATCCAACATCTGTCTGACATTCATGTTCATTTTCTTTCCTTTTTACATAGTGATTTCTGTACATTTTCATGTGAACAACTAAGTGCAACACTTTGGGTGTCTTCAACAAGAGACTGGCTGAAAATGTGTTCAATTATCCCCATATTTACTCCTCTCTGTGTCGCCCTGCTTTTCATTCCGCCTTTGAGTGTAGTTGTTTGAAACAACTACAAACACTGACCTTATCAGACTGCATGTGCTACTTAGTAGTTCAAGTGCAAGGACAGGGAGGTGTGTTTTAAACTCTCATGAAGTCCCACTACTCAGTCTACTCAGGGAGGCCTTTGCCAAGACTTAAGAAAACTCTAGATGATTATCAAACCAAGCCATGAACTTAAAAGTAGCCAAACGGGAAGCTCATTCTCCACATGCTTCAACCCAAATCTACTAAACTCTGCTAAAATAAGCTGGCTATCTACAGAACAAGGATCTCTGTGTTGAACTGAGAAAGGCTGATAAAGATGTCCAGCAATTGATAGTTAGGAAAAAGGAGAGGTAGCAAATTTCCCAAAAGGTTTCTTTGGAATAGGACCGTTTGGCTGCTCTGCTTGCTCTTGACTTGAAAATAGAGGAATAGAGCTACAGGTGGATTCATCAAGAGACTGATGGACTCACTGTAGGCAATGAGTTATGACTTATATAGTATACACATCAACCTTCATTGAGCTGCTGAAATGATGCCAATCAACCAGACCCTAGTTACACAAGTGTAGAAAACTCACTGGTAAAATATCAAGACATCAGAAAACTTGCAAATATACCACATATAGCTTATTTGCAGCAAATAAACTTCCTGTGAACTTGGCTTGACTAAGACAGAACACTGACACTGACACAACAACCAGGCTGTGTGACCATTCAGTCACTCACCAGACCTTTGAGTATCTTTTTGCTCAAGCACAGCAAAATCAATCAAGTCTGATGGGCTAAGATTTATGAATTTTTATATTGAGCTGTCAGGAGAGCCATCTGAAGTAACAACTGTCAGTGTAAATGCAGAGGTTTTAAATGTGTGATTTACAGTTGGTGAGTTATTGGCTAAAATATGAATGTGCTTTTATTGGTACCACTTCAGCCTCATCTGGCTAATGGGTACAATTTTATTATCTGAGTAGTGGATGAGTTTTGTTTTTTTTTTTTAAACACGTGGAAGGCTTGGCTGATGAGCCTTTTTGGTTTCTGAGGAGACAGAGAGGTAAGAACTATAATAAATCCTGACAATAACTAGAAGATATGATAATTTTGTGCCTACATCATGAACACGGAAAAATTAGATCTCAGTTTGAGAGTCAATAGAGGACCACAGCTAGCCAGTGAACAGCTCTGAAGGAAACACTGTAGTGGTAAGAAAAAACTGTGCCAACAAAATATATAGAAAAAGCAACATCAGAGCTAGGCACAATCATCAATGACATTTGCTGACTCTCTACATGTCACTGCTGTAATGTTGCTCTTTCTCTTTCTCACTCTCTCTTTCTCTATCTAGTCCAGATGTGAGTGAATGTAAGTCGTTAGTAGAGAATGTATTAGGGTGTATCTGGGTCAGGCAGCACACTCCCTATGGCAGTAACTGCAGAATCTTGTCATAGTAGACAGCTGTTATATAAGAAACACTAGCTGCCCAGTTCTGCAGAGGAGAGACTGTGCACTGTTGTAGTTGCACCCTGTACCACTTTGTCTCGTCAACACTTCCCTTTGCCACACTGTGTGACCGAGTCATGTATATTTTGTATCTATATGCCAAATTTTCATTGGAGCTATGCACATTATGTTTTAACTATGCAAATAACTTACTTTAATGACCAGTTATTGTCTTTATTACTTTCTCGATTCATTTGTAATTGTGTGGTCATTAACATGGCACAAAATAGTGGGAAAAAAAGCCCAATCAGAACAGACAGTGATGTCTTTGGATGTCAAACTTTGGCCAACCAACAGTCAAATAGATCCAGTTTAGACTATGAAAATATTTATAATTATGTTGTCATAATTGGTTTCAACTCAGATTTACACTTTGAAATGAAATATTCAATATTATTTAATATTTTTTAAATAATAAGTCTTAACATTCTTCCTGACCTATTTGATATCTTTGGTATTGGGTTGAACACCACGCACAATGTAAGTCATAATGGAACAACCTCACACCCACAACAGCTTAGTGTCTGTATGCAGTGATTTTAAGATGCTAAAATAACATGCAGCACAACAGTGCAATAGATGGCAGTGAATTGATATTATAGCACTGTCACATCATCATAGTGACACTATAGCCCCACCTCTGTTTTCATTAAAATGAATTTAGCAATATAAACAACGATAACAGGAACTAAAAAGTAATGGTTTTAGGGAATACAGCGATGCAGTTAGAGACCGTACCTTTGGATCGCACAGGGACACAACCTAAACCGAGACAAGCCAAAGCCATGGTCAGCAGCTGCCTACTCTCTCTTCTTCTTTTCCTCTTTTTTGTCTTTCTTTGTGGCTCCTTCCTTTCTCTTGCAGACTACCTGTCATTTGTCTCTAAATAACAACGCCTTATTTACTCCTGCCAAAACATTCCTGTGCAAGTCTAGCAACATCTGCAGATGCAGACCCTCCCCCTCCACCTCCTCACCCACCCACCCACCTGCTGTCCCTGCTCTCTCCTCCCTTCAGATGACCCAACACTGTCACTGAAAAGTATTTCCTCCTTGTCCACAAGACGTGGGCAAAGTAAAGGTATTACATTGCATTCACGAGGCAATATACACCTTTGCTTCATCAAAAAATCAAACACTTCTCAGATCGCCCTCTGTTGCCGCTACGATTCACCCCTGTCCGCTGGTGTCAGATGGTAGGACCCCGCCTGGGCATGGCCTGTCCCTGACGGTAATCTCTTTATGATGCAGTAATATGTGGGGGGCGGGGGGTATTAATGTATTAATCCACCACATGCTGGGAATATGTATCACGTGCTCAATCCTTCTATTGCTGTCACCAAAGCCCAATGATCTAAGATTGTGTATGGCTGGGACAACACACCTGACTCATTTTTTACAGTCACACCATTGATAAACTTTACAACACTGAGGTAGAAATCTAAAAATTTAGACGTCATTGAAAAGATGAAAGCAAATAAATTTTAATATTATTCCAAATCCAAGTCACAGAAACATTTTCTTTGTCTTCACTGATTCCAAGGAGTCAACATCCCCATGTGGTTGCAAAATAAACAGCATGATACACAGAGACAGAGAGAGTATATGAGCACCCTGCCTGGTAATCTGCTGTAATCTGGCGCTCTGGCAGTTCACTGATTTTGGAGTAGAGCTGGTGGAGCTGGCAGTGTGCTCGAGTAGCTTTCAGCCTCCCACCGTGGCTGGGAACGACACACACACACCAAAAAAATCTCAACACACATGGAAACCCACCAAGTGTGTCTGTACATGCTTTGCGGCAGTGGTCAACATCAGCACAAACAGGACTTCATGAATATTAAATGTGCAGATGCTTCTTGTGGCTTGCCTCAGTTGCAACAGATTTCCTTAACAGGACTGCTGGGAGGCCTTTAATAGCTTGTCATCTCTGGGGTTGTTTGTCAGTTGTGGCATTGACTGATCTGTGAACCATCAGGGCGGGATCACAGACCTCTCTGCTGCTTATGAACTTCATCGTAACCTGAGCTTCTTGGATAGGGCCCTAATGGCTTGTCATGCCTGAGGAGCTTAGGCCAAATCACTTAATCAGTATGGTCTTTTAAGTCACTTAAAATACACTTTTACAGACTTGCTTTTATGTAGAGACCATGTGCAGTTGTTAATTTATACTGTAGTTTGATTTCTCTTGGTTTGGTTCTTATGAACCTTGACAGAAGTTGTGTTGATGATAAATACTTATGTATAAACAAGTTACCTCTACTTCTGTAACCTTTCAGTGTCTCTCTATATTTGTCTCAGTATGTTTGTCTCTATTCTCCTTCCACACATAATGAATAAATCATAACCCCGTCCCCCCTCTTCCCGTCCCTTGTCCCAGCTGCACACCTGCACTATTGTTCAGCCTCTCTCCTTTTCAATCGCTCTGTTCTGCCTGTAGTATAATATGTGAGTGCACATTTCTATCAAGGTTTGAGGCTTGTCTGTAAGGGCTAGCAGAGGTGAGCCACAGTGTCTGACAATAAAAACGATGTATTTATAGCACTGCCACGTCACAGTGAGCCCATTGAGCCCAGAGAAAATATCAACAACATAACAGCAGGTTAAATGTTCAAGGGATTATTTCCTGGCTCTGCACACAATGTTTACCCAATATCTACAGACTACCCAGAAAGTGCTCCTGTGCTGCCCCTCAGTGGCACAGCATGTACACTACACAGTAGTATATGACTAGAAAGCGACATCAGTGAAATGCTGGGTGAATTTACAAGTGCTGCCATATGTTTGTCATCTAGTCTCTACATGTTAAGACTATGGACTATATATAAAAAGGTTAAAACTGAAAGATTTACCAAAGAGATAATCCAACTGAAAAAAACAAATCATGTTTTTGTCTGTATTATGCATGGTTATCTACATCTTAATGGTGATAAGGTCATTGTTCTTTGAAGTAAAACATTTTCTCAGTTAAATTATAGGAACCACTGTGCTATATTTATAGTAGATTATCAGACCATTATTCTCCACTTAACTACAAAGATTCAACATTTTGTAAAAGATTCTCTTTCATTTTAAAAGTTAAATAAGATAATGGTGACTGGTCTCATGTCTGTCAAGTCATGTGCCAGCACCTCTAAAACTCAAAAATTAAAATATTGTATCTCATTTGTTTAATTCTTACTCAAGCAGTTTTGGGTTTAGCTATTTCTAGCTTTAATGGAAGATGTATTTTTTAGGTTGGGGAAACCCACGCTATCTGTTACCCCTGCTTCTACTCTTTATGGTAAGCTAAGCTAATTACCTCCGAGCTCTAGCTCCATACTTCATGGAATAATTCGACAATTTGAGTCACAAATTTGTCTTTTTACCTTTGCACAAAGTCATATTACCTGTTTTCCAGTCCTTATGTTAAACTAGGCTAAATGGTAATTGCCTCTAGCTTTAAGTTTATTGAAAAAAGGGAGTTATATCAATCTTCTCCTCCAGCTTTTTGAAAGAAAGCCAACCTCTTATCCTTAGAACCTAAATTTGTATTAAATAAAAAAAATATGTTTAGAAATGAGAAATGTAAAAACTGAAGCACATAAACAGTAAGAATAAATCAAAATACCAGAATATGTCTCTATGTCACTATGATTGCTGAGAAAAACAGCAGCCGTAGTTCAATGTTTTATCATCTCATGCTGTTGTCGGCCCTCCTCTCCTTGCTCAACCTTTTTGAGGCTTCTGTATCCCCAATCCTCATCAATATTACAGCATTGTTCCTAAAGAGGCAGTAATCAGAGAAGGAAATATGGAGAGAATAATAGAGTAGTGTAAACTAGAAGAAAATGCTTATATTCTATTCTGTTAATAGTCAATAGTAACTCCTGTATCTTTGTATCTACACACACAAACACACACACACACACACACACACACACACACACACACACACACACACACAAAGAGGTCACCAGAGGTCTTTGGGTTTGGATTAAATGTTATGTCTGATAAGGGCCACGCTGTACATTCGTCTGCTTGCATAAGTTACTTAGCGTGGATTTTAGTGAATAACCCTGATGGATAGAATAGAACAAACAAATCCTTTGGTTGTCTCTGTTTCCAGCTTCCCTAACAACTGCTTCAGACCACAAATCAGATGAATGGTGTCCTCAGCCTGCTCCATGATGTTTGGGCTGATACTGTATAGTAGGTGGTTTTGGTAACACTGTATTTTCTGGGTTTGTGGATTCAACATGGCAGCTTCTGGTGTATCTCTGGTGACACTTAAACCATCATAATGTCTTCATGCTCTGTCTAATGCAACATGAGGCAGATCAACCAACATCCTCATTTTTTGATTTTATTCAAGGATGCAAGAAAATGAGATGTCATGACATAAATGTCAAAATCATGACTAGCCACCTACAGAAAAATAGTTTTGATCATTGCCAATAATGATGGTGGCAGAGTGTGTGTGTGTGTGTGTGTGTGTGTGTGTGTGTGTGTGTGTGTGTGTGTGCGTGAATACTTCAGCCATGTTGGTGGAATGGCACAAGACAAGCCATCGCCCATGTTATTTTTAACTGCGTGTCTCCATGGAAACCGGCACATATGCAGGGAGGGGGTGATCTCCTGCTGTGCGTGTGTTGAGGAAGACTCCTACCATTCATTGGTCATAGTCTGTGTGTGTGTGTGTGTGTGTGTGTGTGTGTGTGTGTGTGTGTGTGTGTGTGTGTGTGTGTGTGTGTGTGTGAGATTTTGTTTTTGTTTACAGGAATGTGGACATCTCTGTATATGTATGTAAAGCTATTAATTGTCTTTGGGTGGGCCTTTTTTTTTTAATCCTGCCTTTCAGATTAAAAGCATATACTTTTGCAGCAGTATGTTACAGTCTCTAACCATGCCAGAGAGCGAGACAGACAGTGATATATATACATATATATAGCGAGAGAGGGAGAAGGGAAGGCAGGGTAAAGGGCTTCTGAGGCAACTGAGGAAACACCAACAAGCTATACCTGACGACAGAGGGGGTCTGCTGCTGCTACCTCAGCCTGAAATAACCCAAGCAGGGTGACGAGTTCACTAAACTACATGACCTACCAAATGTCACCTGCCTTTGCGCCTATATGATCCTTTACATAGCTATCACTGGATATATATGCCATTTATCTACTTTCCTTTAAGAACATAGCTGTAATGAACAGTAGATAATTCTCACTCCAGGGAATAAAAAAAACAACTGGATGCAGTAATTTTGGTCCCATGTGCCTGACATCATCAATACTGACTCTTCATTATTTCTAATCAATGGATCAGTGACTCTACAGTGACTAAGACATTTCTCTGTCTCTGTTGTTGGATTGTGGAGGAGGTTTATGATGGTTGAGGGCATTCTTCTATAGCTTCAGAAACCATCAGACAGTTATCAACTGAGCGAACGTTGTCGTTTCTATGGAAACAACTTAAAGATTAAAGCTGTGAAGAGCAAGAGCCGTGCCAGAGTGATTCCCATAATGCCTTGTGCCTGGGGATCTCAGGGAAAGAGAGAGAAAAAAGAGAGACAGAGTGGGACACAGAGGCAGAGGAGGTTTTTTTTTTGTGTGTGTGTGTGTGTGTGTGTGTGTGTGTGTGTGTGTGTGTGTGCGCGCATGTGTGTGCCATGTTACAAATCCCCACTCTATTGTGACAACTCACATGACTAAACACACCAAACTCAACATCTTTGCACAAACACAATGTAGTATGTGCACACAGAGAAACGTATTTTTGTCACTTAGAACAACCTTGTGCTGATTTCCATTCCCTGGAAATTTAACCTTAACCATAGCCACAACATGCCAACCCCTAGCTTAATATGAACCTAACTTTTCTGTTAACAAAAACACCATAAGAATTTCCCAACCATGTAAACCACATTGATACTTAGAGCTAAATCAGCCTCTTAAAACATCCTCACAGTGAGCTGATGTTTGGCAGGTTGACCGTGTGTTTTCCATTTTATTGTGGTATCATGCTAACACTAATTAGCATCAAACAAAAAGTACAGATGAGGATGTCATTAGATTTTAAGGTATTTTGTCAGCAAAGCAATGGACAAATTGAAAATTTGAACTGATGATGGCAGAAGAGTTAACGTGAAAGAGTCACCAAAGTAATTTCTGTTCATCCTGACCAGGTCATGAAAGTGTGTACCGAATTTCACAGCAACCACTACAAACAGAAGGCATTTCGCTCAAAAAATGCTACGGCACTAAATGAAAAGACAGGGAATCACAATCATCTTTAAGATTGATTCGTCTTGAACTGCATATCTCTCTTTAAGCTTTCATGGCAATCCATTAAAGAGCCAAGCTCCTAGCATAGCTAAAAAGTCTTTCAACCCTAAAATTTAGGTTTATTCTGTGGGGACCAGGTATTGTCTCCAAATGGATGTGAGTCTTCATAATGTGACCATCTATAACATGTTTTTTTCCCCAAAATGTGTGTAATACAAGTGCACATACACACACTCTCAACACATCACTGTCTCTAATTGGAGCTTTTTCCTCACTCTCACACTCTCCTCTCATTTCCCTTTTTATCCAATCATCTATTTGCATCTTTTCCTCTTTTGGATTTAATGTATGTGCCTCCTCCCCATGCCCTCCTCTCTCTCTGCCTCTTGCTCCCCTCCCCCTCCCCCTGGGTGATGCCAGTGCTGTTGTCAGGCTGGAGCTGAAAGCAGCCAATCGTGTGGCTCTGTGCTGAGGAGCTCTGGGGTGATGTTAGGCAGTTTCATGCTCATACGATGAGCTTTGCCAAATGTAGGTCATGCTTCTCCTCTCTCTACCTCTCTCTCTCCCTCTCTCACACACTTTTACAGACACACATACACACACATAAACCTCTTCACCCCTTCACAGACACAGACATGCACATACACAGAAAACAGATAAGGAAGTGCCTTTTTTTATCACATGGGTACACACACATAACCAAAGACACACAAAGGTGCACTTACACAAGCGCACATACAAACGCACAGAATTTGCCCCACCACTCACATACACACACGCATACTCGGTCTTACACAGGGTGGGGTGACACTCTGCTTGGTGGTAACACTCTTGGCTGTTTGGTAACAACTGGTGGATCTGTTCCCCACAGAATGGATGGCTCTTAAGATGTTGGGATTCTTCATCTGCAGCCAATATTTCCACTGATAATAAAAAATTGATTACAGAGTGCAATCACACTATGAAACAAAAAAGAAACCTACTCTTTCCTCCTCTTGAACTCTTGTTGAACTGCTTCTGTCTTTGCTGCAGTTAAAGCACAAACAGGATTATGATGTGAACAGCCGCCATAGGAACCAGCAGATTATATGCATGCGGTAAATCAGAAACCTGGATTGACTGGATTTACAAAACAATGAATCTAAGAGAGACTTACTATTGAGCACTGGTGCACTGACAAGCAGGTTTGTACCCAGGGTTTTAGAAATGCTGAGGTCATGATGATGAGGTCCCAATGTCTCCAGCATAGCCTCAAACACCTAATATGTTTTTAATTATGTTTTTGAGACTAAAATCTTGTTTAAAGACCCGTCTTGGGTTTGGAACACCAGTGACCTGGTATCTATACATGTACTACTGTGCATTAAGTATAGCCCATTATCCCATTATATGTTGATGTCAAGTTAATGGCAAAATAAATTTACATAATTGACCCAGTGCCCAAAACAAAACACTATTGAACATTGCTCCCTCCTCATCATGCAACAAGCCCAACCAGTAGCGCCACATAGGCCATTTGTCCCTACCCTTTGATGCTGATACTGATCTGTTGAAATTACATCCCTACAGTGGGAGGCTTACTGGTTAGGTTTATACTCAAACTATTTTGTTGGTTTTAGGTTTAGAAAAAGGTCATATTTGTCATGGTGGTCATGGATTAAAAAAAGATAAAAGAAAAAGGATGACCTGACTCTCGGTTTTACGTTCGAATCAAACGGTCTCCTATGTGAAAGTCCTGTGTTTTGTCAGCTAATCCATCCACCCTGACCTCCTCTCAATTTGGACTTTGTCGTTCTCTATACTAAGACACCTCACTTTCTCCTTTTCTCCTATCATAATTATTACAATAAATAAATTGCAGCTATAGGTTGTAATAAAATACTTGTGAAATTGCTCAGATTATTTAGATTATGTTGTAGCTGGTTGATGTGGAGCTAGTGTCACTTTAGAAAGCCCTGCTACTGCTTTTGTAATGTTTCTGTATTTTTTTGCTGTGAACAGTAATTTAAATGAAACCATCTGAGAAGTTTAGTGGTGAAATGTCTCCTTGACTGAACTACTAACAACGCATGGATCTAAAATGTGACAGACACTGATTTTTTTTTTTTTTTTTTGTAAGAGACCAAAAGCCAAAAGAGTTGAGAAAACTGGTTAATTCTTTAACACTGCTTTATAGCTCACCATATGTTTTTTGTTTAAAATCTTAATCTGAAAGGTAAATAGTAACTATAATTAGTTACTAGAATAGAATAGATTTTCTTGGACTTCATGTTGATATTTAGCTCTTGTTCATGGCGTGCAGAGGGAACTTTTCCTCTTAAATTGCTTTGTTGTAGGATAGGAATTAGCATTACACCATGAGCTGCTGACAAATATGCACCCTCCCCTGACACACACACACACACACACACACACACACACACACACACACACACACACACACACACACACACACACAAAGCTCCTCCTCAGAGTGAGAATCATTTCTACTTCCCTGGGTTGCCACTGCTAGGTTGACCTATTTTTGTCCAGACCTCTCTCTCTCTCTCTCTCCCCTCCTCTCTTTTTCTGTCTCTCGCTCCAGCCCCATAATTCACCCTGCTTAATAATTCACTACAGCTTTATAAACCTCTTCTCTACTAAACGACAGGCTCAGAAAAACAGGTTTTTACAGATGCATTTTGCAGTTTCCATATAAATGTAATAATGTGCAGTTGTATATATTCTACCTGACATACAGTGGCCACATCCTGTATTATATTATACAAAAGCTGGATTGAAGCAACTTGCAGCTGGAGGAAGAGTTAAGTTGGCAAGTATAATTCACCACATGATACTCATCACTTTTTGGAGGATAACAGAGTGAGAAATAAATGTAGACAGAAACGGACATAATGGTGGTGGTTGTGGGGTGTTATTGTAAAACCGCAGATTATTTGCAAGTCTATGCACAGACTCTCTCTGCCTGATGTGATTGGACGGCCAGATTGGGTGGGAACCAATAAGGGCACCAGGAGTAAGAGTGCAGGCACAGAGAGTACTCTGGCTGATGCTGGGCACACCCTGTAGCCCTGTGTCTGTGTGTGCCAGTGCACACAGACACACACAGACAATGGCTATTCTTAGTATGTGATTATTTATGTAATTTCTACACGTGTGATATTTCCTGTTAAAATTCCAGCCTATTTTACATTTACCCTGCCCCATTTTTAAACCTTCTCCCAGTAGCCAATGCATAAAGGCAACAGCCATTATATATTCTGGACCTATATTGTCTTTGCACTATAAATAACACTTGCACCTCAGCAGTTTTTGCATAAGTCTGTGTATGCACGTGAATCTTTAAATTTGATACTGTTTTTCCTAAATTTCCTACATAGTTTTTAAGAGTTGTGAGCTGCAGTAGAAGATTCAGGCTTTAAGGGTTTAAGTGGAAAAAAGAACAAGGTTGGCCAGATTATCATATACTCTCTTGCTAAGAGTATAATGAGAATGATGTTAATGCCACTCTCCTGTCTGTTCAACATAAGGCTACAAACTTAGCTTAGCAAGACTGGAAACAGCCTAGCTCTGTTCAATATCAACAAAATCCACCTACTACCACCTTTAAATATCACTAATTAACACACTGTATCTTGAATGATCTGTAATGCATATGTGTTATGTGGCAAAACGTATCAGCAAGTGCTCATGGATCTACCTATATACATTTTGCCTTTTTATTTTTAACCTTGCAATAAAGCCTGGGATTTATTTTGTTTTAATTCCACATCCCACCTATGAATGAGGGTTTAGTTTCTTCTCCTTAAAGTTAAAGTTTTTTTTCATGGATGTGCTACAACTAGCACAAACAGCAGTTTGGCATTTTCTTGACCACAACAGTGATTTTTGTCAATAATGCAAATTACTTAAATTGTGAAAAATATAAATAAATTCAATTAAACACTCCCACATGGTAGATGCATTTAAGTTTGCACAATACAATTAAAGGTTAATGTGATCATAAAGGAAATGCCAGTAAGGTAGTCTGTATAGATCTATGAATAAATATTACTGTTTCTTTCTGTTCTGTTGCCCACATCTGCCTTATACTGTATGAAATAATGCTTCAGTTCAGTTAAATCACAGCAGCAACCTGAAGAGTAGGACAGATATGCTGATAAATCTGCTTTGGACAAGCCAACTTAGCTGTTTCCCCCTGCTTCTAGTCTTTAGGCTAAGCTAAGCTAACAAGCTGCTAACTTTAGTTTCACATTTACCTCACTGACATGAAACTGATGTCAAAGTTTCAACAAGAATGCAAATAAATAAATGTCTTAAGATGTCAAACTCTTCTTGTATGTGAAAAAGAAATAAAAATCAGCCTCATAGCTTCACTTCCCTGCTGTATTTTCCACAATGGCTCTAACAAGAGCCGAGGCAGAGCAGGGGTGTTGGGTGCGTGAGTGTGTGTGATGCTGTAGTCTGATTGATGTGACAGTGAGAGTGAGTCTCCTCGAAGAACCCTGGCCTTATTGCTCTTCTGTTACACACTGCCCCCGCACACACATAACATACTCTGTCTCTCACTGTCACACACACAGTGCACTGTACAATGGTTACAGTTTCCTTCCCTTCTATCTCCCTCTGTCATCTTCTTCCCCCGTTGTCCTTTTATCTCTTGTTCCCTCCACCACTCTTCTTCTGTACTCCTTCGCCTCTTCTTCTTCCTTCTACACTCGGCCAACTAACTGTAACTCTCGCATCGTCTCCGCTCCAGATACCGACAATAATTAGCCAATCGGCATCAAAACCATCACAACCTTTACTGAAAGAATTCAAACAGGAGGAAGGATGTTGCTGCACTTTGTAGATTGGTAGATTTCTGGTGCTTTCACTAGTCACCAAATACAACTAGCTCAGGTTTCATCTTGGGTCATGTGACAAGATAGTTGCATATGGCAAAGGAGATATTGTCTCAGTTCATAGCTCACATAATGACATCTGCACAAGTTCCTTTTCTGAGGAAGCCCATGGGATACTGTTGAAAGTATAACTGAGAAAATCGGATAATTGGATTCAAAATTAGGGGGCAGTGTGGGCACTGGCATATCATGTCCTTTTAAATTGATATGAAAACTTGTTTATTTACACATCCATCATTTATAGAGCAACAATATTCAATTGGATTGAGTCCAGTATTCACTTTCTCAATTAGCTCTGTTTTTGGTCTCTACCAACTCTTGGGGGAAAGGTGTCTTTAGCTGATAAATGCTCCACTATATCAACCACCTTGTCTGTAACTACATTTGTCTGCTGAGCAGGTGCACAAACATTCAAATGACCAATCACACCTGGGTTCACTATTTGGCATCTGATGCTGTAGCCCTGTGACTCACTGCTATAAACCGTGGATATAAACCTGCCACATGTTGCTCCCTTTCTGCTATATGCCTGTTACGGTTTTAAAAATCCTCTTCACTACAGAAAACACCAACAACCGCCAAGGCAGCAACTTACATGCTGGAAATGGCTAATTATGATGAAGGTTTGGATTGTGCCATCACCCAGTCAACATACATCTTACGCAGTTATTTTCTTTAGTCATTTTAATGACAATGATCGGCTCCCCATGTGCAGATGTTCTACCAAAACAAGTCCTCACTCTGCACTATTTTGTGGGGAGACTGTCACTGCATCCTGGTCTTAGCACCACCTAACACGATTGATATTGGTTTCAAGAAAAAGTTAAATTTTTGAAGAGATGCATGGCAGCCATTTTGTAACTTACAACTACACGTGTGTGTTCAGTGGATATGCGGTAACCACTTAAGACAAACCTAAATTTGGCTAAAAGTGGAATAAAATAAGTATTTTGTCGCAGGAATTAAGCATTTAATAGATTTTCTATTCCTAAAAATTGTAGATTTGTGAATATACAATGCACATCAGTCAAGATTAAGGTCCAGTTAATTGGGTTACACAAACGCAGTGATTACCATTAACACTATTTCTGCAGAGGTAACTAGCTTTTTAGTAAATTAAGATGGCTGGCTATTAAACAATCAGAAGTCCACACAAGCAGAAGAGGAGCAGGAAGCTCTTTTAGTGATAAATGCACATAATGTCTGAAAAACACATCATTAATATCTCATCCATGTTGGTCTTATTAAGTAAAGTTTTGGAGGGTTTTGTTTTTTCCTGAGTGAGTTCAGATGAAAACAGTGTGCACTTTGAATCTAGGAAGAGCTGGCAGAGAATGGCTGCATGAATAATCACTTCCTGGATGTGCTGAACAATTCTGAAAGCTTTGAAGGAGTCAGAGATACAAAAACACAGATTTGAAAACCCCACGAGGGGATATCACTTACATTTAATCCTCACAGATTTCAAGTAGGTTTCAGCAAAGAGTGTCTGTTTTGATACAACAATCTAACAACATGGTCCATTTAATACTTGCTCTGAAGCTTTCAGTCAGATTACAGAGTCTTCCTCAGCACATGGAGTTGTATTGTCATTGAATTGAAGGTATTTATATCTCAAATTCTCTGATGACTTTTTCATTTGCATTGTTGCTTTAATTGTGCTCTAAAAAAATCAATGTCACTTTCATGACAACCAGACAAAACTCTGAGGACCATTATGTCATTGAGTTAAAGCACCAGAACAGCTGCTAAATGGATCTTGTGGTGAGATTGTTTCATCTTCTCTTTCTCTGGTCAGATGGTGTGATTAAGCAACAAGAGTTTAAAAAGCATAAGATACAAGGACTGTTGAGAAAGGTAGATAGAGTAAGAATTATTGAAACTTCATACCTTTAGTGGGAAAACCTAAGTTCAGTATTTATGAATTAATTTGTTCATCATATATTCACAGTGAAGCACAATACTACTACACTAAAGTTCAAACCCTCTTCGTTAACTAGGAGGCAAACCTGTCTTAGTGAACATCTGATGGCAGAGCAGTATTTTCTCACAGAGAAATGTTTCAGTCCATAACGCTCTTGTTTACTTTTGTCTTTTGTCTGTTTTTCTTTAATGAAGAACAGGCAGCAATCTGGACACAGCACAGTAATGTGATCCACTTCCTCTATGTTGAATAAGACAATGGGAGCTGACTGGTCCCATTACAAGCACAGTCACATGTGATGACTTTAAACCATGCAAGTATGCAGACATGAATTTATTCAGACATATACTCATGCAGTCTCATTCTGTCTTGCAGTGCAATTTGATGAATTTGTTAGGGCTTTAAATAAATAAAGAAATATTCAAGAGTGCAGGGCATAATAACATGATGTGCAGGTATTTATGCATCATATCCTCACAAAATATTAACATGTAGGCTACCCAAGGTTGATATCATATGACATCAAGAAGTGATTTACTTCAGCCAACTAATTTGTATGTGGTATCATGACAGTGATGACAAATGGCATGGAGACTAAAAAAGCAATGAGCCTGTCTAAACTCCACAGGCAGCAGCAGGATTGGACTGGTCATCAGGCATAACAGGACAAATCTTGGTGGGCTGCCGCATCAATGTTATATTTTTACCGGCCCTGTCAGTCTCTGTACTGACTCCCTCTGTGTAACTGTCATTCAGGATGCTCAGGAGAACATAGTGCGTGCATGTCCCAGGACTGGGATCACTGGCCAGTCACAGCCAAGTTTCAAACCTCACTGACCTGACTCAGGCAGGGTCATGCAACTATATTAACAAGCTCTAAACTCAATCCTGCTCTCAATCTTGTTTCTCCTACAAAAGGACACAACATAACGAGATCAGTGTCACTCCTATCCTATCTATCTGTTTACTGTGGGTTTAAGCAAGGTATTTACTGACTAAATCTGTTCAAAGGCTTTGAAACCACAACCCTGGCTACATAACACTGCAGCTTTAAGAACATTTACTCAGTATGAAGCCAAAATATAGTCTACTTGTAAAAACATTTGGAGACATAATTTTTTTGGTCTAAACATTCACAAAGAATAGATTAACACAAACCAAGGACTACTATGGAATTAAAAACTGAAAAGCAAGTCATAAGTAAGAGTCATAGCCAATAGAAACACTACAGACTATCATAACAGACCTACAGTATCCTAGCTTTCTTCCAATAAGTGTTTTTCTAACTTTATTTTAGGCAAATTGTGTCTTTTCAAAACCATCAAACAGATATTCACAAGCAAAAGAGAAATCAGGATCAATTTCTGGACAACAGAACTGACACATGTTCCAAGTTGCTTTGTCATAATAGTCAGAATCTCTCTGCACCTCAGCTCATCCTTTCCAAATTAAGAGCCATGGCCTGACCTGCCTAAGGTTTACAGCTACTACACTATGACAGTGGAGGGTTTGTTTGTATTCCTGATACGTAGTAGAAATCCCCTTTTACATAATATACATTTTAATAATCCTCAAATTTAATAATCTTGTCTTCATCAACTTCATCAACTTCCCTTTATTTGCTGTGATGGGTATAGAGTTAGGATGACTGGATTTTACCTGGATTCACCTCATCAGTGCAGTCAATGGATCGAGACAGGGATCCTGACAGTGTATAGACTCAACTGTAATGTGGTGTAAATAATGAGCACACTGTTCACTGCAGTCATAAATATTAATCTGGCATTACAGGAGCTAAATGCAGAGGGGAAAAAACATTTCTCGAACAACTGCATTAAACCATTTGGTCATTTTGACCGAACATCTCTGGCATCTGTATGAGATGTGACAAGAAGAAAAAGTCTCAGAGTTACACTTGAATGAAAACGATGGGATCATGTATCAAGCTTCGTCTCATTAGAAATGACCTGTTTTTAGGCAGAGGCTGTGACTGTTCTATAATGAGCAGCTGAAGAGAGGAGACAATGTATAATGCATTATCTCCCCTTTTATCCTGAGGATGAGAGGAGGGCCAGTTTCTGTGGGACATCCAAGTGTTGGTCATGGATTTGTGCATCTGTGTGTTTCAGTATGTTGTATCAGTGTTTGTGCATACGTACATTCATGCAAATGCTTAAGTGTGTGTGTCTGTTGTATCTTTTATACATCTGGGTGCAGCGATGAAAACATTTGGCCTTTTCTTATGAGAAATCTCACCATGAGAAATGGGAAACTCTTTCTCAGTTGTGTGCATAGTATAATCACCAAATTTCCAAAGCTACATTTAGCTGTTTGGCATATGTGAAAATGAGCGATGTGACTGTATGAGATCAGTGCTATCAGGGCTGTGACCATGCTACAACGATAAACATCAGATGGCGTAAATGCGCTGCACAAAGGTTCAGCTGGGGCCGTATCATCCTCAGGATCACTGCTTCTGATCCACCGCAAACCATATGGCTCTGCTTCACTTTAACACGCATGGATTAAAGGTCTGGTTTGCCTGGCTGTGGACACTTGGATTGAGTCTATCAGTATTACTGTATGTGCAGTGCTTTATTTTAGTCTGAAATATGGCAACCAGGCTTTTAATTTTGTGGTCAATGTTGCCAGTTTTCATCAAACCATGAAATCTCAAGCTGCCCAGATTTTTTATTGAGTAGTTTTTGTGTGTGTATATATGCAGTACTTTTAAGAGAGGTAGGACAATATTTTGTTGCACCTACGCCTGCGTCTAGGCAACATATTTATCAATAATAGCCATATTTGGCTGTGTTCTGTGGTGCTGGGACTGAGAGTCAACCTGACTTGTGCAGTGGCTTCTGGTTTATACGTAGGCTATTTTTATTATATCACTATTACTTTAGGTGAAGTCAAAGCCACCAAGCTCTTTGAAAAATGTTAAATTAAAAATAGTCCTCACATAGATGAACAGATTGAAGCTTTCTTAATGCTGTTATCACTATTTTGACTTAGAAACTGAATATGATTTACAGATTAAATTTTCAACCCTGTAACTAACTTCAGTCCTCTGTTATTGGGTGCTGAGTGATTGATTTCCCAGTGTCCTGCCAACCTCTTTTTCTTAAAGTTTAGTTAGACTGGACACAGCAATGTGGTGAAAAATAGCCTATAACTTTTCATTGGAGAAAATCTTCCAACTGATACACAGAGTAACTCAAATTATTGCAGCCTGCCCAATCAAATAAAACTTTAAAATGCAGCCCAGTTGGATTGAAAGCTGCCCAATCTGGCAGGTTTTAGCGCCTCTGCCACATGCATACAAGTGTTTTCTAATCCATCGCCTGCCTATCAGCTATCAACACCATTTGTCAGTGCTTTCCACAACTGTTACTGTTGCAAAAATAAAACAGATTTCTGATATGATACTGCTATGGTTAACTCCTTATTGATTTTAGGCACCAATGTGTTTGGTAAGGTTGTTGTGATTCAAAGAAACTAATTAATGTGGGAAGGTGAACAGCAGTCTCCCATGTTTTTGACCCATTTCTATGTGGTGTTTACATCTCTATAACAATGGTACACTATTGACCTTGCTAAAATTGTTTTCTGATAACTTCACCCTACTTTGTGCTATAGTATTGTATTTTTAATTTATTTCTTTTTTTTTTTTTTTTGTATTCTTGCATTTTATGCATGAACTGTGGAAATGAAGTCTCTTGTTTACATGTTCTATTATGTGCAATTTTTAATGTGAGATCAGTCTGCTCCAAACAGTTAAAGATTGTCTAGATTAATGTTTTCATCGATTTTAGTGAATAAAATGTAATAAGACAAAATTGTCAAGTATTAAGTCTGTATTCGACATTTGGCAAGTGCAATTAACATCCTTTGATTTTTGTTTCCTTTCATAATCAGTTACACTTTTTTTTTTATTCATATGCATCAGTGGACCTTAATAATAAGGTTTTAGACACATAATGTGGTTTACAGGAAAACAATGAAATATAAAAGAAGACCCATAGACCAATTCAGTGATTAATTTTAAATTGTGCTGAAGGTGACAGAGGAGATCTGATTGGTGAAGAAGTGCTCAGCTGTTAGATATTAACTGATTAACCAGTGATACAAGAGGAAATGATAGGGTTTGTGACTTTAATATGTTAGGCTATTAATCTGCTATCACATGTCATCTGTAGGGACTTGGCCTCAGTGGAGTAATCTGCCGGGTAAGACTCAATCACACACATGCACATATGCACAATAGCGATGAGGAGTCCCCAGTAAGTCACACAATCGGTTAATTGTAATTTCTTGCTACTGTAATTATTCGACTGTGTGGTGATAATTACTATCATAGAATGGGAGCAGATACTGTCGGGATACTGTAATTATTTTACGCATGTTGTATCTGCTGTATTAGTACTGTACAATATTGGATAAACAACTCTTTGCCCCTCCTCTCTTTCTCACCTCCCATTTTTTTTGCTCCACCACTTGGGTCCAGATTGAAATATTGCAACTATTAGATGGCTTGTCATTAGTTCACTCAGCCATGGTTCCCACAGGATGAATCCCAATGGCTTACTTTTGTCCAACTTTTGACCTAATGTCACAAGGTTGACACAAGGGGAATTTTAGTGAAGTTTATTCACAATCATTAAAAAGATTGCCTAATGTCATCAAGCATCTGCAAACAAATACCATACTTTGTGTTAAGTGCTAATTACAGCATGCTTAAGTAAGATAGTAAGCACGGTAACTATTAACCTAGTTAACATCAGAATGATAGCATTGTTACTGTTAGCATTTAGCTCAGTGCACCACTGTGTCTCAGCAGAGCTGCTAGCATGGCTGTTGTCTCTTCTTCTCGTCTTGTTACCATACAGCTCAACAATTTCTTTGTCTTTCTGTCTTTTTTTCCCTTTTATATCCTCACCTCTCCTCTCCTCTGTAACAGCTGTGGCTGCCTGCAGCGTTTAGCTAACACATCTCCCGCCTGTCATCCAGAGGTACCTTGGCGCACTTATCAAGCAGGACACAGAGAATACAACACACTATACATACTCTGTACATACACTTTTCTGCTCACATTGTCACTTCCTTCTGTTGTTGTGGCTCAGGTAAATAATAAGTTAGATTTTCTGATGTCAGAGGTTCCTAAAAAAGGGGCGTGTCTGTTTGTGATTGAAAACGGGTAGTAGTTGTAAGGAATGTGTGGGTGTGTACTTGTATATGTAAATGTATATATATGTATGTGTTTGTGTTAGATGTATAAGAAAGTGGTAGGCTCTCTGATACAATCAATCGTGACAGATATATAGCTAATTAGTGCAGCCTCTGTTCAGCTGTCCTCACCTCTCACCAGCCTGCTGTGAAATTGGATTAATGTACCTCCCCTTAACACAGTGTATCAGCAACCAATAGGAAGCTTCTTTAATGAGCACAGATTTGTTGCTGCTTTGGAAAGAGACTTGTTTAAAATTTTGTTTAATCTATAATGCGAGTTCACATACTTTAATGTTGTGGAGAAAAGTAGAGCAGTATCTCTCTCTCTCTCTCTCTCTCTCTCTCTCTTTCTGTTTCAAGGCAGGGGTTGCTAGTAGTCCAATTAGGTTGGCTCTTCTTTACGCCGTGCTAAGGTTCTTACAAAGACAATCTGTTTCTAAGGAACTCCTTAAGAGAAGCTCAGTCCTTAAAACAAGCAGCAGACAACCTCTCCTAAGCTTTTTCTGACTCCATCTGTTTCCATCTTATGCTGATAGTTTACTAAGTCCACCCAGAAGCTCTTCCATTGAAAATCATCTCAACTGCCCGTGCTTTGCCCCTAAATCCCTTGTTGATACTCGTAATCTCTGCTGTCCATATTCTGAACCCTGCTCAAGCGCATTGCCACAACACTATTGATATAATTGGCTTCCTATCCTATTTTTGTCATCTGCTAATGCCAAACAACTGACAGCTCCAGTGATTCCAACTATAGGACAGTATAGGAACAACCAAGGTGCAAATCTGTAGGTGTTGAAGTATATTTAACTAATCTGACATAAGGAAACGGAAGAAATTGGGCTTAAATTTAAAAAGTGGTCAAAAATGACTTTATGACTGGAAAAACTCGCAATATCTTTGTAAAGTAACATGTCTTGTGAGCAGACGAATCAAAAATGGTCTTTTTCGTGCTCATTCATTATCAAGTCTGGTTTTTTCCACATATTCTTATTTTCTACTGTCTCTTCTGCATCTCTCTCTCTTTTTTTTTAAACTGTCTGTTGTAACATGACTGCTCTTTGCCAAGAGCACCCCTGCAAAGTACAAAAACACCCCTCTGTGAGAGCCTCTGCGTGGGACTTTCTTGTGATGCTGAGGGGAAATCACTGAGTGAGAGAGAGATAGAGAAAAAGAGAATGAAAGAGAATCAATCCATCTGTCTACTATAAATGTTTATCCTTCCAAAATAGTGTAAATAAGGCTCAGTTTAAACATGATGTATGTTATTATGCAGAAAAACAGTATCATATTCCTGCTTACATTAACATTCATAAAACCACATACAAGTGGTTATCTACAAGACCACATGTCTATCAGTAAATACATTTCATTACCTATTTATTTAGTGCTAAACAGCAACTTAATACTGTTTTATGTTGAACACACTGCTTTCATCCTCAACCAAGCCACTATTAACCCCTCTTGCTGATTGTCTTTTGATTTTCAATTACTCTCAACAATCAAGTTCCCAGAGTCCAAAGTCATCAAATATGTAATTTGTCCAGACAACTATTTATGTTTAATTTTTGTTTAAAAAGGACACATGATTATCAAAATAGTTCCTGATTCATTATCTTCTTTTTCTTTCTCATTCGTAGTTCATGTATAACTATACTTAAAATTGTAAACAGATACCATTTTGATAACAAGCTGTTTAACTCAATCATTGTTTATACACTAGATACAGTATTTTTTCTTTCCACAGTCTCCTGCTAACATTTTGTGAAGAACCAACATCTGGTTCAAGTGACTTCAGTATCTATTGTAGTCTATTGTTATGTAATTGCACAAAGAAGAAAGTTACTCATTGGTGCTTGTTGAATTGTAAGCACTATGTATGCCAGAGTCACTAAATTTGTGGAGACATCTGAGATGTCCACTCAGTGCACAGACACTGACAGATATATTTACACACAAACACACACACTGACCCAGAGAGATTGCTGAGCATGTATATTTTTTTTTTTGGTCCCCAGCCATCTGTCAAAGATTTTGGGGGAATGGAGATGATGATGGGGTCTCGAGGCAGAGATGACTGCAGTTCAGTTTAGCATGTCACAGGAGGCTGACATGCAAATGTGCACACACTCACACACACACCGGGGGACATTCATGCATGGACAGATATATTAGATACACAAACAGGCACATTCACACTGTATCAAGCTTTACTAGAAAACAGAGTTGCAATGCAACAATACTGTCATGTCTGTGATTTATATACAAGTCTGTAATATATAAGACGTATCTGTGGTCTGCACCTGTGTCTGTAACTTTAAAGTGCATTTGTCATCACTATCTCAAGATTATGAGGTGAATGAATTTAGGTCCATGATTTTGTTTTTTTGCTTTTTTTTTTTTTTTTTTTTTTTTGCAGCTCAATGACTCTATCAACACACTATAAGTAGTAGTTCGAATGAAAGCATATGGATGTTACTTGTACAAAATACACTTGATTAAAGTAAAAAAAAACAAAAACTATATGCCAAACTATATTTGCATTAAAGTCCAAAACACAGTCCACAACACATGAAAAATTATGCAACTCCCCTCTGAGTGAGCAAAACACTACCTTAAAGTGGTCTTTAAAGGTAGAGTAATCAGTACTGGTTAAAGACTTTCAATACTTGAATTGAACAGCAAAACAAAAACTTCAATACTCCTTCAGAAGCTCCACCTCCCAAATTTATAAATGTGCATTGCCAAAGCACTGAAACTGGGAAGAAATCTAAGGCTAAGCTAACGATGAAGGCGATATTACCTGGTATAGCATTTTGAATTATGCATTCAACAGAATAAATCCACTGTGGTGTTTTTATGTCTTTATGGCTGTAAAAACTGTTGCACATAAATCACACGATTGATAAGATGTTGGCGAATTAGAAAGAAAACTGAATGCCTTTCAACTCTCTGAGGTCTTTCGGCAATAGTTAGACTGTCCAGCATGAATCCAAGTTGGCCGCCGCAGCAGTGGGTCAGTGTGAACTGCACCGCCACATCAGTTGGATGGAGCACCGTCAAAACATCCGGGTTAGAGTCCCATTAGTCTCTGCCCCAGCCCTCTCTGTGTGCCCGTTATTTGGTGGGTCTGTCCAGTCACAAGTCCAGGTCTAAATTCCTTCCCAAGTACAACCGTGCAGTCTCCACGACTAGAAAGCAGTTCTTCACCTTGATCCTTCTTTTTCAAGTTTTGTTATTTTGACCCTCTCCTCTCTGGATGTTCCTTGGCCATCACTCCATCTTGACAGTGCAATTATTTTGTGGAGTATATTCTGCCATCACACCGCCTCTGGTAGACATTTGCACTCGCCTTCAACTTCTGACTCTGCGCGATCTCTCGTCTGCAATCTCCCAATCAATCCATCAAAACACTGAATAACATTGTGTGTCTCAGTGTGAGCCACTGTATTTATTTCCTATTTACAGAGGCATGGCTGCACACACAGGAACAGGGTTTTTTTTCACACGCACGTGATGGACTAGTAGCAGGCCAGGAGATATTAACTGAATTTGAACCATTCATACATGAAGAAAAGAAGTAATTATGAAATATGAGCCAATAATAAAAAAAAAGTTATTTGTCATATTTACATGTAAGTGTATTTGACCACATATTTTACACCTTACACCTCGTCTGTTTTAGTCTGTGCTTTGTACTGCTGATATTCTATGATCTGGGCCAAAGAACCAGTTTGTGATAGTTTTGTTTATTTTTGGCGAACTGCTCAGCTATAGCCAAAACACAACAACAAGAAAAAGCCAGAGGCCAGTTTGCACAGACGAGGAATCATCTCCAGAAAGCCAGAGTGCCAAATATCCAGCTGGCCAAGTGCTGTGATGTACAGACCAAGAACTTCTACATGCATGTTTTATTGCAGGGTGCAACAGCACCAGAGACCGAGGCACTTAAAGTAGAATTTCAAATGATAACATGAAACGCAGAAAGAAGAGGCTCACAGAGTTCAGTGTGTGTGTGTGTGTGTGTGTGTGTGTGTGTGTGTGTGTATTTTTTTATGTGCGAGAGTGTGAGGTGGTCATATGAGTGTTTACCTGCTGGAATGGGAAAACCTAATCTGAAAGTCTGCTCTGTTTTCTTCACATAATTGTAACAAAGTCAAATCCCTCTTGTGGCCTCCCCACATGTGCTGGTCACATGTGTCTGTGCTAATATAAAGTGGGAATATACTGACCATATGCTATGATTTAGTTGTGGTGGTTTTGTTGTGTTTGTGTATGTCAGCATAAGAAAGTATGAGATGCCCACAAAAAAATGCAACACATGGAATAGGAAAAAGCAGATCTAGAAGCGAGCCTAAACTCTGCTCTTCCTCAAAATATAATGTATATATAAGATCATTTTAAAAATGATCGACAGGTGAAGTCCTCCCTTCCCTAAGCCTTTCTACTCTTGCTTTCATTGTCTTTATGTACACTAATGATGGAAATGTCAGTCTGGGATTTTCCCTTTGTACACAAAATCAAAACTTATGCATCAAATGAATATGTTCATTCCCACCAGTTTAATGTGTCATTTTCACTTGGATAATCCCATGAATGTATTCAACATTCACACAGGCCACTGTCTTTTGGTGGCTCTGATTGGCTGACAGCCCACTTGAAGGAAAGAACTAAAATAAATAAATAAATAAATAATGACCTAGTGATTCTCATAGTAACAACAGCTATTTTGAATTCATTTCATTTTTATGGCAGTTGTGTTACTTATGTATTTGAAGTGGGCATCTTCGTATTAAAATGTTTGTTTGTCATGTCTCATTGTCAAGTCTTGATTTAGTTTAGTTTTTTTCCCTTGTCTTTTCAACATTAGTTTGGGTGCTGTGGGAGCTACAAAGCAAAACACAGTGGAAATCTTTTAACCTTACAAATAATTGTATTTAGCTTCCATTTAGTTTTGTGTGGATCTATTATTCTGTTGTGGTTAAGTCACTATGGTAAATTTAAAGGACAAACATGTTTTCTACCTCAGTATCCTGAACTTCATATCAACATCAACAGTTTAGAGGAGCTGCTCTGTGGGAAAAAGTGTAATGACCGTGCGGGCACATATATATATATAAACATGCATATCCACAGGTGTGAAGTTACTTGTTTTTCTGCTGTCTGGAAAGTCTTTTCCTTAAATCCAGCATTTTTGAAATATTGCTTCTGTCATTTTGTGAGCACAGAACAACTGTTCTCAGTCTGTGGCGCTCACCAGATAAAAACTGAGGATATATACAGTGTCTGAAATGTGACTCATAACATGTTGAATAAAATAGCTCAAAGTAAGCACCAGTCAGCCCATATGTGTTTAGCTTTTTAGATTTTTTTTTTGTGTAGTTTTGATGAGTCAGCAGCAGCTGAGCTTGTTGCGGGGTAAATTATCCTCCATTGTAGAAATCATAGTGTTTATCCTGCTGTTATATTATTTCCAGACAACGTTCCAATTTTCCTGCTGAAAATGTTATTTTAAACATTAATACTAAACATTACTACATGTCATGCATGTGTATGTATCCAGGGCACAACTCCTCACACACACTGAAAATGCATTCTTGTTCACAAGCCTTTCACATCAGAGGCCAGCTCTGCACAACTATGGCCTTCGCTAGTCTTTCTCTGTCTCTCCCTTTAACTATGTCTCCTCTCCTCTCCTCTCCTCTCCTCTCCTCTCCTCTTCTCTCTTCTAGCTTGTAAGTGTCTGGGTGGAAATCAAAGTGCATTAAACATTAAATATGCTGTCAAGAGGCAGAAGTCTCTCCATGCTGATGATGATGGGGAAAGTAGGGCAGTGAGGGAAGAGGTATAGATGGGGAGGAGGTGGAGAATGGACACAAATATGCAAAGATGGAGGGAAGGACAGATGGAGGCAGAGACAAAGACACTGAAGAAGCTATGAGAGAGAAACAAGAGCACATAAATTATCACACAAATTTGATTCTGAAAATGTCTGAACTGATGCTTTTAGTGTGTGCGTCTGCGCTGAGGTGTGAGACAGACAAGATGTGCCCGGACAGAGTGTATCCTGACCTGCCTTGTGCGGTTGAAATCAGATCCCTGAACCACACACAGAACAGATTAAGCCTGTTGGCCAGTAGCACAGAATGAAGTTGGTAAATATGTCTCCATTTCTCCTATCACTGTAGGATTTTTTTGTGTGTGTGTTTGCAAGTGAGAAACAGAAAAAAAAACACATTTACTTGCAGACCACTGAGAATCACACTGTACTTTTAGCTCAGTGTCATTTCTCTTCTTCATTTTGTCCATAGCAAACTGTTTAAACAACATGGTTTGAGAGAGAGACAGAGAGATTGACTCAGCTGAAAGGTTAAAGCAGGCCTCCCTCTCTGTCCTGTTACTATGCAGACTAGCGAGATAGAGCAGTCCCCTGCTGCCACAGGCCATACTATCTCAAATTCAAAGTCAAATTTGCTTTAATGGTATATCGGGAAGAAACCAGTGTTGCCAGAGCAGTACAATATATTTGCTATAGACCAATATTTTCACATTAAAATCCTTTCTACTTTTGTGTGTGTGTGTGTGCATGCGTGCATGCGTGCGTGCGTGCGTGCATGCGTGTGTGTGTTCAGTGCCTAGAGATGTGTATGCTGTGGATACACATCTCTAGGTTCTGCTCCTGAACCCAAACCTATCACTCTACAGTGAGTGTTAGCCTAAATTTATACACAAGTGAATAATTGTAGCCTTATATATGCAACACATTGTACTGATAGAATAATAAGGAATAACAAGCCCCCCCATTTTCTTCATTGTGTTACATATTTGTAGTGGTTTATTAGCAACAGACACCACAAGCTTGTTTTTAATTAGATGGATTGATTGTGTTAATGTCAATATTGGATATAATTTGAATTATTTTATTAGTTATATTTTTAGTTCTTAACCAATGACTGAGTGAGGCTAAATGAGGCTGCAGAGCTGACTGATGGTTCTCTGTGGGTTCATGTAGGCTGCAAAAAGCCCCTATCACATTACACATAGTCATTCGATTCATTGTTTATACAAAATGTATTGATTGGTAGAGCTTTAAAGATGTGGCATTTCTGCTTTAACTCGAGTATTTCTCTCACTAAGCACAACCTTAATATAAACTACTTTTTAATGCTTTTATTTCTTAGACCGTTTTACTTAAAGCAAAATTCATACAACTTATATACAAGTTGAAAACCGAATAATATTGAACCTAGAGGAAGCATTGTCTTTTCTCTCTGGTACATTACACAGGAAGACACTGGCTGCTATCAGTGGCTGGTATATCAAGAACTCCATATCATATGCATGTACTTATTGTTTAGTTTTTTATAGCACAGTTATGAGACACATAAACACAAGATGAAGCTGAAACAGTTAGTTAACCAGTTAATCTGTAAACTAACAGGAAAATACCCAGTAATGATTTTGATAACTGGTGAATTGAACTGGTGTTATGCGTTTGCTGGCTTTTTCCCCAAATATAAAGAAAAATTAGGCATCTCGTTGGACATAACAGTCACACACAGCAGCATGGGCCCAGGGAAACTACAACAACTACAAGGCATTTGTCAGTAGGCCAACATCCTATGGACCAAATGATTAAAATGATAAATGACAATCAATCAACTATGAAAATAATCTTCATATGCTGCACAAACCACATACAAACATTTCATTTAATTAAGTTTTGACACCACTGCATGATTGTTGAATCTGGATTGTTCATTCACTCTTTGGTGAGTATAAACGCAGACAGCAGTTGATACATTTCAGACTCTACTTCGATGTTAAATTGCTACATAATGGTGAAGAATGCATCACGTCTGAGGCAACTGCATTAACACGCATGCTAACTTACAATATGTCATTTATACACATCTTTTACATAATATGTATGTTTTGTCTGTACTTGCTCTTTTGTTAGTTTGTGCTGCTTTCAAACGTGGACCTGATGGGCATTTTCACAAATAGTTAGCATTAGCAAACAGTGAATGTTAGCACCTAACTTGTTGGGGAGATGACCTCCTCTCCAGCACTGTCATGAGTCAGACGAATAGTGGAATAGCGAGCAAGGAGATGTCCATGTCTACACACAAGGCATTCAAGCACTGTAGGCGCAGGTCACCAATGTTGTGGTAACACACAGAGCTAAACATACAATGCAGTTTCATCCACACATAGAACAGACTTGAAGCGCAAAAACTGGCATCTGTATATAGATGGTGCAAGTGAAACTCAAGATGTCATTTGGCCATTTTAAACAGCTGAATTCATTAAAATAAATGCAAATGTGTTTGATCAAACCTGTGTGAGATGGACCACTGAAAAACACAAGACAGGAACACACTGGTGGCATGGTGTGTACATGGCGTGTGTGTGGCAGCTGTGGTTTTCACTTTGGCACCCATACCAACAGAATAGAGTGGGCAAGGTCTCTGTGTGACATGCATGTGAGATATGTTGTGGCTGCTTGCATGATCTAGAGATCTGGCATCTCCCATATTTTTCACATGTGACACACAGTTCCCAGCAAAAATACACAAAGAAAAGTTGATTCATATTGACATCATAAAAGCAATATTACATAAACTCAGCACTTTACACTATCACGTAGGCTGAATCTGAACATGACTGAAGAACTTGAGAACACACAAGTTTGCGCAGCAGGTTGGCTACGAAACAGCCATGCACACACAATGCAGGCGTTGTGTTTATGGCATAATACTCACATGTCCTGTGCAGGGAGCACCTTCTCTTTATCCATTCAAGACAGTAATAGTGGATTGACAGGGCAGATGAGTCAATTAAAACCAATCATCAAACAAGCTGAAAGTTGTACTATAGTTGGCTTTTTGACAACTGCCACATGTTAATGGATAGCTACTATTGTTTGTGCTAACAAACTACTAGTACAGACTGCTTCCTCATTGATAAACCTCCCACACAACATATTGTTTTCCATGATTGTGACAGACGCGGACTGTCTGAACGCCATCTGAACACTGCCTACTGCCATGTTCAGTATCAGTCCAAGTTAGCACCATATTGGCTGCCTTGAATCTTGATATACTCCACAATCATTTGAGGAATCTATTGTCACTGACATTGAATCTCTCTCTGTGTGTACACAGAGATATTCAGCTCCTCTGGGTTATTGTTGTCATTTGGGAAAAAGAGGGAAGATAATAGCTCTTTTGAAAACTGAATAAAAATAGCAAAAATTTTGGTGGGCATCCAAGTATGGGAACTGACCTACAGGGGACTCAACATCTCCCTACAAACAAAAGTCCCACACAAACAATCAATGTATTTTCTCAGGTTTCTCAGTCATTTTGCTTATTTTTTCCCTCCAAAATGTGTTTAATGAAATGCCTAATGACCAAAATAGAAATGACAGATAAATAAAGTTCCCAGATTCATTACTACAACACACAACACATCCAAACATTGGTATCAAAGGCCACTATAGACTGTGTTTATGGGATATGTATTATTATATTTGTATTTCTATTTTATTATTTATATTTGTCAGACTGATCTGACAAAGTCTTGGTAATCTCTTTATGTATGATCAGTTTTGAGGCATGTCATTGATGGATATTTGGTAAACCATACTCTTGTGATCTAAACAGAAATAAAAGCAGATGTGTCATTTCATCCTGTGTCTGCTTTGCCAAGCTTTTGCCATATTGATGCACTCCTATGCATAAAAAGAAAAAATCAAGAGGAAGAGGATTAAATTGTGAAGCCAGCTGCTGCAAGAAAAATGACATAAAATTCTCTTGGTGTGTTTCTAGACATGGGGGTAACAATAATCACATTGTGAGAATTTGGTTTTAAATTTCTGACACTGCCTGAGTTTTGGGTCAAGAAAGCTTTAAACTGACCAGCAGTGGATACATCGAACCATGGACAAGTAAAGATTAGAGTAAATTCTGAAAAATAAACCCAATTGTATATATGAGAATATTTCATTTTCTCTTATTTCCAATCCAGTCGTAAGCCCTTGAAAGACCACAGGTCCAGAGTAAGACGCACACTTGGAAGCAGTCTTAATTGACTACATGAGCTCATTGTGGATTTGAGATTCCCAAAACTCTGACAGTGCTGCATTTTTGGAAAGTGTGTGCTAAGTGATACTTATGTTGTGTGTCCTGACGGACTACAGGGATATAGACGCACAATCTACTCAATAAATCAATATTTCAGGGCTTTCTGAGCCCAACAGGTACAGCACACAGGCAGGTTTTTGGGATGAGTTGCTGACAGGTTTAAGGAGTTTTGCATAGTGAGATGTGAGTCTTCTATGGTGCCTGTTGTGTTGTGCTGTGCCAGGACTCTTCCTCTCTGTTAGACAAAATGCACACAGTCTTTCTCACATAATTTAATTCTAAGAGACCTCATATATTATTTGACATCAGAGCCCCATTCATCCAAATCCAAAGCGTACAAGAGTAAACAGAGTGATACAGTAAGACTGTGTTATAAAGACATAGCCTGACACATGCTCTGAAGTGTGTCTGTGTGTTGGGTATTGGGGGGTGAATCTGAAGGAGTTCATGATCTTACAATAGCTTTAGGCCTCAAGATGCTCTTCTTTGATTGTCCCAGATTATGATTACAGCAGCGATGATGCATAAAACTGGACTAAAATCACTACAGGGATCGTCTAAAATCTAAAGCCTTACACTGAAGGGACTGCAGAGGACATAAATAATATGTAGCTGCTGTACAGAGCGCGCTGTTACACTGAATTGTAGCGTCTTTCGTTGATGCCAATCAGGTTTATTTAATGGATCCGTCCACAGCCGCATGCACTGCAATTACAGCGACACCTGAATATCTCACCATGATCAGTTTACATTTACCCTGCAACACGGACATCTGGATTCATTATTGATGCTGTGTTGGTGCCGCTGCATGTGGAAAGGGTGGGTTTGGCGCACGGGGAGTCGCCTGTGAAAACCCCAACACACACACACACGCACTCGCTCACTCACTCACACATCTTAAAACCCATTTAACAGCCAGATAATCGACCCTGAACTTCATCCAAAATGAACTAGGCGGCCCTTCGAGGGCCCCGAAAACACCGCCTCAACATGCTTCAGGTGTGCGCTACCCGCAGTAACGAGACTGCGATGCTGAGCCAATGCAGCGGCAACACACGCCCCTCCGCTCCGCTCCGCGCTGCTTTGCTGTTGGCAGCCCCCCCCCCCCCTCACACACACACACACACACACACCCTTCCTTCCCCTCGTCGACGAACACACACACACATCCGAGTCTGGACCACCAAATGAATGAATGTCAACACATCCTGCGCTGTGAAAATGCGTCTCGATGCTGCTGGATGGTCCAATGTGCAAAAGCAACCGTGTGACACATTTCAATTGAGGAGGAGGAGGAGAGGGGGTGAGAGCGCGGCCGCGTCTACATGGCGTGCGTGCGTGCGTGCAGCTGGGTAAAAATTATTTTTTGAGGTGGGCGCCCTTCGAAGGTTGAAGCCTCACATGTAGGGTATGAATGAATAAAATCACACATCACTCAGGTGTATAAGTGATAAGGTGATTTCTTTTTTGAGAGGGGCGGGGGGGGATGTAGGACTTGGGGTGGTCTACTTACGCACTGCCTCCTTTTTAGGGTCTAGGGCACTGGCAGTCTGCTGAATCTGGCCTATTTTGTTCTGGAGGACCCAGACCCGTTGGTTGGTGTTAATGATGTCGTTTTCCAGCTCCTGAAATAAGGAGCAGGCGTGCCGGGCCAGGTCGGACAGCTGTCGCAAGGTCCGGGACAGAACCACGTTACTGATGGCACACAGGTCCTCGAAAAGCAGACCTTCATCGCTGGGGATCTGGTGCCTGCACAAAAGCTGCGGCTCCACAATCCTTTTGGCGAATGGCATCTTGCACGCCAGAAATAATAGGAGTTGTAAGCCAAGTGTAAAATCCCACTGCCTAGAAGAAAAAGGGAAAAGGGGGAAACAGACAACATCCAAATATATAAATCCACGAGAAACCCGATGAGGTTCAGGCCGACCGCGCGTTATCTCCGGGCGTCAATCCAAAGTTCCCAGATTCTCCTTGAGATCCTCCATCCTGCTGCTGGTTTGTGGGGATCACTCACTCTCCCGCTCACACACGCACACACATGCACACACATGCAGGACACAGCTAAGCTCAGGTCAGCGGTGTGAGGATGCGTGTTGAGTCTGCGATCATGGGCTGCCTCCGTGGTGCGTCAAGCCAGCCACAACGAAAAGGAAGTGCCGCTTAAATCTTTCAAAATAAGAACCCGAGCCAAGTAGAAGTAGAAACGGTGATAGAGGAGACTCCCCCAAAGTCGATCGCCGATGGCAAAACCTGAAACAACAACACCTAAAATCCCCTTAAATGACTCGGCTTTGAATACACAAATGTTGATTCTTGCCCAATCCGCACGCCTTAAACTTTTATTTTTCAAATTTGTCCTTGCTTTTCCGATCTTATTGTGGTCATTTTTCTGGGGGTTGTTGCAGCCTGTCTCCGTGGCCTGAACAGTGTGCAGGCTGAGGGGATGAGAGAGGAGACTGAGGTAAAACCCGGAGATGTGGACAGGGAACGGTCCAGGAAATCAAACATCAGCTTGTGCAGTCACAAGCTTTTCATCATATCAGGACACCCGGACAGAGAGGCGTTTCATAACAAGATGACAGCTTATTCCATCTGACCATAGTGGGGGGCTATTAGGTACCACTGAGGATGATACACGTGATACCTCTGTTCCGTGGAAGGAGGTTCAGTACTGCTGACTATAGTTAACCCATGAATACAATATTTATGAGCAGACCACCAAATATTACACCTTCAACTTAAAGAATTTCTCATAGTTAGGCCTAATAACTCAATTAACTCTATACGATTAGATTACTCAGATTTGCATTCAGCTTTCACAAATAAACTGTGTCATAGACCCAAAACTTCCTTAACGAGACTGTGCCCTCCAAACTACAAGTGCTGTGTTGTTTAAAAATGCTCACCACACACATAGATACACCAACAAGCCGATCGTCTGCATGATGACAGGTGCTGTTAAACATCTTTCTATGATAAACTTCTCCTAAAAATGAACCGAGGTAGGCTATACAATGAAATCACAAAAATAAAAGTAACAGATTACTGAAAGAGACAAACCGGTGTTTTCCATAGTCGTGCACCTACATTTAGTGTGTATAAAATTATTTGTGAAAATTCATGATTGTAGAGTAGATTTCTGTCAAATGTGTTTCCTTCACACCATCTCAGTCTTGTATGATTTGACAGCAGAACAGTATATAATGTATTGCCTACTTCACTGTACAGTGTAGGTACAGGTGTAGCCTATGTCCTCCTGGTCAAACACTGTAACTCAAATACTATCAAAACTCAAAAACTTCTCAGAACAGCTCACCTACCACAGGAACCTGTAACCACTGTAGCTGATTGATGTCCAGTGAACACTTTTTTTTTTTTTTGCTGAATATCAGTTTCCAGAACACTAAGCCTGGCTGTTGTCTCATTCATTCACGGTGATTAGCCTATAGCCTCTAGGCTGAGTCTGTATATAGACATGTCGGCAGTAAACTTGCTGTTGCAGCAAATTGGAGCCGGGGCAGATTGACAGTAACCTATCATGGGCCTCACTCTGCGCTGCTAAGAAGACCAGCGTGCCATATATTGTGAGCTGTTCCATGTATGCATCCCAGAAAATAACTCGTACAGTGATCATTTAGAACAAGCTTGGGAAAACTGATGTCGATGAGGATGAACAATGTTGTGACAGTGTGAAATTCTTCATGCTTTTACATTTCTCTGTAACTTAAACTTAACTCCTTCATTATAAATGTGAGGCATGATGATTTAAAGCATGAAGACATTTTAGATCCAATGAGACTCTTTATCTGCCATGTGGTGCTGTCCTCAGGGTCCCAGTTGTGTGAGAGTTCACTGAGTGAAATGCAAATATCAAGTCTACACAGAGAAATCAAGTGAGCTCAGTGGTGTTGGCAAGTAACCAAGTACATTTACTCAAGTACTTTTCTCAAGTACATATTTGGGTTATTGATGCTACTTCATATTTATACATAAATACATTTCAAAGGCAGAGCCCATGTACTTTACTTTACAACATTTATGTGATATTTCAGTTATTTTGCATATTACTTCTCATAAAAAGAATTATGATAAGCTCTTAGCATATCATGCATTGTCCTTTAAAAAAATCTGATCAACTCTTGAGTTTTATTTCATTATAAAAAGTGGAAAAAAACAAACAAACAAACAAACAAAAACAAAAAAAAAAGAGCTGTGATGTTGGAAGCTAATATTCAGTCATCTGTCAATAAGCAGAATGAATACGTTTACTGTTGTAACTCTAACTATATATTGTTAATAATACTTTTATTAATTAATTAATTTATTGATTTTAAATGTAATGGAACTTTAATCTCTAATGAACTATGTTACTTAAAAATAGGATCTGTCCAAGGCAAAGATAAAATTTTCAATCTTCCTTCCGTTAGTTTAGGCAAAAATCAGTCACTTGCTTTCTATTTTCAAGTTTCAGAACTGATCAAACCAGCATCATCTACAGTCTACAAAATATTAGAATTTTGTGAATTAATAAATTTTTATGATTAATTTCAACTGGGATCAACAACAAATTTCTGCCTTGGAGGTTCATTTGGCCAACATATAAGGCATCAGCAGTTTGAGTTATAAAAAGGAAGTTAGTGATTTCCAAAGCTCCAGTGTTATTCCAGCAAATACTCCTCTTGTGTTAGTAGTATTAGTAGTAATATTATTAGTAGTAGTTAGTTTGAAAAGTACTTACTTTAATTAGACTAATCTTAGGGATCTTATTCATCAGGGGGAACAATAACAGCAACCACTAATGCTTTTAATGTATATGTAGGCATGCAAATGTTTTTGTTCATTCAGTTGACACAGATTTGAAAAAATATGAATTTATCCTTTAGTGAGCATGATTTTTTCAAACCATTGCCACAGGATGACACTGTTGCATCAAGTTACTGTTCAGGGAGGTAATGCAGATGCTCTGAGTATATTTTCAGCTCTGATAGATACATGATCAATTTGTATCATGGCACAAATAAATAAAAATAAAAAAATGTATATGAGTGTATATATATATATATATATATATATATATATAAATGCACCCAAAAACAAGCTGTTACCCGAGAACCGGTGAGTGTCAACCTGAGAAGTGAAGTGGGAAACTGAGGCCAGAGGAGTGAAAGATTTCCTGAACTGATGTGTTGCAGCTTGAAAGAAAATGTGATTGTTTTTTTATGTTTTTATTTTGCTGACATTTTAGTAGTTTATTGATTGATTTCTGGAAGTGGAAGAGTACTGCGTAATCTTTTGGTGATGGTAATAAATCTATAAAAAAATAATAAACAGCATTTCTTATCAGCACTGTGTGCGTGACTTGCATTTTGTGTGTTGTTTGGAAATCCACTGCCACTCGATAAGAAGGTTGGAGGCTCGCCTGATTATATATATATATATATATATATATATGTGTGTGTGTGTGTGTATATATATAATTATTATATTATCATTATTTTATTGTTATATCAAATTTTATGGTTTGAAGTAAATAAAATCCCCATAAAGGAAAAAACAAGATCAAATATCAAAATAGGGTTATAATGTTTTTGGTGTCTTTTATGTACAGTGCAGAAGTTTTAGTAAAGTGGCATCATGGAAAATTTGTTTCCTTTTGATTAACTTAGAAAGTGTTATTTATACTTTGGCAAACTTGTTTTCTTATTCATAACATCAGACTTTTAATTTTATGCCAAAAGATTTAGATTTGTGCTCTCATGTTGACAGGCTAATAGCCAACAGAGACAGAGACAACCTTTCAGAAGAGCTTATTCACTCACTATGCACAAATGCAAGTAGCTGCACACCTTTCAAAACAGATTATGTGTCTATTTTCAGACTGATAATGTATCAAAGTATAACACAGACTCCCACAGCTCAGTGACATTCACTGTTCTATCTGTAAATGAAAACTCAGATACACCCTCAGTTATGGCTCTGCTGTCCAAAGGCCAAGGCAGCACAGAAGGTTATTGAAACTGTATAACTGAGTACACTGTCCCTCCTTCTCAGAGTTAGTTTGTGTGTGTGGATGGAGCTGAAGCAGCCAAGATGTCTGGTAGGATTCTTGTAATGTTGCTGGCTGTGTCCTGCGCTGTTTCTGCTCAGTCAGACACGGAGACCAGGGCGAAGGAGTTTCTGCAGAGGTTCGACGAGGAGGCCACTAAGCATATGTACCAGTACTCCCTGGCATCATGGGCCTACAACACCAATATCACAAAGGAGACCTCAGACAAACTGGTAAGCACTGGGAAAACTTCCTAAAGTTGCCCAAATATATTCATCAGGCAGTAAAACAAAAGTAATAAACACATGTAGTGTAAATGACTGATTTACATAGTTTTATGTGTCTTGTTTCTGTGTCTGTTCTGTACAGTCAGAGCAGGGGGAAATTTGGAGCAATTTCTACACCAAGATGTCACAAGAGTCCCAGCAATTCCCTATAAACCAGATCAAGGATCCAGAAATCAAATTACAGCTCATCTCCTTGCAAGACAAAGGCTCTGGTGCTCTAAGCCAGGATAAGGCTGCATATGTAAGACAACTGCTGCATGTTAAATATCATTCTGTTATACGCATGTGTTTATGTTTGGATATGTCTTAAATTATTATCATCATTAATCTTCAATTCTCCTTGTTTTTTTTCTTTTCAATGTGCTTGTAGCTGAGTAAGATCATGAGCGAGATGAGCACAATCTACAGCACAGCAACAGTGTGTCTGATTGACGACCCCCTGAACTGCCAGACTTTGGAGCCAGGTACACTCTGTTAGGAAGGACCGGTTATGGCAATGTGGCTTCCTGCTACTGTCAGGCAAAGTTAGATAAAACAGTTTATAATTAACATGGCTACTGGGAAAAGGAAAATGGCTTTTATTAAAGTTTTTAATAAATTTTTGATTAAAGTTTTCACCAAGATCCTGTAATCCATTGTGGGGATTATGTCATTATAATGTTTAGTTCTTTAAATCCTAAACAGATTTAAATACAGGATCACATGTTTCCATTGGTGAAAAGCAAAGTATGTTTGCTCAAGTGTAATTCTGAACTAGTTTCACCAGAGTATTTTCATTTTATGCATCTTTATACTTCTTTATACTAATACTCTTCTAAATTTAAGAGTGAAAATTGTATTGTATTCACAAAATTTCACATTTCACTTTGAAATGAAGTAAGATAAAAAATATCAGTTATCATAAAATTGATAGACTTAAGTAAATCACAGGTGTTAACAAATAACTGCACAGTGTTTTAGTAAAAGTACTTAATCTGTCAATGATTAATGTGTTCCTGTGTCTACAGGCCTGGAACATGTAATGTTCAACAGCCGAAACTACTCTGAGCGCCTGCATGTGTGGGAGGGCTGGAGGAGAGAGGTGGGGAAGAGGATGAGGCCTCTGTACGAAGATTATGTGGATCTGAAGAATGAAGCTGCCAAACTAAATGGTGATATAGTCAAAAGAAAATATGCCACTGGTTGTAATGTTATTGTGAGGATATATATTTTCAATGTGGGAATGACAGCAAAGCTGCAGATGATCTCAGTCTTGCTGCTTTTGTCACTTCTTGATGGAAACTTATGCCACTTTAGAAAGTAGCCTACTATTTCATACAAGCCAGGGAAAATATTTGACCCCCAGACCATGAAGGAATTACACAGATACAAATTATACTGTAGAATGTGGATGAGTTAAGATAATGTCTGGTTGGACATAGGACAAATACACAAAGCAGAAAGAAAATGTTGGATCCTTCTAAGGACTTCTTGTAAACACAGTTAACAAACAGCTGATAGATGAGCACATGGTTCACCGCTGTCATAACATCTAACTGTGCTCAAGGAAGTAATTCAATCCAATGCTCAGAAAGAAAAAAAAAATACAGAAAATAACTTTTGTTTTTGTTATAAACTGAACTTTGTGTTTGTCTTACACTTTCTTTTACTCTCTGACACACATACATTCAGGTTTTAATGACTACGGATCTTATTGGAGATATAACTATGAGACCATTGAGGACAGTCAGTACCAGTACACCAGAGATCAGCTGATGGACGATGTCCATTCAATATATGAAGAGGTACGTCTAATATCCATCCATACCAGTGGATGTTTTGTGTAAGATTATTGATTTATAGAACAACATGTTCTTTGATTTTGAGAAATTAAATTTTTTTTAAATTCTCTTTACTCACTTCTTTGAATATTTACAAATAAGAAATTTTATCACATGTAGTTAATGAGAACCTATATTACTGTATGTAAATGAGTTTAATCCAAACATCCCAGACACAATATCACTGTGTATGAGGCTGTCTGACTGGCACTTTCTCCGTAATGTAGTTCACTGTATGTAACTAAAGTATTGAGAAGAAAAAATGGTATATGTTTGTTATCTGAGCTGCAAATATACACTTGCTGTGTGCTTGAAGAAAGTTACTCTTATTCAGTAGCTAAAAGGCACTTTAATCTTGCTATCTCACTCTCGATGAAAAAAATAACATTTATGTTAAAGAGAGAGCCTTTGAAATGCTTGTTTGACATCAGTTCAAAACAGAATAACTACAAAGTAGTTTATCATTTTTTCACAGATCCTGCCATTATACAAGGAGTTGCATGCCTATGTGAGAGCCAAGCTCATGGAGGTCTACCCAGGACACATTGACTCAAAAGGACCTTTGCCAGCCCACCTCCTGGGTACGTTGAAGGTTTTGTTCAGAACTGAATAATGGATTTTTTTCTCTAATTATCTTTTTTGGTAACAATCATTTGTGGCAGAAATTCATCATAGTCAAAAAACAAAGACCACATGTTCAACAGCATCATGAGATTTGCTATCATTAAATATTTAAGATTCAAAGCTTTATTGTCACATAAACAGAGACAGTTGCACAGTATAATGAAATTCTTCGCTTGTTGTCCCCTTTGATTATTAGAATACAACTAACTTGAAAGTCCAAAAAAGATCAGAAAAGCAGAACACAAACAGAACAAAAGAATGAAAATCCCTTTCCTGAGTATAGAAATAGATAAAGACATAGACCTCTTACACCCCATCCACTCCTAAAAAATATGAATCTCTGTGCCATATCAGCCTCTCATCTTGCACTAATGCCCTGTCCTGTGTTTGATGTAAAGCTTGTCACTCTATGTGGGTTTTCTTCTGTCTCTTCATGCTAAATCAGCTGTTGAAAATGTTTGAAAAATGTTTAAAAAAGAAAAAGAGCAGCAACTGAGCAAAATGTACAAGTTCAACACTGTAACTCAGGTGTACAAAAGTAGAATAACATCATAGTGAATTACATTACAAAAGGATCCTACAGTGCATCAAAGAACTACAGTTTGTCTCCCTCTGTTGTTGAGATCTCGTCATTATTACTTTGATTATAGATTGAAGAGAAGCTTTGAATACGTATTTACGATTTGGTAAAGGTGTAATTCTGACCTGTGGGGAAGGCAGCAATACAGATAAATACCATCACCATCAACAGATGTAACATAATGAAACTAAACAGTCCTTAGTTTGGCTTTAAAATTCAAACATATCAGCTCTTTCAAAAAGCAGTTGAAAGGGTTGCAACAACATACAGTACATCTGCCTATAGTCTACTGTAGGAAGAACATGTCAGTGTCTACTTAAGAGGACTTCAAGTGAAAAATGTTTTGTGGTGATTGTTCAGGTGACATGTGGGGGAGGTTCTGGACCAATCTGTACCCTCTGTGTATCCCCTATCCTGACAAACCAGACATTGATGTCAGCAAAACTATGGTGGCAAAGGTACAAAATATTTACTGTTAATCTGTGTATTATAAATCAATTTTTAAAAAAAGATGTCAAAATCTGAATTGTTGGGAAAGAAATCATCAACCAATTTTTATCGTGAACTTCAGGGCTGGACTGAGCGTCAACTTTTTGAAGAGGCAGAGAAGTTCTTCATGTCTGTGGGTCTGTACAAGATGTTCGAAAACTTCTGGAATAACTCCATGCTCGTAAAGCCTGAGGATGGACGCAAGGTAGTCTGTCACCCGACAGCCTGGGACATGGGAAACAGAGAGGACTTTAGGTAAGATACTTTTTTTAAAATTATATTCTTTATTGAATAGACACATGGAGTACAATGTTGAGATCAAAGTGCTGGGGTGCACAACACAGACATTATGAACAGTATAGTCATTTACATGGCAAGATCTAAAGAGAACCGTTCCTATTTTTGATGTAAGGGAGAAAAGAAAGTTTTTATTGTCAAACTTACATTAATCAATGTGAAACATAGGTAAGATAATTATAAGATTGACTTACAAATATTCAAACATGCAACCATGCTGGAATAAGAAAAAGAAAAATAACAAATTCTAACTGATACTGATACTAAAGTTGCTGACTACAAACTAAAACAAACTGTTCCCTAAAATAAAATGTTGATGTAAGCAGCTTCTCCCCAACAACCTATGAATTTTTTTGTAGAGAGCGTGACTAAGAGCACATACTTTATTTATCACTAAAACTTTTACTTTGAGACAAGTTAACTTCAAGACAAGCACCTCTTCTTACAGCTGTTTGAGATGATTCATATGTTTTTTGTGCTGTGCTGAGAAGTGTAATCTAATTGTAGATCAGTACACAAGAGCCATAAATATGAACTTGCTGGAACAATGCTCTTGATCAATCACTGAGTCATTCTACCCTGTTGATAAAGATAAACAAAGTCTTAATGTTGTCAAATATTAATCTGTATTTGCCACAGTGATAACTACTTTGGAGAATTCAGTGTTTTTCACAAGTTTATCCAAAAGTAAAATTGAACTCTTCTAAAACTCAGCTCTTCCGGCTCCTTAAGCACCAATTTGGGTTAAAATTAATAAATAAAATGAACTGTCAATGAAAGCATTTAATTAATGGATTTAATTAATTCTATTATTTATTATATCTGACTTATCAGATCAGATATAATTGCGAAGTCTGTTTTATTGGTGCAGTATATCAGATATGGTATCATGTCACGTTTGTATCACACAATATAACTGCTGACAGCAACACTTTTCTGTGATGTCTTTAGGATCAAAATGTGCACCAAGGTCAACATGGAAGACTTCCTCACAGTGCACCATGAGATGGGTCATAACCAGTACCAGATGGCTTATCGCAATCTGTCCTATCTCCTGAGGGACGGAGCTAATGAGGGTTTCCACGAGGCTGTGGGAGAAATCATGTCCCTCTCTGCTGCAACACCCAAACACCTGCAGAGCCTGGATCTCCTGCCTGCTAACTTCACCTATGATAATGGTACTACTGATGGATGTAGACAATGACAACTGTCAAACAACAAAAAATATTGATTTTCCAAAACATTAAAGTTGATATAATCAATAGTTTTATTCCAAAAAGATAATGATAATAATCACCGGACTCTTCAGTTTCCCCTCACTATATGGCACTTTTTAGCTCTGGCACAACCAGTTTCCAGGTTTTCAACAAAATAACTCTAAAAACCAACTGTGCAGTACCTGCTCAGCAGCAAAAAGCGTAGTGTAGTAGTGTAGTGGAGTTAGTGTAGACCAAAACAGAGCAGAAAAATGTAAATATTGGACATCTGGTTGCCAAAGTTGCTTCTCACCTGCTGGATGTGTAAATAATATAATAATAATAATGATAATAACTGTTAGTTGTTAAATATTAACTGAATTCACCATATTGAACTTTTTTGAACTTGTTTCCACTGCCCTCAAGTGGCCAAAACGTCAGTTATTACAGGCTTAACTTTTGAGTAACCCAGCCTTGTTTTATAACTTTATGTATGACAGAGCTTTGTTGGCATTTGTAAGAATCATAAGCAACTAAAATAATGAACAGGAAGAACAATCAAATTATTAACCTGACGTAAACACAAATCACAAAACTGGAGGTACAATGTGAAGAGCTCAACTGAAGCTGGTAAATATACAGTTAGTTATGGTTTAAGTCTGAGACCACTTTTTGAGAACAGGAAAACTTTGGGAGCCACTGTATGGAATCTGAATGAATTAGAGAAGCTATGATTGTGGCATGCCTCGGCACCATTAGGGCTACTTCATGACTAGATCACACCTGTATTCACCTGTTATTCAAATGATCATTTACTTAGAGTCTCTGACAACATGTAACGTACAGGACAACCAATTCTGAGGGCTAAACACTTCCAGCTTCTGCAATAAGGTCACTGAAATGTCCCAAAAAAGAATAATACTCCTCTGTGAACATTCATTCAACATCTTTCCAGAGACAGAGATCTGCGCTTAACCTCCAAAATTATATTTGGATCAGAAACCTTTTCACTCTCTATGTCACAAACTCTTTTCATAAACTCTCTTTATTTTTTGCCTTTCAGAAACTGAGATCAACTTCCTGTTGAAACAGGCTCTCACCATCGTGGCCACACTTCCTTTCACATACATGCTGGAGAAATGGAGGTGGCAGGTGTTTGCAGGGAATATCTCCAAGGACGATTGGATGGAGAAGTGGTGGGACATGAAGTAAGCAGAGACATATATGAAGCATCTACAAATGTTTCAGTAAATTTATTTAGTAAATTATATAAAACATTTGTTAAAATATCACCATAGTCAAATATGGTCATGACATGGAAAGTGGACCCAGTGCAGGCAGATAAAAAGGTATTTAACCTCAGTGGCATCAACCTGCATCAGTGCTGACCTTCTGATGTGATATCAGGAGGGAGCTCGTAGGGGTGGTGGAGCCAGTGCCAAGAGATGAGACTTACTGTGACCCACCTGCTCTGTTCCATGTATCTGGAGACTATTCTTTCATCAGGTAACACGTCTTCTGTAAAGCTGCACCTCAAGGATATAAAAACATCACACATAAATCCAGCCACTTTCACTCTGGATTGTCGTAAAATCTGTGTTGCAGAGAGTTATGTTTTCAGTTTAGTCTGTTGTGATTTAGCAAGATATATTAAATACTTGGGATACATCCTCTGAGAAATTGGGGAGAACATTAACATTTCAAAACAGATCACTGTATTACATATGCAGTTTCAGGTCCAATTACAGGTTAAGGTTAATCTACACTGTTTCTGTTAATGACAAATTCATATTACTTTTTTTTTTTTTTTTTTTTAAATCATCATGGTTAGTCATGTAAAATCTTACTAGTTGCGGCTCAAGAGAGCTGTTTACTGTACTGAAAACAATTGTCCCAGTTCTGTAATGAGACATTACCCATGCATGTGTTGTCACTTGTTGTGAATACAGGTACTTCACAAGAACCATCTACCAGTTTCAGTTCCAAAAAGCACTCTGCAATGAGAGTGGTCATACAGGCGCCTTGTCTACGTGTGACATTACAGGATCTATAGCAGCAGGAACCAAGCTGAGGTATAAACAACTTGCTGTTCCCCTTTGAAATTTGTCTAGTTGTTTTTCTCGTCCATGTGATGAGCTAGATTTTTGTTTGATTAATCCATGTACACACATTAAATCAAAGGTGAAAAAATGTCTCATTTCTGCTTTTCTGTACCACACATTACACTGTGGTACACTGATATAAATGCAGCTGTAATTTATCATCATTATTGTCATTCATATTTTTTGCTAGAAATATGTTGGAACTGGGAAGATCCCAGTCATGGACCAGGGCTTTGGAAACAATATCTGGTGACACTAAAATGGAGGCCCGTCCCCTGTTGGACTATTTTCAAAAACTTCATGACTGGCTAAAGGCAGAGAACATCAAACATAACAGGATGGTAGGCTGGCAGAGAGATATAGATCCATGTGAGTACAAACAATTATTACCACTAAATTAGCAATCAATCATAAAGTATATTAACTAACACCATTTCTGTCTAATCCAAACAAAAACCCAAATGCAAAAACAATGTGTGGTTTACAACCTTTGCCTTGTTGTCACCATGACGTTGCCATAGGTCAGAACAGTTTGTTTTTACACTTTGGTTTTTAAATGGATTAAACAAAGCACATGTAATATAACCAAAGACGGTCAATTCAACACCTTTTGATAGATCTGTAGAGGCATGTAATCTGGACTGATCTGAACAATGCTCTCGTCATTATGTAATAACTGTGACATAACAATTTTCAAGGAAGTGAAAACAGACTTAAGTCGTGGGTGTTTTCAGATCAAAGTTTTACATGCTCAAGACGCATTTATCTATTAAAGCAACAACAACAAAAAAAAAAAAGATTAAAATTTTTTTTTAAAATTTCATTACAGATTCAGAGTACGCCATTAAAGTGAGAATAAGTTTGAAGGCTGCCTTGGGTGATAATGCTGTGAGTATTATTCATTAATATTAGAGATATTATTACTGTAGGGTCAAAATATCTGATTACACGAAGAATTTTGCAGCTTTAAAATGAACTGCAGTGTGTTTGACATCATGGAAAATATTAATTAACTAAAATGTGTTTCAGTATTCCTGGAATGCCAACGAGCTGTACCTGTTCAAGGCCAACATTGCATATGCTTTGAGGCAGTACTACATGCAAAACAATGAGAACCTTCTCTTCACGTCAGTACCATCTACATCGACCTGGGACTGAAACTATGAAGATACCTTGATTTTCTGTGACTTTCTTTTGTCAGCACATCTGTTTGAGGGCTCTTTCTCTGTTTGTGCCTGCAGATCAGAGAACGTCCTTATCTATAAGGAGACTCCCAGAATCTCATTCTACGTTGTGGTCACCAACCCAGCAAATCCCTCTACATATATCCCAAAAAATGTTTTGGAGGCTGCCATCCGGTGAGGCACAAGCTTTATTCAGTACACAAATGCATTTTGACTACATACTCCAAACACTGCAATCCACTTGTTTTGTTATATCCTGTATATTTCACACCCTAAGTAGCTGGTTTATGACCATATACCTGCAAAACTGACATTCAATAACAAACGTTAGCATGTTACTTCTGTAAACCAAGATGGTGAAATTGTGACATGGTAAACATTATAACTGCATAACAGCAGCAGTGTTAACATTATCATTGTTAGCTTGTTATTATGCTAAGTGCAGTCTCACGGAGCGGCTGACATTGCTGTCAATTCCTAGTCAAGCAAATTTCTAAATATTTAAGTTAAATTGCTTCCGGCTATAATTGATATAATCATCTCTGTGCGACCTTTCCTTAGAGACATTTAATAGGTGTGAGCAATAATAAAAACCTATTTTCCATATTGATCACAGGTTATGTCGAGGCCGAATCAACGATGCCTTCCAGTTGGATGACAGGACCCTGGAATTTGTGGGTATTCCCCCAACACTTGCCCCTCCTGTTGAACAGCCAGTGGAGGTGTGGCTTGTGGTGTTTGGAGTGGTCATGGGAGTCGTGGTGCTATTGGGCATCTACCTTGTTGTGTCAGGTGTCAGAGAGCGCAAGAAGTGAGTTTGGTCTCGAGACTCATTACAAGTACGTTAGACCAATTACTTGCATGACTGAAACATATTGTATTTCTTTCTGTGTTTGTAGGAAACCTGCAAAGACAGGTGTGGAGAACCCCTATGATGGAATCATTGAAGGACAAACTAACAAAGCATTTGAGGAAAGTGATGATGAACAAACAGGATTCTGATTCATCAAAATGCAGAACGAAGGTGTGGTCAATACTCTCAAAGCAGTACGTTTATAGTCACTGTCAAAGAATGAGAAGTGAATTCTCGACTTCGATTGACCTTTTCCACCATGGTCTCTCATCAAACATTAACATAACTAAATGTGTATATGTGTATAAGTTTTAGTTGGTTGTGGGATTTTAATCCTCATCCTTATTGTATAGAGAGTATTGTAAACAACCGTAAAAAAAAAAAAAAAAAGAAAGTACACTTGGTATACCTACATGTGAATGCAGTTAAGGCGTGCTACTTTGATATACTAATATTATCCTTGTGGTAGAACAAGAAATGTAGTTTAACATGTACTTAACTACATTTTAGTTTATTTTACTATTTTATTTTGATATACCATTGAAAAGTATTTAATTATACTTTTTTGTAGAAATAGTGAACTTTTTTCCCCATGTACAAATGACTTCTAGACAGCTTTTAATATTCATTGAATAAACTGCAAAAAACAAACAAATGAAAACATTGTACTTGAAATATGTATTGAACTCTTTTTCAAGTATGTCTGCAGGGTATATTCAAATATGATTATTATATCTTAATGGCATCTCAATATGGAACACTCAACCAATATGCGCTATATGTCAGTTTTTGCTATTGCTGCATAGCCAACATACAGCCAATATACAATTTCTACATTGTAGTTGTTTAATTACAGTCTAGACGAAACTGTACAAGGTCAGCATCAAACTTCATTCTTACTTCTGGAGAGCTGTGTCCTATGGTGGACAGCAATGCCAATATTGACTCTTTTTGTGCTTCTATTTACTTCTTTATTTTAGTTATACTAACCAGCTAGCTGCAGTCTGGCTGGAACACTTTCTCTCAGTGTGTCATGCTGCTTCCTGCTCAGAAGGCATGCTTTAACCTTAACTTCTTGTATTGTAAACACTACGATGGCTGAAGCTCTTAGAAAGCCACCATCACCATCACCCGCTTCCGGCCAGAAACCATGTTCTGCTGCAGAAAAAAACTTACATATAGACCTTTTAAGTGTAGTTAAGTGTATGGTAAGTGGAACTATTTATTCACGTATATCATAAACACAGTAAATTTAGTCAAAGTAAAAATGACTAAATACTTTGGAGTAGAATCTATATATTTTTCAATGTTTTATTGACACACTGTAAGATGTGATTCACTCAGGTTAGATCCAAGCTTTTTTCCAAGGTCCTTTCAGACACTACATTGTTTTGTCCAATGTAGAAAGTTTGTCCATATTACTTTTTAACATTTAACATTCTGTAGAAGGCTTTGATCTTTCAACCATTTTTGTAATACTATTTCACACTTTTACTTCTTTCAAATTCAAATTAAGTGCTGTATTATACACCTGGTAAATAGGTCAATAAGAAAAGAAATTTAAAGTTAAAGTTACCAAATATGTTGTCTCCTGTCTAAGCCTGGACCACACACATATACACACAAATGTTTTCCATTACACATAGCTGTATGATACATATCTACGCACTTCTGCAATGGCAGAATTTGATAGTGACCTTGATATCTTTAATGGGCTCAAACAAAAGAGCCCTTCTCATGTTTTTCTGAAGTTGCAGCATCACTTTGAAGTCACATAAAATTCCCAAGAGAACTGACTTGACTAAGAAATGTGAATACGCCTGAAGAGAAAGACATCACTTCTGAATAATAAAGAGGAACGAGTGCTCTTCCTGCCGTCCATCCAGGGTTTCCATCCTCACTCCTGAAACTGTGTTGAGTATCTGGATGAACCATCCGTGGTGCAGCACTGACTCAAACTTTGTGTAATTTGTCCGGTCAGTCTTCATGTAGAAGACGAAGGAGAGGGTGCTCTCATCACTCTTGGAGATCTGCTTCAGCCTTTGCTTTTCGCATGTCTACAACAACAAAAGTGTGTATGACTTTGCTTTCTAGTTAATCTTACAATTAATCTTGTATAAACTAAAGTGGACATTATACATTACTGATTGTAATTTACCATACAAACCATGTTGTCCCAAAACTGTCAAAAAACCCCTAAAATATTGTCCATAGGAACATTTTCTCCATATCTATCACATCGATGTAATTTGTAGGATATTTGGCACAAAGACAATAATTTGTGCAAATTAAATCTATTCTGTTACTGGCATTTGAAATTCATTTAAATCATGCAAATTTTAGGATTTGCTTTTCTCATTCAATCAGCATTTCAAAACTCAAAGATATTCAGTTTATTAATAGCTACAACAAAGAAAGTGTCTGAGATGCCGCAGCCTGTAGTGCTTGAAAATAAATGATATGCATATATTTATTTGTTTACTTGGTACATACTTGGTAAACAGTCCTGTAATAAATCATACATTAAAGTTATAATGTACAAATGGTTTTAGAGAGCTCTTTTTGAACACTGTAGTCTCTGGTGATGTTGAATTTGGTGTGAGTGTATTTTAGTACTGAAAACAGCATTAAATTAGACTGAAATGTAGACGCAAGAAACAGTACTCAAAAAATCTGTTTTTTCTTTTCTCGTTACTATGAGACAACTTGGTGTTTATTATGTCTAACTCACTCAGTAATTGTTACCTCCACTTGTAGGAACACCCTTTCTCCCTCCTTGCAGCACCTGAGGAAGCAATTGGAGTCTGTAAAATTTAGGACCACTGGTATTCCTCTGAAAGTCCTCCCCACAAAGGTTGACTTGTAGTGGTAGATGGTGATATTCTCTGAACATGCATACACACACACACACACACACACACACACACAAACAAACAAATGATAAAACAAATAAAAATGTTTTGTTTTTGTTGTTTTTTTTTTTTGTTTTTTTTTTTTAAAAAAAGCAATTTCACTAATAATTTCCACCAATAGAGAAAACGTGTTTTTGGGCCTTGCCAACAGTGATAATGAATGATAGTGAATGATAGTGAATGGATGAAGTATCAGAAATTGAATTAATGTGTTTACTGACAAATATTATTATCATAGTATTATTGTACCATATTGCTGTGTGCTGCTCTGAATGACAAACCTGGATTTGGTGAAGTGTAGAGGGTCTTCTGAGAGCACAGACCTCGAATGTACTGGTGGGTGGCCACATGTTCTATAGCAATTTTTACCAGTTCAACCTTGTCCTTTTTGAAACTGCTACTTCCTCTTGGTACTGAAAGTGACACATGGAACAATTAAATTATTTTTAATTCATATCCCCTTCATGGGAAATAAAAACGAACAACAAATATTTACCACTGTTGATCAATTCCTCAGTCACTATTGCACTTTGCATTCCTGTATATGAAGTCTTAGATGCGCAGTGCATGAGTGATAGGGCTTAACTGGATGATACCTGTTTCATAACGTTGCTCTTAAGAGCTCATCAAGAGGTCAAATAAATTAATAAAATTTTTTTACTGTATCAGTGGTACAGGTAGGCCACCTGTGTTGATAGTTACTTACATGTTCCTGTAATACTAACTAACTAGCTAACTTACTAATTAGAATTTTACTACTACATTTATTTTACAATTACAATTATTCTAAGGAAAAGGATAAGCAATAGCTATGATGGAAAGTACTGTACTGAAGTACAAGTTTAAGTTTGGTTGATGCAATCTATTATTAAATATTAAAATGCTTGTTAAAACTTATGACCTATTACATTACTTGTCTCAGATTTTTACCAGTTCCACAGAAAAATATTTTCTCAGAAGATTTTTATTGAACTGGTGACCTGTCAGATTTATCTTGTGAACCTAGGGAGGAGTCTGAACCCTGGCCTGGATTGTATGGTAACAAATATTAGACTGGCCTTTTTTAGCAGAATCATTGCTTTACTTTTAATATATAACAATATAACATTTAGTTTATATGTACCACACTTAAGCAAAATATTTCTTCCACTAGTTTTTTATTTATTTATTTATTTATTTTTACCTTGTCTGCTTTCTGCAAAAAAAGAATTTCTACTTTTTTACATCACTGACAGTGAATATCTCATGTCTCCATCTTGAAAAAGTAAAGTAAAGTAAAGTAAAGTAAAGTAAAGTAAAGTAAAGTAAAGTAAAGTAAAGTAATTAAATCATTCTCACCAAGCGTCACTGTGCTGGATTCTGCCACCATGACAACATCATTAAAGCTACATCCTGTCCTGTGACATCCCTCACAGGGACTGTCGGAGCTGCAGGTCCTCCCTTTCAGCACTGAGATACTGGTTTTCTTCATGGCAACGATGAGCAGATCCCTCTTCTTTTCAGTTTCACCTTCACAAACATCCTCTTGCACATCACCATGCTCCTCTCCATCTCCATCTGTCTCTTGATTCTCCCGCCTCATCTCCATGCTGAAACAGAGAGTCATGGATTCTTTGGAGACAGGATGTAAAGTATCCTCATCCTTGGAAGGCTGCTCATTGTGCCCCTTCATCTTGCTCGCCTTGTGCACTTTCTGAAGAGGAGAGAATCAGCAGGGTCACAAAATTATTTTATTAGTAGGTTGTATTATAAAGTGTTATCACATGAAATGAATTGTTAATGTTTAAGTTACACTTTTTATAATTTTATATATTTTTTTATAAATATAATTTTTAGAATTTAATATAAAAAGTGTAACTTAAACATTAACAATTCATTTCATGTGATAACACTTTATAATACAACCTACTAATAAAATAATTTTGTGACCCTGCTGATTCTCTCCTCTTCAGAAAGTGCACAAGGCGAGCAAGATGAAGGGGCACAATGAGCAGCCTTCCAAGGATGAGGATACTTTACATCCTGTCTCCAAAGAATCCATGACTCTCTGTTTCAGCATGGAGATGAGGCGGGAGAATCAAGAGACAGATGGAGATGGAGAGGAGCATGGTGATGTGCAAGAGGATGTTTGTGAAGGTGAAACTGAAAAGAAGAGGGATCTGCTCATCGTTGCCATGAAGAAAACCAGTATCTCAGTGCTGAAAGGGAGGACCTGCAGCTCCGACAGTCCCTGTGAGGGATGTCACAGGACAGGATGTAGCNTTTTTTTAAATACTGAGTGAGCAAGGTGCAGAATCAGGGAAAGAGAGAACAGTATCAGTAATACAGCATATAAATAGTCTATAAACTTTGGCGTGGTTGATTTTACTCTTAAGATGATGGATGACAGTAGAATTGTTTTATTCAACAATATGTAATAGAGCTGCTGTGATTTTTCAGATTTATCACACTGAAGCAGAATAGAGAGAATAATAGAGACTTAAATAGAAACTCTACCTTGAAGATGATCAGTGTGCAAGTCAGAGGAAGCCTGTGAACTCACCAGCATTGGATTACCATCAGCTAACTTCTGTGCTAACTCCTCAGGTGTGATAACCTGCATGTCCATGCCGTTTATCTGCATCAGCTTGTCTCCTTTCCTGCAATTTTTGGGTTTTTTTGAAAGATAAATGATAAGATAAATAGTTGCAGATTAATTTTCTGTTGATCAAGATATGAACAAATATTTTCACTTAACATGAAAAATTTAAATGAAAAAGATTAAAAACATTTAAAAAGTTAGTATTTTACACCTTATTATAACCTTACTAGAAAGTGTTGATACAGTATGTTCTGCTGGCACGGAGTGAACTTTAAATTATGGATCAAAAGATTTTTATTGACTTGCCTTCTCTACTGAGAGGGTTTATGTTTCTTTTACATGTTCTCTTTGATCCTGGATATGATTATCTGCCATAACACAGCAATGATTGTTTATTATAAATTTTATTTTAGAAATCACATATTATTAGTTTTTTCATGTTCTTTCTTTGTGTTGTGTGGCATTGTCATCTTTAAAAATGTTATTCTTACACAATCCTGGGTCTCTCGGTAATATTTTAATTTGTCAGTTGATTTATTTTGTACTTAAAAAAAAGCTATAAACAAATGAAATTCAAAATTAGGCATCCTATCTTTCTTACTGCAAGACAGGATACGTTTGGTACAAGCACTGAACAAAAATGTGTATTATTCACTGAGAAAACTCGAGCTTGCAGTGAAAACAAACAGCATAATAAACAGCATCAGACTTATACCTGACAAACATTTTTTCTCCCATCAGCTTTTTGTACTTCACCACATCTCCTACTTCATACTGATGCTTTCCGTCGTGGATTTGGTGGATGATGAGCACGCCTCCCATAACCACAGAATCCTGAAATTTAGGAATTCAAATAAAAATGTATATACACAGTCATATATTTAGCCTGTATAACACATTTAGTGGTGTTCAGTGGTATAGACAGTTCACTTACCTTCACATCCATTGTACTGAAAGTGTCCATCTCTGGTAACGCCAAGGACTGAAGGTGACAGCAGTGATAGTGTCAGTCTTTTAAAGCCTTCAGTGAGTTTGTGCTTCTGCTTTAGAAGGGGAAGTACTGAAGGGCTACTGCCATGGTCATGAATGGGGAACTGATGTCACAAGAGGAAGTAAATGAAGATGAGTAAATTTTATATAAAAAGGGGATACAGTGTATGATTTTGTTAGAAAACAGAACTTGAAACAAACATGGAGGAACAACAGAGGTGTGAATTCAATAATATAAGTTTGTTTGTTTCATTTTACTGCTATATTTTACTACAATAACTAACAGCAGCAGAGGCTGAAATAATTCACAGACTTTTTTCTTTTACAGGATGGTCACTTCCTTTTTGCTTTATTGTTTTGTCTTGTTTTATTTTGTTTTGTGTGTGTGTTTCTCTTACTGTAAAAAATTAGCATAAAGGCACAAAATCCTGATTTTACAGTCTGTCACAGTAGACATGGGAACTACTGGAATGAAAACGACTTCCTCAGTGACAGTACAGAGCAAACAACATAAATTTATACTGTGCATGGTTCAACAATTACCCTTCCAACTAGAAACAGAAGAGATCATTAACGGTTCTTCACAAACTGTAATGTCCAGTTTGTTGCATTGACAAATTGTGGCAGTGTGGAATCATTATCATTATCAGGTTTCAATCTCTCTCTCTCTCTCTCTCTCTCTCTCTCTATTAAGAAGAATTAAAAAGGACAATATAGATCTCAAGCTTGGAGGGGGACACTGACTTTGACCTTAAAGTGAAAATTTTTGTTGAAAATTTTAAATGTCCCCTGTGTAGTACTTCTCATAAAACATTTGCAAAATCAATTGCCAATCAATTGCTAAATAGATGAAACAAAACCCAGGATGTGAGTCAATCTACAAAATCCTCAATTATAGAGATATTTCTCACAATTAGTGGTGAAAAACACTCCTCCAGATCAACAATTAAACTCACAATTTAAAATTGACATAGTAATGAGTGGTCCTAGGGCTAGCAGGTTAACATAAAGACTGTAAACAGGGAAAACTGGTAGCCTGACTCTGACCAAAGAAAAGAAAATCCACTTGCCAGCGTCTCAAAAAATCACAATGGGTGGTTATGTGTAGGACTATTTCTAGGCCAAACCCACCCACTTACAGCTGTTGGTGGTAGCTTTTTATTTACACACACACATACACACACACACACACACATTGTCAATCATTGTCAATCAGTCTTATCTAACTTTTGGCAACAAAACAAATTAATTTATTTCCCAAAATAGTGTTTAAAGTTGATTATATTGGTCAGCTGTCTACTAAACTGAAAATGTGAAAAACTATGAAACTGTTCTAGTGCGACCCCTTCACTGTTTTGATACTGGGATGACCTGTGTTACTAAATTTATACAAGCACACACACTGAAGCTATTCCCAGCTTTCCCAGTCAAGTCCAGCTAAATTTGTAGACGCTGAGGTAGATTGAGTTACATGGGAGGCACACACCACTGTCGCAAAATGTCAGGTCTTCACTGCAGTATGCAGGAGTTGAGATACAGACCACGCTTCCACCATCTCATTAGCAGGCATAAGTTGACAAGCCCAACTCAACCAGGTACTGAAACGTACTATATTGTCATTACAAGTTCATTAGATTCTGCATGACATGTATCAGTGTAGCTGCTGAATGTGTTTAGTAATATTTTACTTGCTTAAATGTTAATGTGGGTGCTGGAGGTTTTCAAACAGTCAGTGCCATAAAATCTGTCAGATTGGCAACACTGTCTTATTTGAAATTGAAACTTCTATTTTTCAGAAATGTTATGTAATTCTGTGATGATTTGAGCAATATTGATATAGTGATGTTAGTCAATCAACTTGAATAGAAATACAATAAAATAATATCTATTTTGTGACATTTATTTCTGTTAGACAGCTTTAAATATCATTAATTTCTTTACATTTGAGATTGATTTTGAAATAAATACTGGGCATGAGTAAAATCACCTATAAAGTCACTTCAAACCAGTGTTCAGTCAGAGTGGCATGTTGCAGTGTAAGAACTCAAAAAAAAAAAAAAAACCCAAAAACTTTTTTCAGCTGTAGGTTGAACTGGTCTAGCACTGTCCTGTATCGTCTGTGTAAGTGCTTTTTGTCATTACACATGTTTCAGATGGTGATACTGGATGTATTAGTAATAGGGAGTGGTCCTCATGCCTTGACCCTGGCTAGCTTGCTATCAGGTCCTGACACTGACCAAAATTTAGACCCTGGGCACGACTCCCCCTTCTCCTGCTCCTCCTTGGACCCTCTGAGGACTCGGACAAACCTAGGAATATCCAGCAACAGATGCTGCAATGGCAAAAAGAAGAGGAAAGCAACAACTGGTACTGCATGCTTTCATTATAGTTATGAGATAAAATATAATTAATTCATTAATTAAAATATGATTTTAAATCACAGTTTTAACTTTGACTACTAAGCAAGAAGCAAGAATCACAAACATCCTCTAGATCCCAGGGTTCTGGGAAATTGTGATGAAATTTTTATTTAGTGATATTTTACTAATTGATTAATTAAGAAATTGACGGTGTGTGTGTGTGTGTGTGTGTGTGTATACTTTTTTTTTTTTTACTTGCCACCCTATTTGCAAATCAATAATTATAATTTTTCTTATCTAATTATTAATGAATTTAATTAATTAATTTATTCATTATTAACACAATGTAATTTTGTCCTATTCATTAGTCAGGTTATATTTTACACTAATATGAGATTAATTTCCAATTATTATCTCATACCTTGATCATCTTGGTATATTAAACCATAGTTTAAATTACACATTACAGATGTGGGTTAGATTTTCTCATTATTTAACTAATTCAGAAAATTTTATAACACTAACATTTAGTTTCACCTCATTCATTCTTTGTATCTGCATCGCTGAAGAAATCTGAGATGTGTGAGTGGTGATTCAGAAGTCTGAAATCAGGTTCCCTCAGTTCACTGATGAATGTTCCTTTATCATTGTTACTAATCATAAATTTTTATTTGCACCATGAAGACTTTTGCTTCCCTCTGTGGGCTTATAATTCAGTCCATATGTTGTTTATGATTAGTCCCTGCAGGAATGACACTGGAGGAGCAAGCAGCAAAGTCAGTGATATCAGGGAAGGTTGTTTGCCCCCCGCTAAGTCTCAGAGTGGTGGATTCCTATGGAGAGTGGGCCGCTCTGTGGGAGAGCCAGTTCGCGGCTCTGAACATCCCTCATCTGCGCTCACACACACTAGTGCACACAGACTCTCTCAATAAGGTATAAACACAAACAACTTACATTGAAGTAGAAATGAGGAGAGTGCTTCTGTAATATGGTTATAAATGTGTGTGTGTGTGTGTGTGTGTGTGTTTATCTTGACAGAAAGCACTGCAGGAGTTTGTTTTAAAGTGTGATCGTTCAGCGGAGCTTCACTGTCTTCCAGACCAGGTTTATATTCTGGACGAAAATGCATTTTTCAATGACATGCGACTTGGTAAGAAGGAGAGGAAACGACTAAACATCACCTCAACACTTAAGAGGAGTTTAGCCTTCAGTCTGCCAGGAACCAAACTAAGTGTGGACTTCTTTAAAGATCAGGTTAGTACATTGTGTGTGTGTGTGTGTGAGTGTGCTGCATGACATGTTTAATTTTACATTGATGTTTATATGTTACTGTACATTCAGCTGTAGACAAGATAAGTAACTTTAAAACCATTGTGTTTGTATCCATCTTAATTTTTGTTTATCTTTTGCTAATGTCTTACTTGTGCCTTATGCAAAAGTTGGAAATATGTATCTATAATTTATATATATACTCAAATCAAGCCTAATTGTTCTCAGATCCCTCTCAGATCAGACAGTTAGTTGGTGTTGGTCCTCATAGGACTTGAGCTAGATGGAAAAATCTGGAACATTACCAACATTAGCCTTTAAGCAACACGAGAATCAAAATCTGAGCATTGTTATTTCTTGAGTTATATGAGTTGATGCATCTGAATATACAGGTGGAGAGATACAATTTGGGCAAACTGCTGGTAAAGGGAACAGTGGAGCACATCATCCCTGTTGTTGAGCATGAGGAAGAGAAGGAAGAGGAGAAAGACTGTGTGCAGGAAACAGAGGGTGAGGCCCTGAAGGTGACTGAAAGCAAGCGAGATGGAGCAAGGAAGAGAGTGAAGTATTTTCAAGTCCAACTTCAAGATGGCAGCATCCTAAAAGCTCACCAGGTCGTTATGGCAACAGGACCAACCCGTGCCCAGATGGCAAACATCCCGTCATGGGTGAATAGCATTGGAGAAAGCTACCCAGAGGAGCGTTTACAGCACACAGTGCACCTCATGCACCATCTGCCAAACTCTAAGCAAGAACTTAGACAGACAGCTTGTCTTGAAAGAGAGAGAGAAGAGACTTTTCTCGCTCAAGGTAAGTCAGACTCCTACTGAGGGTTATGTAACATCACAATCATACAGAAAAGCTAAAGCATTACATACCTTGATGCCTTGAATATTAATTAATGCTTTATTTTCACCTGAAGTTTCTGTGTTTCTGAGGACTTCAGTGACTGTTTGATTCCCCCCATCTTCACTGCAGCATTTTCCTTCACAAATATCTTATGCCTATGTTTGTCTAGAATTGTGTGTAGTGTGTGAGACAGGGCAGAGAGTAATGGTAGTTGGTGGAGGTCTGACCAGCGCTCATGTCGTCTCAATTGCCCTGCAGCAAGGTGCCAGCCATGTGACTTGGGTCATGAGGAAGTACCTCCAGGTCTATTGACTGTGTGGAATTGCATGTGGACCACCCTTAAAAAATATCTGTGATATTCCTGCCTGCCTCCACCATCAGTCCAACAGTCTTCATTGTTTCTTGTACAGTTAAAACAGTTTGATGTGGGCGATGTGGAGAGTCTGGTGGGTCGTTACTCTCATGTGGAGCATGGTATCAAGATGGATGGCCAAGCTTACCTACGGCAGTTCTATAATGAGCGGAGTCTTCACAAACGGTTGGCTATGATTCGCCAGGCAAGGAAAGGAGGGGCTGTCACCCCAGAGGCCTACATCCACCTACAGCCATTCATACTGAATGGACAGGTAGATGTGAAGACATACTGTCAGGTAATGTGCATTGCAGGGGGTTTAAGATGAGGGTGAGATGAGATGAGACAAGATGAGATGTAATAAAATTAGATGAGATGAGGACAGTTAAAATGAGGTTAGATACAATATACAATACATTGGGCCATTCAGGAGGTAACATGAGATAAAAGGAGATGAGGTCAGGTGAGATGAGATAAAATGAAGGTCACTAAATATGAGATGAGAGGATGTCAGACAGAAGACAGGGATATGAGCTATGATAGAGGAGATGAGATTATGTCAAATGAGATGAGCTGAGATAAAGTGAGATGAGGTCAGTCAGCAGGAAGGCAGATGAGATGGAGTGAGATCAAGAAAGGTACTATAAGGTGAGGTGAAGATGAGAGATGATGTGAATGAACTGAAGTGAGATGAGATAATATGGTGTGGTAAGTGAGATGAACTGAGATGAGAGGTGAAATAGATGAGGTGATATGGGATTAAATGAGGCACAAAGGGGTCATGTCTTGTGAGACAAAATCAGATATGGTGGAGAACTCATCTATTCAGTTTAGGTGATAAACTGTAGATGAGATGAAATGTGATAATGTGAGGTGACTGAAAATGAAATGAAATGAGATCAGGTGACATCAGAAATAATTTAGGTCAGATAACATAAGGTCAGTTGAGGCAACATAATGTGATGTGAGGTGAGTTAACCTGGATGTCATTCAACTGTCCAGGTGAGTGAGGCCAGTTGGTGCTACAGGAGCCAGGCCTGGAGTCTTTCTCTCAGCACCGGGGACCACTGGACTGGAGATATGATCTGGCTCGCCACCGGCTGCAAACTTGATGTGAAGCAGGACCCGTTGCTTTCTGAGGTGATAAAGGAATTCCCAATTCAGGTGAGTTAAAGTTAAAGAAAAATATATTCTATATATGTATGGTGACTATGTGCTGTATATAAGGTGTGATGACGGGAACAAAAGAAAATATTAAAAAGGGTTAAAACTGATTTAAAATTACTTGAAGGATGGCAGAATAGGAGCTTTGTGATGTGTTTATTTTTCAAAGCATGTGCTCTCTAATAGATTCATAAAATGTTCCTGGCTTCCCCCCCATGAAGGTGATAGATGGTTGGCCATGCATATCAGAAAGCTTGCAGTGGGCAGAAGGGTGCCCACTCTATCTGATGGGGCAATACACCGCTCTTCAGGTAGGACCACTTTATAGTATTTTGTTGTGCAAAAATAGGTCTCAACAGCAATAAGTGCAATTATTTTACAGAGTGTATGTATCCCCTGCCTTTTTTTGCCACCCACAGGTTGGACCTCATGCAATAAACTTGGCTGGTGGACAGGCTGCCAGCCTGCGAATCGCCAAAGACATCATGCGCCATCGGCAACAGGACGATGGAGGTGTTTCTGACCTGAGTGGGGAGAAATCTAAAACTGAAGAATATGTTCAACAGATGCAAGGCCTGTTATGGCTTTAAAAAACTCAAAGTCACGTGCATGAGTGGTCACCTACTCCTGATGGGACTATTAGAGTTTGATTAAATGCTGTGAAGCATCAATTCTGTATCAAATAAATGCTTTTGTTCATTCTTGAGGGTCCAATCAGTATTTTTTTTTTTTTTTTTTAAATTTTGTTCTGCATCTAAATTGCCAGGCCAATAGGTGATTTTAAAATCCTGAAATATTAGTGTCTGGCAAAAGTTGAGGTAAATTTTTTAACTTTGTGCTGACAATTCGACAAGACACAGTATACCTGAGATATAAGTGGCTTATTCTGATGTCTGCTTTTATATTGTATATCATACCATAATCATTGTGTGTGCAACTGTTATTTTGCAATTAGAAAAACTATTCAGATCCTTTCCTTAAATTATACCAATGTACAATATCAGCAACAACACTTAGTATCAAAGTATCAAAAACATTAGTACTCATGATGAAGGAAATGGTACTTTGAATGTTACAATATTGTAAATATTGGATGATTGGATGACGCAGAAACTTTTTTAAAATGGGGTTTAAAACTGGGTAAAAAGTTTATTTTGAGGTATGCTGGGAGACAATCACAACACTTACACTTGTGCAAAGGAGATATTGCATCACTGACAAAGGCAACCAAAACAACCGAAAGAAACTTTTTTTCAGAGAACCAATTAGGAAAGTGGTCAGTGAGGGTATCCCAGCGAGCCATTCTGGAAGAAAATAGCCAAAGTAGAAAAATGGTGGATAGAAATATCTATTTTTCATAAAATATACAACGGAGAGAGGAGCAGAGAGGGAGAGGAAATAAAATTATAAACAGCTATGACTGAAAAGAGAAAGGTGTGATGGGCTCCTGACAAGCGACTGGGCCCCAGTGCAGTGCACTTCTTTCACTGCCGACAATGAAAATGTTACGAGGAGCGATACTCAGACGTCTGTGCTAACATAGTGCATCCAAAGAAAGTCAACTTGGCTGTAACCTTTATGGTTGCTCTTTCCATTCACAACAAAATGGCAACAGTCATTCATGCACACTGTGGAAGCGTCTTCTTAAGCCACGCCCCCTCCCCGACTTCCGCATAGTCCCACCTGGAGAGTCACAACAGGAAGCTGTTGTTTCACCACAAAAACAGTCAACACGGTCCGGACAGTGTTGGGCATCGCTGTCTTTTACTGTCGGGTAGGTTGGTGTGTGGGGGTAACGGAGAATTTTAATGCTTAGGGGTGTTTTTCAAAGGAAAGTGCAGTTCGTGTCAGGTGACTGGTAACTTCACCTGCTGAACCACATCACGGGTCACTCTTCACGCAGCACAAACCGACATGTAACATGGTCAGGAAACAGGGCAGTTAGACTCCGTGTCAAATAAACAATTACATCAGAAGCTGCTCGATGCTCATGTGATTTTTGCAGGTGAAACGAGGACGAGCGGGGAAGTCACCTAAAAAACAACAAAAAAACAGCGAAAAGCAACGAGCAGCAGCAGCTCAGCTGACTAATCAGCTGACATACTGGCAGGAGGTCGGTGGTCAGTGAGTTGGTTTCAGTCACTGGGACATCTGAGCAGCAGAGACCCCGCATGGATATGCAGGAAATATTTTGAAACAGGGAAACCCCAGTGATTACGTGACTTCTGCGGCCATTTTGTAATATTGTGTGACGTTGAGGTATTTTATTTTGGTAAGGTCGTTGAACAGATTTCTCCTCCTCAGACCAGTTTGGGTCTGTTTTGACTTTGACAACAACACACAGAATTGCAATAAAGATGAAAAGATTTAGCTTTGAGACCACTAATGTAAGCTACTGTAGAAATGAGAAATTAATTTGACGTGTTTGCACATCTATGCAGCTCTATGAAATCCTTTTATGTAACTGGGCACAGGTGAGTTGAAAAATATAACTATGTATATACACTGTACTTTTCTCTGTTATGGGTGTTAATGTATGGAAAAAATTGGATTTAGTTGGTTGCTTTTTTATGTCCATTTACTCAACATCACTCTGTATCTGATGTTTTGTAGTGACTGGGGAAACCTTCCCAGCACAATGACGGTGAGGAAAGTGGAAAGGACAGTTCTGAGTGTGGAGCAGGCAGAGGGAGTCGGTGCTCGTGTGCGCAGAAGCATTGGAAGAAAAGAGGCAAGTCATTCAGCATGTTAATGTAGTTTAACTGTAAAAAACAACACACTAAGAGTCATTGCAGTTCCAGTGACAGTGTGCACTTTTTGTTTTCAGCTGAGAAACCTGGATCCCTTCCTGATGTTGGATGAGTTTAAAGTGTGCAAGCCTTCAGGTTTTCCAGACCATCCTCACAGAGGATTTGAGACTGTAAGTGTATATGACTAGCATTTTAAATGCACAGTCTTGAGAATGTGGTCTATTCAGCATATGTGGTTGTCAAATAGGCTGAATAAAATCATAGGAACTTAAATCGTTCACCCTCCTGTCAAATTCACTTGTAGTATCCTGTAGATACTAAGCATGTACATGATATTATTAACATTTTTTAGATGATGCTAAAAAAGATGCTTTTACCAAATAACACTTTTAACTTTTGATTATACAGAAATAGAGAAATATAGATGAAAATGTATACAATTTCAGTAACCCAAAATATTCTTTAGTTAGCACAATCCTTTATCTGAGCCAGCTAAGGGGTAAAACAGTATCCAAGTTCTAACACAAAGGGACAATGTCCTTATTTTTTCATCCTCATGTATCCAACGTATTATTTTTTAAAACTCAGCTCAGGATATTGGTCTGTACATTAGCTGATAAACAACACACACTTACACACTGATACAAGGTGTTTGCTCAGCCAAAACAAGTACAACACCCCTTGCCATGTCACCTAGTGTCTCAATAATATAATATTATATATATCTATATATATATAGATATATATAATAGATATATTAGTGCTTAAACCAGACAACTTAAAAAAAAAAAAGGAGCATAACAGCAGAAGCATAACCGACAGGTGTTACTGACATTCCTACTTTTGTCACCAGATGGCGACAAAACGTCAGGAGGTAAATTACTGTACACTTTCCATTAATTAATGTTTTAAGTTTGTACATGCCAAAGACTACATAGAAAGTTGTTGCATGTGTGATATGTGCTGGTACTGTTAAGTTTGTCTAAACTCAAATTCAGTGCAGAAAGGTTTGGTTTAAAAATGTTCTTGTGACAGCTCTCAAAAAAATCCCCTATTTTGAAAGAGAGGAATTACCCCTGCTTCTAATCTTTTTCTGTGGACTCATCCTTTTTTTGGTTTTCTGCATTTGAAATGAATGTATTCTGTCTCCACATAAGGTAGTCCTCCTTGACCTTAACAAATATGATCCCATTACTCTTGTACTGTACATACACATTAAAAAGTTGTTCTCCCATAAACCAACACAAACTCTTCTCAGATGATGAATCCTTTATAACAGTGAAGTATGCGATTACCACACATTTCTCTACTCAAGTTTCTCATCATTTTTAATTTTTAGTAAGCATGGCCTCTGTCCATACCATTAGGGCTGTCATGAATTCTTGATAATAATATTATCACAACATCTATATAAAAATCTGAAAAATACATAAATAAAAAGTAATAGATTGTGAAAAAGTGAACCTAAAGTAGTTATGCATGTCAGAGCATTAGAGGTAGGAGAGGAGGCGAGAGGAGATGAGTCTTCAAGAGATTCTTGAAAATATAGAAGGATGCCCCTGCTCTGACACTCTTTTTTACCATCTGGGGCCACAAACGAGAGCAGTCTGGACTGAGATTGTCTTGTGTGCCTTAACAGATAACAGTTCTAATGCAATCGCATTAACAACTGTACAATGTCCGTCATATGCCAGTGTTCTTTTTACAGCTTGCTCCCCTGCGCTAATGTAGCCAGGTCAATTATTACTGCTTTTAGAAATGTTAAATAAGCACAGTTTGGAAAGTTAATAGTTGCAGCTGTCATTTAGACAATAAGTGATGTGTATTTTCCATTTTATGCTTTAGAAATGGACAACCTTTTGGTTTTGCCTGGGCTCCACTGGTTTCTGCTGTCGGTCTGAATGAAGTTGAACAATATCTGGTTAAATGCCTTTTCATTTCAGGCTCAAAGGAATGACAAATATAATAATTTTCTCTTTTTATGGCTCCCACTCTGTGAGCCATTTAGTGGTGAACTTGTTTTTGAAAATGGCATCATAAATAAATGTATCCCTTCTAAAACAATTTCAGCTTAATGCTGTATATCAAATTCATCACCAGCCTATGAATTTTTTTTTCGTTTAGTACAGTGTGACCAGGTATTTCAAAGTTCACCTCATTGGTGAATGAAGGTAATGCAGCAGTTGGGAATTGTATCCTTAAGTCAAACACACATTGTCCTCAGATTGCCAGACATTCCTCCAAGTGTATTTGATGTGATTTGATTTGGGAGATGCAACTAAAACGTCCCAGTGTGGGTGGACAGGACAAGGCTACACTCCCAGCATGCCTTTCAGCAGGTGTGTTTGCTTACACTCACATGACTTTTGAAATCACACAGCTGTGGAGACAGATCACAGGCAGCTCACTGCAGGGGCCTGAGCTTTCCTTCCTTTACGCAGATGTTCACCTTTGAACCCATGACTCCAGGCTCAGCACCTCTCTTCCTGTCCAGTCTGACCACTGGGGCAGTGAGCAGAGAGCACACATGCTTTTTACCATTGAAACAGATTTGTTTGTAAGCTTAAGTCCTGAGTAAATGAAACCTGGAATGTGGTATTTCACCAAATGGAAAAAATGGAAAAAAAAAATATTAATTAGAGATGTCAAAATAATTTAAAAAAAAAAGCCTAACTAAATTACATACTATATGTGTGTGTATCTTTCCTCAAACAGGTAACATATGTTTTAGAGGGGATCACAGCCCATGAAGACTTCTGTGGCCATTCAGGAAGACTGCAACCTGGAGATCTGCAAGTACTGCATGACTGCTTATAATGTTCCTTTATTTATTTATTTTCTTCAAAGAAAAAGTTCAACTTTTTGGAAATGTTGCTATTTGGATTTCTTCCCAAGAGTGAAATGCCAGCCAGTTAGCTTTGCTTAGCACAATGACCAGAAACGGGGAAGTCTGTCATACTCTCTAAGGGGGACAAATTCTGCCTACTAGCACCTCTATAACTGTAGCTTCATATTTACCTCACTGGCACTAGAGTGGTATCAATCTTCTCATATAAATCCCAGCATGTTTCCCATAATATCAAATTATTGCTTTAACTTAAAATAGCAAAGTGGATATAGTGTATGATTGATGAGTCTAAGTCATTTACTTGAATCAGAAGCAATTCAGTTTACAAGCTACAGGACAAGGCTTAAACCTTTTGGTACACATATCCCCACAAACTCATTACATATGCATATAATGTTGTGCACTTACACTAATTGGATATCATGCCCTGTGGGTTGTTTCCTGTGTTTTTAAAGTAGTATAATCACATTCACACACACACACAGGCTGCTGACTCAGCTTCAGTCTGTAGCAGAGGCTTAGTCAGTTCAGCTGAATTTGCTCTAACCCACCATGTGCACCCTCTGTAGCCTTAGACGTCACATGGGAGCTGCAGATGCTCAAACAGACGCCGCCTGTCCGTCCTCAGGGAACGCTCAATAACTGTCTCAGATTAAAGCAGGGTTTCATTAAAGGGGACATCACGGCAACAGAGACAACTGTCTCAGTTAATAAATTAATGATTGAATTTCACATCTGTCCACATCAATTTTCAGGAAAATTATTTATTTTGAAATTGCACTATTCTCTGCCCAGAAGCATAGTTGAAAGAAACAATTTTAGAAGAAGTTGTAACTTAAAACAGTTGTTCATAATTGACTTTATGCAATCCTGCTGTGAATAAAGTTGTATTAAAAGCTGTTGAAATGAATTCTCAATCTCCATTCTCTATCGTTATCAGGACTCTGTCTACCTAAGAAAGCATCTTATTTCCAAATTAGGCTGCATATTAATTAAAAATTTATTAGAAACTTTTGTCAATCAGATTTGTTTCATTTTAAGAGCTGCACAGATCTGTTAAGCCCTTCTCTGAGTTTCTGGTGATCCTCGATTGTATTGTGCATTTTTTATTATTCAGTAGATCCTCCTTACAGTCAATATCCAGCACGCAGCAAAAAAAGAAATCCAACTGCACGATGAACAGTCAGATGAATTATCAATGGCCAGCTGCATTAAAGCAAAGCTTGAGAGTGGAAATTTCCAGCTGGCCTAAAGCAGAAGCAGAAGCTGTTAAACTAAACTTCCTTTCGTACATTGTTTCAAATACTACCTGGCTCCACATGCTTTTTTTTCAAAAGCAATTTTTTATGTACAAAATTTATTCTTTCTGATTTATCTCTTCAGGTTATTGTTCTGGAATATATTGTGTAATTACATTTAAAAAGTTGACAGCAGAAGAATCAGCAAAAGATATTTTATTGAAAATCAGCAGCCCTTTTCTGCATAACACTGCTAAATATTAATCGTAGGGTTTCATGATTAAATTTTTGTTTTTGTGTCTTTGCAACATTATGCATTATGGTCAAGATCTTAACATGAGATGAATGGGATCAAATTTTCTGCCAGTAATTAATTATTAGATGTCATTATTGTAATTCACCCCATAAGTATAAATTTTGACTTGTGGGTGGTACTAGATGAAACATCGGGGATCACCAGAATTACAGCAACACATCCCTTGAGGAACACTTATTTCTGTACAAAATTTCATCACAATTCCTTTGTTGATGAGTTATTTCTCCTCATGCCACGCAGCATGCACGGCTCATTAAATTTTGGTTATCAAAATTCAAAAACGTGCAATGTTATTAGACAATACAAGCATGTGTATGCTAAACACTGTAAATGGTATATTTCAAATATGTCTCCTTGTCCACCAGTGGATGACTGCAGGACGGGGTGTGGTCCATGCTGAAATGCCAGTGTCAGAGGAGCCGGTGGTGGGCTTACAACTGTGGGTGAACCTGCCGAGGAAACACAAGATGGTGGAACCGGCGTACCAGGAGCTGAAAGGCTCAGACATCCCCAAACCCAGCCAGAGAGGAGTCACGGTCGCTGTGATATCTGGAGAAGCTTTAGGTGCAAAGGTGTGTATCTGTCTGCGCATAAATGTGTTTAAATGTGTCTCCATAATTTGCCTTCAGGGCGGTGATATCACTTCAACATCATTAAATCAAGCCACAGTCAGAAGAGCACTTTGAAGCTGAATGTGATGTTTACTTTTCTGGTGGTTGTGGTTTCTGGTCTTCTGGTCATGGTGATTGCTCATTTGCTGGACGCTCGAGGCAAACAGGAAAAAACAACAAACAAATGAATGAAATAAATGTACATGCATTCAATTGAGTGCGTGCCTGCGTGTGTGTTTGAGGGAGTGTCTGTTAACCACACTATTTGACCAGTGTGAGTGTAAAGGAGTGTCTGTCTGAAAAGAGGAAGTGGCAAATGAGAAGCAGATTGGTGTGTGTGTGTGTGTGTGTGTGTGTGTGTGTGTGTGTGTGTGTGTGTGTGTGTGTGTGTGTGTGTGTGTATCTATCTCTGTGTGTATTTATATTTATATAGGTACATGTGGAGACTGTTAGAGTTAGAGGTAAATATGCATTGCTACGCATTGTGATTTAAAGTGTATGTTTTGTCTGATGCACTGGGTTATTGCAGGCCAGAAAACTGTAAAAAACAAAATCCATTTTTCTGCATTATTTTAGTTTGACCCTCAAAAGTTTTGGTTCCTGCAGATAATATATTTACATATTGGTTTAAGGAACTTGACCCAGATCACTCTTTTCATGTTGCTGTTGCTGTGAAACACTCTTAACCGCATTTTGAAGTGGTTTGGACAAAAATGAAGTACACTTGGGACACGAATGGGTCACAATATGCATTTAATTATAAAGACTGAACACAACAGAAGACAGGGGAGGAAATCTATTAAGTTACTGAGCAGGCCTCCTAAAAGTAAGAGCTCAATAAATAAGTACGTAAAGTTTACACTATGTGTAGTATATATATTTTAAAAAAGTGACCAAGGCCTTTCTTGCCTGTTTACTTGGCTGGATGACCATCTTTTAGGAAGGGTCATGGTTCTTTCTACTTCTTCCTTTTCAAAGACTGAGGTCACTGTGCTACTGGGAAGGCTCAAAGCTGGAGAAGTGGTTTCATATCCTTGTTCTGATGTATGTCCCACCACAATTTTACCACAGTAGCCTAGAGAGAGTTCCCTTCACTTCATGGCTTGTTTTTTGTCCAGATATGCAGTGTGAATTGTGGGAATTTAAATACACAGGTGTGTGCCTTTTTTAAGTTTTGTCCAGTCAGTCTGCAGGTATTTCCTTGACTTTACTCACTTTCTCATCCATGTTTCTGCTTAACAAAGCCTCGAGTCTGAGAGTTTCTTTCTCTCAGGTAATTTGCATAAACTGCAAATGGGCAGTGAGCTCATAGACCTGATGTTATAAAATTCCACATGTACCGCCTGGTGAAATGTTTCACTCACAAAAACACACAAAGATTAAAATACACAAAGCAGTTTGATCCATTGGAGCGATGCATGCTGTGAAACTACCAATGAGATTGTATCTCTGTGGGATGATTATCAGCTTGTGAAGCCAAAGTCACGCAGATTTCATTTATTGTTCACAACCCATTTAAAAGGAACAGTGGTGTAGATGGTAATAAACAAATGACCATGACAGTCACTGGTGCCACCATGTCAGAGTTTGTCTGGATGACTTTTCTGTTTTTGTGGCTGTTTGTGTGCCCAGAGATTGTGCATATATTCTGACTATTTCTTTTTTTCCAATAGTCTAAGGTTTTCACACGGACACCAACCCTGTATCTGGACTTCAGGCTGCAGGCAGGGGCCCTGCATGTGCAGCCAGTCCCCTCAGGTAGGAGAACAGCATTTCTGAATTCACCACAGTGTACCTTGTAAGTGGGTGGTTGACAGTAATAAGTACCAGAGTGGTCTGTGGTGATGTTTATACAAAAGCATCTAATGATTGCTGTGGGACTGACCTTAACCATTTTTCTTTATTTCCTGTTGCTGTAAGCACACATGTACTCTCAGTTGTCCTTGTAATGAGACGACCCTGTTTACCACAAACTGTATTGAATATTTTCTTTTTGTGGCAGAAAACAGAAAAGTGTGTGATTCTTGAGAAGTGGATATGAAAATCAGTTTCACAGGCTATGCTTAGAAATATCACTCTCTTCACCATCATTAACACTGATGAAACTCAGGCATTGTCAGGTCGCAGCCTTGCTTTGTCTAGTACAATCAGTTTTTGGAGGCACAATGCATGTGTTGAATTCATTTTCCCCTCAAGCAGTTAATTTTATTTTATTCACAAAGCAGATTTTTAGTTAGAAATCTGCATGTTTGCTCAGAGGAGGAGATGATGGGTAATAATTTTAGATGAACAGAGAGCTAGACAAGGAGCGAAAGAGACGGGGGCAATAGCAACTATTTCAGATTTACAATCACTGTGGCTCAACCTTCCTGCAGGGAACTTTTAGACTCTTACACCAGTCTAAGAGGAAAAGATGTAAAAGTTTAACTGCAAAATTGAAACAGCAAAGGGTGAAATATTCTGACTACTTAGTCTACTCTAGTTTCCAATAATGCAACAGGATATTATCTTTCATTAACCCTGAACATTTTTTTCTCCACATCAATATTATAAAACCATTTTCTTAGGGTGAGTAGTAAGGGAAAACCACTATATATATAAAAGTCATGGAGTGGCCCTTTAATTTAGTATATTTCTTCAGTGATGTGTTCACAACTTATTTCTGCAGGTTTAAGATTAAGCTTTTTTGAAATTTTGTACCAACTTCTTTATTGCACATACTGTACATTTATTATAAAAATATTTCTGTGTTTGACAGGATGGACTACATTCATCTACACTTTATCAGGATCCATTCATGTTGGTAAGTTAACAAAATGCACCTTTTTAATTTTAGCTTTAAGAGATTTTAATTTATTTTTAATTCTATACAGAGACACACATTCAGTTACCTGTAATACTGTCCAACACTTCAGATTGATATAAGAAGAATTAGGAATCACAAATAACGAGGATGATACAAGTGATCTTTAGTGTGCACTCTCTTCTGTGCATTTTATCAATCCCTCTCTTCCCTCCCTGCTCTTCCTGCTGCCATATCTATGTTAAAAACGTGTGTGATCTCAGTCCAATCGCAGCCTCCCTTCTGCATCCAGCTAAAAGGCCCATGTGTTCCACTTTAAAGCTTGATGGATTCATACTGTCACTAAACTATGATGTCTTCAGGCTTGGACTAAAGCTGTCCAATCTGAAATTTACCCAACATCACAGGAAAAGTTATTGCACTACTGTGTATAAAATACGACCGTCTTAGCGTTTTAGTTTATACTGAGAAAATCCAGCATTTCCTACTTTTTGGACAAGGACATGTGATCAGGGAATTCCCCTTGCATGAGAACAAACCCTTTGAGACAGCAGACTAATTTTCAGAGGCTTTGTTGGTTTGTCGAAACCTGTTGTTCTCCTTCAGAATTCCCCTTTCAATATTCAATTTCATTGTGATTTGATTACTCTCCATCATTACGCTGCAGGATCTCTCTAGGTCTCTGTGGTTGTAATTGCTGACAGATGTTTTGATGACACGAGAGGATGAAAATGGCTGCTAAGATTAAAGACGTTATTTGAATGTTAAGTCTCCAACTCTACATGTAGTCCAGCCAAATCAAGACCAGCTGGCTTTTGATGAATGGGTCGACTGCAAGTGGAAGTGTCTGGCTTTCTCAGCATTTAACGTCAGAAAGTGGTGCTGTGTGCAAACAGACTGCTTAACCAGGTCAAAATGTCTGAAACATGCAGGTGCCTATATTTCTATTATGTTATGCCATAAAGATCTTGTCGTGTCCTGTCATTTATCAAACAGAAATAATTACTAATGATGCACCTGACAGATATTTACAGCAAGTAAACTGGGTCTTGGAAGGATAATTAAATGGCAATACCAAATAGAACAGGTTTATTGTGTGTTTTATTTCTTAGTGTTGACATAGACAGACCTTTTCTGTTTTTAAGGCCCAGATGAGGAGCAGCAGAAGGTGGAGCCCCATCACACAGTGGTGTTTGGAGATGGGGACAGTGTCAAGGTCGAAAACAAGGTGAGAAACGTGAATTTTCTGCATCATGGCCAGTGACTCCCAAACACTTTTTCCACAATGCCCCCTTTTGGAGGCTGAGAATAATTCATGCTGTTAGTCTTATTTAGGATTTTACTGATTCTTGGCAACATGTTAACATCAATGTCATCATTTTGGTTTTTGTTGTGCCTCAAAGAGTCCATCCCTTTGGCTGCAGTCTGCTTCGGTTGCAGACCTTGATGTTTCATATTTCATGTATGTGCTTGGTCTCTGCGCTGACCACAACTATGTAATTACAGAGGTTTGTAGGTGTGCGTGTTTGCAGAGCCCACCGCAAAAAACATTTTAGCAGCTCTTAGTCATCTCTCTGTTACTTCAGTGACGTATAGCCCTTGTTTTTGTTTTTTTCTATTCTGTTATTTCATTGTATTTTTCATGTTACGACAGATGATACCACGTTGCCTTGTCAGGTATCCATTGCAGAATTTCTCAGTCTTTTTCACATCAGCTTTGGCTTCCTGCCACCATTCAGAACTGTTCATTAGGAGGGATATTATGCTGCTGTTATACAGAGTGACATTTGTTAACAGGCTATATTCATTTGATTGCCACATCTCAGAGCTGTGAAAACATCTTTAGCTGGGGCCAGTTCTCTTTATTCACCATTACTTGTTTTTCCATTATTCCATGGCAAGTATGTCAGTCTTGGGCTTCACATTTAGTTTTACTGTCTGATTGTTAACTAAAATGTTCTATAATTTTGCTAAGCTAAATTTAAATTAAACAGATTAATTCAGTTTTTATTCCCTGGGTTTGATCCACCACTGATGTACACTAGTGGTTCCACACCTCTTTAGCTTGTGATGCCTTCCAATGGAGCAATCTGCTCTAATCAGCTTCACAGGTTATGGTCTTGTTGTGAGGAGTTCACTCAAGGAGAAAATAGAAAAAAAACTATGATTATATATGACTTTCTTTCTTTAATCATCATGTGCCCACAAAGATTTATCTTGAGACCTATTGGAGGGAGGGGGGCGTCTGGATTCCTTGGCTTGGAACCACTGATTTTGAAATTACCTTATTTATTCAATCCTGTTCACACACAGATGAAGATGATAGCACCACCTCTTATTTTTTTCCTCAGGACTCTGATGTTTCGCATTTTGTACTAATTGCTGGAGAACCAATCAAAGAGCCTGTGGTACAACATGGTATGTGCATTTGCTCACTGAACAAAAGAAATTAATGTATTTCAGAGGTCACAAACAAACAACGTGTATCTATGGTGTGTCTGCCCTTCAGGTCCATTTGTAATGACCACAGAAGAAGAGATTGGACAGGCTATCAGAGACTATCAGAGCGGCAGAAATGGCTTTGAAAGAGCCATAAACTGGAGATCCAAGATCAGAGATTCTTTGTGAGCGCTACGCTGCTTCACTCTTTGACCTGATCAAAGTGATTGTTTGCTTGACAGAATCATATTTATAGAGAGTAAAGTAAAGGTAAGATATTTGAAAACACTGGTGTTTAATATATGCTGTATATGTGCTCTTGCAGCATCTGTTTTAACTTGTTACATGTCCAAGTGCTTCATGTGGGAGTGAATGACATGCCCCATTGTTAGCACAGTAATAGTTTACCCACTCTACCTTGTAAAGTATAGATTTTAGGGAAAATGTGCGTCTAACTGCTCTCCACTTCCCTTGTTAAATTTCAGTTTTGTAATAACTCTGTAACAGAGCTGTGAATTTCTGAAAGTTGCTTGCACACATTGTTATGAAGTTAAGTTAATATACAGGCACTTCAAGTGAGTAGCTGTAACAGTTTAACCACTATTTTGATTGCACTTTTTAATGTACTGCAGAATTTGCATTGAAGAGAACAAACACAACTTAAAGTCATATTTACATCCAGCTGATGCAAAGGAAAGGAATCTGTTTTCATTGCTGGATCTTACATGAGCTCGATAACCAAATAAAAATATTGGGGGAAAAAAGTTTTTGCACGTGTCTTTATTATTATTATGAGCATTGGTTTTCCGGTCGACAGCACAGATGTCCAGGCTTCTGCTCCTCATTTACATACAAATTAAAAATGCTGTTCTCATATTTAATCCATTATGTACGTTACACACTGAGTCAAATGGACTTGAGTGGGTGGGAGGGTGTCGGTGGGACGGGTGGTGCTGGCATCCTATTTCCCCTCACACGTTACGGAGGTCTGGATCACATTTAAAACACGTTACTGCTCTTTGGCTGTGTGCGGTTTGGCAGGTCCAGAGGAGAAGACACTGATAGGGGATTTAACATACACAGGACTTGACCACTTGACAGACAGATATTAGTAAAGCAAGACGGCAACACACAAGCAAATAAAAAGGCGTGCTTTGAGGCAGCACGATCCGCAGCAGTGGGAGAGACATAAAGGCAGACAGCAAGATAGACATATTAGCGCTGTCAGAATTAGCCCAGGTCTTGGAGGAAAGGATTGTGTGGCCATTCTCGCACCTCAGGCCCTTTTGTCTTTGGACAAACCACAATAGCATCTGGAGAACTGAGGAGAGACAGAGAAAAATACAGATATTTTGAAGAGAGACAAAGTTGTTCAAATTATCTAGCAGGAGACCCTGTAATACCTCACAGCCCACCAATCCATTTGGGCAAAACTGATAAGGAATCTTCACTGGAATCTGGACTTTCATTTTTTTCTGAGGTAACTTTTAACTTCTAGTAGTGTTGGGATTTAACTGGACACCAAAGCTTTTGCATCAAAGCTACAGAAGTAAGAGGTACACGTTTTAAAGCCTTTTTAGCCCTCTTCATTTGGCCTGCGGGTGTCTGGGTTGCTGTGACAGGTTACGCCTGGCTCATGGTCACACACACACACACATTCACACACTCTACTGTGAAGCTGGAAAATCAAGAGTTTCTGTTGCACATATTTGCACTGAGAAGACTGAGTGTGTGTGGTCTGAGGGACTCAGCTGGTCTGGGAAACTGAGTCAGAGAGGGAGTCGGTTCTAAGTGCTGTCTGCCAGCGGAAAAGGAAGACAAGTTCATACTGCTGAGTGCTTCTCAGAGAAAAACAGGCAGAGCCAAGGGATGATGATGACGATGAAACAGACCCTGTGCAGACTCTCCTGCTTGGTGACTCTGGTGGTGGAGCTGAGCTGGATAAACATGGGCCACAGCATGCACAGAGAGGGAGGAAGTAGAGTAAGTTTTTACATTTTAATCTTACGTTTTTATGTAATGTGTAACAAAGTAGCATGGTCAGAAACCTCTTGCATTTCACTGCTTTCTTGTGGCTGATGCATATCTTTACCTTCACTGTTCATTCTTGATGACTCGGGTTGATTTCACTTGTTTTTCCAGTATTGTGTAACCTCTTCTATTTTCACTCACTTACGGCCACGCTTGAACAGCTGCTGCAACTGCAACACGCTCACATGTGCTCACCTTGTTCTCTCCTCTGAAATCTAAATTGACATCACTGCAATCATGTGCAGGCTTGCATGTAGCTAAAAAGGGACATGCATCAACACTGTATCTGCATCAGAGGGACAATTGAACCACTTCATTCTTGTTACTTGAATCGATTTTCTTTTTCAAGGCATTATTCATCTCCATCGTGTTCCATTCTCCCACACTCACTTTCCTTAAAGAAATCTTTACCTCCCTTTCAATTCCTGTCATCCCTCTTTGAGGCGCTCTCATTCTCTGTTTCTCATTAGTCGGTCTATTCCCTGGTAGAAATTGCAGAGGGGAAACCTCCCTATTTTCTGTTGTTTCTCTGATTTAAGTTGAAGCAGTTAGGCAGCCAACCTGCCCCACCCACTGTTCGGCAACACACTGAACACATCAGAGGGCTCAGATCATCATCATCCAGAGTAAATAAAACGTTGCACAGACAAGTGCATAACTGCCCTCTCTGGTGTTCCCCCGCCCCAGAGGCAAACCTACCATTCTGTATCAGGATTTGGCTTTCCTGCCTAAAAATTGAGCCTGGGAACTCCTAGATTTTCATTCTCCCCTCTCTTGCTCAGATAGATCACACCCTTGGCTCTTTAAAGTCCTTTAAAACTTCAACAAGTTAAAACAAAAACAAAGCTGTGAAAATCTTTCACAGAGGGGGAAAAAAAAGTATTGGACTCTGCATCTAATCGATTGTTCTTCCATTTCATTCTGGTTTAGATCATCATGGGAACTTTGCCCATCTATGGTAGCATGGCAGGTAGTTTTATTGTTTTCTCCCACCCCCGAATCACAACTCTTGTCCTCTACATACATACATGTGCTGTTAAATTGTTGCCTCCTCTTGAAGTGCATGCTGGTGGTTTAGCTAGTTAAGGGCCATATATTTTAGATGTCATGGGATTAAATCTGGCTTAATGTCATTTCACTTGTGTATATAAATGCTCTTTGGTAGCAGGAAGCTCAGAAAGTTGCTGCTTCACACTTTGATTAATGGGTATGACATCAGGCCAAGCGCTCCAAGTCAGTCCACATGACAGCAACCATATTAGCTCATTTTGCACGTTAGCAAAATGATGCATATACTGTAGCTCTAAGTAGCTTTAATTTTGCCTGATCGCTTTTTTCTTACATTTTGCATTCTTGATTTTTGCTTGAATAGCAGAGCTATTAGCAGCTCTGCAAGGCAGCACACTACATTTTCCTTTCATCACCTTGAGTGTGTAATGTGTCCGCCCCAATGCTATCAAAAGTACACAGTCAATGGTGCTACTCTACACCTCTATGTGCTAACACAGATTGGGTCTCATTTTACTGCTCACCACTGGATACTATTTCCAGTCTATTATATCTGATTTTGATTTTGGATACCAATCATATTCACCCTGCTAGTTTAAGCTGTTAACCTTCTAACTTTGCATTATACACAAGATAGCCTAAAGCCTGGATAGATATGAATGTCAAGAGTTTTGCTGGTATTAGTTAAGAGTTAGGTTATAATCTATATTATTTGACAAACTGAAATTTTGACCAGATGGTGGTGCCAGATGAAAAGTAAACGGAACATCAATGTCATTAAAATAAAACTTATATTCAGCATTTGCTAAGATATTTTAACCTCATGGTGGTGCTACAGAAAGTTGGGATCACCAAAGTCAGTAAGAACCATGAATATGGTCTCCAAATTTCATGGTAATCCATCCTGTTTTGGAGAAATTTTTTTCTCATTGGGAATAAATCCCCATCTGCAAGCAATGTAGCATCTCCTGTTGTCGTAAGATGCTAATCCATTGGAGTATACACTGCTTTTATTAGCCGGCTTAATGTATCTCAAAAAACACCTCAATTTTTTTGAGGGTGGTGAGCCTTAATGTGTTGTTTCAGGTTTACGGCTCTTACCAGATATTTTATGGTCATATTGCTTCTCTTTTGATGAAGCCATGCATGAATAAATGATGACATATGACTCTTTTTCTTCAACAAAAAAAAGAGAGATTAAAAACCAAAAACTCCTTTTTAGCCTTGTTTTTTATTGCATGTTGATACAGTCACAGGAAGTGTTTAATGATTATGATGATTGTCGTCTCATTTTAACTGTGGGGAAAAAAGGTTGATGAAAATATTTTGCCTCAGGTGATGAAGCAATGGGAGAGGAAAGTGCGATCAGCCTCCAGCCTGGATGAGTTGCTGAGGCTTGCAGACTTTCCTGATTGGAAGTTATGGAAGTGTCGTCTGAGGCTGCAGCAGCCAGAGGCCAAGACAGAAACCCTCTCTTCTCCACCTTCAGTGGGGTCACACCGCTCTACGCGCTATGCTGCAGAATCTTACAGCCTGGAGATACTTAAAGGTTGGGTGAAACATACCGTACATGTCATGTATAGTTCTGCATATGTGTGCCCATGTGGTTATGAACATGTTTGCCTTGTATTTAGCCATAGATGAAGAGTGGCAGAGGACTCAGTGCATGCCAAGGGAAACATGTGTTGACGTGGCCAAGGAACTAGGCACCGACCCATCAATGTTCTTCAAGCCACCTTGTGTATCCATCCACAGGTTTGTTTAACATGAAATCTGATCATCAAAATTAACATTGGTCACATAGCTCAAGGCTACAATGTTTTCCCTGCATCCTACCGAACACTCAAGCCTACAAAACTTCTCAGCAGTCATTGTGTTAACAAATGTTGAAATAATATCCATATTTTACTTCTACAAGGCTGCAGAAGCCCTCAAACACCAAGCACCTTTAGCTATATATATATATATATATATATATATATATATATATA
>CM076648.1:16400846-16452952 GCA_038496675.1 Rachycentron canadum
TATATATATATATATATATATATATACCCTTAATAGCAGTTAAAATTTATTTAATCGTAAGATTTTATATTTTTGATCATATTGTTAAAGGAATAGTTCTACTCTTATTTGCGTCCTTTCCAAGGGACAAATGAGAAGCTCAATACCACTCTCATGTTTGTAGGATAAATATAAAGCTACTACCAGTGGCTGTTTAGCCTAGCTTAGCATAAGGATTGGTAAAAGAGAGAAAACAGCTGGTCTGCCTCTGTTTCAAATGCACAAACCTACCAACTAGCATAACTAAAGCTCTCATATTAACAGGATATATCTTGTTTGTTTGAGACATGCAAAAACTAATATGTGAAATTAGACAGGGGTGTTGGGAGCGGCAACTTCCAGGAATCTAACTGTAATTGTGAGTTTAAGGTAAGACTGACTTTTGTAAAACTCAGTTTTAGCGGTTCTGGTAGGAGGATTTTGTAAATATATCTTCAGGCAGAGCCATCTGTGTCCCCCCCTTTGCAGTCTTTATGGTGAGCTAAGCTATGCCACTATGTATTTATCTCACAGGCAGCAGTAGTAGTAATAGTTGGTGCATGTAATTGTAAAGCACTTTGAGCTGCATTTCTTATATGTAGTTAATTGTTATTATCTATTCCATCCTTATTAGTTACAATCCTTTCAGCCATGTGAAAGATATAATTTTTCTAATTTAGTCTCTGACTAAATATATTTTAAATATTTAAAAAAAATCTCCTACAACGGGAAAGCATCAACAAGTCAGCTTCAACTTAGTGTATGTGTCCTGTATGTAGGTTATATACCATGCACACCACTTTACCCAGATGTGACTTGGTTTTTCCCACTGACAGGTGCAGTGGTTGCTGCAATCAAGAGGGCGTCACCTGCAGAAACACAACCACTGTATATGTGAACAAAACTGTGAGTGACCTGGATATACTTTCACACCTTTTTATTTAACCCTTTTCTGAGGGTTTGAGTACAAACAATCTTACACTGTGTGTGTGTGTTTGTTTGTTTCAGGTTCTTAGTGTAATTCCATTCAAGTTTGTACCAGAGCCAGTGCTAATAAAAGTAGCTAATCATACAGAGTGCAGGTGCATGGAGCCCGCCATAATACGACGTAATGCTCAACCTCACAGGAGCAGTGGGTGAGTCAACAACCTCTGTCAGTCTTGTTTCGCTGCTGAATTTATTGTGATATTTTGCCTACTGGTCTATTCCATCATTGGCAGCTGCTCTCCAATGGGCCAGCTGTCAGAGGCAGAGGACTCCAGGAGACTTTGTGCCACTGGATTGATCTGGGATTGTTCCACTGACCGATGCATACCTTATCCCTCCAGTACACCAGGTGTGTGTGTGTGTGTGTGTGTGTGTGTGTGTGTGTGTGTGTGTGTGTACACTCCAGTAAGTCAAAATTGTATCACTTTAGCACAATTGGGTTGTAATTATGTTTATTTATTAAAATGCTAATAGCTATAGTTTCTACTTTACATAGCCTATTACGATTTTATATACAAAACATAAAATCAAAGATTGTAAATTAAGATGAATTTTAAAATTGTAAATTGTAGCTGCCAAGCAACATATGGAATTTGAGCTTAAATGATTAGTAATTTTTCAACTAAATAATCAGTGGCTGTTTTTGATTGATTAATTTCATTCATTCATGTAATTTTCCAAATGTGACAAATTGCAGCTTGTCCATCTCTTGAAATACAGTGAACAAAACAATTCAGATATTTTGGAAGGAGACCATTTCAACGTGTCCCTTTGTGCTCTGGATAATTATGATTGCACTTCTTACTTTTTTGTCACAATTTCAACATCAAACAATAAGCAGACTAATCAAGAGAATAACCAGTACATTTACAAAAACATTAATCTGAAGCCCACTATAAAACAGAAAATGCTCACTTGTGGGGAAAAAAAATTATGAGGTTTGCAGAGAAATTGTGAGTGTGAGTTGTGAGAAATCTGATAAACTTAAATATATCAGCAACCATTGGATGGTTTGGTAAAAAACTGCAAAATTACAGTTGTAGCTCTTCCATGATGTGTCCTCTTGGTGTATTACTAAATTCCTGTATAATTAATGACATCCCCACCAACCTCAGCTGAACTTTGTGCTAACTAACAAAAACCAACACACCAGATAGTGAACAAGGTAAACATCATGTCTATCAGTATGTGAGCATTTTAGCATGTGACTGTTAGCAGTTAGCTCGAAGCACAGCCTCACAGATGATGAGTGATCCAAAATTCTGTCATATTATATCTTTAGATCTTTAAATTTGATAGTTTTTCATTTTTCTGACTTCAAATATGCTATAAGTTCATTATCAATATGACTAAATTGATGTGTTAATACAGATGAAAAGTCATTTCATTACTAATACTTAAACACTCCCCCATTATTACCTCCCCTAGAGCTTCCACTCAGTTCATGGCCCGACTGTGAGATAGATGTGGAGCGCTGTGATTGTCTTCCTAGACCTGCGCCAACCCTCCAGCCGAGACCAACCCATCGCTGCCAACTCAACGCTTCAATCTGTGTCCAAAAGCGTCAGCGTTTCGATCAAGCCTCCTGCAGGTAGACCACACAGATTTAATATAATAATGTCTTTTTCCCAAGGACACCAAGTCAGATGCTGTCAGTGCCATATAAGCAACAGGTGTTGATAATGTTGATAAGAAAATGTTATTAGGAAATAATTAAACATGTGCTGGGAAACAAGAAGAACAGAATAAACATAATGAACAAAGTGATCAGTTTCTAAAGCCCCTGCAGGTTCATCTGGGGTGAATGCCAGACATTATTAGATGTCTTGTGTCTGAATTCATGCATATTTTATTCCTTTAAATGATCCCTCTTTTATTTACAGATGCAAATGGCCCAAGTAGAAGTCCACTGAGGAAATATATTATGACAACCTGCTCACCAAGGATGTTTGGAGGCAGAGAGAATAGGCTCATAATTTATTTACAGTCCTATTTATGCTGATCACTTTAACTAATTAAAGCGATATTAACTCATAAGACCATGTTAATTGATTTTTTTAACATGCTTACCTTACGTTTCAATCAATGTGTCGAGTTTATGTTTTGTACATTTGTTCTTTGTGCACTGAATATCTAGTTTACATTAAAAGATTATTTTTATAATTTGAATTTGCTATGAATGAATGAATTATTCCTTCTAATTTTAAGACTTCAATTACTTTTTTCCTCTTGTTTTTCAAGACAGTTGAGTACAGTACTCACCTGCATACGTAGCTTGCCTTCAGGGGGTACAAAACCTGCACACTTCAGTAGCAAAAAAAAAAAGCTGCTGAATTCATTTGTGAATTAAATTTATTTAATGGGTTTTTGTGATTCTGCACCAACAGAAGAAATCCTTTAAATTGAAGTAAAAACTGATTTATATGATGTAATCCAAAATCTACATCTACATCTATGTCTACATCATCACTGATGCAGCCAACTGATCATAGAAGTGACTATAATAAGTTCTGTGAGAAGTCAAAGACTTTCAAATGATTAAAGTATAAATACACCTGATTTTGCCGGCCATATGAAGGAGGAGTGTAATCAATGCACCAAAATATAAGAGAAAAGTTGGTACAGTCTGCAGGTAATCTGCAACTTGAGAAAGCATTTGTTCTCCTGCAAAACAATGAGCCCAAAGCATAAAGTGGCTGCTGACGCAGGAGTCTAGATTTCTATCTCGTTGAGAATATGTGTACATGTGCATATGTATGTGTTCATGTGCATGTGTATCTGGGGGAAAGGCTGTTCATTCATGGTCCTTATGCAGCCCAACACAGATTGAGCAATTTTACAGAGAACAATGAGGAGAAAAATTTTCCACATGTGCAAAGCTGACCTGTCCACGCAGTCTCAAGGCTACAACTGCTGCCAAATGTGCATCTAATACTGACTTGGGGGTGTGAATACTCCTGCAATCAATCTATGTTCAAAGAAGCAACATTAAATCTACTTATTTTCCAAGATGTGAGACAATAACGCACACTTTTTATAAGCACTGTACAAGCTAACATGAGGTGTTCAAGCTCAAGATGATCATGATCAAGAGATTCAGTATTTTTTGTGCCAGATGGTGGAAGAAAAGATAGAAATCTTCATCTCCATATGTTTTTAATTTGTTATGTTATGTATTTGAACTTCCGGGTGAAATTCAATCTTCTCTGATAATGTTAAAAGACCTGCAGCAGAAATGGCACAACAACTTTTGAAGACATAATGGATTGTAAATATGGCCTTTCATAAAACAAGCCAGTCATTTGTAAATGTGTTTATTCTGCTGTTGTTGCTTGGTGAACGTATTGATTTCCAGGCTGGTATTCCTATTAATGTCCCCAGCAGTGCTGCCGATCTGTAAAATGCAAACATTAAAGTGTATAATGTTATATATGTCCTTCCTCCTTTTGTTGGCATCAGAATTGATTTTGCAGCCATCATAACATGGTAAGAAACAATGAATGTTTTAATGTCGTTTCTCAGAGCTCCAGAGGATACATTAATAATGGTGTCTGTGACTGTGACAAGCTCTCCTGTGGGTGCTTGCTACATTAATCCACATCAGTGTTGCCTTTGGGAGCCATAGAGGCTGTCACCAAGGTCAGAATAAAAGGATCAGTCGTTAGAAATGACATGCAGACACAAGAGGGAGAACCACTGTCACGATTAGTCATTATAGAACAATGGAAAATTGTCAAAATGAAAATATGATATAGTCAGTCACATGTGATGACTTAAGTAATTATTTGAACACCCCATATCCCAGATGACAAAATGAAGAAAACTAGTTACAAGGAGTTTTGTCTCCCCCTTGCTGCACTCTTTGTTCTTGTGTCATCTCTCTTTACTTTTACTGAGAGTGTGAACGTCATTAGAAAAAAACTTTTTGCTATGCTTTTTTGAGAAAACTATTTGATTCCTGGTTTAATAATTTACCTAATGCAGAGATCGGAATCCCTCACTATTGCATTATACTCATAATACACTATCTAGGTTTGGAAATTGTATAACGTATATGAACATGAACTACTACTGAATGCAGCCAGTAATCTTTTAATTCCTTAAATTACCAACCGAGCGTCAATTCTGACAAAAATAATTGTATTTAGAATACAAAGAGGACTTAATAATTTGCCCTGAAAGGATCGTCTCATTCAAAAATAGACAAGTTGAAGTAAATTGTCTTCTCCAGAGGTGATTTCTACAGGTGATTCATCTGTTCATCTTGATAAGGACCTGAACTGGGCTCTCTTTTATGCCTGCTTTTACACTAATGAATGAGCTGCACATTTGCACTTTACCTCTATTTGCTACTCTCTATTTACTCCCACTCTCACATGGCCTTTGCACAAAGGCCTGGTATAAAGATTGGAAACAGGCTGGTTTTATTTTTATAACACATAATGTCTTGTTTGTTAAAGCCATACAAAAAAACAACACATTGCAGTTTTAACAGGGGCTTTGTGCAAGCCTTGCCCAGGGCACAGTGACTTCCCAGAGTCTTATCATCACACCAGGCAAAAAGTATTCCCACATATAACCATGTATGAAACCACATTTAATATGTTGCAACAGGGTTGGATGCTGATATTGGGTGTGATGCCTGACTAACAGCCACCGCTCCAGTCCATCCTACTGTAAAAGTGTTATATGGGGTTCAGGTCAAGTTCTTCCACACCAAACTGTGAAAGACATTTACCGCACCTTGAGTGAAGGACGTTGTCATGTTGAAAAGGGAATGGGGCACCAAACCGTTGCTACCAAGCTGGGAGCACAGTATTGTCTAAAACACTGTTGTGCGCTATAGCATTAAGATTTTTCTTCACTGGGTACCGGCCGAAATGGCCACAGGCTGGAAGTATACAAGTGTGTGTCCACCCACTTTTGATACTATAGTGTAGGTTATAACTTGCATAATCAAAATGGGACTTAATGTGGCTGAAGTATTTAAAAGCAGATACATGTGATGTCATGCCACCTACCCAAAGGAAAGGACTGTGCTATGTATAACCTTCTGTTTTTTCAGTCCATCTGAGAGACCTGTGGGATATTTTCACAGAGACACCGAACATCATCAAGTTCTCATTATAGCCTCCATGGAAGGAGGCTATAAATGAAAAATAGCTTTCTCAATTTTTGCTGTCAGGAATATGCAACTGCCTATTACACAATATGAAATTGTACAAAAATCTGTACTTTTACCCCAGTGCAGCCCAGAGGGTGGAAAAAAATGATCATCATGAAACTGTTTTCTTTTTACGAAGTCAGAAAAAAAGACATATAACATAGAAAAAAAAGAAAATTAAGTGTTTCACATTCTTATTCCAGCCACCAGTAACAAGCCTATTAAGGAGCCAATTACATAATTGTAGAAAAGCTTTATTAGCGCAATTTTAAGCTAAAATGTGGTGAAGTCAAATAATTCAAAGCCCAACAAGTCCTCCAATCAGAAGTCATAAAATTAGCACATCATAGATGCAGATATGCTTGTAACTGTTGGTTTTACAGCAGAAACAAACATAGGTGTCTAATGTCAAAGTCCTATCCACACTCAATAGGCTCCTCCTACAAACACAAAGCCAGAAGATATTAAAACAATATATAATGACTTCAATATATCACTCTAAATAAAATGGAAATGGTGGCTGTAGGTGGATTTGTTGTGAGGAGTTAAAATATTCACTGGAAATTGTAGAGAAAATGACACATGACACAAACACAGAGCTTCCAAGTAAAGAGAAAGATGATTCACTTTGCTACTCCTACACTGTAAGATGACTACGGATGTTATTAGGAGTCCCCCATGTTGCTAATAATAACCAATAATAATAACTTGTCTGAAAGTCATATATTTCTCCTGAGACGACACTGACATCAACAGTGGAATATAATGACATTTCACTCCTCTGATGTGCTTTGATCGTTCTGACACTTTGCATTTGGTTGCTTGCTTAGAAAGCATGTAAGCCTAACAAGGGTGCTAACCACATCTGGATCAATACACTGCTCAGTAAATGCATGACCACACACAACACTGACCTTCAGAGTGACTGTGTGAAGGGAAAAAGGCAGGCTGTGAATATTTTTGATTGCAATTTCCTTCCTCCTGCTGAGGCAGTATCTACCCATCTCTATACGATGAAATAAAATGTTAGTTATTCTCTGATCTGAACTGACAGAGCAGTCTTACTCAAGTCAGGGTGAAATGATAGTTGGTGGAAGCCTAAAACAACAATATAATTATTTGCATTAGAGGATGCGAATGATACTTATGTTTGTTAGTTAGCTAGTTTAAAACAAATTTATGGACTAAAAACTGGGAATATTTCCACCTTCAAATTATTTACAACAGACAACACTATACTGTTTGTTGTTATTTTTTTCAGCAAACTTGGCTGACGATGGAAAATCTGAGGCTCTGAGTTTTCATGAACACACCGTTGGCTGATGTCACTAACGTAGTTGTCTAGTTAAATACCCCTACCAGCTTTAGGTATAAATGTGAACAGAAAGAGGGAATAAGTCATGTTTGACTAAGAGCACAGCTATCGCAGCTGCTACAAACAGAGATGGGGCTTGAAATATGGTGGGTGTCCAATGTTATACCTATAACAGATAATAATTAAGATATTTAAGTTGCTCTACTTTACTTGGATGTTTGAACTTCACTGTACAGATTAGTGTATGTGCAGAGTTTGATTTTACATCCATCTGCTGAAAAAGGAAAGTTTATCTAAAGTCTAAATTCCACATGTGTATGTAAGAGGATTTTATGTCATCACGGATAGTTTGGACGCCAGTTATGGATAAACGTGACATGGAAACTAAATATCCTGTACCCTGAGAATATACTATTATGTGAAGAAAGACATACATATTTGCATATCCACAGACTTTGTGTTTTTCAATGAATGAGAAGTAGGTGGAATTCTAACATTTGGAAACTCTTACTTTTGTGGAAATAAATGAGACACACATCATTATTTAAACTTTTAACTTTTATATATATTAAAACATATCTGTAGAGGCAATTTGAACATTTAATGAACTTACAACTTACCTTTTATTGATGTTATACTTCATGTTGTCATGCTGCAGGTGTGACTGTTAGAGGTGGTCATCCCAAATTCCTTCTGCTGTCAAGCAGGAATGTGGAAATATTAATTGCTCCACCTTATTAAAAGATCATAGTGTTGCTGTGTGCTGCAGATCACATCTTTCTTGATTATGCAGGGGCTATGAAAGAACATTGATTTCAGGAAACATTCCTCCTGAATTCCTGCAGGAAGCAGCATTAATATTCTTGCAGGATTTATGCCGCATTCCTTCATGGTCTTTAAAACGTCCTACAGGAGACGTTGAGGTAACCTTTAACACTTTCTGCAGGATTCCTGTAAAACTTTTGCATTTCTATCATTCCTCCAACTAAAAAGATAATACCTAATCTTTATTTACATTCCAGACTTTCTGCAGAATGAGACTAACAGTAAAGATGACATGTTAAGTAGAACGTTGAGACAATGCAGGACAGAAATTTGACAAGGCACTCACACCACAATTAAACAAACACTATCCAGACTAAATTATAATGCCACTCATCGCAACCTGGGCATGATCCTCTCCCTTTGCAGAGCACCAAATTAGGACATTGTGGTGTGATATAGTAACTGTAAATCTTGCATGTGACAGTGCAGAATAATCATGTCCAGTGAACACAGTGCTGCAGAAACAATGTAGTGTATACATAGTCAACAGGACTAAGACCCTAAAGATAGCTTAAGTACAAAGGCGCACACAAGGATCCACTTTCACTATGCAATACAATGTAGAGAGTGATTCAGTGCACACTCATTTCACTGCCATTTTATTGATTTTATTGACTGGTGAGATGGATGTATGGTGCTACATCTTTAAGCTAAACACCAACAGTCAAATCGTTTACCATGAAAAACACATGTAAATGAACACAAGTACATAAATATAAGCACACGCTGCACAATCCAACACTAATTTACAAATGTGATTTCTAACATGCTTTTACATTGTATACAAATGTATAACCAGAGGACGACTAACATTTACAGTACAGCTCTGAGGGCACGCTTCAAGTTTCACAGTTATCGCATCACATCCATGTCACATTTAGAGATATTATACACATAGAGCATCATGGTGCATGCAGAATATTGCACATCACCGGAAATCCATTCATAGAAAAAATATATATCACATTTAAAAACACATTGATTGAGCTTTATCTTTTGGCATCATCATAGCAAAAGCATGTTGTTGTTGAATCTGGTTCATTAAGTCCTAGTGTTGGGAGATTGTCTCAATTTATTAAAGATACTACTTGGCTTGACTTAACCATCTTCTTTGAACTGCTGAGATGATCCACCTTGATCTGCCTTTTCTGACACAGGTTTCTACTTTCTACTCTAAAATATTGCACACATTGTTTCAGTAGAGACGATTACTGTTCACAGAAACAAAATCCACTTGTCATGTCTCATCTCTGTGAGGCATATTTAAACTTGGCTGAAACCCTTAAGCAGACACAACAGTTAAATAGTGTCCTCTGTGGCTAAAGCTGATGATGTCATAAGTTATCTAAACTTGAGTTTGGTGGTTTATCATTTACAACAATGTGCTATATAAACTGGATGCGTGGAGTTTGAAAGACATAATGTTTACCAGGCACTGAGGCTATAAAGAGCTTCAGCTCAAGAGTCGTGACTTCATGAAAAACATTAAAGTTGTTCCTGTTGTTTACTCTCCACATTCTCAGACAGCGTCACCGGAGGACTTTCTATGACATGAAAACCATTGAGATTTTTAACAACAATTACTAAGCGAGCACAAAAACTACAACTCCCATGAAAAAAGTCTGTCCACAGTGCAGGCACCTACAACAGTGTGACTTGGTGCCATAAATTCTCCATAGATTCACCAACACTTATACATAACTTAGTAGTTGTAACCTCTGCTGTCAATTTGAATTTTCATTGTTCAATCTTAAAAGTAAAAATTTGTAACTATCACACAATATGACAACATTTAACACAGTTTTCAGCTCAACAGATGTTCAAATAATGTGTTTCTTTGTTCACAACTGATATAATTTAATGCACAAACATCTTTATTCACTTTAGTGAATTTTTATTACTTTACAAACTCAAAATCTTATGAAGGTTATCATTTAGTTTTGAGTGCAATGTCTCAACAATCATTGGATTTCCCTGAATATTGGTATAAACCTTCATGTCCCTCTTGGGATTAACTGTTATCACTTTGGCAATTGATTCCCCTTTTCATATAGCAAAATAATTATGTTGTATTTCTTTTCGTCAGATAATTTTATGTTTCTAACCAAATATCTGCAAATATTGCAGCATTCCCATCGATGTTAACTGTGCTCTGTATTTAGTGTTAATCAACAAACATTATTTTGCAAACATGCTAATCAAAGGTGATCAAAATAATACCTGCTCAGCATCAACTTGATTAATGTGAGCATGTCAACATGACAACATTAGCTTTCATCTCCATGCACTGTGTTTAAATACAACCTCATAGAGCCACTACCATGGTTGTACACTCTTATTTTGTCTAAATCTAATTAAACATGGGACTTAGGAAACCAGGTCTTAAGGTCTGTATATGGTGTTAAAGTCCTGTGCTGTGATTGCTCATCATTGACCCCAACAAAAGCGTTATATCTGCCTCAGTGAAAGAAAGTTACAACTGAACATTGTCCTAGCAGCATTTCCCATTAAGACATAATGGAAGAAAACGGTGGTACAGTGTTTAGCTCTGTCGCCTCACAGCAAGAAGGTTCTGGGTTCAGTTCCTGGGGCCTCTCTGTGTGGAGTTTGCATATTCTCCCTGTACTCCAGCTTCCTCCCACAGTCCAAAGACATGCACATTTACATTGACTGGTGACTCTAAATTGCCCATAGGCGTAAATGTGAGTGTGACTGGTTGGTTGTCTCTGTGTGTCTTTATGTGTTGGCCCTGAAATAGACTGGTGACCTGTCCAGGGTGGACCCTGCCCTTGCCCTCTGTCAGCTGGGATTGGCTCCAGCCCATCAGATGGAAGTGTCAACAACAACAACAATTTCCAGGATTCAGAATTTTTGGATTGACCCACTAGTTAGTCAAATTCAGGTTATATAATAACATATATTTACCTTTCCAAATGAAGTTAATAATTGGCCACTGAAATAATACACTCACATTAAAGCAATTGACTTGGCAAAAAGTCAAATATTACTAAAGATATTTTACAAAGTGCTATGACAACAACTGAAATGAGACTACAATGCAAATATGCCACCAAAACAACAATGGATTGAATGTGGATGTTTTTTTCTCCAAATGATAAACATGCACGCATATAAACTTATACACAATCCTCCTGATAGATCTGTCTGCCATTAATCATGCTCAGACTTGCCATGGAGTAATGTGTGCTGCGGACAGAAGTCACACGTGTGTTGTAATGTGTCGGGCTCTGTGAGGAGCGTTTAAGGATCATACGACAGCAGCAACACAGCTGCTGGTTGAACTGCTTCTTGAAGGTCTTGCTCAACAGGTACAGGGCAAAGGGGTTGAGGCAGGAGTTGGTGAAGGCCAGGATACGAGCTACGACACTGCACACAAAGTGAACCAATGAGGTGTCCACCTGACAGGGGAGACATTGAGGGTGGAGTGTTAAAAAACATAATATTGATGCTATCAATGCACCCTGGACAAAAAAAAAGTTTTTGCCCGTTACACTACCAACTTCTAACATGACCATTAACACTTAAACAGCTGAGAACTGTTCAATTACAATTTAAGTACATGATTAAAATATTATGTTACAAATGTTATTTTTGTATAGTTTTTAGAGAGGAATATACAGTAAATTGCAGTAGAATATTTGCATTAAACTCCTAGTTTACACAAACAGACAGAAACAATGAACATAACACAATCCTGCATCACAAATCCAGTCAATATCTGATTTAATATACCTGGGAGTAGTGATAGGAGCGGTACAAGTAAATGACGTGACTGGGGAGCCAGCAAACTGCAAAGAGACCAACAAACACCAGCACTGTCTTGGCCAAGCGCTTTCTTGATTCAACCTGTGGGTTGAAAAAACTTCAAAACTAAAGAGCAATGCTAATACATAAAAATGACATTAAAAACATCAAAGAAGGAAAAAAAGTAACAAATTACGAAACAAAAAGTAAAGAATTTCTTATTCATTTTTACAACCATAACCCAAAAAATATACCTAATGATCAGGGCTGTGGCAGCTGCTGAGGTCAGTGACGATATGTCATTGCTGCTATTTCTGGAAGTTTGGGGGTTACCTGCTTGGTGGCGGTTTGAATAAATCAGTATTTCCTCACCAAAATTTTACTTGTTGCAGTGCAAAAAAGGGTTAAATCACCACTTAGTCAATGTTTATTCTAAATGCAACTAAATACATTTTCTATAAAAAATTATAAATAACTGACTAAATAAGATAAAATGACCTCAGTATTTTACAAACAGGGTTACGGCCCTGATAGTAACAGCTTTAACACTGGCCTGTCGCCTTGCGTGCATGTTCCCCTCCACAGGCAGGTTTGAGGCGCTCCTCAAAAGGCTCTGGGCGATGAAGGTGTAGTACATCGATATGACCAGCAGGGGAATGACGTAGAAAATGAGGAAGGAGGCCATGGAGTGGATCTTAGGGTGCAGCTCCCCAGCATGTGGATAAGGTGCGCAGGTGATAAAACTCTCATTAGTGGAGGTGACATTGAAGGTGTGCAGGTCAGAGAAGACGGCCTCAGGGACAGCCAGAACCAGGGAGAAGAGCCAGATGAGCGCAGCCCTCAGGACGATGCTAGTAGTCGTGCTTGAAGTCTGGATATCCAAGGGCTTCACAATGGCCTTGTACCTGATTGATAGATGGATGTAATGGCTTACACTTACAATACATAGGTTTTTTTTTTGCCTACTTGACAGCAGCATAAACAAGCTGAAAACAAAACACTGACGTATTTTTCTCTATTTATTTTACATGGTAAATTTGTTGCCAATTTACCAGACACAGAGTGACACAGTCATTTGTAGCCAAAATCAACCCTGAAAGTGAACTAAAACAGTAAGATTGCAGACAGCAAATCCAAAACAACGTAGACATTACATAAAACACTTTAGGTTAAAGCTCTGAAGAGCTGAGCTGAAGTGTAGAGTTTCTTAGTAAGTTCATCACTAAAAAAAATGCCATTTTACATTCAAGTAGGCATAATAATAGTTCATCCAAAAATATTGACTATAACTTTAGCTTTAAGAGAACAAGACCAATACAGAAAAATACAGTAGAGTAAAATGTTTACAAGAGTTGTAGATATTCTCAGATTCAGAAGTTTCTATTGTACTGAACTTCAACTCCAGTGTGCTGTTTTAATAAAATGACCTTGTTTTTCTATTTGGTAAAATTGTGTTATAATAAATGTTATACTATATAAATACATAAGCTATTAATAAATACACTTTCATAAGTTATTATTAAGGATTTGTCAGTTGAATTTTATTGGCGTAAATTAATAGGCTAATAATAATAATTAATTATCTCAGCCTTCAACATTTAGACTGTCAAAGACATGTGAGCCAGAATAATAAACTACCAGGCAAAATACCAAAGTCTTCTGAAATAATAAATGTTCACAAGTCAGTTTTTCAACAAATCATTTTGTTTGCAGTTATGAATGATAATAAGTTGTTAACAAATGTATTTTGGCCCAGAGGTTCTGCAGCTCTTTTCCCACGCGGTATATGATCAAATGTTTCATAGGAGGATTTATTCTACAGCAATTAAAAGCAAAGGTCTATGGCTAAAAGGACAAAGCAGGTTTGATGCTAGAGGAGAATCAACACCAACCAGAGATATTTTCCTACAATCTAATTTAATAATGTCTCATCACTGATCTACTATGTACTCGCAATAAAAGCATTATCCCCTATTGAACTTGAGGAAGTAATAAACAAAATGAGGAGCAATGAAAACAAGCCTTTTCCAAAAGAGAACATGAGCGCAGTGGTGTTATGAATAGTTGAAGGGAGTAATGATTATTAAAACAGTTTAACAGGAACAGGCAGGTTATACAAAAAACTAGTTTTGTCCATGCCCCCTTTACTTCCACAGTTTAATTGATTTCATCTAGTGTTTGTTTTAACGAAGGCCACCACTTTTCTCTTGATATATTAAATAATTGTGTATAACAATTTAATTATATAAAACCACTTGATTCAAGGATAATTGGTAAGTGACATTAGAAGTACCTGTGTGAAAACTTGTGATTATTCTCAAGTTAAATAGAAGTCAAATGAAGAGCGTCTATTTTCTGTGATTTTTCCCTATGAATTTGAGGTAATTTATTTGGTAAGGTAAAATTTACGTCATGCTAAGACTGATTTCCTTGTCCCGAATGACAAAAATCAAAGGGGCAAACCACAATAACTTCCCATACATCCCTTCCTTTCATCTCATACATTATTTTTCACATCTCTTTCACATCTCTCCCTCTGGACATAAACTAATTTTCCAAGTTAACAAAAAAACAAACAAAATCTAACGCAGACTTATACAACAATCTTGACCTTGTACTTTCATGTTGAAAACTGCTTTACAGAGAATTTGATTCAACCTTGTGGCCATTTTTGGAGGCAGTATACACTGGCAGGCATTTCCAATACAAGTCTTGATTTAATCTACTCTACAGTTAAAACAATGGACAAAAAAACAGATGTACCTGTCTTATGCAATACAGTTCAATAATGGCACAAAATACATCCCTTAATAACCCATAATGTAGATCTTTGTGAAGGTGGGATTTAATGCAACACTATTATATTAGACTGCATTAGAACTGAGTTGCATGTCATGTTGTTGAATGCAACTAGACATCACAACTACATTACCAGCATGTCTAAAACTAGGCCAGCTATTATAAAACTGAGCGGCTAGAAAAGCACACACATTATTACACATTATTATTATTATTATTATTATTATTATTATTATTATCATTATTATTATTATTATTAGTAGTAGTAGTAGTAGTAGTAGTAGTATTTATTGGGGAAACTCCCATTCTGGAGGAAGAGAGTAATGGCAATGTTGTGCAAAGAGCAAAACTACTGTCAAATATTTCCACCTGTGACAAAGCAAATACATTGAATTAAACAAGACACGAGACTTTGTGTAAGCACTGACAGGCACGGCTGGGATTATTGAACTGTGAAAACCCATCAACACTCACTCCTGCTGCTGCCATTTCATCTGTGATGCATCAACTTTCCAAAAATTTAGAGCACCTTCCTGTTGCTGCAGTATGCAATTAAAATTATTGATTGATAATACACAAAGAAGCTAGGGTTAAACCCGTGAGCTCTGTGGCATGTTTCATCTACTTCTTCTCCCAGTGTGAAACAAGCTATAACTCCCTTTAACTGAGAAATACTAATAATGCAAAATTTCACCTTTGTCTTTAATGAGTTTTTCTTCCAAACTGTGACTGTTCATAAGTGATAAGGATGAATTATTGCCTTTTTGTGACCTCTGCCCTCTGTGTATTACTCCTATGGGTTTAATCCAGCAAAAGGAGCTGCAATGTAAAATGCAAAGGAATATGATTTGCATCTAAAATTACAATTTTTGAAATGGCAAAACAGAATTGGCAACCATTGCTCACTTTTGTCTGTCTGAATCCCACAAGGGCAAACTGAAATAGAGAGCAGAGCCTCCCTTTTTCATGTTGCCCTGGAAGTAAAGGCTCATCTTCATCCAGTAACAATATATTCAAAAGCTGATTTTTTCGCTTGTGCACTTTGAAAAAGAGGCTGTGTGAGTGTGATGTCCAGATGAAGGTGTGCTTGTAATTTCAGTCAAAAAAAGGGTGGCAAATGTGTCTGTGCAGCCTTGAATGCTGAACTAAACAAAATTCATTTTTTGTAACCTTTCTCTCAAATTATTAATCAATATACATCCATAGTGTCAGTATCCATCTAACTTTCCTAACTCTCAGCAAAGAATAAGTGTATTTCAAATTAAAATTGTACATGCATCTCAAATTTGATTATATCATATTCACAAGTTTGCAAATCTGTGTCTTGCATCCTATTACAGATATGCAGACATACAGCCAACACTCCAGGAATGAAACATTATTATGGGTTACACAAAGCTGGAGAATAAGTCAATTAAATCTCACTAATATCCTATTTTCGTTTAATTCACTTTCTTAGTCATGAACTCATTCTTTTATAAGACAGAGCTTATGTGACCAGGCTAATGAAAAGTCTCTGCTGCTTCTAAGTAGGAGAAAATAACTGAGTGACGATGTGAATGAGTGAAGATGGGAAATAAACTGATGCATATGCACCTCGGATACACACGTGTGGTCCCGACATTAAACTCTAAAACTTTACCATATTATTCTTTTTTTTATCTAACAACAACTGAAATCATTCATTGACAGCAAATGGAGCCTGGAGAAGCTGGTGCCTCCTGGTTCATAATAAACCTACCGCCCTGATCGATCCACGGGTAAATATTTGCTCATCATTTCAGTGATAAAACAATGAGTAGATGCGACCGTGTAACCTTCTTCATGCGGACAACACGGGGTGATATTTGAATAAATTACCGGTCTCTTCTCCAATCTGTCCTGGTCAGCGGGTCAACAAGAAGATTAACATAAATAAAGCGTAGCCTACCTGTCAGCAGAGAGGGCTGTGAGAGTGAACACAGACACACCAACCGAGGTGAGCTGAATGAAAGGGATGACTTTACAGCCCAGTCTGCCGAACAGCCACTCCTCCGACAGGTAGCGGCTGGCATCCACCGGAGCGCAGGTCACGAGCAGCAAGACATCCCCGAGCGCAAGACTGGACATGAAGAGGTTGGGAACATTGCGGGTGGACTTGGCGGAACAAAATGTCTTGATCAGCGTAATGTTTCCGATCAGCCCCAGGACGCTTATTACACCGTAAACTGCAGCGATGGCCACGCCGGTGAGCCACATCGTCCGTGCCGAGGTTTGGAGAGCAATGACGCTGCGCGACGCGTTTGGGCACAGATGGTCCATCTCTGCCAGTCTAACCAACCGCCTGCCCAACAGACATGTAGAGGGTTTTTTTCCTTTTCTTTCTTTCTTTCTTTCTTTCTTTCTTTCTTTCTTACTTTCTTTCTTTCTTTCTTTTTCAAAATAAGAATTCAAACCACGGAAAGAAGGCAAAACTAACGTGATGATTATTTTGTGTCTGGTGTGAATGTCCTCTGTGGAGCGCTGGGGTTCTCCACTGGGGCTGTCACCCAATCCGCTCAATGTACACAACATGCCTCATTCAAGAACAATCAATAGCCTCTTTCTGCCCGTGGATGTCAGAAAATGGCAAGTCCTTAGTTTGAGACAGTCCATTATGCATTATGATTCATACAAGGATTCAGGTTTAATTTTTTAATACTGAGAAACAGCAGATTCATCTGTAGTCACATAAAAGGCTCCCCCAGATGTTAACTTTTCATCTACTACATAGTACCGAAACTGTACCTTGTTGATTTTTTTTTTTTGAGAAACTTGTATTTTCTTTTATTCCATTTATTTATTTTAAGTGGTGGTTGTTTTGTGTGTGTTTTTGATATTTCTGTGGACACTGACAAATGCAGGCAGATGAATGAAGATGACCTGCATCAAAGGACCCTAGATGGACATGGGATGTTATGAGGTCAGTGTCTGAAACCACCAGGCAACAACAATGCCCCCACACTCAGGTATGAGCCCTGCTGGGAAATAGGACTCACCTAATACTTCACTCTAAGTATTGGGTGAGTCAGTCACTAAGTGCATACAGTCCCCTGCAACTCTGAGCAGGGTGAAGTGGTGTATAAAATGGTAGATCAAATTGATGACTTGATATTATTGATTATTATATTATAATTTAGAGTCCACAGTCATGCCGAGCCCAATTCTTGAGGTTGTGCAGAGGTGCACATATTATTTTAAATGCTAATGTCTGTACGCAGATGTGCTCACAATCACAAACCTACCATGTTAATGTTTAGCAGCTATAATATTACTCAATGTTCACTATGTAATTTTAGCATGCTGCTATTTGCCAACATTAATTTTGAATGTCTTTATTGTCATTGCAAAATGGTTCAACAAACAGTAAACAGCAAAACAATCAAATCAATCTATCATAAATAAATGATTCATATCTTATATTTGCAGATACATTATCTATTATTATTATTATGGTCAGAGTTCATGACAAAAGGAGCTGAAGCTGGTAATGTCATTAGTTTTGCAGATTATTGGTATTTTTGGAAAACAAAACATTGGACAAATTCTACTTCTGAACACACGATGGTGCTAGAGGAAAAGTCAAGGGATCACCAAGTTATTACTGTTCATTCTGGGGGGACGTAGATGTGTTTCCAAAACCAAATGTCATGACAAAAAACTGTGGCTATTAAACTAAGCTAATGAATATCACCTTTTAAATTCACTGGATGATGCTATCACTCTTATTTATAAGACTTATGTTTTGAATCTGCGTTCAGTTAATTTGAAATGATGAACCACATGGTCCAAAAGTGGTTGAATTGCATTAACCAGAGAGTGAGTCATGCTGTGATCCTTTGAGGGCTATGGTACAGTGGTGTTTTCACAGACTGGAAGATCTAATTTACTTCCTGATCTGGTATCCAGAGGGTTCCTATAGAAAGTGATGCCCCCACTGCCTACGATAATAGGACCTCACAGGTACCAGAGATGAGAAAATGCTTACAAGCCATTAGTAGGCACTCAAGTAGAAATATGATTCATGACAGACCCTGTACAGATGATGCATTGAAACAGAGAACCCAGAAAACAAACAAAGAACCAACAACAACCACTAAACCAGCAGGATTTGATATGTCGGGGATAATCCCTGTTTATCTTTGTGGTTTCTCAAGAGCTGTCAGGCATTTTTACCTGCTTTAATTGTATGAAATGGCAAATGAAAGGTGTCCTGTGGTCCGGACTGATTATGTGGAAGTGAGATAAGACTGCAAAGTGCACAAGGGATAAAATGAGTTGTAGTGTTGAGAGAGAAAGAGGAGGGGATGGGAGAGAGAAAAGGAGAAAGGAGCATGGAGGTAAGAGGGTGTAAAACACTGTATATTCTCTTGTAGTTTTTTGATATACTTATATACACTAATACACCCACGTATACATAAATGGTTGGAGTGGGTGCAAGCAAACACTAATCCTTTAATTATTTTTTAACCTTTTCTAAAGAGCTACTGTCTTTGTGAAAATACAATAAAGGAAATTCATAATTTATACAAGGAAAAGGTTACGTAGGCCTGAAATGTCACTTAAATATCAAGCAGGGCTACAGATGTTGCAACACCCTAACTATGATCAATAGTTAGAGCGGAAATAATAATAATAATAATAATAATAATAATAATAATAATAATAATAATAAGCATGCTGCTAAATCACACAGTTTAATTATGCTTTGTTGCTGTCCCCTGCCTGATATGTGGTATATCACAAAATATTGGCGCTCCTGACGCACAAAGTACTGCAGGTCAACAAACCTGGTAGCACACAGCAGTCAGACAAAAACCACAAATAAAAATGCAGGTGATATACTAAACCACTGCCACAAGCATCAGTGTGAGTAGTGACAAGAAAAGAGGAGGATAAAATATTTGAAATGATTTGAATATCTCAACTCTTGAGGGAAATATGTGGCTACTTAGTTCAAAGTACTTCCCCATGCTGTTTGGTGCTGAGTGTGTGGTAGACAGGTAACTAGCATAGACTGAATATGAAAATGGACATAAACAGGTCTGAAAAGTGAAGTGTTTAAACCCAACTTTTCTGTAATGACCCTGGGTTCGACTCCACTGGTTGTAAAAAGATGTGAAACTATACAGAGTCTATGGAGAAATTGTCCTACTTCTCACTTGATTTAATACCTTCATAAATGTAAAAGTAAAAGTCTTTCTCAATACATCATGTTGTTTTTTAAATTATGCTCACATTAAGAAGAACATAGATGATGAAGCAGGGTCTGCATTATGGTGTGGCTACCATGTGATTAATCCACACACAGATCCACTTTCTTGTCCAAATACAGTTTCTTCTGTTTCAAAAAACACAACCTCAAGGCTTCAAAACAACAAACAAAAAACTGGATTGCTAGCTTCCACAAAAGCTGAAGCTAATCAATGCTGCTTTATTGAATTTGTATGAAGAAGCAATTAAAAAAGCCAAGCTTAGTCAGGTTGTGTGGGGCCATCAAGATAAGGCCCTGCGGGGTCAGGATAAAATAGTCCTTATCTCAGTTTAAATTTCATGCAAATTTCACCTTTGCCCTTCTAAAGGGAATGTAGTTTGTCTGAGATTAAGCAATGTAACTCAAGATACAACACACACCTTTAAAGATTTTTTGCTGGCAACTGCTTCCTCACATGAATTCAAGCCAGCTATGCAGTTTAGCTTCAGCTTGTGCAGAAGCAGCAATATAACCACAATAAATTCTTCAGAAAATGCAATTTCTATTTACAATATGTCCTTATTTTAAACTCTGACAGTAAAAGAAAGTGGTATTGTCTGCTTACATTTTGCTTTTATAGTTCTATAACCAACATATTGCTGCCTCCAGGATGAGGCTTAGTTGTAGAGGTGGAGGATTTGGATCTGTAGATGTGTCAGTCACACTCAAAAGGTGGATATTTAAAATTTTAATGACAAAATATTTATTTAGACTCATGAACAGCAGTGAAGCCAAGCTTATTTACATGTCTAAAGAACAGAAGCAAAAAGCAGAAGCAAAATACAGACAAAGACCTCTGTAGAACAGATGTTCTCAGGTATTTGTGTGCGCCACATTACCCAAATTTATTTGTCATATAAAATGCAGCGATAAACACATGAGCCTTGGGAGAAGACAGAATGTCACATCACACAAAAGAGATCTAAACTATCTGGGCTTTTCATAAATGTAAAGAAACAGAAACGGTCTTTTTACTTACAACTCATTCACATTGACATATAAATAATAACTGATCATTCATACCTTTACAAAATCAACAGTATTACAACGTAAGAAATGATATCATTCCACATCAACTCATAATTACACAATAAAAGGTTGTTAAAGCATTAAATGTAGGACTTTGGCTAACAATGCAGCATAACATTGGGAAAAGTGCATTATTATTATCCATTAGAGCTACATCATTATTACCCTTTACTTTCATTCAAAGCCACCACTAACCTGATATATTGCAAGAAAAGTGCTCAAGAAACAGTTTGATTCATTGATAAACAGTTCATGCAGCCTCTTACGACACCGTGCAGGTGGAGGACTTGGGCGGCTGCTCAAGGATGGATTCACGTCGTAGGTCATCAGGCAAAGTGCCGCTCTGGCCCCAGACTGTTAGCTCACCATAGATCCCCATTTCGATCATCTCTTCCTGCCAGGGGATGGAGATGTTCCCTGAGGCAAACTCGTCAAAAAAATCCTTGTCTTTGTCTTCCAGCTGCACGCCCTTAACTGTGGAGAAGGCCCCAACGGCATCAATGTCCTTGGCATAAACTGTCTTTGAGTCTGGCACGAAAGGGGGTGTAAGGATCCCTGATGAGACACAACACAGGAAGATGCACATGTTAGGCACCATGATGTGGGAGTTTTCTCATTTTCTGTCTCACAAAGACCCAGTCTGGTTGACCTCTGTACATTCAGGGCCCATTAGTCTGAATTTATTGACAATTTGTTGAGTTGAACTTGGATTATTTGGTAATAATTTGCTCTATGGTTCTCCTGTTTTGTCTGTTTTGTTTGGTTTTACTTTGTTCTTATCTTCTGTTCTATTTCCCTGTTGAATTTCACTTTAAGCCTTTTATACTGTCCAGTGTTTCTCTTCTTAATGCCTTTAGTGTTTTGTGTAAAGCACGTGGAATTGCCTTCTTGCGAAAGGTGCTACACATAAACTTTCCTTGCCTTGATTTTATCAGGTGTGAAGGAAACCATTTCTCAGAAACACTTAATGGTTCATTGGAGGTGAAAGTGTGTTCTTTACACACCAGGGTATTCTACAGGATAACTGCAAACAAGTACTATTCTCTCCAGGATGATGTTTGTACGCCAGCAACCAAACAGAAAGCCCCAGAAAAGTATTGGAGAAATGAGAATAAAAACTGCCACATAACATGAAATATCTATTACTAAAAGAGCAACAATACAGATCATTTTTAAAAGTCAGCAAATCATCTCTCTGTCAGTGTGTTTCTGATTAACCAAAGGACGACCAAATGCTCATTCAAGTTGAAATAAATGCGTCATAGCTTTTCATCTCTCTCCCCTCCATTTCCACCATGAGCCATCTCCAGTTTTTCACTGATTAATTTCTGTAGCCTGGTGACATAAGCAAACAACCACACAACTGTGCTAAATCCCACTTGGTGTATAGAAACATTGGCTATCAGCTTCTAAAAACATCAAACATGAAAAAACAAAATAAATTATAGAGAATATTTTCTGTAAAACCCAAAACTGTTCATAACTAGAAGAATATTCAGTCCTCATTTAGGACATCAATGCTCAAAGTGAGAAGCTGGTAGAGGAAATGCATATTCGGAGCTTGGATAAGTATTAAAAAACCCTTGTCCATTAAATATGGTTTATTTGTGAAATATTGAATTTTCTGGAGATTGACACTGAGGATTGTGATTTTTTTCCAGTTGCAACATTGTAAAATATTTTTATTTATATAAAATTACATTAAAATTTGTATGAAAACATTAGAACATATTAGAAACAAAAGTAAAAAAAATTTTAGAAACAGATGTGTGTATTAGTGGAACATCATATGAGCTATAACAGTTTTCTGTCTGCCACAGACCTGCATTCAGTTTCCTCCAGTTGATCTCACTGAAGAAGGGGTGTGCCCTGAGCTCGTCGCAGGATCCATTCTTGAAGCCGAGCCGCTTCTCGACCTCTTTGCATAGCAGACCGTCACAGATGGACCGGGCGTTCTCACTGAACTTCTCTGGGTAACTTACTAGATCGTTCAAAATCCGCTTCTTCACCACCTTGTTCTCCACCTTTAGACAGAACAAAGAACCTCCCATTTAAAACCTGCCTTTGTCATGTTAGTCCAACCTGTAGGCCGTGCATGTGAATCTAGGCCGTTAAGGTTAATGATCCTGCACAATCATCTGAATATCCTCTACTATACCTCTTTAAATCCTCAATAAAGAATATATCCGTACTGAAAACACTTAAATAAATTTGTAAACTAAAAAGTTAAATGAGGGGTCAGGACTTCATATTTCACAGCAGTATCAGCATTAGGCCACAGGTGTGTGATGTTGAGCTATAAAATCTTAGAAGACCGTTAATGTATTATTACTCAGGGTTGATAAAAACAAGTTTAAAGTAGGCAAGAGATAAAGTGAAGAGGAAATGCAGTCAATAGAAATGAAGAAACAATGATTAAAGCACACACTGAATTTTTTCAGTCCTTACTTTCTCTCCTCGGGTTCTAAAAGGTCCCTTGGCAGCTAGAAACTCATACAGAGTGACCCCCAGAGTGAAGTAATCCACAGAGTAGTCATACTCCTCTCCTTTCAGCAGCTCTGGAGCCATGAAACCTGCAGGACAGAGAAAACGGGAAAATACCACCTACATGTTACTTTATTTGAACACAAAATGAAGTGTTTTACTCCCAACACTAAATGACTTTAAATACTACTCAAAAAAATTTACTTTATATATAGTTTATCTGCATTTAAAATGACACAGTGTGAGCTCAAACTACAGCATAGACCTAATAACCAATAGCATCTATAAAAAGAGATGGCTGTTCTTGTAAGAGCCTAATTCATCCTAATTAGGTTACTATGTTTATACAACCCAACTATAACATATTTAGTATTGTTCATTGTGTTTATACATCATCATCATTGTAAAATGTATATATCAATGTTGATTTAAGGAATGTTTCGATTTTAGGGTGAATAATTGATCAATTGTGCTCATTTGTGAGGTGGCAGGATAGATTCATTTAAGTGATTCAGGTAACACCGGTTAGAAAAGCTATATATACATTATACACTGTTGCATGTGGTGTTATATGGGACAAGGTTCAATTTCAGAGGGAGGAAGATAAACACAGTAGAGATGTGGTTCACAAATTCTGCTGTAAGAACAACTATAACCAGGTAATTGGCCTGTCATTTTGACTGTACCTGGAGTCCCAGCGTAGCCCTTGATTTTGAACTGATCTTCTGCGAGCTCCACAGCCAGACCAAGGTCAGAGATACGGACGTTACCTGTGAGAACAAACACCACGGCAATGTCAAGAGCTGCACACGTCACAGATACGAATGTTGACCTGCACACTACATTTCTGATTCATTAATCTGTAGTAATGTGATAAGTCAAAAATGCCCTTGTGTTTGATACAGTGTGTACTTTAAGTGTGAAGTGTGTTGCTCAGTGTGAGATATTTTTCAAGTCAAGGTGAAGAGCTATAATTTGGTTATAGTAGAAGTTGAAGAAGTTGTTATATCCTATTTCTAGTTTGAGAGATGAGTTATATTGAGTTGTTCTAAAGGGATAGTTAATTTTTTTTTTTTTTTTAAAAATGGGCTTATTCTTTCTTTTGAATGTCTAACAAAATCGCTGCAACTTGTCATTTTACACTGAATAAAACAAACAGGACATAACTGCAATTGTAATGAGCTACAGCTTTTGAGGTGCTTCTAAGCAGAATGGGAAACTTTTGGAAAGAGCCATGCTAGTTGTTCTGCTTCCACTCTTTGTCCATGCTAACGTTAAGATAAATTAATCTTCTCCTGTCTCCAGAGTGGTACCATCTTCCAATCTAACTCCTTTACAAGAGAATGAAAAAGAACATTTCCTAAAATTTCAAACAGATATTTCAATCAAATATTCTAATGATATGATATAAATATCAGTAGCCTTTAATTCACTCCAAGATGAACGAAAATGGTCTCTAGACCTATATGACAGTCAACAGTCGGAAACCTGGACCAAATATTTAGACTACATCTTTCTTTCCTGTGGGTGAATGTCTGACCTAGATTATCCAGCAAGACATTCTCTGGTTTGAGGTCTCTGTAGATGATTTTCTTCTGGTGGAGATGCTCCAGGCCCTGGATGATCTGAGCAGCATAGTAACAGGACCGAGGTTCATCAAACCCAGGGTTGTTTTCATCCACGTTATAAATGTGATACCTAGTGGTATAATCGGACAGGACTACAGGCATTTTATAAACTCAAACAATTTTCCTTTCAAAAGAGATTAAATGTAGTATATTTGTACATTTCCAGCCTCTCATGATTATCTTTGCCATATATGATAATAGTTTAAATATCTCTGGGTGGTACACTACTACTGAATAAAACAAACAATGTAAATACATCACATTTGGCTGTGGTATATTAGGCACTATTTTCTGACACAGACAGAAAATGATCAGGAGATGTATCGATTAATATAATAATTTTAATACTGCACAAGTAGGTTTGTACAACAAATAAACACAGAGAAAAATGGCTTGTAAGGAAACTATGAATCACTGATACCAATTTCTACAATTTTCTCTCACAGTATAACAAATACAAATCAATAGGAAATTTTAATGCATAATATCCCAGCAGCACATTGGTTTATAACTTTGGGTTTCCACATTAGATCCGTTTAGCAGAGACTGAACTGTAAGGGTAAAATACATTCTAAAAATAACATGAATAAGAGATATTGTGATTGAGATGTCACTGAGTGAGAATGAATGAGATCTGACCTCAGGTCTCCTCCGTTCATGATGGTCATGACCAGACACAATTCTGTCTTCGACTGGAAAGCGTACGCCAAAGAAACAATGAACCTGCTGTGAACTCGTGCCAGGATCCTCTTCTCTACCATTGCCCCCTATAGGTCAGGAAGTAACAGCAGATATGAATAGATTCATAGTAAACTTGAGGCTTTACTCTAGACATTACAAATACACACATATTCCTGCCTGCATTAGTGCATCAGCATTTTTTAATTTATGAAATAAACTGGGCCAAGCAAGTTTAAGTAGTTCAGATGGACTACATGATTATATTTCGATCTTAACTTAATGCTTAAGTATTAAAACACGAAAAGTGTTCAGAGCTGATGTCATATGATGGTAAAAAGCTCTTATAATCTAACATTTGAGAAGTGGCTCCACAACAGCATTTGAATTATGGCTAATGTCTGATCAAGGTAGTACTTTTCCACTACATGTTCAAATTTCTCTTACTCCATGTGAGAGAAACCTTTGCATTGAAACAAACCTTGTTTTTCTCATAGTCAATAGTCATATACAGAGTTAACCAGCATTACTTCTACAATATAACATTGTCTTGTCTTTGATCTTCCTAGTGTAGCAATATCAGCATCAAAAATATTGTAAAGCAGGTTAAATAGGGTTCAGAAAGTCTGAGACCACTTTCCCATTCACTTTAATGGGAAGGCATTGAAGTGGCCAAGGAGATATTACATGCACCTTTCTTCTGTTTTGAGGACTGAGCAGAAGATTAGAAAACCCAGTCCAGAGCTGCTCCATTTATAAACATGGTAGGATTGGCACTTCATAAGAAGATCAAAATGTTCTAATGCTAAGGGCACTAATCGTATAAGCCAATGGTGCCTAACATCGTCTGCATGGCTCCATCTAATTACTACCCGTTGTTGATAGGGGAGAATTACATAGATGCTGTATTAAAGAGACAAATTAGACAATAACTTGTTTCCAACTGTAAAGTTTAACAGCCCAGAGTTAAAGTCTTGTGCAGCTACATCCATAATTTGCATCAGCTCTTTCTCTAATAAGAATCTGAGATCTGTCGTGACCTGTGTACTTACCTCATAGCCTTTTCGCTTCTTCAGCCTCTTTTTGTTGAGCTTTTTGCAGGCGTACAGTTTCCCCGTGGCCTTCATCTGACAGGCGGACACTTCCCCAAAACCCCCTTTCCCCAACACACGAAAATCCATGAACCAATCCTCTCCCATTGGCTGCATCTCCAGCCACTTCCACTGCAGAAACCTTTTCAGATACATGCTCTCCAGGAAGAAAGTGTAGGGCACTTCCTTGAAAAAGTCCAAAACACAGTCAATGGTTTCACTGAAAAGATCATCACTGGCCTCTTGGTGTTTCTCCTTGACCTTTGTGATGCCATTTTCTGGCAGGAAGGGGCAGAAATACTTGGCGTCAGGTTCCATGTACCGGGACAAGATCTTGCTTGCCTTCTTCACACGATCCTGATCCTCGGCCATGTTGTACTCCTCAATGTCCTTCCACAGGCGGCATGGACCTTTATACTCATTGTGGGAGTCCAGGAACTCTTGGAAGAGACGCTTGCCGATGGGCTGCTCCACACAAACCGTCTGGAAGCCCAGGTCAAAAGTCTCCCGCAGACCCTCACACACTGTGATGTGAGGCAGCTTCAGGCGGGAGTGGTACTTCTTGTCCCGATTGGATGAAGGGTTGGCAGTGCCATCAACGCTCCCTCGGGCTGAAATGTAGGCAGAGTTGGCCACCACTGTTGTCAAGCCACCAATATCCATGGTGAAATAGTGGAAAGGTGAGGAGGAGGAACAGAGAAATGTCTGAGATGCAGTGAAAGCTACAGAGAAAAACTGTTACAGGAGATGGCCAAAAGAAGATGAAGGCAGCAGAGAAGAAGATAAAAAACTAGGTAAAACCGAGATATGATGTGGATTTTCTTCTTCCTAAAGTGATTCAGAAGCAGAGTGTATCATACATATGACCATCTGCTTGCTGCAGAGAGCCACAGAGAGCTCAGTGTTTCCCTCAACAAGTCTATCACTATCCCCTCGCTTCTTCTTACACACATGCAGATCTACCTGACTCATCACCTTCCCTCAAGGGGATTTATGCACTATGTAACTCTGTAATGCTTTATCCTGTGGTGACCCATGTGCACGCTGCAGATGAAGAGAAGGAAAAACAGAAAAGGGAAACAAAGACACACGAAGGAGAAAAGACAAGAATTTAAAGTGAAAAGGAGAGAGGGAGAGGAGAGATAGATATGATAGGCATGTAGTGGGCTGGTGATGAAGCTGAGCGAGAGACAGTGGTTACACTGTTACAGAGAGAAATTAGAGAAAAGACAAGCCCCAGTAGTTAACATCATGCTATACATCATCGAATCATTTTCTGGTCTTTGCCCATTTGAAACCTTGTCTCTTTTTGTACAGCTCAAAACCTGTAATAAATCAAAAAACAAAAGTGTTTATTAATTCTTAAGTACAAAATGCTTCCTTTACCATTTTCCCCTAATAATGCCCTGCAACACTACAGTACAGTTTTTTAAGTCCCATCGGCCTTTTAGTACAATACCTCAATACAATACCAATATCTCAACAATAGACAGGATTGTCATGAAGTTTGGCACATACAGTCATTTTCCTATCTCATTGAACTATAAATACTATTTTGGTTGATGATCATACCTGCAAAACTAATATCCCATTAGCCTCAGTTGGATTTTGTGTTTATCAAATGTCAAATATACAACAAAACAGGATTGTGAACATGATCATGTTGATCGTGCTATACCTATTAAACATAAACATCAGCATTTAGCCCAAAGTATCTATGTATTTCAGCTTCTCCAAGGTGCTACCACCTTACAAAAAGATATGGAAAGCACTGACAATGGTGTGTGCAAGCATTATTTATTATTATGGAATAAAGCTATATGATATAGATAAAGTAAAAGGCTGTGGTCTGGGATGTCCTGGTCCTCATCAAAATGCCCTTAAATCGAAATAGAAAATTAGATTTGGCAAATTCTTTCCCACTGCTAATAAATCAATTAGTCTATGGACATAAAATTGAACATATGTCACAATTATTTAATTATTTACGTTGTCTTTCCAGTAAACCATTAACAACATTAATATCACCCACTTAAACAATTCATCCATTGCAGCTCATGAATGTAAAATTTAACAACAGTCCATCAACAGTTGTTGAGGTGTATCAGTCAAGACTAAAGTGGTGGACCAAACAACTGACCAACATTTTAACCTTTTAAAAATGTGCAGAATATGAGATGATTCAAGCTTATTTCAAGATTTGTCGCTTTACTTCATTTTAATCACTATAAATTGAATATATTTTGGTTTAAGACTGTTAAACACTTCACAGGTTAACATTGAGATAATGTGATTATTTTGTAACAGTATCTACTCCCTTAAAATTTCTTCTTTATTACATTAAGAAATGTATTGTATTTCAAGGCAAAAGTGGCTCTTCACAGGCATAGACTCAGACAGATAGAGATTTTTGTTTATTTTTCATTACACTGCCTGGCTGTTCAAGGTGATCCTGAGATTTCTCCAAGTTCACCTGTTCCTCAGCCTCCTTACCCACTGCATGCCTGCCTTATCATGGCCTTATAAATAGTGAATAAGAGATAATGCAAACATCACACTCTGGGCAACATCCAGGGAGTGAGCTTTAGCGTCTACTGTGACAGAAAACGAGAGACAAGACATACACCACACTCCTGAGAGAGCCTCGAAATTGTTGGGGAGGGACAAGAGAGGATAAAATATCACTGTTTGTATCTTGTAACCGGGAAGGAAGAAGAGAGGTACAAGTTAGAATTGAGTAAAGGTCTGTTGTGGATCGTGGTCAGCACAGAGCTCCATCATGGCCACCTTGAAGGAGAAGAGGACCTGCGGGCAACGATGTGAAGACTTTGGCCGTTTTATCTGGAACTCTGACAATGGGACGTTAATGGGGAGAACACCAGAGAAATGGGGTAGGAATAAAATAATAGCTTCATTATCTATTCTTATGAAACATTTAATAAACCTTAGAGGTAGCAGAAACACATTGACTTTAAAACAGTACAATGTTTTTGTGTCAAAGGGATAAAGATATATATTGTCATGATCTTTGTCTCTTTATAATGCATCATTTTGCGTTGCTGGTGACCACTGCTGTCAAACAATTAGGCAACAATAATGTGACCAGCAACAACAGGAGGAATACTTTACCAGTCCTAACAACACTTAAAATCTATATTATTTTGTTCATCTGAAACAACTGAGATTAACAATCCCAATATCATTTTCAAGACTTAAAGTTAACAAGATTAACTGAGTATTCCTGATACCTTCATCATTGTATTTGAGTTATGGATCTTTGTAGTTAATTCTTCAGGCCCTGGTGGTTCACCATGTACTGTAAAACTGATCATAAACCAAGTGGGGATCAAGTATTACACTGGAGTTGCAGCCAGTATCAACAGGATCAAGGATTACAAACCTGTAACCTTTAAACCAGTTGACTGAGGAGTATTATTAAAATCAATCCTTGAAACAGATTCATGGTATGTATAATGAATGCGTGTATGTTCTAAAAGACACACACACACAAGCTCAGCCACACATGATGTACTTGTATGTACCAGTCTGTGTGACTTTTTCTGTCTTTTTAATATCACTACAGTGAAGTGTATGTTTGCAGCATGTTGGCAGGGAGAGATAAGCCGGCTGTAGTGAGATAAGGTTCAGTTTGATTTTGTTTGATCCAACATTGAGATTAAATGTAGTGAATATTGACAGAGGACATCTTGACCTCTGCTGATTTACATAGACCTTTGTAACTGTGCTTAAAGCTCCTCTTTGTCATGAGTTTTTTTTCCCCTTTCACTGCCCTGCAAGTGTACACTGTAAAAAAAGGACATATTTTTTCCGCCTTTATTTTAACATACACTATTTTGCACACTCAGGTAGGACAACACCTGCAACTGTTATTTAAAATGAGACACTTTACAGTATCAGAGGGGCCCAAACAAAAACATCTGACACAGCCATTAACATGTACCTTTGATGATGCGAGTCTCTCTCCTTCACAGTGTACATCAGTCTGTACTACGTGGCCTTCTATGTGGTGATGACAGCCCTCTTTTCTTTGGCCATCTATGTGCTCATGTACACCATAAGCCCATACGCTCCAGACTACCAAGACCGTTTAAAATCTCCAGGTAAAGCAGAAACACAAGGAGTTAATACAAACACAAGATAAACGTCAGTGCCTCTTAACCAGCTCTCTGTTTGCTCCCTCAGGGGTGATGGTGTGGCCTGACACTTATGGAGAGGAGATTATTGAAATCACCTACAACACAACCGACAAGACTAGCTGGATGAAGATGTCCACCATCCTTCATGAGTTCCTGAAGCGTTAGTATTTATTTGGTGGACAATTATCCAATATTTCTCTGCAGGAGATTTACATTTTTTAAAAAGTAAGTATTTCTCCCTCTCACCTTCAGCCTACAATGACACCAAGCAGCTTGAATGTAACAACTATAACTGCACTAAGGGAAAGTACTTCATCCAGAAAACCTTCTCTGCCCCTCACCACACAAAGTGGGCATGTCCCTTCACGCAAAGCATGCTGGGACCCTGCTCAGGACTTGAGGACCCGACCTTTGGCTACAACTGCAGCATGCCTTGTGTTGTCATCAAGATGAACAGGGTATGTTTTATTAATAAACCTAAATAAGTGAATAAATCCTTCTGAGCACTTTGGCAAAACTTGGATATTATAGTACATTTGAAAAATAAAATCACATTCAATAACCATGAAAAAAGGTAAATGTTCTGTTTTGTCTTTGCAGATCATTGACTTTTTGCCTTCTAATCACACTGACCTTCCTCCATATGTCAACTGCACGATACTGGTGAGCAACAACTGCATATACTGATTTCAACAGCAGCCATTAAAATGTTTTGTGTTGTTTGATATTCATATTGGTATTTATGAATGTACCTCATTATACAGCTTTCAAAGGCTGACTGTTATTGTGATAAGTATATTTTTTGTGTGAATTAGTTGACATCACATTTTGTGTGTATGTCCGTTATTTTATAGGAAGGACACAGCAATGTGGACAAAATTGAGTATTTCCCTGACAGGGGAATTATGGATCTCTCTTACTTTCCTTATTATGGAAACCTGGCACAGGTAAGCAAAGAAACCAGGAGCCAGTATCCAAATACAGTATGTTCATGTCATTAAAACGTTCTCTAAAAATAAGACTATATCCATCCAAATTGGCATAGGAGGCAACGGTTCCAAACTCAGTGTTGTTGTCGTTTAACATGACTAGCTACAAATTTCCATCTGAAACGTTAAATGCCTTAGGACAGCTCCTTCATTATTATCCATCAAAGTCAAAAAAATAAACAACAAAAATTACATGGTCAAGTGTTTTTTCCATTTTTATCTAAACTCTAGTAATTTTGTGTAATCTTGGGGATCTGTGTGAACATCTAGTATGTCTATAATATTTCGGTTTATAGAGGGTTTACAAAGTGCATAATCCTAAATAAACAGATTATATATAATTCCTATATAATAATATAAATAATTAATGTATATATAATATTTAATTATGTATTAATATTTTCTCAGCCTACCTATGTCAACCCATTGGTGGCAGTTCGGTTCAGCCTGGTTGGAGAGAGGAACGCCAAGATCCAGTGCAGAGTGGTCTCTGACAAGATCAGCTACGAAAACTTCTATGACCCCTATGAGGGAAAAGTCATTTTCTACCTCAAAGCAGTGAAATGAGTAACACAAGAGAAGATATCCCATAATCATGTCACCTGTCAGAATTAAAGACAGAGTGGTGTCGGCAGATTATTAGTGATTCTGTTTATTTGACAACCTTTACGCTACTTGAGTTCAAGTTGACCCAACAGTATAGGCCCATTTAAATCTCTGCTGTGCTGTGTGGTTCTTTTGTAAACATGATTTGTCATGCTTTGCTGAGTGATTCGTGAATGTCCTCAGTAAAATCTATAAATCTGAAGGATGTGTGAGGAAAAACTCATGTTGAGCAATTATGTCTTCATAAGGTCATGATAATTGTGTTTTAATGAAATAATAAAGTTTCTAAATAAAAAAAAATCATTCCAACTTCAGGTTGGTCTCATGAAATATTTAAAATAGTTGCCTGCTCAAGCTTTATGGGATGATTTAGCTTTATTTTGTATAAGCAAGATAAGACCATCACCTATGAAGAAGAAATATAAAAACCTACTCACATACAGTCTGTGAAGTATTTATACCCTCGCTAATAGGATGATGATGGTGATAAGGTTTCTCATAAATCTGCTGACTGCAGAGTTTGAGAGTTATCAGCTTACACAGGTGCACATAGTATACCCATTCACACACATGTGGGGCTATCTGGTCCACTGCTGATATTTACACCATTAAGTTTCCTTGATTTTGAAATCTTGGAAACCAGATGCTATTTACCTCAAACAGATTACGATGCTGGATGATCAGACAAATATTTGGTTACATGGGTTCACACATAGTAAACTCTTCATTCACAAACTTCTCCTTTGGTCTCAGTGCAGAGGGTCTGGTGAGGGAAGATAAAACCATTACAAGAACACAGTAAATGTAAATTCAAGTAAATACTTCTTTATGGTATAATTTTTTTAATAAATAATAAATGAATTAATTGAACAATTCAAACATTTTGATGGAAACAGCATTTCTTTGTGCCTACGAGTGTCAGCCATGGCCACCAACACAGATATGTAAACTCTATTGCTGGAAAAGATCTGAAAACAATATTAAACCAGAACATACAGTAACATGGCCATATTACACAAAATGACATTGCACATAATGAATTTTAAGACGAATACAGCATGAGATGTGACTGGGGTGTGAGATCACACTCCTTAAAGCCTTTCTCCTGTTGCAGAGTTGAGCAGGCACATAAGTTTGACATTCAATGGTAACTAGTGCAGAATTTCTCTTAAATGTAAGCAAATAAACTCTCATGAGTATTTCCAATTGTTTTTCAAGCTATTTCGAATATTTCATTATCTACATTCCTTGGTTTTCTATTGATGCATAATATACCGTGGTTTTCAACAAGTAATGGGAGATTGGTAAAGAGAATTATTTTAGTTTTTAGGTAACACTAGTATGTGTTATTACACCTAAATACACAGTAGTACAATGATCAGAATAAACTACACATACCATCTATAAATACAGCAGGTAGAAGGTTTGTACTTCAATCAGAAGCAAAATCTGTCATTTATAATTATCTAAATTAAAAGGGTCGAATGCTTATGTAGTGATGTCAAATACAGGAAAGCTGGGGGCCATTTAAATGACATAAAATAACTATCCTATTCAAAAAAATATTTATACATTAAAAGAAAAATAGCTGATTTGAGACCTCAGATTTGGTCCACATGATTGCTACAACGACACGGCAAACTTGAGGTTCAAAGTGCACATGAATGAATGTCAACAGAAACTTTGTTTTTTGTTTCACTTTTTGGTGCATTTACTCCTTTAATGAAAACCATCAGAGCTGAAAGGATTTCCAGTCTTTTGTGGGTCTCCACTAAACTGTGAAGCTGGTGTGATTCCCATCAGGTGCTGTCTAGGCTTCAAGCCTGTTGACTAAAGAATGGAAGGGTTCAGTAATATAACCAATAACTATTTTAGTAGTGTTATATAGTCATTATACAGCAAAGAGCATCTATGGTAGCTACTGTATATGTAGCACCAGTACATGCTGGGAGAAAGTAAAAAATTTCAAGTCATAATATAGCTGATGATGTTGATTCCTCCCCCTAAAGAAGTGGACAGACTCTGTTAAATCAAGAAGAGAAGGAACAATTGGTCCAACAGGCCATGTCATGTTGCTATGTGCATGTTTCTGAATGGATAAATGAAACTGAACTTCTGCTCCTTGTGCTGCCAGGTGTATAAGAGTCACTATATGCAGGAACCTCTTGGCCCCTGAAACCAGTCTGGTCATGGGACTGTCTTGTGTTCGGCCCGGGGAACCCATCTGTGTGTAGTAACTCTCCACAACACCGGAGCCAGCAGCAAACTGAGAGTGGTGACACTGAGGACAAGCAGGTACACCTGAGCAGAGAGAGCAGCGTGACGAACAAAGTGAAGATACAATCAGTGAATTATAATATCTTCAAATAAAAAATAAATAAAATCAATTTGCTGAACACAGTCACAGACAGCTACACTGTACTAATACTATGTTCAGACAATATTTTGTATGTGTTTGCTCTGATAGTGTTATAACTTTGTTAAATCTTATAGAAAGTGTAGGTAGATACCACAATGCCATATTCTTAAGAAATTAAAAATGCTAAGTTTTGATTGTTTGGCATAGATTTCATTAAATTTGTTAATAGGTTCCTAAGTTGCTCACTGGCCTGGGTTCGTGGTCATAGATGTTTTTTTTCTTTGTGAAGTCAGCAAGTCAATATGGATCAAACAGACTAAAACAGTTTTTAAGACTTATGGTCTACACGAGTGACCCCTCTTAAAAAAAGATTTGTTAATTGTCATATGATATTTCTATTGGATCATTATTTATAAATTGTTTGTGTTCTGTTTGTTTTGTATGTATTGTTTATGTATTTTAAACAAAATTTTCTGGGTTTCTGAGGCAATGAAAATGTTATGTCTAACCACAATGTTTTGGCATTTTAAAGATTACTTAAAATTTTTAATTATTTCATTAATTGAAAAGAAATAGTTGCTTCTTGAATTTCGTATTCATAGAGTAGCACTTTTCAAAACCTCGGTCAAAAGACAGCAAGTTACAAAGTAAATAAGAAAAGATGAACTAGATCAGAATAAAACAGACATATTTTCACTGGTGCAAACGAGTGTCAACACTTGTCAACTTAATACATGTTGTCACTAACCTCTCTGGAAATTATGCCAGCTCGACGTGCACGGCTACTCAAGACGAAAGAGAATTCGCTGACCTGCGCAAGGCCAGCTGAGACAATCCACCGTATGTGTCGTGAGCCTGGAGGCAAGATCGCTGATAGCACCAGTACGGCCATAACGAACTGGAAAGAAATGAGAAGTTAAGTGGAGAAAGGAGGGATCCTTTCAAAGGTGACCTGATGATGGAAAAGAGCAAAAGCGAGAAAAGTACAGTACCTTCATAATGACGAGCGTGAGTGTTAGCACCAGCAGGATGGTGAGCTCATACAGCACAAATGTCGGGAACACATGGAGACCTGCAGCATCACAAGAACACACCATAAGCCAGTAGGTAACGATAACAAAAACAGTCAGAAATAGTCTTGTTAAATCTGACCGATGGAGGCAAAGAAGATGATGGCAAGGAAATCTCTGATTGGCTCGATGCATCCCATGACCTCTGTGGTGACCATGTGGCCCTGTGTGGACAGCAAAGCTCCAGCCAGGAAACAGCCCAGCTCCATAGAAACATCCAGGAACTCTGTTATCTAGAAAACCCATCAGGAAGAGGAAAATACTCAACACAAACAGCTTCCTCAACAGGGAGTTAGAAAACATTACATTGTTATTGTTGGAGTTCAAGACATCCACAGAAAAGAACATACTGTCAGCATGAAAAAGACAAATGCTGCCATCCCCAGCACCAGGATCTCCTTGTTGCCTTTGCTCTCAGCGTGAAGTTTCTTGTAATAGGGGCCAATCAGGAATGATTTGAGCAACAAACAAAGCAGCAGCACAGCAGCCAGAGACGCCAGGACCTGGGCCAGGAGATAAATCACGCGGAGACTTCCAAACAGGAAACTGTGGTGCATAGAGAGAACAACAGATTTGCAAACCTGTGTGTGTGTTTTGAGGCAAGAGAACACACACACAAGAACAAAAAGGCTATCTGACCTGTCCAAGTCTCCACTCTGTGCCTGGATCAGAGTTGGCATGACCGCAATGAAGAGGCCGAGCTGAACGTCTTGCATCACTAACATCCCAAGAAGAACACTGCTGTAGTCCAGGTCACCTGTGTCACACAACATCATGTTATGCCACTGTCCAGTTCTGTTTATGCTTCCACACGTGTGACTGTCAGGGCCGGAGATAGTATGTTTTCAGGTTGTTCTGCAAAAACACCACTAACTATCATTGAATGCTGTAACAGCTCCATAGAAACATCCATATATGATCCATGTTTATCAAGTAACAATTAGAATGATTGTGACCATATGTCTATCTAACTTGGACTGATGGCAGAGGCATACAACCATGAAGCAGTAATTGTACTCTTGTACTACTTATGTTTTGGGTCATTATCTTGCTGTAGGATGAAGCTATTGCAGACCAGTTTTTTGTCTTTTATTTTGCCTTCTTCTCACTGGCTCACTTTCTGGTGGCAATAAGTATTACTTCCTGTAGTACAGTATTGTCCAAACAATGCTTTAGTAGGTGTGACAGTTAGTTCCAACACTGTTTTGTTGTTATTTGGGGCACCTGTAGGAATTATTTGCATCAACATTCAAGTTTTCATTTACCTCTCTACCATTTATTCGCTGAACTTTGATGGCTTAAATTTCAGTAATAACTGAAAGAATAACTGTGTACTAATACTTAAGATTGGTTGTGTTCATAATGCAGACAGATTTACTAGCATACCTTCCTTGTCCCCCCTGCTTCCTCCTGCTAGGAAGCGGGACACCAGTGGAGTGCTGGACAGGGAGAGACAAGTGGAGATGAAGACAGTCTGGGTGGGTCGGATATGCAAGACTTGTCCCCACAACAACCCAGCTCCCACCATCAGCAGACTCAGGTAGCATGAACCCTGAACTGATGTCTTCCATACCTACACACACATTCACATGCACACACAATTACCAACCCAACCTTATGAAACTAAGTTACTAAAAGCAGCTTTACAATAGTTAATTTAAATTATGAAACATCAAATAGAAGAAAAAGAGTCAAGAACCAAAGCAGTTGGGGACATTAAGTATTTTTGTGTTATTACGAGTGAAAGCTGCTAGTTTCATATATATTGTATCACAGTGACTCGCAACAATGAATGGATATTGTTGTACTTCTTGTTTACCTTTCGAAGGCGCTCAGGTGAGAACTCTAACCCCACCACAAAAAGAGTGAAGAACACACCTAACTCCCCAAGAGTCTCCACCTGGACCATAGACTGCAACACAAGAACACACAGAAGACATGAACTTAAAATTAAAACTTAAGCTGTTATTGTCTTTGAAGTCTGACATTCAGATGCTGCACTCACGCATACACACCTTGATGCTGTTGAGACCAGAAGGACCAAGTAGGACCCCACAGATGATATATCCAAACATTGGAGGAAGACCAACTAGAGTGCAAATCCAGCCGCAAGGTAGGGACAACATCACCACTGACACCAAGTCCTGCACATATAGACAGCAATAAAAATAGGGATGGTTTAATAGTATTGCACATCTGGAATCTGCCCCACTGTACCCATTATGATTATTACGTATTAAATCAAACACTTGCAGATATTCTACTTCTTATCTAGCCAGGATAAAATGGGAATAACTGACCTTGATGAAGTGATGGTCTGCTCTTGGCATAGTGGAGTCTCGTGGTTTAGTCAGAACGTACTGGTTGTTCTGCGAGTCAATGAGCATGCTCAGTCCCAAGTCATCCTCAACTTCCTTCTGCCTGGATTTGTTCTTCCTCTTCCCTCCGTTCTCCTCATCTTCCTCCACTCTCAACACTGCCTCTACATTCACTCCCTTCATCTAGACAACAAACCAGAGAACAGAAGGAGGCAATGATGATGCTTTGTTGATTTATATGCCTGCTATCTTTATATATTCGGTTGGAATTGGAAACATATTGTTTTTGATGTGTGATGTGTAAAGACTGAGCTTCACAAAATACATGCAGGGGATCAATTCCATGACTCAAACTTTTGTGCTGGTTATAGCATCCTCACTGTTTGTTTTCCAAATGTAAAGTATTCTTATTTAAAGTGTGAACTGTGTTGTTCGCTGACCTGTTTATTGTTGTCAAAGGCGTGCTCCTCAATCTCCTCCTCTAATCTGTCTGCTGCCTTTCTGACATCCTCCAGAATTTCATCCAGCATGGACAGGGTCTTGTTCTGGGCTAAAGCACTCTTAACAGCTTCCTGCTGATGCTTCTCAGCAGCCACCAGCTCCACATACTCTTGCTCCTCCTGAAGGGTGAGAACAATAGAGAAAGAGATGCATAACACTTCATGCACTCAGCTGACAAAACCAGGAAACACAATCCAAATACACTCAGAGGACAAATTATCTTACAATTATTTACAATGACATGATATCACTCTGCCTTTGATGTAGTGGTGGCTGATTTTGATACGTTTACTTGCTTTGCTTCAAACCATTTATTTGGACAACAAAGTTTTGCAGAATGACACCATGATACAATCATGTCCAGAGCTCAAGCAATTATTTGATTAGTTGACCGACAGATTATAATTACACATTTTTGATAAACCAATCAATTATTAAAGTTGATCTATCAATTTTTCCCAGAATTCTGCTCTTTAAGATGAAGATCTGTTGTCTATATGTGTTTTATTGGAATATATTTTCAACTGTGGCTTTGACAAAACAAGACAATTTTGAATATGTCATCATGGATATTATTATATCTTTAGCATTTTACATAATATGAATCTCTTAGCCAAAAAAAACCCAAATTAATTGATTAATGAATAACAAAAATAATGAATATATGCAGTCCTATTTGTGTCATCACAAAGTGACCCAACATGAAAATATTTGCATATTACTCTGCATCATAACGGAAACACCAGCAACACAAATCAGTCCCTCTCTCCTGCACTCTGGTGCAGTATCTACTACTGATCACAATGCCCTCACCTTTATGGCTGCCTCCCTGAGAGCCTCCAGTCTCTGTCTGCTGCTCTCCTTCATATTGACCACATCCCTGTAGTCTCCCTGCAGCGCCCTCTGCAGGCTGTGCACTGCCTGGTACACCAGGTGCTCACTCTCATTCAGTTCCTTCTGGAAAACTTCCAGGGTGTGAACCTGAGTGCAGATAGAGACACCAGTATAAAGTAACTGAGTGAAGCCCCTGCATATGGTCTTTACTTAGAAACTTAATGATGCACTTTACTTGTCTTCATCAGCAATTTAACCTGACAAATAGGACAAAATAGATCCAGATAAGACAGTTCAAAACAGGAAGAAAGCTCAAGATAGTCATGATTATAGTGAAATTAAATAAATATAACAATTTAGAGCATTCATTAATAATCGAGAAAAACTGTCAAGTCAAGTACTCTCTTGTCTCAGCTTTTCCATTGCACAAATTTGAGGCTTTTTTAATTGTAAATTTAAAATCTTTTGCTTTTGGTCAGTTGGTTGTACACAACAAACAATCTGAAAACATCAGGCTCTGGTAAACTATGACAAGCATTTTAAACTATTTTCTGGCATCTTATAAACCAAATATTGATTGTTTCCTCTAAAAAATAAGTGGTTTAATAATGATGACAAAAATTATTAAAATAATTCTGTTTCAAACAAAGGAAATATGCTGCATCTGGTGTTTATTCTCAGTCTAGTACCTGGAAATGTCTTTCAGGTTCTGAAAGTGTCCGGTCTCTTCCAACAGCATCTGCAGCGGCGGCCAGCTTCTTGACAACCACATTCTTTTGGCGCAGGAGACCCACCAGGCGCTTGCAGTTGCTGGCCACCCAGCTGTGCCCTTGTGTGGTCCCCTTGCTCCGATAAAGCTTGATGACATGCTGAGCCACCTGGTCCTTCTGCAGCACAGCAAGTGCCCCTGCCAGGCCAAGGCACAGCAGCCAACATACAACCTGCATCCAAACCTCTACTTCTGTCTTCACCAGCGTGTGGAGAAAGAGACCTGGGAATGGGAAAAGAGAAAGCAAGAAGAAAAGATCATCCATGAGCCACACTGCTGTCCTGTGTGAATTGATACAATGTCGTGATGCCTTAAAAATGGATTAGTTAACCAAATCTGTGGCTAAAAATAGTCCACCAACAAAAATGTCTTTTTTACTCTTACTTCTTGAGAATGAATGAATAGGCATTGGACAGTGTGCTTTTTCTTGTGCCATCTCAAGAGATGTTTAATCTTTAGGCAGGGTGTGGTTTCAGTCGAACAGCTGTGTATACACACGTGGGGCCTGTCCTTCTGGCTGCTGTGAGTGGCTAATAGCACGCTATTAGTAGAGCTTTGTTACATACACCTCACTTGACTGAGCATGTCACATGCATAGATTCCTGTAGTACTTCTGCCTATATCTAATGTGACACTGTATTTCTATCTACACTAAGAAGTAAATAGTGTAAGAAGTGTTTCAATTGAAGAAACTGCTTTACTGTCAACAACATGTCCTCTTTTACCCTGACATCATGTGCTTGCTCTATACATTAATCTTTTACTACAACACCATAATGATCGAATGCATTCAACTCATAGCAAAGCTGGTTCACACCTTTGTGAGCATTAGGCAAACTGAGCAACGTTAACTTTCCAAACTCTTCCTCTGTCCTTTTTCCTACTACTGGACTGCAGCCACTCCTCTACTGTTGCTAGAAATCAATAGCACCACTGTTCTGTGCTTGGCTGCTGAAAATAACAGGCATACACAGACACACACAGAAATTACCTCAGTTCCTTCATTTCTAAGAGGTATTAAATTTGATAAATCATGTTTCAACCTTTCAGATCAAGAGACAGACAAAATAAAGCTAAATAAAGAAAACACAGCAAACAATTTAAACATCCTTACTTTTTCTTGTATTTCTTTTCACCTTTAACAGACTGCTCTGCAGCCACAGGACTGCTGTTCAAGCACAAACATCTGCACCAGTGGCAGAGGAAGCATTCAAGTCATTTACCAGTAAATTAAGACAAGAATACCACACAATAAGACATCTCAATTTAAAGTCCTGTATACTAAATTTACAAATTAAAAGAAATTATATTATATAAAAGTTAAAACATATCAAAGGCATTGTCAGTGTAATGTTATTAATGATACATTACTATGCAAGCCATATGTTAATTATGAAATCAGTTGGAGTAGATATTCATGAATAGTTGGGTTATTTAATCTATGACATATGTTGCATTTCATAAAATGATCATGAAACATGTATGCATGGATAACTTAATCTGAAAAATATCGACAGCCAAAAGATCATTTGTAACAGTTCTGATAATCAGTTAAGTGTTTAAGCCAGTAAAAAAAGTTACAATGGGGCCTAGATCACTGTTTTCTGATGTTTTATGGACTTAATTGATCAAGAAAATCTGAGATGCAACAATTGCTTGATTAATCAATTTTTTTTTTTTTTTTTTTTTTTTTAAACACTTGCCTCTTGTCTATATATGTATTTAATACTTTTCTTCAAAACATGCTAGTAAACTGAATATTGCTGGATTTGGACTGTTGGTTAAACATCATTGTGGGGAGAGGGGGGGAAAGAAAGAAAAAAAAGTTTCTCAGCTTTTATTTACATTTGAACAAAAAGTGGCATGTCCAAAATTATTCATACCCTTCTCAATAATCAATAGAAAAGCTTTTATTGGCTGTTACAGCAATGAAACGCTTCCTATAATTGCTGAGCAGCTTTTTTCATGTCTCCACTGGTATTGTTGCCCATTCATTGTGCTTGTCATTACCCTGATCTTTAGCTCCCTCCACAGATTCTCAATCTGATTCAAGTCAGGACTCTGGCTGGGCCACTGCAAAATGTTAATGTTTTTGTCCACTAACCATTTCTTCAATACTTTTGCTTTGTGTTTTGGGTCGTTGTCATGCTGAAATGTCCACTGGTGCCCTAGGCCAAGTTTCTCTGGAGACTGCTTGATGTATTGCTCTTTTTTCATGGTGCCGTTTACTGTGATTAGGTTCCCTGGTCCATCGGCTGAAAAATACCCCCAAAGCATTAGGTTCCCACCACCATGTTTGACAGTGGGGATGGTGTTCTTAGTTGAAGGATTCTCCTTTTTTTTTTTTTTAATGCCAAATGAAGGATACATCATTGTGGCCAAACAATTAAATTTTTGTTTCATCTGACCATAAAACAGAAGACCAGAGGTCGTCCTCTTCTTTGTCCAGATGAGCATTTACAAAAGCCAAGCAGGCTTTTGTGTGCCTTATCTGGAGAAGTGGTGTCCTCCTTGAACCTAGCAGTGTGCAGTGCCCGTTGGACTGTCTGCCTTGAGACGTTGCCACCAGCAGAGCCCAGATTCACCAGGATGGCCTTGGTGGTGATCCTTGGATTCTTTTTCACCTCTCTCACCATCCTCCTGGGCAGCACAGGTATCACTTTTGGTTCCGACCACATCCTCTGACATTTTCCACAGTGCAGAACGTCTTGTATTTTCTAATAATACTTTGCACTGTAGCCACTGGAACTTCAAAACATTTAGATATGACCTTATGGCCCTTTCCTGACTTGTGAGCAGCTACAGGTCCTCAGTGAGCTCCTTTGTCTTAGCCATGGCTGTCCACAAACCAACTGCAGAGAGCTGCTGTTTTTCACCTGTTGAGTTGATTAAAACAGCTGTTCCAATGAATCAGGGTCATTAGGAAGCTTTAGAACAGCTGGGACTATTTGAATAGTATAGAACGTTGGATTTTCCCAAAGACTGTAACAGTTTGCAAAAGGTATGAATCATTTTGGACATGCCACTTTTTGTGCAAATGCAAATAAAAGCTGAGAAATATTTTTTTCCACAATGATGCCTCTTGTACCTCATTTTATTATCTTCTGGGAGATGCCTGTGTCATTTCCAATCAAGAAAAAACTTGCTGGTTGAGTGAAAATAACTAAGTCAAAATTTGCCTGTGGTATGAATAATTTTGGGCTTGACTGTATATTTTATTATTAACTGAAAAATAATCTGCAGATTAATGGAGGATTCAATAAATGCTGTTTGTGGCTTTTGTAAAAAGTTTTTTCTCTTTGAAATGTAATGGTGTAGAGCTACAAAGTGGCATTGAATGACAATAATCAAGTTAAGTACAAACTGTAATTAAGGCCAGTACTTTAATTTGCTCCCCAGCTCTGCTCTGCACCAAGGCTCTGTTTGTCATTTTTGGCTAAAGCCTGCAGTTTGCATGTAATTTATAAATACAAGCAGTTTAATAAAAGCAGTGTAAACGGGAAAACAACACTGAAAATCAAAGAAATAAAGAGAGCCAAGAATAACATCACACAGCCGAACACACACCTCAGACAAACCCGGAAATAATTCACTTGTTCAATATCCCAAACACAAATCACCCAGTTCTCCTTAATGAGTACATCACTGCAAACAGACAAATAAAAGATAACAAATAGAAGAAAAAGGCTGGGACTACCTGGGAAATATGTGAACTGTCCTGGCTCTTCACGCCACTCCACGACCGAGGAAGAGGCAGGAGAGGTCGGGAACAATCATGTAGTTGTGCCGCAGCAGCAGCAGCAGCAGCACCGACACCCCTCCTCCCCTGCCACATAGCTGAAGTCGATGCAGGCGTTTACCGGTTCACTTGGCGACTAACTTGGTGTTTACTCCGACCTCCGGCCGTCGTTCACGTTAACCTTGCTAGCAGAGGGGAGGCTAACGCTACAACGCCAGGTAAGCACGACTGGTACCGACTAAATTCCCCACCGGAGCCCAGTTTCAAGTCTCTGTGTGAGTGTGTGTATAAAGTTTAATGTGTTTTCTTGCCTGGAGCTCAGAGCAAAGCGAAGTTAGCCCTTAAAATCCCCCGAGCTGTCACACACTCACACACATACACACACACACATATACCCAGTGCCAAAATAACACAACGGTACAGCTAACACAACTTTGCTAACATTAGCAAAGAAAGACTCAGCCGTTAACGTTCAGTTTCTCATCGAGACGTGTGAAGAGGAAACATTAAACACAAACCTCAGATAAGACCGGACAACTGTTGCTTTGTTTTTCTGAACGAAATTCATGTATGTGTCGATGTAATTTAGATCCATCTTCAGATTACTTCCTAAACATGTTTATCAGATTTGATATGGGAGTTGTAGTTTTCAGGTGTTATGCTTTTTTTTCACTCGCCTGAGTCAAGTGCATTTAAATTTTGACGCCTGTTTACATGTTAATATTACTTTAACGCGTCTTAACAGTTGTTTAACGATATGTTTTCTTTTAAATGGCCACAACGCAATTAAAAGTTGCTCTACATAGATTTTTCTTGCTCTAAATCCACACTTATCGTGAGTTGATACAAAGTAAGTTACACTACACCCATTTAACGTATGTCTCAATAAGAGGCATGTTAATAGTAATAACTTAAGTATTTTTGCCGGAATGGTTGTCTACTAGAGCAAAAAGCGCTTAAGCTAAGTATTTCCTCGACACGGCCTGTGAATCGCAGCTCCACAGAACTACAATTCCCATGAACATAGCGCCCTTACTGTAGCGCATTCTTTTCACGCATGCGCACCACGGGTAATTGGATATCAAGTTGGGCAAAACAGCGGGTGATAAAATGGTAGGTAAGAATAAAATTGAGAAACCGGGTCAGTTCTTAAGCCCCTTTAAACAAGTCCGAGAGCCGCTAACCGCTGTCAGTTCATCTTACGGAGAGACACCGACACGGGGGCTCGGAGTGTCCTCAGCCAAGTGTCGCATTGTCAGGGTGATGTGTGTCGGGACTGAGAGGGAGATGGAAGGTCAGTTGTTGGTATTTTGAGAGACCCGGACACTTGCAGCACGTACCTTTCCCTTTTTGGTAGCTCGCCTTTGCTGCTGCCCCGGGTCAGAAGAGAGCCTGCAGGTTCAAACGCCCCCCGCCCCCCCTCCCCTTCTCAGGAAAACTGGGTCGCCAAACACTGGCCTGTCACCGTAAATGCTGTTTGATCATCGGGTGGGTCAGGTTTGCAGCTCTGCAAAGATGTGCAATCTCCTCGGTGACCGTCCAAATGAAATTAAAACGACGCGGTGCTTTTGTGAATTAAGGGAACCGTGGCTTTATATTAGTGCAAGTGTTTTCACTTGCACTAATATAAAGATTTACTGTTGAACGCGAGGTATGAGTTTTACTTTTTCAATTCAGTCGTGACACGCGTTGTTTTAAGTATAACCCACATGCATTTTTTTTTCGTACAGATGATTCCAGGAAGTGGTTTGTAACCACGAGATTTAAATGGAAATTAAAGCCTTGCACTCCGCATTCAAATTCAAATGTTAAAAGCGTTTAGGGTGTTAGTATAAATGTTGATGTTCAGCCTCAGCTCCAGATGCTTCTCTATGCTGCTCATCGACCCAAGGCTGGATTATCACGCAGGCACTTGTTTCAGGGCCCCAGGACCTGACAGGGTCTTGAAGGTGTCATTGTTGTCTGTGATGGGCAATTCTTCATATGGTTATTTACTTATTTGGAAAACTAAAATATGCACCACGAAAGAACATGTGAAAATCTAGCATTAATACTTTTAATATTGCAGTTTATATTGTGACTACATAATGCACATTTTCTAAACAAAAAATAAACATCAAAATTAACCATAGCACAGCAAACCTGGTGTAAGCGACACACCTGTGTGTGTGTGTGTGTGTGTGTGTGTGTGTGTGTGTGTGTGTGTGTATGTGTCTGTGTGGTTTAATAGAGGGACACAGCTTGTTTTTATCCTTACAGTTTACTCCAGCTCTGTGTTTACCTGTGTATCTTCTTGCTATACAGCACAAGTTGAAGTCATCGCAGAAGGACAAGGTTCGGCAGTTCATGTCCTTCACTCAGGCCGGGGAGAGGACAGCCGTGTACTGCCTGACACAGAATGACTGGAAACTAGAAGTCGCCACAGACAACTACTTCCAAAACCCAGACCTCTACTACAAAGAATCCATGAAAACCTCAGTGGATCGTAAGAAGCTGGAGCAGCTTTACAACAGATACAAAGGCAAGTTTCAAAACGTTTCAAAACTAGCATTAATATCAGCGACGGATTACTTTGTCATCTGTGTTAATATTGTGTATTGTTTTGCTCACTCTTCCTTGAAGACCCCCAGGATGAGAATAAGATAGGCATCGATGGGATCCAGCAATTCTGTGATGATTTGACCCTGGACCCAGCTAGCATGAGCATACTTGTGGTGGCGTGGAAGTTCAGGGCAGCCACACAGTGCGAGTTCAGCAGGAAGGAGTTCCTGGATGGCATGTCTGAGCTAGGGTGAGCAACAGTGACACTGAAAGAGATGTTACTGCATTTTTGTGGCAGCGGCTAGAAAACAGTGTTATTGACAGTGTTTATTATGGTGAGTAAATAAAACAGTAAGAAATTGTAAAAGCTTTGTGTATAGCTGTTGCTTGTTTCTATTAACATTAGATTTTGAAACTCAAATTACACCTTCTGTTAAATGAGTCATAGAAAAATGTAAAGTGTTGTTGGGTAATATTCTCGTGCAGTTCACTACAACTCACAATAACAACAATTTGGAAGTCTGATTTGTTGTCCTTACTGTCTACTCCAGCTGTGACAGTCCCGAAAAGCTCAAGGCAATCCTTCCCAGACTAGAGCAGGAGCTGAAAGACACAGGGAAGTTTAAAGACTTCTACCAGTTTACCTTCAATTTTGCCAAGAACCCCGGCCAAAAAGGTTTAGGTGAGCCAGAATTTTGGCTTTTATAGAAAAATATGCTGCTGTTTTCAAAGGCTCACCTGTATTTTAATCAAAAATACCACATCACATTCGAACCATAAAATTTATTTACTTTCTACCCTAGACCTAGAGATGGCTGTGGCATACTGGAATCTAGTTCTCACAGGTCGCTTCAAATTCTTGGATCTCTGGAACCGGTTCCTGATGGTAAATGAGGAAATATTTGTTCTTGTAATGAGGCTTTGTTTTTTCTTAATTTTTTTTAATGCCTGTGTGTGTTAGCATTATATATAAAGTTTATGAAGAGATCTCAACATTTTAACCGTGTTTTATCCACTTTGTTTACATATACAAAGGCTTGAAAACTTGAAACAAACTTCCAGTTTCATGCTGTGCTGTGATACATAAACCTCATCCCGAAAAATGACCACAGAGTTTAAGCAACACAACTCCACCAGTGTCAACAATTAAGTTATATTAACTTTCATATAGGTAGTATGTTTTATAATGTTCCCCCTTTCCTGTTATTGTGCTTCATTCAGGAGCATCACAAGCGGTCAATTCCCAAGGACACATGGAACCTCCTCTTGGACTTTGGCAACATGATTGCAGATGACATGTCCAACTACGACGAGGAAGGTGAGCTTATGAAGGACTCTGGCAAAAAGACAATCTATCTTGAAAGCACATCAGTGGTCACATTTAAATTCGATCTGACAATTAAATTCAGAATAACCCTAATTATATCATATAAAGGCAAATGTTATGTTCATACCCGACACTGATTGATTCAGTCAGAGTGACTTGCATGAATGTGATCTCTAATATGTTAAACTGATATTACCTTCACCTGTTCCACCAGCTTGGTTTAACTTACACATAGCCAAGTGCATCATTTTCACTGGAGATAAGGGGGATATCAACAGACAAGCCACTCTCTAATCAGGCCTGGAAAAAGTCCCACAGCCCATCTTCTTTTTTTGTGTTGACAAAAAAATTAGAGCTCTTTTTTATTTGCACATAATTCAACTAGATGGAGCTGCTGGAAATGATCATCAGTCAAAGATAATAGTTTCTTTACTTAAAAGATTCATCGTAAACACTGGAAATGGTAGTTTGGAGGTTTTGTATTCATCATAATATAAAAAAACTACACTGCCTCTATCAAGGACATTCTAGGTGAATATTTACTTGGTATTTTTGTGTTATGACATTCTGGAAAACAAGTTAATCATAATATATAATTTACTAGATGAGATAATCTGTACAAACTAGCACATTTTCATTCTTTTAAAAGTTGTTTTCTCGTGGTATAGTCTGAAGAAGCACAGTAGAATAGAGTCGCCCTCAGGGCAGTAGGGCTTATTGGTGAATGATCTGGCATGTGAATACTGCTTTGATGAATTAAGTAATTGTGTTCAATGATATCTACGTGTAACTAATATCCTGTTTTTGTTTTTTGTTTGTTTGTTTGTTTTTTTTTCCCTCTCTCTCCTCAGGTGCATGGCCTGTCCTCATAGATGACTTTGTGGAGTTTGCCCGGCCGATTGTGATGGGGAGTAAACGCAATATGACATAGTGTTCGTCCCAGCTTCGTGCAAGGGATGGAGTTTGTGTTTCTTCCAATTTTCTTTCTTTTTCTTTTTTTTTCCTTGAATGAGATTTTTTTTATACAAATGAGCCAAAAAGAGACTACTTCTCAATAAGCCTGTCTGCAGCTTGTTGTTAAGATTCTTCTTCCAACTGCATAAGATGCCTTGGTCGGGCAGTGACCTGGAAAACCAGTGGAAAGTCGAAAGAAGGAAGGAAATCAACAGGAGAGAGATGTTTTGTTTTTTTTTTGCTGGCAAGGACAGACTTTGTAATTGCAATATGAAAAAAATGGGTACCCTAAAACTCATGGGCTAATCACCAGTGGGTGTGGCTTCAAACTGCTGCTGTGGACATGGCTCACTAACCTGCACCCTTGGCACAATGAGGGGTGACAGTAAGAGCGAGCTTTCAGCACATGCAGAGGATTAAGTTATAGATGCAGTAGAAGGTGGCCTCTTTGTCTATTGTGAATGGAGCCATGTGCTGAAATCTGCATGTTTTTTTCAGCTAGTTTGAAGCAGAGGAGGAAAAAAGTAATCTACATTATTTTCACTTTGATTGTGAATGTGTAGCTCTCTAACAATCACTGAGAGTGAAGAATAAGCGTGCTTGCTTGTTATTGTATGTTTGTTTGAGTGTGTGTGAGTGTGTTTTGGGGGGGTGTTAAAACATATTGCCTCTTTTACAAGACAATGCTAAATATTTTCATTTGGTTTTATTAATATAAGAAGCTACCATGAACAAAACATTCAGATCCACATTTTGTATTCAGACAGGGTTGGACAGAGCAGCATGCTTTGAGCTCAGCACCAGCAGAATTGCTCCTGTTACAGTTGTAAAATACTGTATGCATAGAAATAAGTATAGATTCAGTTTTAGAGGAAACAAAAATGTATATCTGAAAAAACAGCTGATGACATTTATAATCATGATTATAACATAAGAAGCATTTACAGTAGGGTCCTCATTTTTGAAATGCTGTTATATTACATTTGTTAGTTTGAGTTTCCTTAGCTTTGCAGTGTGTAAACTGCTGTACACAAAGAGAAACTGACTGGCACGTTGACTGTTTTTTTTTATTATCCAGGTGATGATGATTTGCCAACTCCACAAACCGCACTGATTTACACTTTTACTGTTGTTTTATTTTTATTTTTTGTATCTGGCAGCACCGTATACAGCTCCAGAGCTACAGGAGACAGCTACACGACAGTAGATTTCTTGCACACCAGACTTTTCAAAATGAACATCTACATCCCAGCTAAGAGTATTTTAACTGTCTGTTTACACTGCTTGAGGCCTTTAGTCTTTTCATGTGTTAGCAATTGTTGGGCAATGGTTACTACAGAACTACGCGAGTTTGTGCTGCCATCTATGGGTGACTGTGAAGTATAGTATTTCTCAATGTACTATAGTCCAATGCTAAATCATTGGTGGATGTGGTCACAAGTATATGAGAACACCTGACCAAATCCAGCTGTAATGATAGATGTGATCAGGAGACTAGGGCCTTTTAACCCATGCAGGTCAGTGCAGCAATGATTTTCCACCGTATGAGATTTACTGTTGCTTGTAATGTGCAACTATAAACACTAATCAACTCTGTATGCTAAATGCATCCCCCTTTTTGTGGCTAAAGAGTGTGACAGAAGGTAGAGCTCAGGTACCAGGTGACCTCTTATACTTGCATCAGTGTTAGCCCTGCTCTCTGTTCTAAACAGCGACAAGCTACACTGATCTTGTTCTGCCAATTGTTGTTGTCACCGTGAAATAACGATGGATTATTTCCCTCGGTGTTATTATTATTTTATTAGTTTTTATTAGGTTGACAAACTTAAAGTTCTCATATTTATGTAAGCATAAGTAAGTGTTATCTTGCGGTGGTGTACATGAATGTGGATTTACAGAAATTGAGGCAAATCAGGATAGAAGTTCATCGCAGTTTCTGTCCCAGGTTGATAGGTGGCAAAGAAATCAGCTTCATGATGCCTGTAAAACAGTGTAGGAGCTGGTAAATGCATCATGCTGTTTATCTGTGTAGCTAAACAAGGTAGATATATGTTGGTTTAATGATGTATATGAACTCTCAGCACTGTCAGAAGTTGTGTGCAACCCTATGGTGAAGAAAGCGAAGTTGCTGCGAATGCTCTTCCCAGTCGATCCTTGTTTGACTTCATGATCTGATGGTGTCTGTGGTTCAGGAGCAAGAAAATGTGACATTCAGTATTCAGTACGCTAATATGGTACATATGAGACATTTTTATTTGTCAAATGTGTGGTCAACTGTTTAGTCACGCAGATCATTCTTATCAAAACAGTATTATTTTTGCCACCAAGAAAACAGGTATTTATGGAATATTATGTTTTATCACAGAAGCGTACCATAACATTGTTTTCTTTAAAAAAAAAAAAAAGTTGTTAATAAAGCATGTTGTTTTTAACGGTCTTGTAAAAGATGTACCTGTGTCCACCAAGTACAGCAGTGACTTCTGACAATTTGTTGTGTTGTCAGTCAGGAATTGATCTGGCAGATAGTTTAAAATAATGAATGCATGCGTAATGTTGTGCTAGGATAAGTATCCTGATAACAATGATTTCATGAACTCAATATGACACATGTCACAGTATGGGAAATTTTTAGTTTAAATATACAGCCTGATCTTCAGTTTGAAGATGTGTGTGATATGCTTCATCAAACAAAGGTCTATACTGGTGTTAAACAAAAACTTCAGCTCATTTTGTTTTTATTTACTTTGGAATAATGAATTTGGTTTGGAAATCAGTATTTTTACAGTATTGTAAAATTGCTCTGATACAACTAAAAGTTCAAAATGGTTATTGAGTGTGTTTATATACAAAACTTGATGCAGAAGTTTTTCAGTGCAGGCCATTGAGT
>CM076648.1:16453002-16796802 GCA_038496675.1 Rachycentron canadum
GTGTGTGTGTGTGTGTGTGTGTGTGTGTGTGTGTGTGTGTGTGTGTGTGTGTGTGTGTGTGTGTGTGTGTGTGTGTGTGTGTGTGTGTGTGTGTGTGTAAAATGCCGGCTTGGTAACAGTTGTCCCTTATCAGGTTGCATTCCTGCCACATATCATCATCATTATTGGCTCTTCTGGTAATACCTTGTCTACTGTTACTGCATATGTTTAGTTCTATATTCACCAGCAGACAAATGGGCAAGTGAAAGGTTTTCAAAAGGAATAACAGTTTTGTGTAATTTGCATGTACCCAAAAAAGGGGTAAAACCATGGCACCAGGTGAGGATAAGGGTTGAGGGAAGTGAGTGGGAGAGTAATTCTTGGACACAGTGTTCATGCCTGGAGGGTAGATTAGCTGATGGCAGTGCAGGGGATGATTCATAAAAAAGTTTAAAATAGTGAGGTAAGGATCAGAGAGGCTCATTGAGTGGGGTGGGTGGGACGATTCCCCCATTCTTACCCTCCTCTCATGGGGCGGGTGGGATGTCAACAAGGTCCAGCACCAGCTGACAAGCTTGTGCTCCAGCCCAGCAGCACATTAGCATCTCTTTTAGTGCGCCCCACCCACCCCTCCACCCCCCATAAGCCCATCACATCCAGCCATCCAGCTTTTAGGAGTTGGGGACATGGGGATTTCCTTTTTAGGAGACACCTGATCACAGCTGAACTCGCCGCTGCCCAACACAAAGAAGCTGTGGCTGATAACGTGATGCTTTTTTGTGTGTTTCCACCCCTGATATTGAGTGTGAGATGAGGAACTAGAGGAGAGAGTGAGGAGGCGGTAAAGCTATTATGTAGAAGAGACTGAGGTCTGTGGTTTCACATCAAGTGGCTATTTTACCAAAATTGTGAGAGGTGGAGAGGCTGTTACAAGTTTTTCAGGATGTTTTGAGGCAAGAGAGTTTGTACCATTTTAGTGTTCTGTGACTGAGTCTGTCGAGGTGGTGAGTTCAGATCGCTTGTGCCAGAAGCCATCTCAGTCCCAGAGGAGCTGCAACAGCTTCATTTTTTTCCCCGTGATTAGCCCAGCAAGCCAACGTGAGCAGAGCCCAGTGTCATGGAGAAATTCAAGGCAGCCATGGTTCTGGGTGCTGTTGGTGATGCCTTGGGCTACAGAAAGGGCCGGTGGGAAGGCTGCACATCAGGCAAGAAAATCCAGGAGGAGCTTGCCTCTCTGGGGGGACTCGGAGCCCTAAAACTGGACCCGGATAACTGGCCCCTGAGTGATGCGGCGTTGATGCACATGACCACCGTAGAAGCACTTATAACAGGTAGATGTGGGGTAATGAAACGTGATTGTCTAAAGACAGAGAGCAGAAATAACTAATAAACTAATTTCCTACTACTTTTCCTACTTCCTACTAATTTTAAGATGTTTGTATTTTTTATATTCTTATTGTGTATATATATCTTGCCTCTACTCTGGTTCTACATATAACTACACACAAACAAAAAGCTATCTGTTCTGTAATTTATAACCACGACCTAATACACCCCTAAAATATAGATATAGTTTTTAATTCATTTAACTGAATTCCCTCATATGCCATCTGATGCCATGATGAGTGGCCAAGAATTGCCAGGACAGAAGAGTCTAAAATAGACTACTTTGGAAAAGCTGATCCTCAGCTCTCCTTTACTGAACAAAGGCAGGTCAGACTCCCCCATAATCTGCCAGTATCATGTTTGGACGCAGATTTGGCTAAAAGCCAATGACAGGGGTCCCGAGAAATGCTGATGACATCTTTTGAGATTAGGATGCCCTATTTAGCCACACTGCAGCGTGCCTGCAGACATACGCACCAGCCAGGCAAAAACATATGCAGTGGAATTAATGTTGTTAATGTAAACACTGACCTGGCTCTGTCAATCTCCTTTACCAGCACACAGAGTTACAGCATGTTGAAACGTTGACAACTAAGCATTTCTAACGGTTCAATAATTAGTCTATGAGGGGGCTTATTCAGTGTATTAATGCGTTGTCATCTGAGGAAGAAAATTAAACCACAAACACAACTTTTCTCTTATACTCTCCTCATTGACGATTTCAGGTCTCTCCTGCCTCACACTCTTTGTAATTGAAGCTGAATCATAGTCCAGTCAAGATGGTAAAAGTCCCTGTCGTTTATCAAGGCCCTAGACCACTAACTTGGGTGATGCTTCGTTGTCAACACGGGCTCTATCGCTCTCTCTCACACACACTAACAGACACACACATACAGTTCACACAATAACAAATTCCAGCAGGGTGGCTGTGGGCTCTGCTTGTGGATACCAGTTGACCTCATGGTGTGTAGAAGTGACTCCACTCGCTCCGCAAGCATGCTGGCCCTAATCTGTGGTGTGGCAGGCTGAGGCTAAACTTAGCCACAGCACCACTCATCTCGTCTTGCATGCCAGTCATGAATGTCTCTTTGTGTGTGTGTGTGTGTACATATATATATATATGTATATATATATATATGTGTGTGTGTATGTCCAGATTACTGGTGTCTGGAGGACCTATACCGAGAGCTTGTGCGTCTCTATGTTGAAGCCATGGTGTCTCTCCAGGGCAGAGCCCCTGATCCTGCCACAGTGGAAGGGTGTGTCCACCTCAAACCTCACAACTTCCTGCTCGCCTGGCACACACCCTTCAATGAAAAAGGTTATTGGAGACTTTACTAGATATTTTTTAGTTTGTAAATTCAACATAGAGTAACTGCAGTCTATGGAAATGTGTGTCTGATTGCATGCACGTGTCATTGTCCAGGGTCAGGGTTTGGTGCAGCTGCCAAGGCCATGTGTGTGGGTATGAGATACTGGCAGCCTGAGAGACTAGACAACCTGGTGGAGGTCAGCATTGAAATCGGCAGAATGACACACAACCACCCCACAGGTGCCTCTCTAAACTATTCTCACAAATCTAGCAACTACAGGCTGATTACTGTGCAGCTGAAAAATTATAAGGCGGTGGTGTCACTCTTCACTTCAGGCTTCCTCGGCTCCCTGACAACGGCACTGTTTGCGTCTTATGCGATCCAGGGGAAACCTCTTGTGACTTGGGGCCGTGAGCTCATAAAGGTCATCCCTCGTGCTGAGGAGTACTGCAAGAAGACCATACGACACATGGCAGGTTAGACTGTTTCTGTCTGTCTGTGCCTGAGATCAGCTGATGCAAGTAATATATGTATGTATGTGATTGTGCATTCCTTTGCAGAGTATCAGGAAAACTGGTTCTATTTTGAAGCCAAGTGGCAGTTTTACCTTGAGGAGAGAGAGATAGACAAGGAAGGGCAGAACAAACCTTTGTTCGCTGATCGCTATGATGCTGAGGAAACGGACAAGGTAAGTCCTGCTTCCCTGGCTCTCAAAACAAAAAACATGCATGGGTAAGCTCACCTTCAGATTTTTATTTAAACAGTGCACCTCTCTTCTATCTATTTCCTTGTCCATACAGATGTATAAACGCTGGAGTTCAGAGGGTCGTGCAGGCCGCAGAGGTCACGATTCCCCTATGATAGCATATGACGCCCTTCTGGCTGCAGGGAGGGATTGGACTGAACTGTGTAAACGAGCCATGTTCCATGGAGGTGAGATCTACAGCTTTCTGTACCTGCAAGACATTTAAACCAAAATTGAACACATGCCATTCTCACTGTGACATCTGTGAAAACTCTGTCGTTTCAGGTGAGAGTGAAGCCACAGGCCTGATCGCAGGTTGTCTGTATGGCCTCATGCACGGCCTAAGCCAGGTATCCCCGGGCCTATACCAGGATTTGGACAAAAGAGAGCGACTGGAAGAGCTTGGAGAGGCGCTTTACAAAGCAGCATCTGCAGAGAAATGCATTGACAAGTAATCCTGATCTTCACTGGCCTGAACCCTACTGGCTATCAGCGGAACTGCACATGACTCTATAACTGCTTCACTGTCCCACACTACCCTCTAGTCCTCCTTGGCAGTGTCTCAATAGTCTAAGTGGCTTCCTGTTCTATTGTCACTCATCTCGCCTTCTCCACTATCCACAGATCTGACATGAATGCTTTCTGCTAGATCATCTTTCTGTATCAATCAGTTTATAACACAGTTTGACTTTAAGGCTAATGCTCCAACGACTTGTTGCTCTTAAATGTAAATGACAGAACTGTGAGGAAAAGGCAAGGCAAGGCAATTTTATTTGTATAGCCCATTTCTACAGTTTGTCTCAAAGGGCTTTACATAGCATTATAACAACATCCTCTGCCCTTAGCCCCTTACATCGACTGAGGAAAACATTTTTTTTGACTGTAAGATATTTAGTTAACCAAGAGGATGATTTCCTCCTGACCTTTTTCTTCTAAAAGCTAACCTGTATTAACAATAAAGCTCAAAGTTATATTGTATTGCGGCATAATTCATTAAAATTGGCATTAAATTTTGTGCAGTCGTCGTCTACTTTGGGTTTTGACAAAACCTAATTGATTTTAAAATCTCAACATGAACAGGAGGCTTAGTGTTTCCCTCTATTATCTAAAAATATTAACTAAATCTAAGGTGTCTGATAAATGAATAGTGTTAGATCTAGATACAACCTATCTTTAGCTTATCAGTGTGTGAGATTAGGTTGACATTATGAAATTATTTTAATGTTGTCTATTTATTACAATTTATACTGTAATGGTCTTGTCAGGTACAGTGTACCATATTGTGAAAGCACCATTACATGGTGAATATTAGTTAATATGACTGATTATTTGATATGAATTAAAATGGACTCATATCGTGCATGAAGTGCCTGTCTCTATATCTTAACTGCATAAATTATTTTGACGGATAGCTTCTTAATCTTCTACCAGATCTCCTCTTCTTGTTTCCCAACTATCTTCTAAAATCCCTTGAACTAACCACCTATAACAAGTTCACACACTGCTACGACACCTACCAAGCCTCCTTTGCTGTTGGGGTGGTATGACAACTGGTATATCCAGTTCAAGTAGAAGTACTGTTTATTGACTCAAATGTCTAATGAAGACTAATAGGCAAATGTTCAAAACTGCTTTTCTAAGTAACAGTGCCATATGGCCATTGTGAAAGGCCATATTCACTGTGCTCCAAAAACTAATCCTTGTCCAGTTCGATTATGATGGTGCGATCAGTTTCATAAAAAGAAACGTGGCTTCAGGGATTAAGTTTTGCATTTCCTCTATTCTCCATAGACCAGATTCTTGGAACACCAGTATCAGCCCTGATCCCAGTATGTTGAGGAAGTTGGTTAGAGATCGAAACTGCCATCCAGTGCTCCGAGGGATTCTTGAGAGTCTCCTGCATTACTTAACACAGCATCTGCCCAAGTGGTCCACCAGGAAAAGAAACCTGGAGCAGCCGGGGTCTGGTATTGTCGCAGAAAGAAACACAAGAATTGAAGATTATCCTGATCAGAGAAATGAGACTTTAATCAAGCAGACTCAACTTCAGAGAATTTGCACTAAGGTTCAGCTCCCTGAGGAGCATCAAACAGCGCAGGGGAATACTGCTGAGACTAGTCCCAAGATTGTTGAAAACTGCTGGTTGAAGCCACAAAAAGACAGATTGTCAAGGAAGAATGGAGAAGATCCAAGAGCAGGAGACTTAATACCCCGGCGCCTTACCACATTTCAGCTCCTCCAATCTAAGTTTTTAAGGTCAACACCCAAACCTCCCATCACCCACCAAAGGGAGGTGGGAACTCTGTCCTGTGGCAGAGGAGTGGCAGGTAAGGTCAACCACAGGCAAGACAGCAAGCATGACATGCACAAGAAGGAGAGAGCTAAAAGAGAACAAGGACTGAAGAGAGGAGGAAATGTGAAGAATATGGTGGCCAAGTTTGCCATGTCAGAGCAGAAAGAAATGGGAATGAACATGGTAACGAAACAGACAATCAACCCAAAACTTATTGGGAAGGGATTCCTCTTGACTTCCTTAATGGAGAGGTTTGAGACCATGGCTACTGTATGCAAAGAAAGTGATTTGAAATATTCACATAAAAGTACTTCTGGAGGGGTTAAGGTGACAAGTAGTACAAAAGAGAAAGTAGCTTGTCATGAAAAATGGCAACAACAGATGGTAGATCAAACAGTCCCCAAACAAAACCAACACAAGCTAATGAAAAGTAAATCTGTTGGAGAGCAGATAAAAAGAAATCAAATTACAAATAAGCAAGAACAAAGACCTGAACAGACAGCAGATGTTTTAACAAACTCAAACCTGAAGGAAAAAAATAATTTAAAAGCACAGCAAATGGTACAAATGGGGCACCAGCCTTCAGATCAAAAGACTGACCGTCATTGTTCATTAAAACATATAGATGATAATAAGTTTAAGGGTTGCAGGTTAGGGGACTATGGTAAAATTCAAACCACAGTAGGTAAAACTCAGCGTATCACAGACAGTCTAAAATATGGATGTCCAGAGCTGCTCTGTTTAACTTCTGTCACAGAGTGGTCACCACCAGAACCATACAGGCTTTTTCCTCTGGTGGAGGCTCCATTGAACTGGCATCTAGCAACCATCATGACCTACTCCACTGTGTGGGCCACATGTGTAGATTCCTCTCCTAAACAATATTTGCGAGAAACCAAACCTGACACTTCAAAAAAGATATCAAATGGGAAGGGAGACTGTTCTTATGGAGCGTTAATTGAGTCATCTCTAGATGAACCCTCCACTACAGTATCTCGAAGCACTGTAAAACCCCAAATGGAAGGATTTTCAACAAACAAAGGCCATGACCCCATAGAGAACCAAGCAGTGGAAGACTCAACAGTGACTATTCAAAGAAGGTTGCCCAAGTATGTCATTCCACGTGTCTACAGGCTTGATTGTCAACAAGGTCCTCATCAGACTGACCCCTATCAACCAGCATCAGACCAAGAAACAATAACTCCTCTGGCTGCAGTTCAACCAATGCAATTTGATAATTCTATGACGGCTTTGAACACTGCGTCAATGAAAATGGAAATGTTTCAAGACGATGATACGTGTTCTCCTAATGACCTCAAGCCTCACATAACAACAAAAAAGAAACCGACGCAGGCTAAACCACAAGGAAATGACATTGAGACCAGAGAGAAAAAAGAAGATGCAACACGAATGGACATAAAAAATGCTAATACGAAGCAAAGTTTTAGACTTTTTGAAGACACTGCCAATAAGGCTGCATTTGAGGACAGAGGAACCTTTGCTGTAACATTACCTGAGATTAAACCTGAGAGAGACAAGCCAAAACAGAAGCCAAAGTATACAACAATCAACTATGGGGATCCTTCAGTCAAACAAACATACAAACCCAAAATCATACGTTTTACAGATACCTTCACTTTTTAGGTTGATACCAATAGACGGATGCGAATGCACAATCTCTGTCAGTGTTTGCCGGTCAAACACTGTTTCCTTACTTTTGTAGTAACACTGATAACCTTCAAATGACCTACAGCAGTTAGAATCAAGGTCGATTAGTTGCAAACATCATTGTCAACAAGATAACCGTTTTTGTCTCTTCAAAAGCCAGTATGCACATATGAATCATCATCTTTTCAACTTGCAGGACATGAAAGGATTCAACACTGTAATCACAGTAGGCTGCCAGAAATTAGGGATAAACAAGTAGTGCACAAATATTCACACTGCATTCGCATAGCTGGGCACCGGCTAACTAATTGGACTTTAAATAGCATTTCATTTTGAAGCTATAAATTAATTTAATGCAGTATAAACTTATGTTACTTTAATTATTTGTGTGACGTACACTGCTCAAGTTTGGCTATATGTCATAAATCTCTAAATATTTTACAGAATCTTTAATGCAAGAGTCCTTTTCTTTACCTGCCACTATTAAGTTACAACATAGTATTATATTTGAATTAATGTATTGTGCATTTAAAAAAAAATAAACCTATCAAAGCTATAAATGCACACTTTTCATTTTCAATTCATTATTGCCACAGTGTAATATGATCATTTTACTGGATTTGCTAATCATGAATTGATCAATCAATTATTCTGTAAAAGTAAATTTTTTTTTAATTTTTTTCAAACTAACTGCTGTGTATATGAATTGCTTTCTCTGCAAATGGCCAAATGGTCATAATGTTGGCAAAGTTATTTACCAAGAAGCAAAGGGGGGTTTTGTTCATGATCTTCAGCCCAGATGAATAAAAACATGCTTTAACACTTAATGGACGATTAGGAATGGGTAAGATGACCTTGTCTGCCTGTGAAACAGAATCTAGCACATAGTTAAACAGAATAACAGTGTGTCTAAAAAGCATCGAGCGACAAATGCTTGGAACAGTTCAGTGGTTACATGGCAATGCCAAACATGTCAGAGGTTGGAAGTTCATCCAATTCACAGTTCCAACCCTGCCCGGCAGCAGAATTACACCACTGCAGAAATATGAGTCTTACTTTCAGTTTAGCCTGGTATTTTGGTCTGGTATAGAGGATAAAACCTTGAGGCCTACATGAGCCATCATCTGTCCATCCAGAGGCTTATCCTGATAAAGAACATGGGGTTGTTATTGGATCTCTATGTGTGTATATAGGGCAGAAACTCTAATTTTAAGTAATTTTATTTAGGCTGGACTAAGCATGACTTTCTACAAATGTTGCAATTTTCTGTCTTTATACATACACCTCACAGTTGACTCTATTTCACTATTATAATTGTATTACTTAAAACCAAAATATGTATTTCTTAGTGTTATTTGGTGACTGGTGCCTTTAGCTTGATGACAGCACTGGGAGTGTCTGCAGCTCTGCTCCACATTCTCCCATTAGCTCATAATCAAATTAAAAACTGCTGACTTCTTTTTGATACTCTTTACCATTTCCAGTAAGACTAAGGTTTTCCATTCTTACTTGTGCAAAACTTTTACGTATTTTTGACATATACAATACATGTTTGATATAATGATAATATTTCAAGAAAAAAAAATTAATTCATTCATATGTTTCCCTCAATGTGCAACTATGCAGATCCTGGGACAGGACAGTAAGAACATAAAGTAAACTGAGGAAGGAACATTGTTATTATTATTTAAAATCTGTTATGTGCACGCCTTCTAGGATTTTCGAGGACTGTGGGAGCCTTAAATTACACACGCAGCAGATATATTTAAATCCAGGTGTATTTTAATGGACCTGGAGAGGCAGCCTTACAGATACCCGTATTTACCTGTGCTACGTGGCTGTACCGAAGAGGGCGCGGCCACTTTCTATTTTGCTGCCTTTACGTGTTATCGGACATGCCAACATCATTAGGTGCAAATAGGGCAGCCAGAGAATTTTATAATCAAGGTTTTGCCAATCAAAGCTATAGGTTGTATCTGTGTAAACAGTGGACATTAATGAAATATATAAAACAAATATTGGACGTTTTCACATAATAATCTGCAAGAAATATTTCTCCTCAATGTTGCAGTCACTTAGTGTATAGTCAAATAAGTCGTGGACATTTATTACTGAGCATATGTGTTATTATTTATCATGGCTCAAAGTCCTTTATCTCCTCTACTGTTAGCCCTCTCATATTTCATTGCACTTATGCTCACAAGTTCAGTCACAGTGAATGTTTCAATCTTTGTGTGTGAGTGTGTATCTGTTAGGATTTACACATATAGATATTTTAAAGCTATAGGTAAAGTCAAATTTAATTAATCTGAATTTGAAAAACAGTTCACAGTGAAACAGTAGATGTTAAAGATAACTTTGGCTAAGGTTAAGGTTGGGTTGAAGTTAAGATAATAGATTTTACCAGCTTTAACACTTCACTGTCCGTGTTCAACTTCAGTGTCATTTTCCAACCATATGCATCTAAACATACAGATCTAAACAAAGTGAAGAGCGGAAGAGTCACCAAACATGTATACAAACTAATAAGTACAAAACTAAATAATTGTCAGCTACTAACAGGTACAAACACCACACACCCTTCAGTGTTAGAGCGTCAGCAGCTTGCTCATTTAATTATTTACTTTCTTTCTCGCTCACTCACAAGAAATGAGTGGTGGCTTCAATACAGGATTACTTGTAAATTCATTGCAGTCCATGTAATGGATATGAACCTCTGTCTGTCGAGAGGGTTTGAGTTGAGATTATCCTGATTCATTTAAAACCACTGCAGCTCGAATTATTTTTTTCTATCTAAAGCCTCGTGAATGCACCATAAAGCACACGTCGCTATCCCAGGAGAGCTGTGATGTCGGATGTTGGGTCAGTCATTTGAAAGCACCATTAGGTCTGATTGACGTGTGTGTCCCGGGGCAAACGTCATGAGTCCGAAATCCTCCATGGAGTAGTCCGGGCGAGAGCAGAGCAGTCGGAGTGACTGGGAGTCCTCGGATTTACACTGGGCAGCAGTGAACCTCCTCGTGGTTGTTTTATGTCTTGGTACCAGAGCTACGGTCAGTCTACGGGACAGTCTGGCGCTTCCCGAGGAGAGAGGGGGCCCAGCAGCAGCAGGTGCGTGTGGATAGCGATAAAACTCAGCAAACTCACACTATCTCCATGCGGCTTGGACAACAGTGGATCGACAACATATTTGAGCTAAAACGAGCTCTTGGCTTGGAGGAAAAAAAAAAATCTTAAACGAGAATAGCATGTTAATCCCACGGTGTGTGGGGGGAAGCAGCAGCAGCGTCTCGTCCCCTTTCTCTGCACGCGAACATGAGGCACGTGAACGTTTGCTCACCTCAACTTAAACGGTGACTTCGAGTTTCATGCTCGTTGTAAACTTTTGCTCTGGTTTTTGGAGGGAAACGACACCGCGGATACATGTTGAGACCCTAGCGCCGATTTTCAGGACATCACCGCAGAAGAGGAGGCGATGGAGAGGAAGAACAAGGCGACAAACCGGACCCGCTCCGCCGACGGCAGAGCCAAAGACAGGGTGGACAGGTAACGTTAGCTAACGTAACGGTTGACTCAAACGGCTGAGACGTTTCAAGCCAGATTTTATTAATTAGTTGATAAAGTCAACAGTACTTTTTTTTTTTTTTTAACCAGTTTTACTGGATAAGTAAGCGCTGAAGCGGGCGGTTGTTCTGGATAATATAAGCAGCATCGTTAGCTAACTAAGTTGTAGTTTGTTATTTGAACCGTTACAGTAACTTCTACAAAATCGTGTGCTACAATTTTTATTCAACTTATCGCGATAACTGTTTATCAGGTTGTTTGTTTTTCCAATTAAATGTGAATTTTAATGTCATGCGAAAGTTGTTGATTATTGCTTGATTAACCACAATATATTTGGTCATTGTATTTTTACTCGGGCACCAAAAACCAACCAGTGCTCTAAAGCTGAAACGATGAGTTTCGCCTCTTTAGTTCACTGACAGAAATGAATGCTATCAAACCTTATAACTCTGTGTTTTCAGTCTAAGTAAAATGCAAAGGAAAAAAAAATCTTGTCCTAGCTTCTTAATTGTGTGTGTTTTCCAGTTTTCTATGATAGTTAACTCGGCATCTTTTCTTAGAGTGAACTCTTTGCTTTTTTGATGCAATTTGAATAAGTTAACTTGTGTTACAAGGAATAATGACACACATTTTAATTATTAGAGTAAATAACTGAAAGATTGGTTGGAAGGTTGCAGCCTTGCAGTTTTCTTAAAATGGAATAAAACAAAATTTCCTAATGTTTTCTGCGTGTTGACTCGAGACACTTTGCAGCAAAGGGCCACGATATAAACTAAAGCAAAAAAACCCTTAAAACCAGGGTCACAGGATGAAGGATGAGCAACTGGTCATAGTAGATGGAGTAGACCTGGAGGTATGGGGGCCCCAAGTGTGTGGGTTCACTGGGCAGTTGCCAACTTTGCCTGGTTGGTAATCCACCCTTGGACAGACTGCATCTCAGAGGGTTGAATGGATGGCAGTGATAAATAGTCTGATTTAGAGTCTTATTCCTTCTGTAGGAGTTTTACACTCACCTGCTGATGTTTACTCATTACAAAATTTTGTTACAGTCTCATTCTAAATCCTACATTTATAATTTTTTGTTGTCATTTTAGTGAGGTGTTGATTGAACTTAATGGATCATTTTAAAGCTTCAAAGCATTTGTGGTTCTGTTGAATTTTACAGGTATTTCTAATATTTTGTCCAGCACATGCATATAAATTAGGACAGGTCAGATTAAACACCTCCAAGTATAGCAGTTTTTCTCCACTTTTTATATTAAAAAGGGTAATTAAAATTTTAGAAATAACCATAATACATTTAAATCTGCTCCCCTCTAAACCTGTTTCACTGAAAACTGAACATTACAGCCCACGTGAACGTTAGACTTCTTGCAGGGCAGTTGTATAAGACTTTTATCTAGGTGTCTTTAATAAACTGGCAACTGAAGGTATATTAGACCTCAGTGGAATTGCACTTAAAATAGTGCCATTAATCCACAATTATATGTATGTAGACATAAGATGAAGCATCCTGGCTTTTTTGTAGAAGTGTGAAATGGATATCTGACTCTTCGGTGTGTTAAATAATTATTTTCAATGAAAAGGAGGGCTGTTGCACTGTTCAAACAAATGGTGATAACCCAAACCAAACACCTGAAATCAGGTGCCACATTCACAAACGCCACACTGAAACATCCACCATGTACCCTTGCTTTTGTTTTGCCAACAAGGATGTTCCTTGATGACAACATGTGGGGTACATGCTGTAAAGTCTGTTGCGCTTGAACATGTCGTATCCGACCACACTGCTGATCTGTAGGTGCATTTCTTCTGCTGGGATGACTTTGCTCTTGTGAAAGGGTTAAGCTGCAGGGAGATTATGGTGTTATATAAAGGCATTAGGATGAACCAACTACACCCACAACTTTTTCACCTGGAACCAGATTGTACATAAAGTTAATGTAAATACACATGCAACAGAAGATTGAGGTTTATAGTGCTATGATATGAATGCTTGGTAATTCCAATGACTGGTGATATACTGACTGAAAAGTCCTTTAAGGTGTTTCATGAGTTGTTAACCGTTCTTAACCTTGTGCGTTTTGGGCTAGGGTGGATCCATATGGCTTTGAGCGCTCAGAGGACTTTGATTATGACTCATATGAGGAGCTTATGTCTGAGTATCTAGTTGTGCTCACCCGACGGTCCATCAAATGGTCCAAACTACTGAAGGGCAAAAGCAAAGTGCAGAAGAATGTAAAATGTAAGTGTGAAAATTCAACACACATCTTCAAAGAGTGAATCTTGCATGAAAAAAATGGAGATTCAACTGAAGTCTTCCCTCTCTCCTTCAGTAAAGCGTTATGTGCGCAAGGGGATTCCTAATGAGCACCGGGCGCTGATCTGGATGGCTGCCAGTGGGGCTCAAGACCAGTTAGAGAAGAATCAAGGATACTACCAATCCCTGCTTGGAGCCCAGCACGACCCCAAACTGGTGGAGACCATCCGCACAGGTCAGGATGTGAACAGCTATAAGCCCTGACACACATCAGGCCAAGCTTAAAGAAATAGCATAGGCAAAGACAGAAAGCTATATTGCCTCATGTCTTCTTACAACTTGAAGCTTTACCTAACCCCTGATCAGGGGGAATAACTGTTTCTAGTCCACTGTAAAGTTTGTTTTGCATTGACAGCTTTCGTATTTTGCAAACGAGACAATACAAGTTACATATGAAAAATAAGGAGAAACTCCATTAAATTAGTAAAATAAGAGATAAGATTTTTTTAACCTGTCAGGGATTTATTTTGCCATGACTGTCACTGTGGCTGATTCAGTTTGCTGAATTGGTTCAATGGTTACCCATGAATGCTGACTACAGCCAGTGGTGTAGGGCACACTACAACAGACTGACACGTAAGGCACAATCATGCAACAGCCCATACATAGAATGGAATTTGTGTGGTTTTGTGAGTCAGTGAAACTGCTATTCAACCAGACCAGCGTAACTGCTGTTTGTGTGAGGTAGTACATTCAGAACAGAAAAATTTATGTCAAAATAACACAAGGGATGAGGATGCATTCTTTTAGGTACTGGTGAAATGATAAAAGACAGTACAGTTAGGCCAATTAGAGTAATAGATACAAAGGTTTTAAAGGTGCACAGTGGATTTTCATACTATAAGGAAATCATTTTTGTTTTTACAGCTTTATCACAACAACAATTCATCCCTTATGGGTAAAAATGGTAAAATTATCTTTCTCCCTGAACTAAAGTATGGGCCCTGGGAGCAGAAAGAATTTTAGTGTCCCCACATAAACTCAGAGCAGGCAAGTCCCTGGTTTGGCCTCTTTGCTATGTATCATTCCCCCTCTCTCTGTCATTTCATGCCCTGCCTCTTTTTGTCACATCTAATAAAGGTGTAAAAGGCCAGAAAAATAACTCCATTGTTATATTTGCTGCCAAAGCCACTATAGTTGATTTTCAAATTAGCGTACCAACATAATCTAAACAGCACAGAGCACTGATGAGTCCATGTGGTCTCTTTCTTTCAGACCTGAACAGAACATTTCCAGACAATATCCAGTTCCGCAAGACCTCGAGTCCATGTCTACAGAAAGTTCTGTACAATGTGCTGCTGGCTTATGGTCACCACAATCCAGCCGTGGGTTACTGCCAGGTATTCATGCCTAAAATGGATTTTGGCCATGGATACTTAAGTTGAAAAGTGTTACTGGGACTAATTTTTGGTGTTATCAGTGACCTTGTGTGTTTTTTGTACTTTATGACTGAAAAGCCCTGATGTGTTGAGTTCATTATTGTTGTGGATTATTGGATAACAAAATGTCCTCAAAATTGACAAGTTGAGAATGCAAAAAGAGGACACTCGTGTTAAGGTTTATATATCCAAGACAGTATGCTTGCATCAGTGTCAGTTTGGTTTAGCCCAATGTTAATTATTAGCATTTGAAAGGCAAATTTCATTCACCAGAGCATATGCAGCCTGTTTTGCAATTCAGACAGACAGCAGGTCCGTGTAAATAGTTAAATCTCTTATGTAGCATAACTAGAACCCATTCATCTCTAATCATACTCATGTAGCCTATTTTTGTTTGAGTGGTTATTTGTCTCCTTATTTCAAGTTCAGTGCTGAGTGGGTGCTTTATTATAGAGCTCAACATGCTCTCTTCATGTGCAACCTGAGTGTTTTTTCTTTTGTCTTCAGGGGATGAACTTCATAGCTGGATATCTGCTTATCATCACAAAAGATGAAGAGAAATCCTTCTGGCTGATGGATGCACTACTCAGCAGAATATTACCAGGTGTGCGTGCGTGCGTGCGTGCACACCTTTTCACTGGGATAAGAATAATCTCATAAGAGGTCACATGGTCCATGTCTGTTGGTGGCTTAAGACCTACAACAAGTTTTCATTTGTAACCTACACTCACTTAAACAAGGGAATGTCACTATAAAATAGAAAACACTTGGTAGCTGCAGTTTGATTAAAATAGGGTTAGAATCACTGAAATTTATGTTTATTTGTTTGCAGTTCATTAAGTATAACTCATAATGATGTCTGTATGTTTGTGGTTACAGACTACTACAGTCCAGCCATGCTGGGGCTTAAGACGGATCAGGAGGTGTTGGGGGAGCTAGTAAAAATGAAAATCCCTAGAGTCTGGCAGACCATGGTAGATCATAACGTCATGTGGACCTTGGTGGTCTCCCGATGGTTCATCTGCCTGTACATAGACATCTTACCAGTAGAGGTGAGTGTCAAGACATCACTGCAATTGATCAAAGTTTCTTTATTAGGACATTTAAGGAAGCTTGATGACAGACTGACCCAGGAAGTCGAAGTACTTATTAAGTGGGATACATAAGTTGTGTGGTCACTTTCCCTTTATGTGAATGTATCTATATGTATGACAGCAACATCGTCCAACATACTACAAATTTCACTAAATCCACATGCTGTTTTTAATGGATTCAGCAAACTTCAGATAATTAAAAAAAAAAAAATAAATAAATAAAAAATAAAAATTGTATTCCTCCTTTTATTTGTTTGGGAATGGCCAGTCCGCTATATACAACAGTCCTGTTGCTGCTCTGCTGGCCTGAGAGAGTGTGTGAACTGCAATGTTAGCTCAGTCCAAACACATGCGGTACTTAACTTGAAGACTGCAGATGTTCTTGCTATTCCCTCAAGACTCACACTGTGGCCAACCAATATTAGTGGGTGGGACATGATTTTGTCTCTAATTTCCCACCAAGATGGATTCAATGTAACTGCTGCAGTCTCAGTTTTTTTCCTCTGCTAAGGAAATGCAAAATAGTGAAAGGGCGGACATATGGACAAGAACAAGTTCATTAGTTAACTGATTCAGTCAGTTGTATGATAATTATTTATTTTTCCCTCATCCTCTTCTTACTATGCAAAAAGCAATAACTTTGTGGAGCATTAGAGAATGAGTAAGTAAAATATCAGCCTAAAAACTGCAATGATGATCAACAGTATTTATGCATTTTCAGTAGATGACTTGCACTTGGATGTTAATGTCTCAGATCAGTCCTTTCACTATTACCATTATCTTTTTCACTTGCCTGCAGGCTAGACTTCTGTTCACACTGCAGGTAAAAAGTTATGTGCATCACAACACATTACACCTTTGTTGCCTATTTTTGCAGACCGTTCTGCGTATTTGGGATTGCCTGTTTTACGAGGGCTCGAAAATCCTTTTCCGTGTGGCTCTGACACTGATCCACCACAATGAGACTCTGATTCAACAAGCCCAGTCGCTGCCAGATGTCTGCCAAATCTTCAAGCAGATCACGCATGGACCATTTGTTGATGAATGCCACACTTTCATGCAGGTAATATGAGAACAGATAAATGAAATTCTAAACGTCCCTTGTGATTTGCTTTCTTTAATCCCATAATCCTTTTTCTTGCCCTCCTAGAAAATCTTCACTGAACCAGGGAGTCTCCCCATGGCAACCTTGACTAAGCTGCGGGCGTCATGTCAGTCTCGTATCATTGCAGAGGAGTCATGACCCAAACTGACTCGCCTGTTCAAACTTAATACACATTCCAGTGGGAGGAGTACCCAGCATTTTTTTTTTTTTTTTTTTAACCTGATGTCAATTCACAAAAACTACTTGATGTGGTTTATGTATTAATCATACGTTGAGACAGCCATACAAGCTCAATGTAAATATGATTGTTCTTAGTGACATTCCATTTGAAATTACCACGTAGTTGTGAACGAGTGTATATTTGATTTTGTTCAAATGTGGAATTAAGCACTTTACTCTGAAAAATCAGACGTTTAGAATAAATTGTGTTGTGCACAATGTTAAGACAGACCAGAGGAAAGTGCCTGCTGCATTTCACATCATACTGACAATTATAAAGACTAATAACTGAATGGATTGTCGACTGTCCAGACCATTCTGGGAAAACATGCTGTTGTAATCCAATGTGAATGTTGTTGATTTGATGCAGTTCATTCAAGTGCACTATGTTGAAGCAATATAAGCACAATTGAAAGGGCTAGTCTCTTTTTCTAATGATGGTGTGTAGAGTTTGTCTGACGTTTGGGTTTTGGGGCCCTTTAAACTACTGTAGTACACATATCAGATTTTGTTGCACTGGACAGAAATAACCATGGCGTTGATCCCAGCTCTGAGTATTCTGTGTGATGTACACCTGGTAAGAGCTCTGAGTAAACAACCATGTTTATGTCACACAAAGCTACATAAAACTCACCAAAAAATACTGTCCTGGATTTTTATGGTTTTTATTAACTTTCAGTATGATTCATAATAGAAAACGAGATCACATCATTTTCTATAAAAATAAAAGATCACATCACTACAATTCATTCTGACATTTCTTCTGAGAGAGGGTGGATAAAAGCAAGGACAGAAAATGAACCCATGCACCTGTTAAATACATTTTAACGCAGAGTCTCACTCTGTGCATGGCTGGACCACTACACTGTTTACACAAAGCAGAAATACATTTTGAAACATTTTTATCATCATGATTACCAGTTACTTTATTGTGCCTCAGCACAGATGGGGCAGTTTAGGCTTTATCAGTCTCCACTGGAGGAATATGAGTGAAAAACACAGACACATTGACAGTATTCCCTTCTCTTAGAGTCACTGGGATTATGTTATGATCATGAAGTTAAAACTATACTAGCGAGCATGTGTTAGAATAAAACAGTGGACAAGCAATTGGAAAATTAGCTTTGTCCAACAGCTGACTTGACTTTCTCTCTTAAAATGCATTTTACATAGCTAACACCAACAACAGGCAGCAGATTGAGCAAATTCAACCAATTCCTAAACATAATGAAACAAGAGCAGACTTAGAGTCAAACTGCATCCATCATTGATTATGTGGAGACTGTCCTCTCAAGCTTCATCAAGATACTCACCAGGTATCTGGTATATCTTGTCATCCCACAGAGAAATAAAAGGTAAAATAAACTGTCCAGAGTTCACAAAGGATATGCAAAAACATGCAGTCACCACAGAGGAACAACTGCGTCTATTCACTCATGCTCATGTCCACTTGTCCATTCACACGCTAAAGTTCATCTCTCCACTATTGAGTCTGTTGGGTTTAAGTCAAATAATGGGGCCATTCAGATGGTCTGGTATCCAGCATGGCTCCTCTTCCTGCCTATTAAGTATGCGATGAGCACGATGAGCACCAGGCCGGCAAGAGCTGCTCCAACAATGATGGGGATGAGCATCTGGTCTTGGTCCATCTGACACTCCTCCGCTGGAAACACAGGAGGTAAGAATCAAAAGTTGGGTCCCAGAATGAGTAGATGCCTCATCCAACTGCAGCTTTTATAAATATACCAATATACTGAGGGGTGACTAAACTGATGCTGATGCAGGACCGCTTGAGTCCTGTTCCAGACCACAAACTCAGCATCAGCTTGGAGTGAAGACTGGAAGCAGGAGGAAACAACTAGCCCAGCTCTCTCCAAAGAAATACAATATACCTTAGAACACCTCAGAAACATGAAATCAATTACGTTTTCACTAACATGCTGTAATGTTTTTTCTATCTGTACACAAACAAACATAATAACAATGAGTTGTGGTTTTATGAGGAGAGTGAGTGCTGTTTTGGTGTCTTCATCTCACTCTTTGCAAGAAATCAAATAATTAAGAAATATTCCTTCAAATCTGACCATTTCTTCAACAAGCACACAACAGTTATCCGCCCCTAACAAACACTAATTTTAATGGCGATTCAGTCTGAGTATCAGACTAAGATTGCTTTCTCAGGACACAGGATGCTACCTTTTCCCATCAAACAACACAATCACAAACAAAATAGAGGTGAAAGATAAAGAAAAGTTGAAATAAAAGCAAAACAAAAAAGCAGTTATACCTGTGGCAAATTGGTTGGTGGTGACTCCAAAAGGTTGGACCTGCAGTCTGAACGTGTTGAGAGAGAAGGTTGGTTCCACAACCAAAGTTTGCTCTGTGTTGCACATGTAAGAGCGGCCCAGCGAACTCCGCAGGTAGTTCAGACTAATGTTACTGGCTGAGAAGGGAGCTGCAGAGAGAGTTGGGTTATTATTTCTTCAAATCAAATAAGTCAGAGCCAAGTAAAAAGCATCTTGCTTATTACAAGACAAATTACATACCAGCCATATCAGACCAGTTAGCGACCAGAGATATCCCACCCAGATGGTACTTGTTGGTCGTAGAGTTCTGTGGATTGGAGGAAGAGCTCAGTGGATATTCATATTTACACCCGTACAAATAAAACAACCTGACCTAATAAAAAGGATGAATTTACCAAAGTGAAGGTAAAGCTGAGTGTAGTTGTTTGCTCTTGTGTCAAAACCAAGGTAGCTCTGCTGGCTTCACATGATCCTGATGAAACTGTCTGATTGGGAGCCAAGTTTACTAAATCTTGTATAGTCTGGCAAAAAAAAAAAAAAAAAAAAGTTGATTCATTTCAAGTTTGTTTAACAATTAGTATTAAAAAAAGTAATCCAACAATCATTTTACTATGAGGGCCCCCAGCTCATGAAGCTCTATATTACCTTATTCTGAGATTTAGAGACATAGGAGACGTTGAACTGCAGTCCCATCAGGGCCAGGAGACAAACTGTGCCGTTGTTGTTTTTTACAGAGTAGGAGCCACGCTCAGGTGTTCCTGGAGGTGTTGGTACTGGAGGTGCTGTTGTAGTAGTTGAAGCAGTAGTGGTGGGTGGAGCTGTAGTACTGGCCTGATCTGCCACACATACGCTTTCTGTGACAAGAAGAATCATAAATCACTATCTAATCACCCATTAAAAGGCAATGCCAGTCAAACACCCTTGAAATGCACCCACTCAGGGACAATAGCAGAATCAGTGTCGTACCTGTTGGGCTCAGGTCATTTCCAGGCATGTACGCCTCTAGCCTCATATCAGAGAAAGTGATATTTGCACCACCAACTCTAAAAGTGGTGGGGCTCACACAGCGGTAGGTGGTGTTGGTCACTGCCCAGATCCCAACTGAATCCGACACCACAGTGACCACATCTAGGACACAATCAAATGCAACAAATGAGTAAGGTCTTTAGTGTATCACCGGTTGTATATGATCCCATTTGTTCTTTACTGTGTATATATATTAGCAACTGGTCTTTAGAGATAAGGCGCACTGATTTGGATCTAGTATCAGTTCCTCTTCTCAAATTCAAATCCTTTTGAATTCCTTATTACCCCTTATTTTCAAGTAACTGGAACTCAGAGACTCAATTTAGATCTGTGATCAGCATTACTGGGCAGAAATGACACTTTTTAGTGGTTGCTACCAAGTTAATTTACATTAATTAACCCTAATTAATTTTCACAACCTGTAGTTATCACCTAAAAATGAAATGAACAGCAGAAGATATAGAATGAAGGCTACTCTACACCTCGCTCTGTACTGTAATATTACAATAAAGATCTATTCTGTTTTACCTGCAGTAACTCCTCTTTACACCAAACACCATTAATGTCACATTTAAAAGCTATAATGATTATAAAATTTTAAATTGTATTTATTCCGCTTTACATATCTGAATTGGATGTGAATGCTGTTGTCTATACAAGCACCATGTGTTTAATCACATTTGACAACAAACTCAGTCTGCATTGTACTGTATAGTTTGTCGCAGTGTTTGTTCTCACCAGAGCTGTTGGCCTCTGGGAAGATGGACGTGTCAGTTAGGTTGTACTGGAGCGTCAGGTTAGCAACACTGTACAGACTTCCATTCGTTGAAAAGCTCAGTCCCAGCGCATGGCCAGGCCCAAACAACGCCACCAGCCACGGTGAGCTGCCATCTGTGCCACATGAGCTGCTGGCTGTATCGACCGTGGCGGTGTCAGGCAGAAGGACCTGCACTGTCCTCTAAGGAAAGATATGCCTGGTGTTTATGAAGAGCTACAGCACTGGTAAAAAAACGGAAAGGAATATGGTGAATATGATTTAAAGAAAACTGTTGTTGCTGCACATACCTCGCTGGTGGAGGTGCTGTATGTGATGGAGAATGATGCAGAAAGCTCAGCCTTAATGCAGGTGGAGTTCCCTCCATTCACCTCAAAGGTAACAGCCTGAATACAACCTGTTGGGGAACGCATGACCACCAGGGAGGCACAGCATTAAGATAATAGGGAAAAACACACCAATAACATTAAACAAGAAAAACAACCTCACACACTAAAAATATCCTGAACAAATAAATAACATGGTAATTACACTAAATTTGAGAAAAGACCAAGAAATATTATGTTGCTCAGTGTGACCTGATGATGAGCTAGACTGCTAATAAAGGTCAGTTTACAGTCAAATGCATTTGAATAACTTTACTGCACTGATTTTGAAATACAAAATTATACTGGGGATTCATTATCCAGTTTTATTGTATTTGGCTGGATAAAAGTTACAAAATAAGCACAAATGATAACTGTGCTGATCATTACAACACATATACACTAAAGCAAGTCACACAAGCTACCACCAGAGGTCTACAGACAGCTGAAAGTGAGGCTTCCTGGGGCACTTCATGAAACAAGGCCAATAGAGGCAGGAGCCATACTTGTTAGGTATACTAAAAGTGGCTGCTATGCACAGAAGAGGTATTTAGCAACTCCGCTAACCTGGCAACTTTCACACTTGCATTGTAAGCTATTAATACCTTTATTCCCTGGAAACTGTCAACCTATTGTTGCTTGTCTATGTGTGTGCGGTAGTGGCTGTTTCTCAAACAAATTGTTTAGAAACTAGAGGCTATTTGGGAATCATGTACTAATTAACCCTACAACCCATTTCCTTAAAAAAACTTCCCCAGTGCCGTTTTAATACAGTAATGCAATACTGGAATTTTACAGCTTGGTTCATAATTTACAGAATGTCTACTCAAAGTTTAGCTCATATGTAGCTGTTTTAAGAGACTATTCCTCATCGGTTGACTTTCTGTCAGCACATTTATTCTGTTCAATAAATACAAACCACTTGTCAGGGAAAAATATTTTTCTGTCCACAGGTTAGCAAAGGTGGTGGGTTTCAAAATTCACTTGCCACCAGAAATATCTCACTGGATTTTTGTAATTGAAAAGATGCCTCAAATAGTCACTGGTTACCTGAGAAACTGATTCCTTTAGCATTTGGCTTATGGGTGGTGTCAGTTGTGTTACTGGTATTCATTTCATAAGTTAGTTATTACAGAGCCAACTGACTGAGTGCTTCCCTATTTCACATTTCTCTTGTTTCCCCCTCCTCTCTGCTCTTTATCTTAAGCTTTCTACATGAATACAATCTAGTGATCGTAATGGAAAAAGCCACGTGCTTCAGTCTCTCTCAATTACACCCCATCTCCCCGCTGCCTCACTGAAACCTGACCCCAGTGTCACTTGCTGTTCACCCTGTAAACACACAGAAGATGGTTTTACACAACACTGCAATCTGATCATGTGGTAAAAATGGCTGTGTGTACAATGTATAAGGCTGCAGATAGCAATGTTAGACAGTTGTGAGGAGAGAATAACAAAAGAAATGTTCTGTCCTATAAAGGTCATCAGGGTCTTGGGCAAAAGTCCTCATCATGTTGATGAGAATCAGATAAATTTGAGCATACAGTTATTCAATTGTGTATTTTATAATAATTAGGAAGTAAACAAAACTACACTGCAACTACTCAAATTGCAACTGTATTGGCCTGTGTCAGCAGCAAGGGGCTTGTGTGTGTTCGAATGATCAAACTGGTCATAAACTAGCACTGTCAGTAGGCCCCTGCTGGGCGTGCAACACAAAGCCATCTAGTCACATGAAACTCTCAAATGACACAACAATGAGGCCAATCTGCTGGTCCACAGTATTAACAAAACCTGGGCATTACATTAGAATAGAATAGAATAGAATAAGTCCAGGGACTTCTCGAGTCTGTTATCACACAACTACCTGAGGACAATTGACCCTTGGATTTTTGACTTTGGAAAGACATGTCCTTGTGAAACTTTGTTAAGCTCCTATTATGTACCTGGTCAAACCAGGATATATGTTTGTTTCCACTGGTTATTGACCTACTTCATTGTTATATGCATATATTATGTCATGCTGTCATAATAATGGAAGACTAAGGAGACCAGTAAAAATTTACATTTTAGATGCAGAAACTAAAATATTTTAACATGCAAAAGTGTCTCTAAGGTTAACGGAGCATCAAAATAGTTGCTAACAGTGGTGGAACAGAGGTCAGATTATTTATTTAAGTAAAAGTAATATTACCACATTGTACAAAACACCCTGTTACAAATAAAATTCACGAATTGAAAATTGTAAAGGTTAAAGCACTCAATGCAGCAACCTTGACCTCTGTTAATTTACCATTGTAGATTATTATTATAATAATACAATAATGTGTAAGCAACATTTTTGTTGCAGTTGGTTGTGGTGGGGCTAATTTATATAGTGTCATTAATACATATTTTCATTATAGATTCTTTTTCTGAATTAATTCATTCATCTGATAGTTTGGTATGTAAAATTTCAGAAAACAGCAGAAAACAACTTCACAAAGCTTGTTTTTCTTCAACAAATTGTCGAAATTATGAAGCAAATCCTTACATTTGGAAGCTTGAACCATGAAATGACATTTTGCTTAAACAATTGTTCAAACCATTATCAAAATAGTTGCCAATTCATTTTCTGTCCATCTCTACTTGTATATATAGTTAGGTAAACAACTCAAGTGCACAAAGAAAGCATAACACTTCAGAAGCCTTTCATATGTTTGATAATAAAAGGTGTCAAATAAATGTAATGGAGTAATATTTCTCTGTAAATTGTAGTGGAGATGAAGCAGCATGAAACATTTATACGCTACATCCACCTCACATTTGTACTTACGCACTTGAGTTTAGCTGAAACTATAGTCAATTAACTAATTAGTCCATGGTCAGGACAATGATCTGATAATTTAAAAAAAAAATTTATCTAAAATAATTTTTTTTACAAAGTGTTTTCGCCTCTCAAATGAAAACTGCTGCTCAGATTTTACGATTAAACTGAAACTAAGAGTATGATTATTGAATAATCACCTATTAATCGACTATTCGGTTAATCGATACTTGTTTATCCAGTGAACGACACTATTGTGGATTTAGTGACGTGGTTCGGTCAAACGGTCGCGTGTGGACGGCGACGGGCGGCTTCAAACACTCACCTACAGCCGCAAACCAGGCGATGATGAGCGCAGCCAAAGCGTGAGAGAGTTTCATCCTTCGGCTCTGACCACACACCGGACACGCTTCTCTCTCTGTCCCCGCGGGAGGACGAACAAATACAAATAAAAACGCCCGGAGAAGTGTTGTTGTTGTTGTTGTTGTGTGGCCGCAGGTTGGTCTCCGGCGCAACGCAAACAGCACTTGACTCGAGGAGCCGTTAGCTAAGACCTGAGGCGGCTCTGTTGTTGTTGTTGTTGTTTACGGGTCTCTGTTGTCTAAAGGTGGAAAACAAGAGTTAGCCGATGTTCACCAGGCGTCTCCTGCGGGAAAGAGGCCGCTCAGCAGACGCAGTCGTGTGTGTCATAGACACTGACCGAACAAGCCACAGCTCGTCATGTGAACTGGTAGCGGTTAGAGCGCCACAGTCACGTGAGGCCTCCCCCGCCTCTCTGAGGGCTCTACTCAGGGCAAAGAGCCCGCCCCCCTTTAACAATACTCATGAAGTTGCATGAGAAGAGGGGGGAGAAAAAAAAAAGATTGCAGGTATATTTGGATTTTTACACACTGACATAAACTGTGCATAATGTAGGTGGGCTGATACCAACAAGGTGTTAAGACGCTTGATGAGAAAAACATTTCACTTTCAGGAATAATAATAATACAACGAGGACTAATTCTCGTTTTTCAGGGAATTCAAACGAGCGACAAAAACGAATGCGTGTGCAACACTCATAGGTTAACTAAGCGAAGCCCATCACTCAAATTCACGATGAAAATATATAATGTATATAAAAGTATTTAATGTTAATGTTAAGTACATTAGTCGTACGTTGAGGGTTGACTTTAGGAGCGTACACTTGAAGGCATTCCTGAAGTAATTCAGATGTGTTACGTATGTGAAATGTATGATCTTAAGCAGAGCAGTTATTTGTATGTGGAGGGAGCATGTGAGAGTACACCCCCACACACCCTGTGCTGCGGAGACTGCAAGTGCATGTGTTGTGGGGAGTCAGCTGACACCTTCATCAATTCACGAGGGTGTGCAAAACCCTAGAAGGAACGCAGAGGCGGCCTTAATGCTGGCGTCCGGACTCATGAGGACCCCGCTACATTCTTCCTGCATACTTCAAGCATGCTTTTTAACAGTGGACATGCTGTCTTCTTGTCTTAATTTGAGACTGTAATGCCAGACAACTAACTCTTTTATGCATATGCTGTACATTCATCAGTGAAAATGAAAATATCAAATAAGACCTTTTCACTTTTAGCTTCATCTTCCAGTAACTTGAAAATGTAAATCTTCAGTGACCCATTTCTATGAATGTGGTCATTTATCTAAAATAAAGTGCCTGTGGATCCCAAATTGATCAAAATCAGGTGTATGGAAAGCACAATCCACTTCCTTATTGTGTCATTTAGGCACAAAGTGGAAAAGGACAAATTAGTGTTATGTGCTGCAGAATTGATGATCTTTAGTAGTTTTGCTGTGTTGTTTTCATATCTAAACTGCAAAAATTACTTTATGAAGTTAGACTAGACAGCAGTTGTCAACATGAAGAACTCAAGCTTTGCAAAGACAACCAAAACTGCTCACTGGTTATCTATAAATTCTACATATCATTAATTGAATCATTAAATATTCATTTATTCAGGTTCACTTCTCACTCGTACATAGAATACAATCTGATCTACAAAAACGTCAGCACATGACATTGGACATTTTGGTCAAAACATACAAGATACCCAAAGACAAAGTGACTTTCCTGCATATCATTTAGCGTTTGTGTTACGAGCAATGACCCACTCCCTCTGACCTCAACACATATGACTAAGCCCCTCTGGACCATTTCATCCATCCTTAAGTCTCTTCTCTATGTCCTCAAAAGCTGTTTCTCTGCCAAATCAAACAACCAACCAATCAAGTTTGCTCTCAGCAGTTTATGCAGCCATTCATGAACAAATGAAAATAAAAACAAAACAAAAAAAATCTTAAAACTCAAGACAAACCAACTATAGTAGAAAATAAGTGATTTTAGAACGATGTGATGGAGAAAAACAAATCCCAATCCCGAGGAAGGGTAAACACAACAAAAACAGAGGAAAGTGCTAGTTATTTTCAGTTGAGTTTTGCATTAGCAGATCTTTAACTCACATAAACCAACCATCAACAAACCGGGCCACTCCACCAGCCCCATATCAGAGTCCCACTTAGGATATTGCAGAGTGGGAACAGTACAGCCAAGTCTCTCTCTTCTCTCTGGAGCTCTGTGATCTGGATGCTGCGTCCAGGATTGCAAATGGAGGAAAAGATGGGCACCAGAGGAGAGCTGTTGGTGGCTGAAGGACTGTAATGCTGTTTTGGGGGGCCAGCTGTACACTTGCTGTGAGGAAAGCATGGCAGTGACAGTGCTACCCCCTCAGGCAACATAGTGGTACTGGTTAGGAGTCTCCTTGTCCCGTTCCATGTAGTCTCTGTCTATGAGCGACTCGATCCGCTTCTTCAGATCGCCCGGCTGTTGAGAGGAAGATAAGACAGAGGCTGATGAGATTTGAGGTTTGTGTTTGAGTGTGATTCATGACAAGTAGAAACTTGAGATAGGTAACCTTGACAGGGAACTTCAGCTGGTTGTAGAGCTCCGATACCAGTAGATTGTGACTGAGGGTCTTCCTCATCTTCATGATGCGCACCACAGCTGCATCAATCTGATACTGCCTGTCTTGAAACACACGCTCTGTGGTGCTTACCTGCTCCTCTACCTGAGAGGAAAATGGATTTTTTAAAAATGTGTGAGCCCTGGGTGAGCATGTGGAGAAAGGAAGAAATGTGCAAGAATTTTTACCGTTTCTTTCATTTGGATCTGATTGATTTTGATGCGGAACAGTTTGTGTTTAAAGTCATTGTTGAAATTGAAACGGTCTCCATCCTCCACATCTTTGCCTCGAGGGTTCTTGTTCAGGACACGTGCTTTTCCACAGGCCAGGGACTGCAGTGTACGCCTGAGCTCTCCCTCCTCTGTGCAGGACAGGACAGATTGATAGTGTGATACAGCAGGTACCCTTTCTCCTACAATAGAATACTTGTACGACATAGTTAAAGATGTGTAACCTATGCCAGTGGCAGTACGAATCTCCTCCACACTAAAGTCCTCTCCCTCATTAAACATCAGCAGCACCAATGTCTGGAACAGGGAGACTTGCAGCTCCTTCTTGCCCTGTTGGAAGTAAAGTAAAGTAGTCGTTTTTAAGTGCAGCTCAGACATTTTCTCAAACCACCTGTCATCTTTATGCCCAGTTAGTCTTTACCTCTTTAAACTCAGCTTTTAGTACAGCATGGCCTAGTGTTGGCTGCCACTGCAGCTTCCTCCCACTGTGCTTCCCCAAGTAAAACAGCTTGAATACCTCCTGCAGTTTTACCATCTACCAAAACATAAAGAGATGAACTTTGTACCACTCTCTATTCAGTGTCAAAGAATAATATGCACAAAGAAAAGCACCTAGACAGAGAGATTCTTACCTCTGGGGGCAAGTGGACCTCCATGGGTGTGTATGAAGGCCAGTAGCCCATAGTGAGGATGTTGACAGTAAGTTCTATGTTGCTGGGCTCACTTTGGTTCTGCATATACTGAGTTGAAATTATCACATCAATTATGAATGAAAAATACATTATGAGAGTGCAATGGAATGCACACACACACACACACACTGTGAACATGATGTCAATATTTTCAAGCTCAACATGTATGTTTATAAGTTTTTGACTTCAAATACCTGTTTGAACTGGATCATGATGTCTTTAGACAGTTCCATGTCCTTGAACATCCCCTCAAGCTTGCTGGTAAATGCTGCTCCACATTCTGCAGGAAGTCAAAACCACTTTTTCTCACACCAATGCATATGCACTCATGACAAGCTATATGGTGCTAATGCAGATTGTACTTCAGCTGCTATAATACTGGACAGATGTAACCTTCCTTTCTACATGTATCATGGTACTATAATGTTGATTAAGGGAAAACCTCTATTCTATAACTGAAGTTAATATTGTTATACTGTGCAGATCAGGTAGTGTCAATCAAAAATTAAATATCCCCTAAAATCCAACAAGGTGCAGATGAGCCTAATTCTTAAAACTTCTTGAAACTTTAAGCATATATCCATGAGTTGGACAAAGACTTTGATTTCTGACAACTTGCTACTTCAAGATAGAAGACATAAGAGCAGAGATTCACCATGTTTGAGCTTGGAGAGCATGGACTTTTCTGCATCAACAGAAGCACTCTTGCCGACTAGCAGACGCTTGGCCAAATCCTTCTTATAAAAAGCTTCAAACACATCCTTTCCTGGAGACAGAGAAAACAGAGGTTAAGAGGTGTCAGCAGAGTGGAACAGGCTTCACAGTGGTTAGTAACGCTAATTGACTTAGAAAGCAAACACTAACATATGCACCAGACACACACACACAGAACTGTAACCAACCATGTATGAAACGAAAGATTATCATTATCTTGTCCAGGATTCTCTCCAGCTCCTCCTCTGTGGCCTCCTTATTCCCTGCTCTTAACTTAGAATCCACATATTTAGCTGGATGGGAAATAATAATGCTGTAATTAATACATAAAACAATATATTTTTACTTTTTTTTTTTTTTTTTTAATATTTTTTAAATGTGCAGGTCTGAAAACATCATTTCTGTGCCTACCAATGAGTTCAGCGGGTTTGTTCGGCCTCTTGTTGATAAATGTCTCAAACGCCTCCTTCATGGCATTGATGAATCCCTCATTCCGTGTAAAGCAGCTCTGTGCCACATTGTCCATCTTATCCTTGAAGTCCAGTAGGTCTTGCACCATGTCCTTGTCTTTCTCTGGAGTACATACAATCTCTCCGCCAAAGGACTACAACCAGAGACACAGAGTTCACAATAATGTGAATATGCATTTCTCAAACCTGTTTTCTTGATGGAAATGCTATGCGTTTCATGTTTAGGCACAGTATATGCTGCCTGAGCTACTGTTTGATACACTAATACCTTAATGTAATCCCTCCAGAACTGCAGCAATGTGGGAAGTCCTCCCTTCACTTTGCTGAATAACTGGTAAAGGAGGGCCAGCTCAGTCACACGATTCTCATCCAGCAGGGTGCTCAGACCTGGCACAAAAACATTACACATTATTGCAAATGTGCATGTGCTGAAAAATATAAATCACCTACATCTTACAAATGAGTCCAGTAATATTTTATCAGCTATTTCACAGCAAGCCACAAAACAAAGTAAATGCATCTGATTAAGTTTTAAAACAGGCAACAAAAATATACATACAAGTTATTTACAAAGTTTATTCAAACTAGTGCTGAAAAAATGACCAATGTGTGAAATCAATACTCCTCTGACAGTCCAGCATAAAATGAATGCTATACGCTTCACAAATGTAGTATATATTACCAAACACAAGCACAGTCTTCCACACAAACGTACCCTTTTGTAGTATTGCAGTCATATGTTCTCCTAAAAGTTGTTTCTCAACACAGCTAATAAGTGGTTTCCTGTGAAATAATATGCAGAAAATAAGAAGGAAGAAATGACTTTATTCTAAGGCTGTACTTTGAATATCTTTCAAGAAAATGTCTTCTTCTGACCATTTTGCACATCACATTAAAACCAAGCTTAAAACCTAGCTATGCTACCTAGTTATGTGGAAAACAAATGAAAACTGGAGTTACAACTAAAGCCACTAGAAAAAAAAATTAGTGCAAAAAGTCTGGCCTTGGATGTTAATCCTTGCAAATTGTTTACTTTTTCCATAATTTACTACAGTTTCAATTATGTAGGCAAGTTAAAAAAAAAAATTGAAAATGCAGAAGGACCTTAACATGAAAAATTTCAGATAAAAATAATAAGTACTGGACATTGAATGACCATATCCCTTTGTGCTGGGAATATAAGCAGTCAACTGACGCTGTGATACACTATTTATCTACAATAAATACTGGTCAAGACCACTTTTACATATCATGCTATAAAATAAATACATGCAAATATACCATTATGTCAGTTTCCACTGTATTTATTTGTAGTGGTTACTCAAAATTCAAGGAGGCACCATACCTGTTATAGTATTATATTCTGTGCACCCAACCTCAACAGTTGGAAAGACATAGTATTAAAAGGGATATTTATGTATGAATGTATCTATATATACATGAGATGCTAATTAGATGTTAATGTCTATGCATACCACTAGTTTTGTAATAAGTAACAAGTATTTTTTTTAAATTACTGAGTGCTCTGGTCGAGGTAGCTCACGATACGATCATTCTCCTCCTCTAACCGACGAGCCACGTGGTGCAGATATTCAGGCACCTGGACACATCGAAACACATATATTCAGCATATTTGCCAATTAAAGGGCATATCCTTGGAAATGCTTATGTGTATGTCAGAGTGGTGATCACGTTACACACAGATCCATTAAGAATGTGCTCACATCTCTCTCCTGCATCAGCCGCTGTCCCTCTGCTGCATAAAGGCGATTGGTCTCAATCAAAAATCTCTCCTCGAAGGAATCTTTGTAAACCTGAACAAATGCGAGACAGTCAGATGGTAATAACAATGACACATATTTAATCTACTGATTAGTTATGGTGATCAGGTACCTGTAGATCTGACAGCATGCCCAGCAGGCTCCTGAGCAGACTACGATCTACTGTCTCTCCGTTCCGCTCCAGTTCTATCTGCTCCAAAATACCATCTACTGTGCGCTTCTGAACTGCACTGTCACTCACAATGTGCGTACGAAACAGTTCCAATCCAGTGTCCCTGCAACATATACATAACATCAGCCTTCAGAATAAACCACAACAAACAATAATAATTTAAAAAAAATAGTAATTTTACCAGATGGAGGGGAGTAAGGAATTCTGCAGCACATAGGTACGATCCAGGAATAGAAAGATACTCCGGATCATTATCTACAAAGAGAAAAGCAGAACAATCTAAACATGGGATTCGTTTCTTGCAGCACACTATAGTCTCAGCAGAACAAAAGTAAACTAAATGAAGAACCATTTGATATGCATGTGACAAACATCAAACCTTACAGTTTGTCTGCAGTGGTCCTGCCAGCAGCGATTCATTCGCTTCAGGAAGGAAAGGTTGTCCAAAGACTCTGTGAGCTCCATGTTAAGGAAAAAAACTTTTACTAATGTCCTTTAACCAGTGTTTATTGACCATACTTGACAGGAGGCATGTGTAAAACCTTGGTCTCACATCTTTGGTGTTGAAGCTGGGTGACGATTATTCAGCTATTCTTATCTGTTACAAAGCTGCTCTTTCCCCAGCTTAATACTGTGTATGATCTGGGAATCTAGAGCACAACTGCCAAACTTGTTATATATTGACCCCTTGTGAGAAATGACTGCAACAGCACCTGAACTGTGCCAACAGAGCCAAGACTTCCTGAAGTTGAGTTTCAAGCTGCCAACATAACTCAGCAACAGCAACAAAGTAAATTGTCTCAGTAAATATTTCAACTGGTTTGACACACATCTTACCTGATGCAGTTGTTCACAAAAAAGGATATTCTCTGAACTGATGAATCTGCGCCTGCACATGATCTTCACAGACCTGTCGTAACTGCTTGTACAGTGTGGGGGAGACTTTATATGAGCACAGGTTCTCCACTGCCTTTAATTGTTTCAGAGGAAGCGTGGAGAAGAAACAAGAGCACAAGAGACACACACTGTTCACAATTCTAAACAAACAGCGATAACATAGTGAACCACTGTTCAATAATATCTTGATTTTAAAGGACCAGACACATGCTTTCAGTAATTAATTACAAATTACATGTACTGTATACTACAATGGCCATTTTTAAATATTTGGGTAGTGGTTTCAATTCTTATCTTATGTATGTAAGTCCACTATTGTAGAGACTTCAATAAATCAAAATGGACATCACTGCACACCAACAAGTCACAGATCTCTGGATGTGTATTTTAAGCCTGATATGAAATTAACCACAAGTCTGTATTGACTGATCTGCTAAAAGAAAGAAGTGTGACAATTGGTGCTGCACACACACACACGAAAAATAAAGGTGTTAAAAAAGACAGACAGCAAACCTGATAGAGCTCTTCCAGGTTGTACTTGATAGAAGTGCTGTTCTGAATGGCACCCACTGCATCTCGTAGCTTCAGCCATGTGTCCTCAGTGTAGTTCTCTGCTAGTTTTGGCCTGTCTGTTACAAGATAACAGCAATAATGTTAATTTATAGGTCCTACAACAACCAACCAAATCAACTCATAAATGCATATGTAACAACATTAGTACTTGGATAGAACATGGTTTAACATGTTTATCACAAACATCACATAACACAGAACAGTCAGTCCTAACTGATTATGGTCCAGTGCCATTTTTAAAAAAGCCTCTGTCAAATTTTAAGCATAAAAATTTATGAACAAAACTTTAGAATAACTCCTCACCACCTGCTGCACAAAGCAGTATTGTATCTGTCCTGGGCAAAGATATTTTTTGTGGGATACCCAAGAATGAACTAAGGCAGGATGATCTGCATCACACACTTGTTTGTACATAAATGTTATTTTAGTTTACAGATTTTCATTAAAGTAAAAACAAAACATGTTTTAATAGTATTTGAAGATTAATCTTGGCTCTTTAATTAAATCAAAATAACTGAAACTAAGGTGATTGTAGCATGTATATGCACACCAGCATGACTCTTAAACTGCACCACTCTTACTCTATAAAAAGAAACCTATCAGTCAGGTGATTGCATATAATTACTCTTTATCCAAGCAAAACTAACAAGTTATTTTATTTTATTTTTCACTACTAATCAACTGTTTGCATTTTAAATTTTAGTATCTGTTTTAGTTTGTGGAGATAGAAATGATCACTTCCAGAAGATAATTTCTCTCACTGATTAATTGTGTCAGTACACAAGGCTATACTTAAACTGCAAATAAACTAGTTCATTTTCAAGTGACATGAATAAGGTACAGATGAACCTTTTTATAAAGCCATTTTGCACTGTGTATGATGGCCTGCAGCTTGGTGGTTGGAATTATTAATGTAATTTATTTCTATAAGTGTGTATTGGCAGATGTGTGTGATTATCTATATCTGTAACTTGTATAAGACTTTATTTAGTGCTGCAGATCTTTGTCTTGAGAGTTTCTAATTGAGAGGAGTCAGGACTAATCAGGGTTATCAGTCCCACCTGCACTGGTCACACAGGGAAGGTACAATATGCCTGAGGTATAATATTGTGTGTTCACACAAAATGTCACTCTTTGTGTTGAATTAATGAACAAAAATAACCCCTTTCAGGGTGTAAAAGACCCTATTTGTTGACTTTTAATCGTTTCCCCTCACCTGACTAGTACCTGGAGGACAGCTGCTTTGAATATTGGTTAGACATTATTTGTGCAAACTGCAGATGTTGTGAGTTCCATTGAAATGATCACAGCCCATAAAATACACCAATGCATGAAGCCAAACAAAAATCACTGAGGGATGTAATCATGTGCTATTACAACACCATCCTTGTGTGAAGCAACATACTAATCAGAGCAGTTAGGTCAGCAAACTGCACTTTACACTCGCTGTCAAACCTCACACAACCAGAGATGGAAAACTTTTTGAAGACCTAAAAGTTGAGTTACATGCTCTGCTGTTAGTTAACGTAGATGAGATCAATCATTGACGATACCTTTGAAATTTTTTATCACTAACTTCTTTGAAGCGCCAGTTTTTCCTGAGGCCACAGCGGAGGTCCTGGCCATCCCGTTGGTGTTGTGCTCCGTTATAGCAGAGAAGCTGGCTCTCTTGTCCTGTCGGGTGTCCTCTGCCATTATCAGATTAGCGCTTTGGCTTAACGCTGTATGGTCCAAGTGTTTTGCTAAGTTACTGCTGGATTGTTCAGTCGCCTGTTTATTGACTGTCACCAACACAGCCTCTTCGTTAAACCAGTGGTCTTTGGTTGACAGCACAGATAGTCGTTGTCTATTTAAAACACATTCAAAACAAACAAATATCGATTTCCGTGAGGTAATCAATCAGAAAACATAACTCCGGCCGGCTAAATAAACATGCTAACAGTATGTTATCTAAAACTGCAGCACATTTAAGCTACCAGTTTTCGTCCTCTCCAAAACACTTTAGCTTCGTAAGCTAGTCCATGCCAGTATTGGCTATTTACAGATTTTCACGAGTTCAATTATTGTTTTTTGCAACAGTAAACAAAAACATAAAAGCGTCATATTTAGCGTTGATATAACAGACCCATGTTTTGGTGGCTTTCTTTAGCACATTGCTAGCTAGCACGACAAAATGGCTTTTCTCAGACAGTTCAGACAGGTGCATCTTGGGTGAAAAGCGCCCGAGTTGCGTTCAGGGACAATTTGGATTTCTGCTGTATGTAAAAGTTTTTCTCTTTTTTTCACTTTTCAGTGATTGTAAACTCAACATATTTTGGGTTGTTACTATCATTTTGGGTTGTTGGTAAAGAAATTTCAATATATCCAAGAAAAGGTGAATCAAACGCAACAGGATTTGGTTTTAGGTACCAACAGGCATCTTCAGCTCTGACAGACTGGCTGGTGAGGAGACCCATTATTATTATTATAATAATTATTATACAGTATTCAGCCTCTGTGGGGTCACTGTGAAGACCATTGGTGTCACTTGGTTTGTTAATACTTTGCACTAACAAATATTTTATTATTTAAACGCAGAAAGGACTAAGTACATTGTATTATCAACCTGAATATACACTTGTTTAACATCCTATTAAAACCTCAAATGGTGCCCATATCACTCTTGCTGAGTCACACAAATACTTTGGTTTGACTGTTGTTTAAAATTAAACTCATATCCAACTATATATCCATATACAACTAAATTTGACTAATTTTATTTAATATTTACTATTTATTTAATATTTAATAATTACAACAAATTCACAGACTATTAACAACAGACTATTTTTTTTTGTTTGTTTGTTTCAGTAATACATCTGAGCCAATCATACTTTGCTTCTGTATCTTTGTAATGGTGTCATCAAACTTTATTGTGAACTTGAAAATGAACTGAGCATGCTTTATGAGACTCATACAGTCTGGGCTCTGTTTAAACCCACAGATGCAGATTATGTTTTTCAATAGGGTAATCAGTGAGGGTCGATGATTACAATCATAATGGATATAATGCATGAGAGTGCAGTGATAGTTAACTCCATGAACATTAAATACAATAGAATTAATACATTTACTGATAGCTACTTGAATGCAGTGTTGACGTATGCTACAGTGCTTTCACAGGCCTGAATGTTGGTTTAGACCTGTATCAGCGCACAGGATGATGTTTCCATGTTTCAATCCTACTTAATGTCTATTCCACTAATCATAATCATAACCTGCGTTTGAGATTATCTAGTTAACTCAGAAATTATATCAAATATATTAATCGTGTAACATTAAGAAGCCAGTTTGACATGTGTTGAGAAATCGTCAACCACTTCCCTCCCAGCTCGACAGTCTTGAACGCAGCCCTGCATCACCTGCAGCCAGCGAGAGTTCAGTTCAAATGGGCGGTGTTTTATCCGGGACAAGGAAGGACCCAGCGCTGCCATTCAAGCTGCAATATCTGCTTGTCGGAGCGGTGCCGTCCCAGGCAGCATGGGAATAGTGTTAACGTGTAAATATATGTCCGGGCCACTGTTTTTGGAGGAGTGAGCCCCCGTCCTGTCCCTGGTAATCCAGCCTGTCGTCCTGAGCGCTGTCTGCAGCGGTAGGTATGCTAACGGCTCCCGGAGAAAGTCGGCAGGAGGCTACTGCGTAGAGCATCATCTGAGGGGGGGGAGGCCGGTTACAAATGTAGTGCTTTTCCCGCAAGTACCCACAAGTGTCGTAATGTGACAACGCGGCTTGTTTGATCAAATTAACAACCCCCCCCCCCCTCCTTTTTTAGCCTCTGAATAAATGTAAATTAGCGTCAATTAGCTTGCTAGCATTGGCATAAATGGAGACCAGCCCCTGTAAGCTAACGTTAGCTAGCTCAGTTTACTGGGCCAGAAGCTCCACAAAATAATCGAAAACCCACCACGACTTCATCACTTGAAAAATCAACGTTACAGTTTTTTCCCCCTCCAGACATCGGCTGTTATAATCAGTGAACTTCGTGTTGTAGCTGTCGTCAGCCTTCACGGGCTTGGTAAGCTAGTTAGCTTTAACGTCATTAGCTAAAATAGTTGAAAAGTAACCTGGTCTTAACGTCCCCCTGGTTAGCATCTATACGCACTAAACTAATGCATTAATAAATGAGCTACAACACACTAATATGTCGCAGGTGCGTAGACAGAAGAACTTTATCAATATGTATTTTGTATTATAACAACCACATAGTCAGTCAGTGTTTAAGATACAGCAACATAAGCTCATGGGTGTACACAGACGTTATATGTGTTTACAAATATATTATTAAAACGTTTAGCACTCTCATGTTGTGGTATAAACCATTTATGAAACGTTTAGGGAAAAGATCCTGCTTAGCTTCAAGACATTACAATTGAGGTTTTGGTAACTAAATTGAGTACAAACTGGTAGGGAAACAAAGTTAAAAGCAAAATGCTAGATTCAAATGGACTTCTGTGTGCTGGTGAGGTTACATATAAGCCTGCTAACTAGATTTATTGTGTTTTATTAATTAGGTGAACAATTGTTTAAGCTTTAAAATGGCAGAAAATATTGAGAAATGTTTGTCAAAAATTCCCAAAGCCCAAGGTGATGTTTTTTTCCAACCAAATCCCTAAGCCTTGTGAGTTCTAAAGGCTCACACACATATGATCCATCATTGAGAGTTAAATTAATCAGAAAGCAAAAAAAAATCTGAGCTTCCTAAAACCAGAATGGATTTAGAATTCATTGTGAATGAGAGACACACCCATGCCTCAGTATCCCGTGATATTGCTAGTGAATTAATAATGTATCTCATGTTTTGCAGTGTCTCTCATATTGATTATCTTGTCTCCAGTTTTGTTGACGCCTTTCTGTTTTGTATCATCTAGTGTAGATGTCTTGGCTGAGATGAGTGTGAAAGCCTTTGAGCTAGTCCCCGCTGTGGAGCGAGATCTCCTCATGGGCGACAAAGCTCGCATCAACATCGAGTGCATTGAATGCTGTGGAAAGCGCTTGTATGTCGGCACTAATGACTGCTTCATCCACCACTTTCTGCTGGATGAGGTTACTTCCTCCAAAGGGAAGCTGAGTTACTTGGCTCAGAAGAAGCTGCACAAATACCTGGGCCTCAAGAAACCAGTGGCTGAGCTGCGGGCTGCTTCTGCTTTAGAGCGTCTGATCGTGCTTTGTGATGGAATACTGTTCCTTGTTGACATGGAGACTTTGGAGACTGTGCCCTCGGCAGCAGGAGGTGGAGCGAAGATCAGAGGTGTGACAGCCTTCTGCATTAATGAGAACCCGGTGAATGGTGATCCGTTCTGTGTGGAAATGGGCATACTCTCCTCCAAGCGGCGGACAGTCCAGATATACATGGTGTATGAGGACAGAGTCCAGCTGGTCAAAGAGGTGACCACTCCAGAGCAGCCCTGTGCCCTCAGTCTTGATGGTTACTTTTTGTGCCTGGCCCTCGCTACACAATACATGATACTGAACTACAACACAGGATCCTCCCAAGACCTCTTCCCTTACAACAGTGAAGAGAGGAGACCTATTGTGAAGAGGATCAGCAGGGAGGAGTTTCTCTTAGCAGCACCTGGTGGTCTGGGTAAGTCAGTACAAAAACAGGGTGTATGCAGGTCTTTTTATAGTTTTCAGATTCATTTACAATCACACATTATAGCAGATGCTAGGTAATTTATGTAATTATTTCCTCTAAAAACCATGCATCAGTTTTGCCACTTATCCTAATCCATGGCATGTTAATCAGTTTTTATCTATCTGGGGGAAGTTGTGACAGAAATGTCAATTTCAATGATTTTTTTGTACTTGTGAATGGTTGCTACTGGTTTTCAATCATTCTTTGACCTGTATGATCATGAAAATGTATTAAATTGCATTGCAACTGAAATCGCAAATTGATTGATTTATTTATTGTTTTATATTGTACAGCCCTTACTGAAACTACAGACCCTCATCTGATAAGATTTGAATTTCAAATTCTCACAGCATTTGTGCCTCTGGTTGTTTGTTCGTGGGAGTCTATACGTTTTTGGAGTATTTCTTAGGATCTACCTGCTTACCAACTGTCTGAAATTGTCTCTCCAGGAATGTTTGCCAATGCAGAGGGGGTATCACAGCGGGCTCCCGTCAACTGGTCAGAGAGCGTGATTGGTGCAGCTGTTTGTTTTCCATATGTGGTGGCCTTAGATGAGAGCTTCATCACCATTCACAGCATGCTGGACCAACAGCTAAAACAGACCCTTTCATTCAGGGATGGACACATTCTGCAAGACTTTGAAGGTATCATCACACAAGCTACATTGTCTAATCAAAGCATTTATTTACCAAAAGAAATCAGAAGGAGGAGTAATCGTGTAATTGAACTCTATGTGTATTTGATATTGTTCCTAAAGGTTGTAACTTTTAGTGGTTACAAAGGTCTACAAGCTTACTGTGCATTAGATCCCACCCCCTGCAGATCTACTCATAAACTTCAATCAACCATGTTGTTAATTATGACTTTTCTTATATCTGGGTTTAAAGGAGTACGCCACCATTTTGACATTGCATTCCTATAATATTTGACTCATGACAGTTACAAAAGTAAAAAAAAAAAAAAAAAAAAATCTAAGTTGATGCAGCAGAGATAATGTCTTTTTTTGTGTGTATTCCACACGTTCTTCTTGGAGCCTGCATTGCACACAATGCAGTTTAACAATGAGCAGTATATGGCTGGAGAGAGATTCAGATATGTTATGCTCGTGACTAATGAAGCGTCAAGTAGTGATGAGTAGCAGGGTACAGAGGTTTGGTTAGATCACTTCTTTCTAACTCCACACTGCAGATTTTTTCATTTTCAAACTTGACCACCAACTAACACTTGAGGACAACTTTGTACTTTTTACTTGGTACTTTGTAAAACTTTTTTCATACATGTAGTTTTACTCTCTGTAAACAAACTTTGATGTGTTTTCCCTTTCAATGTGGTAATTTTGTAAAGATTATTAAAAATAGAGGGAAATCATACATCTTCAATGTCAAGTGTTTCCTTTGTGGAAAACAGGCCTCTGTTATTAAATAGTCCAGGGATGGAAAGAGTTGGTGCCTTAGATTGCTGGACTGAGAAACCTTAGCATAATGTGGCTAAAAGCAGTGTAGAGCTGTACACTGGGGATTTAACTCTTAATGGGATCTGAGACATTGGCAACCTTTTCTACAACAGAAAATCTTTCAGTTCATTGTTAGAACAAATTATGACTCAGCTATGACAGAGCTTTAAAAAAACAAGCAAATGGAAGATATTAAGCTCTGGATAGGGGTACACAGGAGTTTTTAAGTGTAGCACAGAAATTCTTACAGTTGATGTTCAGAAAGCTCTGAGCTGAAACTGGGTTTTGACATGCTGTTTGTTATCTCCGCTTTGCAATAATTCAAATGATTAGGCCCATGTGAAGCTGTTTAAAGGCTGTTGGGTGATAAAACAGCATTAAAATTAAGCAATTTGCTGTTTGTCAACAGGCCACTTGTGATATCACTACACATTATTTCTGGCTGTTCGAGTGCTGAAGTTCTGACCTGCTAGTGTTGTGTGTTTTTAGGGAAGGTCATTCTGGCTTCTACTAAGGCAGTGTATGTCCTGGTACCCCTGCCGCTTGAGAGACAGATACAAGATTTACTGACCAGTCACAGAGTGGAGGAGGCTCTCACCCTCACAGAGGGAGCACAGAGAAATATTCCCAAAGACAAGTTCCAGGTAACAAACACTTATTGTTTGAACTTAAATTGCTGAAGTATGTTGAAAAAAATCAACTTTGTCATGGGCTATATACAATGATATTGGTATTTATAATATGATAAGGTTGCTTTAACATCAGTCAGAGTCACATAATTGATAGTATTTCTCTAAACTAAAAAACACAGCTGTCTCATATTGTCACTATCTATTATGTACAGATTTTACACAGAAGAATCCTCCAGCAGGCAGGTTTCATCCACTTTGGCCAACTTCAGTTCCTAGAAGCAAAAGAACATTTTAGGTAAGAGTCTGAGTCTGTGTTTGATTATTTGATGATTCCACAGCTTTTGTTAAACAACTCTGTTTGGTCACAAGATTAAACTCTGCACCCCAAGATTTTCCAACAAATGTCTTACCACGGCTCAGTTATGAATGTGTTTTAGTAATTAATAATGGCATAGCTAACATAGCTGACATCCTGCAATTTCCCCACTGTGGGACAAATAAAGGTATTTGAATTTAAATGTATTTTTGCATTCAACTATTGTTACTAACTGCTTTTGACCCTCACAGTACATATTGAGCTGTGTCTTTTGATTATACCTTGATTAGCAATTTTTTGTTGTACCTTTTGCTGTACACCAATTTTTTTAAGACTTCGGGAGCTTTGCCTCCTATTTACAAACAACTGATATTTGTTACTTGGCCAGTTGATACCACATTAATAGTCCTGTTTCTGCACTGACTGCACCAGAGCACTTAGTAGTGTTTTGTGACCTTATTACTATATCTTCAGGAAGGGTCAGTTGGATGTGAGGGAGCTGATATCTCTGTACCCACTACTGCTGCCAGCTTCATCTTCATTCACACGATGCCACCCTCCTCTCCACGAGTTTGCAGATCTCAACCACCTAGCACAGGGTGACCAGGAAAAAGTGCTGCGGTGCAAAAGATTTCTTATCAGTTATTTGGGAGAGGTAAATGGAGTGAAACGGATTCATTTACACTCAATTCTGTAATGAGTTGTTTGTAGCATAAGTTGTTTGTAACATTGTTTATGTATTACAAATGTTATGTCTTTATCTCCACACACAGGTGCGGAGCACAGAGGTGGCAAATGGCTGTAAAGAGGACGTGGACACTGCACTGTTGAAGCTGTATGCTGAACAGGATCATGAAAGTCTTCTGGACCTGCTAGCTTCAGACAATTTCTGCCTCCTGGCAGACAGCGTCCCATGGCTAGAAAAATATCACAAGTATGTACATGTGTACCATCCTTTTGTTTGTGTGTGTTTGTCCTTTTAAGAAAACTAAGAGAATAGAACACATGAATATCTTTGCATCTCAACACAGACATTTTATAGTCTCAAGAGCCTTCACCTTGGTAGAAGTACTGTTCCTGGACACACAAATACATTTTAAGTGAAACAATACCCTCCCATTTTGAAACTGTGACTGGATGCTGAACATATTAAATGTCACCTTTGATAGCTTCATGAAGAGTGATTAGAGTTGTCTCAGTTTGGTCATGTCAGATTATGGTTAAAATTTTAGTAATTAGAGGAACCATTTAACACTCCTGTGACCACTGTGAGGATCAGCATAATTTTCACTAATTAATGTGGTCACAAAATTAGTAAAATCCTATGGGGATGATGAGGCTTTGTTGGATATGTGTTTTTTTTCCTTGCCTCTTGCTGTTAATTGCCAAATCTTAATGCCTCAATACTGTGTCCAGTTTATTCAGTCCAGTCTAATTATTTTGCAAAAAATGAACTCTTGAGAAACAGGATTTTCTTCATTCTGTCTTTTTTACCCCTCTGTTAGATATTTTGCACTTGGGCTGCTCTATCACTATAATGGTCAGGATTCAGCAGCACTCCAGGTATGTATGCCTAAAAAATAGTTTGTTATTGGTTTTCACAGAAGAATCAGCCCCAACATAATGTTTAGGAATTTAATCTATTTCTCCTTATGTTTGTGACAGTTATGGATTCGTGTGGTAGATGGGGATCTGCAAGACTTCACACGCTCTGACCTTTATGAGTACATTGTAGACTTTCTCTGCTCCTGCTCCAATCTGGACCTTGTATGGAAGTATGCAGACTGGGCCTTACAGAAGGATCCTACTGTAGGTTGCCAGTACCTTAAATGGCCTTAAATTGTACTGTCTTTCAAAGATTTGAGTGCTAAACTTATGTAAACTTGATTTTTAAACTGGTTTAACAACAATGTAAACTAGTTGCATTTTTTTCTGCATGAATGAAGAAGCAGGTAGACTCAAAATGTGCTGTGTGCCTTCAGTATGTCTTTTTGTTATGGGTTACCAAGTATCTTGTGTTCTGCTTCCTCCTTCACTGCATCATTTTTACATAATTTTCTGATATTGTACATGAAGTAGTAGAGCTGCAGTAGTGACCTTGCGTTTCTTTATTGTTTGTAGATAGGTGTCCACATCTTTACCAAGAGGCCTGTCATTAAGGATCAGTCACAGTTAAAGCCCGATGATGTCATTACTTACCTGGGAAAGCACGGCAATGCACTGCTTCTCTACTTGGAGCACCTGGTGCTGGAGAAAAGGTTACAGGTACAATAAAAGGATTAAGTTATTGGCTGTTACTGAGGAACATGACCATAGGAGCTGATTTATGTTTCTGCTGGTGGGTGCCCTAAGCAGTTGATAGTCCCACCCTCACACCCAATATAAGCCTTCTGCAAAACCCACATGACTTCTGGCTATATGGATTTGGAAATGTCATTACAGCACCATAGAAAATTAACAGTGACAATCTTCACATAGACACAGAGAAAGACTGGAGATGAAAAGTTAAACAATGCACAACATGAAATGCAAGAATGTGCCATACTGTGCAGCGTGTGCTGGATCAGGTGGAGGGTGGTAAGTGCTAAATGGAATCAATTGAAGGGGTGCTCTGTAATTGGTTACAGTTGGGGCAGGAGTCTGACAGCGAAACAACCAAAGGAGCTTAGTCTCTACAGCTGATTCAACAGTGTTGGATCTGTTCAAGTGCTGCTGAGCAAATCACAAAATCTGTGCTTGATGCAGAGATATGCAGGTTTTTACTGCATGGAGAATTACAATAACAAAGTGACTGCCACTTAACCAAAGACATGTTAAACCACTAACATCTAATAAACACCTGAGGCCTGTGTCTAATTAAATTAGATCTATTTCAGAAATTATCAGCCTAAATAAAGAAAACAATGACAGAAAAAAACACATCAAATTTAAAGTGCTTTAGCCACTTGAGGGCATGGTACACATGTACACATAATCATGGTACCACATTGGCCTCATTTTGAGCCAGTAAAAACCCTGACGTGTTATAGCTTATTCAAACACTAACCTCTCTGCAGGGTAGCAAACATTAACAGAGGAATTTCCCTGCAGTATCAGTTCTCCAAAGTACTGTGGTGCATTATTATTAAGGATACAAATACATGGGCTGCTGAACATGAAAGTATTTTAATGAAGCTGGTCACATGAGATACAATAACTCACTGGTTAGCACTGTCCCTTGACTTCTCTCTAAAACCCTGATCTGTGAGCTAGTTGAATTAGGTAAATTTTAAAAGGGAATGTACACCTTCAAATTCACCCTGCTCTGCCCAGGACCATAAGTATATGTACTTAGAAAAGTATGTACGTAGAAAATGGATGGATGAATGCGGTTTTTAAAACTTTATATTTTCAGAAATTTCACTTAGAGGACTAACTCTTTTATACCACACTCTGACCTGTTGGTTGCCGAGACACTCCACAGTAGTAGTTGAGGAGTAAGTGCATTTCTCATGGGCTTGTCTGTACCTGGTTTGAGTTATGAGTTGTTATGTATCCAAACTGAAAGTCTTGTTATGCTGCTTTGTGGGTTTAGATGCTGTCTTTAATAATCTTTCAGATTTGATTTTTTTTGTCCAAGCACTTCCCAAAGAAAAATGTATTGAATTCAATTTGTTTCTTTTTTCTATATTTGTGGATGCAGAAAGAGAAGTTCCACACTCACCTGGCTGTACTGTACCTAGAAAGGGTCTTGTCACTGCTGTCACAGTCACCAACAGATGAGGGGAAGCTAACCAAAGCTAGAGAGAGGCTCCAAGCCCTGCTCAGGGAGTCCAACCTATACCGTGTACAGTTTCTTTTAGGTGAGACCCATGTCTGAAGATGACTACACTTATAAATTGGGAGATTATGGTGCAAGTTTTGACTGTTGATGTTTTTCATGTTTTTCTGCTCTGTTTAGGTAAAATGGGGAACTGTGAACAACTGCTGCTAGAGCGTGCAACACTATATGGAAAACTGGAGGAGCATGATGAAGCACTGCACATATTGGTGCACAAGCTCAGAGACTTTGCATCTGCTGAGGCCTTCTGTATATGGGCTTCCTCTTGTCGGGATTCAGCTTACCGACAGCAGCTGTTTCACTCGCTCTTGGGGGTTTATCTAGATGGGACCCTTTCTGGGAAGTCCCAGACAGCAGCAGCGGGTGGCAGTGGAGATCTGAAGATGGCTGCCGTAGACCTCCTAAATCGACACGGCGAGGTGTTTGATGCAGTCCGTGTTCTTCGTATGCTCCCTGAAGGCTGGTCACTGCAGCTACTGCGGCCCTTTCTGGGTCGAGCTGTCAGGGCCAGTATGCATGCCTGCCGCACCTCCCAGATTGCTCTTGGGCTAGCCCACTCTGAAAACCTCCAACTGCTGCATGATAGGGTGAGAAACACATCTAAATAACTTTCTAAATCAAATTTTTTTGTCATGTATTTTGTCAAGTTTATTTATGATCTAGCAAATCTAATGTTTCTCAAAAATTTAAAGCAAATTATGAGTGACACAGACTGTGCATCAAAAAATAATATGTAATATATAGAAAACATATAATTAACTCCATGTTGTGATATTTTAATATATAGGATGTTATCTTAAAATAACTTGTAACTTTTCTATCCTGTATTTTTTTCCCTCCAGTTGAAAGAACGTAAAAAACCCATCTTTGTGTCAGAAAAGAAAGGATGCCACCTGTGCCACAATACCTTCAGTGAGCCCGACGTGGTGTGTCTGCCAGGTGGAGTGCCTGTCCATGCTCACTGCGTCGCCCAGAGAGTAAGAGACTCTCCCACTAAGAGACAATTAACTAATAGCAGTAACCATACGTGAGACTTGACCATTAAAACTGTCATGTGATCTGTGATCGGAGGCATCAAACTAAAGCAGGATCTGCTTACATTTTTGGATGGCTGAGGACTGAGGGGGTAAAATGAAGCACAGACCACACATTACCATAGTAGAATCTGCTATGGAGTTAATAGAAACACAAAGAAAAGTAAGTGTGTGTGTGTGTGTGTGTGTGTGTGTGTGTGTGTGTGTGTGTATGTATGTGTGCGTGCGTGTGCATGAGAGGGAGAAACAGATGATTTCAGCTATTTATTTCTGTGCTGCAGTTATAACACATTTTCACACTGCAAGTTTTTATAGAAGTAAAAAAACAACAGCTAAGTCACCCTGCCCTTTAATCCATTTAAACAAAGAATTAATTACAGACAGGCTCCTGTCCTTCTCTGCAGGTTGAATACTGAGCCTGTCCTTGTCTTATACACTTACACTCACACACTTTTAAACATAAATTTGAGAAACTGCTTGGACTCCAGAACACACCATATTTGAATTCTGTTGCATTTCTTAAGCATGAATAATATAACTTGGTCACTGCGATGTTTGGTTTCCATCAATACCGATGTGACTCATCGGTATTGATGGAAAAAGTATCTCATGTCTGTCTCTGAGATCTGGTCTCCCTGCTGCTTCATTCTCCCCTCAGCCATAAAGGCAATGGATGTTATAGCTAGTTCTTTAGTGACTTACCAACAACAAACCTATTAAATTTTGAATGTCCTATTATTTGGGTTTTTGTCTGTGGAGCAACAACAGTTTAAAAAAACTACATGAAATCTTAAATTTTTCTTACTTAGGTGTTACTGGACTCAGATGAAAACACACTACATCAGGGATCAACTAAACCTTGCTAAAATCAAATAATTCTTGATATGTTAATACACATAAGTGAAAATGGCTGCATATGTTATGGCTCAGACGGCACATATGTAAAGTTTCATCAAATGTGAAATGTGTAAACGTGAACTCAAGCTTCAGGGGTTTTGTCTGATTTTAAGTAACTACTAATCAAATAAATCAAGAAGAATGTTAATGCCCCCCCTGCCATCATGGGTCCATTTTGTTTGTTGGGCTGTAGAACATAGAGTTTTGAATTTAAATCCTGCTTCTGTAAACGCAAAACAAATATCAACAAAAACGTAAATAATGTTTAGGAGTAGGGAGGATTTTTTTTTCTCTTCAGGTGGGGAAAGGAGGTCATTTGCTCCTAAATAAACTGAATACTTTTTTTTTTTTTTTGAGTGCCATGAAATAATTATATTTCATCTCCATTATTACTATCTGTGAGTAATTCAGTTATTTATTTAAAATCTTAAAAAAACTTTGTTTAAGCTGTACAAAAGTTTGTCACCACAAGATGGCAGTAAGTAATGTGTTAATTTCTTGAAAAAAATACAATGAACTACAGATGGAGCATTGTGGAAATTACATTATGGTATTCTTTACCATTATTCTACTCAGTTCCCTGAATATATCTTTTATGAAAGAAAAAACGCAGCTTGGTCTTGCTGAAAAGGAAGTGCTTTGATGGTCATTAGAACTGTGCTATTAAAAATATTCCTAGAAATCAACATAGACATAATGTGACAGTGTACAGTATTGGTATGAAATGCTTCATGAGGATGAGGATGGCTTTCTTCTACACTCATTAATAATCATTCATTAAGTTCGAGAAAACAGTTTTCTTATAATGCATGATACTGCTCTGCACATAACACTTGAACCTTTTTTTTAGAGTTTGGGAATTGTGAGCTGGCAAAACAATGTTTCATCTATGATTTGGATGGTCCAAGAACAGCTTCATACATCTCAGCTTTTATAACTGCTTCCCTCAGAGTGCTTGGGTTATGGCTTTAACCTTTTAATCCTGACACCTCTCGCATATACAGAAGTCTGTCCCAGTGAAGCCCTATAATTCTTTACAGCCTTGTCATCACGTAGCACTGCTCTGTCCTTTTATTGCTTTCCAAACCTTGTGTATGTGTCAGATAACAAACTGCAGCTTGAACCTTATAAATGATTATCCCAGGCAGACATTACTAATGGCAGGTGCATAATGTGTTAGTGTAGCTCAGTTGCGTGAACAGTCAAAATCAAAGACATATTCCTGAATGTCCACTGGATGTGATGCTTTGCAAAAAAAAGGAAGTCAAATATTTCACTTTGAAAAACCAATGCTGTCCAAGGTGTCAGAGGATGTGTGAATTTCATAACAGAGGAGTTAGAGAAAACCCTGAACATTGTCATGTAAAGCTGCTGTACATGGAATATTCTCTTAAATCAGTGCAGCTCCATGTTTTCTTTTTCATCTTCAACACTTGTCTGTCATCCTAGAAATGTTTCACTGTCTCACTGAAATTGCCCATCCAGATTTTTTGAGTCCACAAAGATCAGAAGACATAGAAATGAATTCTTGAAGCCTTTACACACTACAAACTGTAAGATGTTCATCCAAATTAATTCTGAGACTTGGGCAGGATTCCTAAATCAAGCTTCCAGGAACAAACTTTTTTCACACAAATAAAGTGTTCATCATTAATGTTCATCTTTAACTTATATTCACGTGTTGAACTGTTGTGGGTTTTGCTTGTTTCTCTGGTGCCTGTGCTGTTGATGCTAGCCATCTGTAATTGCAAAGAAAAAAACTCAGTTGGGGACTTTGTGCAAACATGGGACTATTTTTCTAACATGGAGATCTGAATATTGTATATACTGTAGGCTGACTCGCTTCCCATGACAGATATTCACAGCTTATGCAGAGCATCTTTCTGTATGAACAATTTGTGTGTGGCGCTTGCTTAAAACTCCTAACGATGACATCAAGTAATAATAATTTTAAAAAATACAGTACATTTGTGCCGGGAAAAATGCTATTGTATTTTATAAATATATGTATACTGGTATGTATATACTGCATTTGTACTTGTTTGTTGCTTTCTTAATCAATGCCAATGTGGATGGAGTGTAAAACCTGTAAATCCGTCCCATTTTAATAAACATGAAACTGTATAATATCAATTTATGGAGTTTCATCTCACCTGAAAGTAATGTCCTGTATGTTTTGACATGATTATTGTCAGACAAATTGTATCGTCCTAAAATCTAGTTTCAAGAGCGCAGTTCTTTTCATTTAGCAGTGCTTTATTTTTTCATGTTTTAGTAATGATCATAAAAACTACAACGATGCAGCCAACGATTATCCTCACTGTCAACACTTCTAATTATTATGTTCTTTAATAACTGGTCGTTTATGTCAATACTCTGAACTTCGCTCTCTAATTTAGTAAATATCGCTAAATCTCGCGTAATGTCAGTAGCACGAGCTCGCGCTGCTGTTGCTGCTGAGGTTGCTATGGAAACGGGCCGAAAGTCAATCGCATGAAGTCTCCATTTACCGTTTGGTCATTTCTTGGTAGAGCTGCTCCGGGCGGTGTTTTAGCCCCATCTAGCGCCAGACACGGGCCCGAAGTAGACACACAACTACCGTCTTAACGGAGAAAAAAAAAAAAAGACACAATCCAGAGAAAAAGCACACAACCAGACGCGTCATGGTTGACACAGAGGAGATCAACGTGAGGTAATTCACTGAGGAATACAGTTAAATTAGCGTTTCTGACTGTGTTTCTGCAGTTTTTATTCAGAAATGATTTTTTTTTTGGATTTAATATTTGAGAGGAAAAGGGTCAAAGAAGACACAAAATGACCACATAGAGACACAGATTGTGATGTTTGTTGTCATTTTGCGTCTTGCCCAAATCAAGGAGGGTGAAGCGACTTTCACATGTCTGTGTCAAACTCTGTCCATGGCTTTAGATATCAGCCGGTCAAACTAACAAATACTTATTGACTTTGGTTCAAGACTGGTTCATGGATTGGTTCAATGTTGCAGTCAGCAGTTGCCCCCAATGTTGTATTTTGTACTCTTGTGTTTAAGTCATTACCTTTAAAGACTTTAAAGATTTGCTCTGCTCCCTTATGTGGTCATTGGCTGTTGTCTGTGACTCTTTGTGGTTGTCTTGCTTTTTTATTTACATCCTTTTCCTGGATGCCAGTGCCCTTTCTCTTCTTGGTGCTCTCTCTACAGAGCAGGCACTACTTCCTGAAGAGGCTTAAGTGCTACAAATCTACCATATGGTAGAAAGTGAGATTTCCGCGTCTTTTCTGATTTTAAAACAGGTCTGGGTGCTATAGAATTAGTATTAAAGTGTTCAATACACAGAGAATTGCACACACATGGCTTATATTCAGAAACCAGATAAAACAAGGCATCATAACTTTGAGGTAATGGTCAAATATTGAAATACTAGAATTATCAATTTGGCATTCATTTACTACACTGAAATAATGAATGAACAATAAATAATAGTTGTTAAAGATTGTTAAACCAAAAAGCCGAGCTTGAAATGTGACATTTTTCCTCATTTTACAAATGTGCCCCGCTGCTTAAAAACCTGTGCCCCAGTCTGTCCACCCTTCTCCCATCTAAAAACGACTAAACCTTTTGAATAATATAAAATCATATATTGTTTTATGTATCAACAGTTATGTTAATTTAATAAAAGAACAGACTACATGTAAACTAATGATCAAGTTTACCACATATTTAAGTCCCATCAGATCAACAGGTGCCCAGAGGCTGCAGGGGACTATCAGATAAGAAACTAATAATAATGAAGACATGTAGATTTTGAGAACATGCTATTTTCAATGCATTAAGACCAGTTTGTAATTAAAATGTGATATGTACCTGTGATTTTAAAACCTCTTGTTCTTGCTGATCCTGTTTCTTTACCCTTTTTTGTTCTTAGTCTCTCGTGTGAACATTCTGGTGAAGATCCAGCAAGAAATGCAGCAGAAGTTCAAGATGAAATAGACAGAGGAGACACTCAAAACAACTGCAAGAGGAGGCTGGGATGCAGGTGGCAATCCATTTTGATTGTGGTTTTAATGGTGCTTTTTTGTGGTGTGACCGGCATTCTCTTTACTCAGATAAATAAATACAAAAGTGTGACAGTAGAATTACAGTATATGGCAGAGGAGGTATTCACTGTGTGGAACACCACCAAGCAGTTGCAAATAGAAAACAGTCAGCTGAAGCAACTTCTCAACTCCACTGATCAAAACTTCACCCTTCTGAGAAGTGAATATAATCAACTGAAACTGCTCATGAATGCCACTCTGTACAACTTCACTTTGTTGTCAGCAGAAAAAACACAGCTGGGCATGCTCTTGAAGAAAACATTGCAAGAAAAAGCACAGTTGCAAAAGCAGAATGAAGAGCTGAACATGCTTCTAATATCAACCTTGGAAAACTGCAGCCTTGTGGAAGAAGAGAACAGAAAACTGAACCTGCATCTGAACAAATCACTGCGGATGATCACTTTGTCAACGGCAGAAAACAAACACCTGCACCAGCTGTTAATCGATGAACGGCAAACCTCCATGCAGCTGGAAACAGAAAATAAAAAGCAGCGTTCAGTCCTGTTCTCTGACAATCTGTCCTTCCTCTGGAGATTTTGCAACGAGAAGACACTGCAGTGTTCACGCTGCCTGCCAGGCTGGGTCGAGCACGCCTCACGCTGTTTCTTCCTATCCCCAGTAGCAGAGAAGTGGGAAGTTGCTCGTCGCACGTGCCTTGACATGGGTGGTGACCTGGCTGTTGTTTTGAATGCTGAAGACCAGGCATTCTTGACCAACTTGACTTTTCAGTTTGTACAGGAGCACCCTCAAGAATATTTCCATTCAGCGTGGATCGGGTTGCAGGATATGGTGAAGGAGGGCGCGCATTTATGGGTCAATGGCAACAGAATCAAGTCAAATCTCAGATACTGGAAGGCTATGGAGCCAAACAATGCCATTGCCTCCTGGGACAGAGACCGGGCAGGACAGGACTGCGTTGCCATTGTGCCACCTCGAAGCATTGGACAGAAAAATTGGTTGAACTCATGGGACGACATTGTTTGTGGTGGAAAACGGCACTACCTGTGTGAGAACAAGGCTCTTATATTGTCCTGAGTGACAGAGCTAGGATGTGACAGTCTACTTTCAGTCCAGATCTCCTGGTGTATGCTGAACTATGCCTTCTCCCAAAGTGTGGTGTATAACTGAATGTATGGGGCTATACAAATAAAAGTGGTGTGTTATTGTTGGGATATGAATGTTGACTCAGTGGACAACATCTAAAAGTTTTAATTGCAGACTTCTGTCTATGGCGCTGAAGTATTCTTAAAAATTATTAATTAATTTGAACGATTCTAATAAAATGCAATAATGTCTTTGGTATGGGGCTTCAATGACTTCACACAACCATTTTTGTTTTGATATTCCTGACCATTCATAGTTCAATACAATATACACTTTTCCCCAGACAAATATATGTTGCCATATGTTGTCCAAGGAGGCCCTGTTTCATTAATTTGAAGAATTTTAATAAAATGGCCTTCACAGCACAGCAAATATCCAGTATAACTGTCATGTAAGAGAAGTAATTTAAGAATCTTACTGAAATGACAATATCACATTGAAAAGGAGACTCCCACTTTGATGTGGTTTGTGGGAGAAAACAATTCAAGATTCATCCATCCATTTTCTAAAAGGGCTCCTGGTCATGTCCTTGGATCCACTTCAGAACTGCCACAATAACATTATACAAGACCTTGCTCTGCATTTACACAGCTTTCTGAAACGCTTCCTTTGTGAGCCGAGGTCACCTCTTTCAAAGTTGGTAAAGATGAGGAAAAGCAAGAGCAAAAAATGAAAAGCACATTTTGACTAAACTGGTGCAAGCAAGTCAGCGGAATCAGACACATTTCTATCAATGTACTGCCATTAAATAATGTGTGGTCCAGCAGGTTTTGTTTCTGTCATTATTGGGGCAAAATATTTGGATTTTTTTTTTTTTTTTTGGCATGCAGCCATACTCGTGTCCACAAAATATATATTTATATTTGTGGCTTTTTTTTAATACCACCATTAGACAGAGCAGCCCATTGATTATCTGTTAAACTTTGTTTAATCTTTGTTTGTCTGTGTGCACATACTCAGCGTGGTCGTCCGTTGTCAAATAAGAGGCTGGATCATACTTCCTGTATTTGAGGGTGAGCGGAGCGGAAGGACTCCCCCTGCCGGCGAGTCGCTGTAGCTGCACGGCCAGCCCGCTCCGCTCGACACAACAGCACAAACGCCATCTTTAGCTGACAGGCAAACTGCCGGAGCTGCAGAGTTGTGAAGAGAAACTAGGTCAGGCGCTCAGGACACGAAAAGACTTTCGAAAACCTCGCTTCACAGGCTTTTACTCAGCGTGTGCTAACCTCCCGACACACCGCGCTGCCCTATGGTCCAATGTGTTTGATCGGTCCGTTAGCACGAACGCAGTTTTCTTGTGTCGGTCCCGGTTGACTCTGCGTGGTTTTCTTTCTTTTTTTTTTTTTTTTTGTTTTCTTCCCGACAAACATCAGACGAGGACGAAAGCCAGGTAAGGAAGGAGCTCAATATATAACCACCGGGAAGCTTGAGGACGGGTCTAAATGAGCTATTTCAAGCAGTAACTTCACATCCACCACAACTTGTTTGCTAAGTAGTTAGCAAGATGCGACGCTCGCGTCAGCTATGCTAAGCTAATTTCTTGTCTTGCTTGGTTTGATGGGTTTTTAACCAGTAAAGATCTACAGTATTGCGCCATTGGTGTGGGAGAAAATAGTGTAATATAAATAAGTGAGAGTTTCTGCGGCAGAAGCAAACTTTGTTTTGATTACACGGTGGTGTTGGTGGAGGCAGAGGGAGGCGTGTCCTCCCCGTCCAGTGACCGTCGTCTCAGGGGAGCAGAGGAAATGCTCTCACGGCTGCTTGTGGGCAGATATGCGTTTTGTGCAGCTTTGCAGGCTGGTAGCTGTTTCCCCTTAAATGATATTAAACAACGTCCCGTCATTGTCGACAAGTACCGATGAAATAAAAGATGTTAAACAAGCCACAGCAATCGGGAGCCTGTAAGAAGGTGGCAGTCACCCTGGCTTCCAAGAAAAACAGGACTTATGTCCGAAATTTAAAAAAGAAACAAAATAAAATAAAAAAAAAAATAGCTTCGTCACAATGTTTTCAACCTGTTGCTCAAGACGTTCACCAAGTTTAAAACACATCCTAAAACAGGCAACATCAATATTCATGCTGTAATCTGATGATATTGTCTGACTTTTTCTAATATTTATTAATATCAATAATATTAACTTGGATAAGCAAACATAAATGTTTACTTCAGGTGAATTAACTAACAATGAGTTAATAAGTTAATGTGGGTAGTATATAGTACAGACACACACATACACATATATGAGCCACAGATGTCAAGATAGCAATGTCCCTCACGTTGCAGGGTTCCACCCAAAGTACACCACCCAGTGACTGCAAGCAACGTTAAAGAGAGAGGGCCAGGGTTAGTGAGTGTCAGTGCTATGATGCAGGATGACGCAAAGAGCATCCATGAATGCATCAGGAACATGAAGAAGACAGGGGTCTGATGAAGAGGAAGAGGACATATAGGAAACCAAGTCCCTCCATAGGAGAACCTAAGCCTATCCCTAAGCACGAGATTCATACAGGTAGGGGTTTATCACAGCAGACAGGAACCAACGTGCAGGTGGTGCAAAGATGCCCCTGAGACAGTTCAGAGTATAGTAGCAGGGTGTAAGATGCAGCCTGAGAGGATTAACCCTGTGGCTGTGATAATGAGGTGTACACAATGAGGTGTAAATGAGATTTGAAATATTAGTGACATGTGGGAGTGACAGGTTTATGTGTTATTCTTTTGATAGGAGGTTGCATCCACTCATCACCCCCACATGCACGCATGTCTTGCTGCTCATGTTTCAGTATTGTGTTATATTGATTAAATATTATGTCTACTGCTGATATGTGAATGCTAGTTTGTGTATTTCTTATGAATTATAGTTATTTATCACCCAACAAAGTGGCATATTTTGTGTTTAAAAAAAAAAAAGTTTAAATGGGAAGATACTGAGTTTTAAATGAATCGACTGAATCTACATTGCAATCCCTGTTTCAACCAAGAGAAATCAGACTTTGTAATTTATCAGTCTTTTTTTTTTTTTTTTTTTTAAATTTGGTAATTGGTATGAAGTCATTTATCTTGTATAAGTTTGAGGAGTTGCAGCTTTACTCTGTTTTATAATACTGTAAAATTAACTTTCTTTTTTTTTTTTAACTATTTCATTACTCTATATGCAACTAATATATTACTTAATAATTAAAATAGTTGGCAACAACTATGTATCATTTCACATATACATATTCTGTGTGTCAGCATGAATCAGACTACCAGACATAGTTTGCAGTCTGTCAGGTCTTGTGATGAATAAGCCCTGTGTAAACAGTACTGCTAATCAAGAGTTTCTTTGCCTGTAAAGTTCACTTTTTCCAACCATCTTGATCTTGTTAACTGCTCTTTTGATTACCCAGGATGAAACGAGTTCTCCAAGGGAATGAGCAGGAGGACGGAGGGGGCACCAGCGGTGGGTCTCAGCAGACTCTTAAAAGGCCCTGCAAGCAGAGGAGGGAAAAAGATTTGGAGGAGGAGGGAGCCCGCTGGGAATGTCTGCCTCAGGAGATCCTGCTCCACATCTTCCAGTACTTACCACTACTGGACAGGGCTTATGCCTCTCAGGTGCCTGTGCAGTAATATAATATCCAATCAGTCCCTACACTTAGTGGACAGTATTTGTAAGCAGTATTTGTTGAAGCAACTTCATTTGTTCTGATGGTCAGATGGTGGCTTGTAAGAACTCACCAAACATTACTATTGGATCAGGTAGCACATGTTGTGTGGGTTTTATTTAGCACAGCTGAAATAACATTGCTGATTTTTTATTATATTATTATTATTATTATATTTTATTATATTATTATTGTTGCAATGTGACTTTATTCCACCTATGGCAGCTGAAGGAAAATGTTATTCACCAGCTCATTTTGTACAAAGGCAGCATCATTACGATTAATTTTACACAGAATAGACATGCATAATCTTTGTTTTAATTACCAAACATACACATAACATCGGGGTTAATATATCTAAATTGTAGCTGAGAGGTTCAGATTTATCCAGCAAAGCTAACTTCAGAGAGGCTACAAATACTAAAAAGGCTGGCTTCAAGCACAAACAGATTTTGATTTTAATGATGTCACCACAGGTTTGCCGAGGCTGGAACCAGGCTTTTCACATGCCAGAGCTGTGGCGGTGCTTTGAGTTCGAGTTAAACCAGCCTGCCAGCTCCTACCTGAAGGCCACACACCCAGACCTCATCAAACAGATAATCAAAAGGCACTCCAACCACCTGCAGTATGTCAGCTTCAAGGTATGAATTGATATCAAGAAGGAGAGCAGGAGGGTATGGGTAAAGTGATGAAGTGTGCGGTGAAGTGCATTTTTATTTTCTGTTCAAATTAAAATGTCACTGGGTTTTCGTTTTCTTTCTCCAAACTGTTAAGGTGGACAGCAGCAGAGAGTCTGCAGAGGCGGCATGCGACATCCTCTCTCAGCTCGTGAATTGTTCTTTGAAAACACTGGGGCTCATCTCCACAGCCAGGCCCAGTTTCATGGAGCTGCCTAAAGTAAGATGCACCAAGATAATTATGTCTGTGCATATCTATCTAGACTCGAAGCCTTGGATTCTGCTGGTCTGATTTAATGTTGAGTGAAAATTTCTATAAATAAAGTTGTCAGCAAGAAACATTGCACTCAGCTGCATATTTTCATGTTTTATAATCCATGCATATAGTAGAAAGATAGAAGTGAGTGTGAGCAGGTGCATGTTTTGTTTGTATCTTGTACTTGTTCTTGTATTCTATCTTGTACTACAAGCACCTGTCTGAAAGTGCACATACACTTATACAAGGGTGATATGACAGACATTTCGGCCAACTGAAATGGAAATATGTAGTAGAATTAAATGGTGGTCTCTAGCTATGTATGCGTGTCAGACTGCTTGATGTCAAGCAGTCTGGGGCGGCCTGGAAGACTGACTATGCTTGCTGAAGGAAGAGGATGACCAAATGTTTCTGTCTTTCCCCCTCTTCACCAGTCTCACTTCATCTCAGCGCTGACAGTGGTTTTTGTCAACTCCAAATCTCTGTCCTCCCTGAAGATTGATGACACGCCTGTTGACGACCCCTCCCTCAAAGTCCTGGTGGCTAATAACAGTGACACGCTCAAACTGCTGAAAATGAGCAGTTGTCCTCATGTTTCACCAGCAGGTACTACACATCTGAAAATGATAAATATTAGGGATGTTCATGATTAATAAATATTAATTTGATTTGATTTGATTGATTGAGAACAATTCTAGTGGACATTGCACAGAGTTTTGCTCATCTGTGGAACTTCTGTTATTTAAGCAGCTAGAGAGGGAATGGTGAAAGTAACATGAATATCTTCATTAGCGGTCAAGGAGTTAATGTAGTATCATAGTAGTAGTATATAATCAAGGAGTTAACAATGTAGATCAGAGGGGATATTGGAAAAAAAAAATATATATATATATATAATATATGTATATGTAATGATACATCAGGGCAGTAATTCACTGCTGAACTCTAAAACCTCTGGGAACATAAAGTGGTGGCTAACATTGCTTCATCTTTTCCTGTGCTCAGCTTTAAACAGACTGTGTAGATCTATAGCCTCCTAATTTACTTTTCTCTATCCCAGGAATCCTGTGTGTGGCTGATCAATGCCACGGACTGAGAGAACTGGCTCTCAACTACCATTTGTTGAGTGATGAACTTCTCATTGCCCTGTCCTCAGAGAGGCACGTTCACCTCGAGCACCTCCGCATTGACGTGGTTAGTGAGAATCCCGGCCAACAGTTCCACACCATCAAGAAGAGCAGCTGGGACGCCATGGTGCGCCACTCTCCTAAATTTAATCTGGTCATGTACTTCTTTCTCTACGAGGACGAGTTTGGCCCTTTCTTCCGTGATGAAATCCCTGTTACACATTTGTACTTCGGCCGTTCTGTCAGCAAAGACGTCCTGGGCCGTGTTGGGCTAACTTGCCCGCGTCTGGTTGAGCTGGTGGTGTGTGCCAACGGGCTGCGACCGCTGGATGAGGAGCTGATCCGCATTGCCCAGCGCTGCACGCAGCTGTCAGCCATCGGCTTGGGAGAGTGTGAAGTGTCCTGCAGCGCATTTGTGGAGTTTGTCAAGATGTGTGGAGACAGACTGACGCAGCTATCCATCATGGAGGAAGTGCTGGTCCCAGATCACCGCTATGGGCTGGATGATATCCATTGGGAGGTATCAAAGCATTTGGGTCGTGTTTGGTTCCCAGACATGATGCCTACCTGGTAGAGAAGGTGTAGTTTTTGTTTTTGTGTGTGCGTGCGCTCGTGCGTGCGCGCGCATGTGCGTGACAGGGAGAAACAGATGATTTCAGCTAGTGTGCCCTTATTTTTCTCCTGCTTTTGAGAAAAGTCCTTTCCCAGATACCATATATTCTGCTTTTATCCCTGAAAACAAGAAGAAATGTCATGTCTTTGAATTTTGGTTATTGATTTCATTTTCATGTATAAGATTTTTATATTTAAATCTATATTTAAGTTTAAATTTGTTCGTCATCACTCATAACAATGAGCACTTTGTTCTCTGAGCCATTTTTCATGGGCAGTGAAACCCTGCTGATTGGTTATGTATAGTTTATTCAGGTGTGACACTTTTTCCATGGGAATTAACAGGAATTAATTGAATAGTTTGAGTTATTTCATCTACACAGGTGGTAATTACTGCATTATCTCCAGACTCTTAAACATTTTTATATGGTGAGTGGGCTCAAGTACAAATCCCTTTAATAGAAACCAGACACTTTTATAATAATGAGTTTAATTAAAATGAAAGAAATTGATATGTAGATAAATTCAACAGATTGTCATCATCACATTGCACTGCAAAATATCTGTTTAGCATTCATGATGTAAAAAACGCACAGTATAATAGATGGAGATGATCACCATTATAAGCTAATATGTTTTGTTGATATTTAGTTAAAATCACCGCAGTCCAAGTAACGACATGCTGTGACTGTACAAGAATAAGACGCTATTTTAAAGGGACAGTCACCAGGTGTGCGGAGCTTGTAGTGGAGGTGGTCGATCACCTGACTGTGGGCAGAAGCACATAATGATTCCCACGTCACGTCCATATGTTTTTGTTTGCTTTTGGTCTCCATGTGTCATTGTCTATCATCATGTTTCTGTTTAGTGTCTTCGAATGTGTTTCTGAGTCACTGCATCTTATTTAGAACAACAGACCTGTCCTCTGATTGGACAGGGACAAAGACAGTACAAGTTCCGTCTCCCTTTTTCTAAGAACAGCTATTTGTGAAGGTGGTGCTCTTAAGTGACTTTGGCCATAATCATGTTAGACTGTATATGCTGTAAATATATAAATATATATGTATGAGTGATGTTTGAGCATATTTGGTGTGTTATGTATAATAGCTGTATCTCTGCATTGCCTGACACATGCTCCTATTGTAATTGTAAATATCAAAGTGTTAAATTGCAAAACAAATGGGGGGGGGGTGGATTTTTAATGGTTGACATTATGTATCTGTACATTTACTGAATCCTACTGATGCACTTTTACTCTTATGAAGGACACAAGATGAACCATAATGTAATAAACTGATTTTGCAGGCAAATGATAAATTGGAAGTTAATGAGCTATTTATGGGGTTATTTTATATTCTTACAAGTAAATTACAAGTAAATTCATTCAGAATTTTATAAAATCGATATTTGATACAGAAAAAATTCTGGAAAGTTTCTGGAAAAGGGACAAACCAAACCAGCTTGACAGCACAATCATTCACCATGGTAATAGTCAGTAGTTTACTTAAGAAATATCTATTCTGGCTTGGCATTTGTAAAACATTTTTATTTTCTGAGATAATTGTATCACAAACAAAAACGTCCCCCTCAAGGAACTCACAAATTGATTGACGGGTCTTTTACTAGATGGACAAATCTGATTTACAAATGTTTCCTAATGTTGATAAAACATTGGCAATGTTTGTAAACACGGAGGTGACCTGTATTTTCACTTATGATCAGTTGACAGACAAAACACAAATGCTGTTTTTTTTGTATATGAATTGAGCTCCATTGTACAATACCAGTCAAATGTTTGGACATACTTCCCCATTCACTCGAATGGAAAGTGGTATCTATGATCACACAATTAAAGCTTGAGGGTGTAAGTGCTAGCACAGGGCTGCACAATTATGACTGATGCTGTACTTTTTGCAATAAAGTTCTGCTGTTATCATACAGAAACAGTTGGCTGGCAAAAAACACTTTTACAACTTAAATTGATGACACTATATTATTGTTTTCCCTATGTCATATTTTGCTGTTGCATAAAGACATAAATGGGATGTGCCAGCTGTTCTATGTAACTGATGCAAATATGGAAATTATTATTTTAATGATTATTGTGCAGCCCTGAAGGCCGGACAATGTGGCAGCTGAATGTTGATGTAACCGAATGTGCAAGAATGAAATATTTATGTCTCACTATTGTTTTGTTGCAATGGAGTGAAAGAAGTATAGTTGGAACATGTCTTAATGAGGATTTATTAAGGATGTTGCTTGTGGACTTGCTGAAAGACGTCAACCCCTGGACCACACAATGAAATAGACCTGTAAATCATAATGTTCAGTTGAAATGGATAATTGTTTTACGGGGTTGATATGTTTTGTGTGTTTTGTTTGAAAATGTTAATTTGAGAGAAGAACAAACTTCACATGAATACTTATTCAGTTGTTGCCCTTTAATAGGGATTCATGATCATGTCTTAATTTTGTTTTCTTTTTCTGAAGGTGTGGGTATGGACTTAATCCTTCACTGACTTACAGGGCACTTTCTTGTGCATTTATATAAACATGTCATAAACTGGTTAATATTAACTGCATTTGTATTCAGTGCTTATAGATGATTATTGTAATACTCAACTATAGGCCGAGTAAGGGCTGCAGTTTTTTATAGTGTACAGTGACAGTGTGTTGTTTTTATTTTAGCTAAATAAGGCTGCATTCTGCTGAGATTTATTGGAAGGTAACCTCTTGTACTTTCCCCAAAGATATGTAACAGTAAAGTAAAGTTCATAGCGCCATTAAAATTGCCTGTTTGAATTTGTAGTCCATGTCTTAACTCTTAGTCTTAAGAGAGGTGAGCTCAGTTTGACTTGAATAGATGCTTCATAAATTAAGCAAAAAACCTTTAAGTAGCTTTTAGTAAAACGGTCATGCAAAGTGTTTTGGGGAGGAGAAACCATCAAATCAGTCATCACAAATTAGTTATGTTTAGACACCCTGAGTAATATGGTTCACCGTAAGCCTTAATTAATTTAGATCAGTATGTTTGTACAAGAGAGTAATGCCTCGTGCTAAAACAAGAGACTCTTCTTCAATCAGCAAGACTATTAATCTACACTACTGCCAGGCTAGCAACTGTGGGAGGGTTGTCCTTAGGCCCGTTGCTGCTTTTAGCTAAATACTAACAGTATGTTCACATAATATAATGTTTATCTTGTTCACTATCTCCAGTGTGACCAATTTTCTAATTAGTCAACACAAAGCAAATCTAAAGGTGATGGGAAATTCTATTAGTTTTGGAGGTATGTGATCAAAAATCAATCTGTATGTAAGGTGATGAGTCAGAGGGTCACCAAAGTAACTGTGATTCTTCCTGTGGGAACATAAATGTCAATGTTCAACAGTTGCAAAGATATTTCACTCAAATCCATAAATGTTATCCTCATGATCACAACAGATGACAAGTCGGGATCACTGGGGGTCAACGAGATTCAGCCTCTGGGGACCATGAATCCAATTTCAGTCAGGACCAAAGTAGAGTGACAACAATCAAAATTCATAAAACGAGAGTCATGCACAGGTCATGATTATGATTAGCCTTTGATGTCTATGATTAGATTAGTTTCTGTTGCACTTGAGGGGGGGCATTTTTCTGGCAGGATATTTTTTTTTATCAGTTCAAGCCTCAGTTGGATCCCATGTCCCTGAACCCTGCTGCCCTGCTCTCAGCACACAGCCCACAGAAACCTGGTGATTTCTTTGTATGTTGATTCCCCAACATCTGTAGCTGTAGGATGAAATTTTTGTCAGACAGGTTATCTTTGAAACTAGACTTTGATTAATCCAGTAGATTAGCAGAAATGTGTTTTCCTTACTCTTCTTCTATATAACTCTCCTCTAACCCTCTGTAACTCTTAAACCTCCTGCAGAGCTTCTGTCCTCTAAATCCTAATGGATCGCAACGAATGTTTCATTAGTCACACACAGCGCAAAATGTCCTATTTGTTTACAGTGAACAGTAGGCTATATATACTAATGTTACTTAGTAGAAATGCACTGCATGACAACAACCTTCATCTTACCATAGAAGTAGGTCGAAATGATCAGTGGCTTAGATTAAAGATTCAAACATCCCTGTGAGGAAATTAGACCATTACACAGAAAATGAGCATAACACAGTACAAATAAATGTTATTCAAATAAAAGCTCAATAAGGGGAAATCAGATCAAACAGATACTTTTATGGCTGTCTCCTGTTCCACTCTCAGCTCATTACATTTCCTCTGTCACAGCATTTAAAGAAGCAAAATGAAACTTCTGGCTCAGTGCAGACCCTGATTCAAACTGGGCAGATTCTGGCTGCCCTACTCTGGTGTGATGATGGTTTTCTCTGTGTGCCAGAATTGGTCCAGAGGTGGCGGTAACATCTGGCCATCAAGCTGTATATGGGTATACTGGATCAGAAGCACAAGCATGTGGCCCAAGCATGGGCCAGGTGTCAGTGATAGTCTTTAAACAAGCTGGGGTTACATTCAGGTATGGACCAAGAGTCCACATTTTTATAAGTGTTCATGAGACTGTTCATCATAGATCTCGCATCTTTATATGTAATAACATTAGTGGGAAAATTCAGATTTAATTTTTTTTTTTCTGTCGAAGTAGGTAAAAACACATTTGCCTTAATGGTTTCACATACTAAAACGTAAATCCAAGACTTAAAAATAGCACCACACTCCTGTGTATCAGTTTTGTACGGGACGGTCCCGCCTGTAATCCAGTTTAACGAGGCTCTTTAAATCTGGACCAAGGGCAGTTTGGTGGAGCAGATTTGGAGGCTGGTGCTGTCAGCCCTCCGCCGACACTCCCGGTGTGGGTGGATCGAAGACGCCCCCCTGCCAGCTCAGCCACCTCTCGGCTGGGAGGGGACGCCGCGGCGTGAGACGCCTTCCCCATAAAACTTCGGTGGCTCGTCCAGAGGGATCAGCGCAACAGTTTGTGACACTTTGTCAGCGTCTGAGCTAAAACTTTGGCGCCCAGAGGTGATGCTGGGGGTGGCAGGAATGACGGGCAGGTAAGAGTTTACACCGGTTAAGTTAGAAAGAAACCTAAACAGTTTCAGGTAAACGGGTATTTAGCTTTTGAGGCCACTCGGCTAAAGCTAACGGTACGTTAGCCCTAACATAGCCTTTGGGGTAATGTTAGCTAACCGCTACTCGACATTAGCGGCCCCACTTTTAAGATACGTGCATATTTGCTTTTGTCAATACATATGTAGGTTATAGGTAACAGTTCAAGGGTAGATTCACAGTTGTTATATATGTTATTGGCGATGTAACGTCTGTATTATTTCCCACATTAGCACTGACTGTCACGTTAGCATGCTAGTCAGTAATACCAGTTATTATCATTAGCTGCCGCTGAACTTTAATGCGCTTTATGATCCTTCAGGTATATCTACGATTTATTTGAAGCCAGTTACTTAAAGACTAAGTAATGCACGTTATGGCATTACTGGGAAAACTCATTCATCATCAAGCCTTTTGGGCTGGGTTATATATAATTTACTTTGCAACTTATTTGTAATCATATTTATGGTGGACATGAAGCCTCAGCCAGATTTGGCCTTAACTGGAGTTTGATGTTGTAGTATAGTATTTAACTGCTTATTAATGAGGTGATATCTAAGTCCAGTTATTAGTGACTTTATTAGTATTTTTGTGTGTGTGTATAATTGGGCTCCAACTAATGACCATTTTCATGATTGAACTGCAGATCAATTTCTTAAGGAGTGTGTTTGTAAAATATCACAAAATAGTGAAATGAGCCTGCTATAATCTTCAATAAGTCCAAGTTCAAAGTCCAATATTATATTTTTAGATTTTAGTTTTTTCACCAATGTCTAAAACACAAAATCAATACATTTACTTTGAAATATGATATTGATGATTGATCATCATAAGAGATGATAATTCATTTACTACCAATGCAGAGAGAATGGCTTTATCAATAAATTTTTGTAGTTTATGTGTGTATATGTGTGGAAGAAAGGCTGCACATAGTCTCTCAGTTGAGTTTCAGTACCTCTATTTCTTTACCAAATTAGGCGGTGACTGTGCAGTGAGTGTTACTGAGTTTCCCAACTGATTCACATATTTCCATTCTCTCTGTTGACAGCTGCTGTAAGAAGCTCAGCAGTTACTGTAGGAGTTATGTGAGAAATGATAAACATTGGTCTAGCCTTGCATCCCGGTTATTTGTCACCCTTACATGTCACAAGATCTCTGGGGAAGTAATGTGCTTATATGTATTTTTTTTTGTCTCATAACAGCATTGCTAATGCCCTGGCCCATGCGGCTTGTGAGCGATGTAAGAGTGGCTTTGCACCGACTGAGAAAATTGTGAATAGTAATGGGGAGCTGTACCATGAGCAGTGCTTTGTGTGTGCCCAGTGCTTCCAGCAGTTTCCGGAGGGACTCTTCTATGAGGTAGTGCACTGAAATGTACTAGTCACCATAATCCATTTCACCAGTCATCACAATCACGAGCCAGAGTTTGCGCACTGCTTGTGCGGTGATGATTTCCTACATCCTTTTGTATTTAGACAATGTTTTGAATGACAACAAATGTATCTCAACTTTCTTCTCCTCACAGTTTGAAGGAAGAAAATATTGTGAGCATGACTTCCAGATGCTCTTTGCTCCATGCTGTCACCAGTGCGGTGAGTGTTGGTGTCATTATTTTAGAGCATGTCTAGATCTAGTATTTGTGTAGTTGTTTGGAGAATGACTAATAACCACTTGGTGGAAGCTACCGGTGGATTCAAATAAAGAATGAAGTATCTTGTATGCTGTTATACTCAGACTACACTACCGGACAGAATTTCCCCCCCTTTTTTTCAGTTTTTATTAAAACACACGTGTTATTGGCAACAGGATGAGTCAAAGATTTGTATTGGATTGGACTACTTTATTTTTGTGCGCCAAGTGATTATTTGCATTTAGGCTTTGCTTCCCATCTTACATTTGATTTTGTTTGTGGGGACTGAAGCCAAGCAGAAAAGAATGACATTTGCACTTGGCCATATGGTTAGAGAGGGATTTGTTTTTGACTTTTTGGATCTTGGGATGAATTAGAATTTCATCCCCTCTTTGTTTGTCACTGGCAAATCACTTGTCTGTGAAACATTCTCTATTGGGCCCCCTTCTGTGCATAAATGCATATCTATACATATAACAGACCTGTCATGAATTTATCTATATGTATGTAAACCAGTACACCTTAGTACATATGTGGATGTAAACATCCCCGACCTCCATATGCTATTTGAGAGATCAGATCCAAGTCTTTTACATTTTTATTTAGAACTTCCCACTTGTGTTTCACTCACCCATTATACATTTTAGTGCCAAATAAGAGTAAATTAAATACTGCTTCAGTGTGTCTGGGGAGACATAGGCATGCTCTGATTAAATTAAATGGACAATTAAAATGCATTCAACATTCAAGTGTCACTTTGAGAACACTATTGACAGCACTGCCGTGTATTGTACTAACACAAGGACTCCATAATGGAGAGATCAGCATGAACTACTGTACAGTACCCAAGAAAAGCTTCTGGACCTAGCAAATATTGAAAAAGTCAAACTTAGATTTGCCTGAAGTTGAACTCTCACTTATGGTATTCCTTAGGGGAGTTCATCATTGGTCGTGTCATAAAGGCCATGAACAACAGTTGGCACCCTGACTGCTTCTGCTGTGACATTTGCCAGGCTGTGCTTGCAGACGTGGGATTTGTCAAAAATGCTGGCAGGCAAGTATCCCATCTTATTACAGTCTTAATATTACAGTGACAGCCTGCAAAACAGGTGGTTACACACACATATCAAGCTGGTGTCTCACTCGCTTTTGCGTTCTAACAAATATTAGAACTTGTGTGGTTAAATTTTGTTCCTTTTCCTTACGTCAGGCACCTTTGTCGCCCGTGCCATAACCGTGAAAAAGCTCGTGGCCTGGGCAAGTATATCTGCCAGAAATGCCACGCCATCATTGAAGAGCAGCCACTGATCTTTAAGAATGATCCTTATCATCCAGACCACTTCAACTGCAACAATTGTGGGTCAGTCCTACCTCCCCATGCTACTATTTAGTACAGAAAACAGCTTTATAGTCAATTTCAGTTGCACATAAAAAATGATTTATGAGTAACAGTGATATTAAAACTGTTTTCCTTTTTTTTTAATCTGTTTTTATGTTTCTCTGTCCACAGGAAGGAACTGACAGCAGATGCTAGGGAACTGAAGGGAGAGCTCTTCTGTTTGCCGTGCCATGACAAGATGGGTGTACCAATCTGTGGTGCCTGCAGGAGGCCCATTGAGGGGCGTGTTGTCAATGCCATGGGCAAGCAGTGGCATGTTGAGGTTTGTGAACAAGAAATTATTCTATTTATCAATACATTAGATACAGTATGACATTCTGGCATTTTCAGAGTTATGTAAAGCACCTGTTTTTAATTTTGAGCCCTGGAGTTTGCGCCTCTTAAAGTAAGTTTGGCCAAAGGGATTTACTTAAGGGATCATGACCATGTTTACTTTGCCTTTTTTTTTTTTTGGCATTTAAAAAAATGTTTTTCCCCTAGTAGTCAGAGCAAACAAAACTTAAGTTTAACCCGAAAAATACAAAATTGGCTACTAAACTAAACTTAAAAAAAAAGATTAAAGTTCTGCAGGTTTGACTACAGGGACTAGGCTTCAGAATGACTCCTGATGCTTTAATAATAGTGAACAAATGTCATGCTGACCACCTCTGCATAGATGTTATGCAAAGCAGAATACAGCTATTAAACATTTCACATTTAGGTACTATTACGTATGCATAGAAAAATTCAATGCATTAGATATACCAACTTAATGCCAAACCTGCAAATCAGCTAATTTAAGGCAGTGGGAGGGATTTGAGCCCTTTAAAAAAGAGTTTTATTCAAGAAGCAGAGATAAGATGGGATATACTCTCACTGATCCTCCGAAGGAGAAATTCAATTTGATACAGCAGCACAAGGGATGTAGTTATAGTTAAGAATTGAATTACCATTAATCCCTACACCAGAAATAAGAACACTAAATAATAGTGAAATAATGTGTGTGTGTATCCATGTACAATGTTCCCAGAGCACAGCTGATCAGGTTGAGTGGTAGGTAAACACATCTATGTAAAGTGCAACATTTGTTTTTGTTCACAGCATTTTGTGTGTGCCAAATGTGAGAAACCTTTCCTTGGTCATCGCCATTATGAGAGAAAGGGGTTGGCTTACTGTGAAACTCATTATAACCAGGTAAGAAAAGGAGAGTAAAGTGTTTCGGGGACATCACGAACAACATTATGTTAATAAACTCAACGAATGAAAGCACTGCTTACCACATTTCACGTCACCCAGTTAATGAATTTGTATTTGCTGTCTGCACAACTAATCTTCTTGTCTCTCTGTTGTTAAGCTCTTCGGCGATGTGTGCTATCACTGCAACCGTGTGATTGAAGGCGATGGTGAGTATCGATAATATAAAGCTCATATTCAGTACAGTGTTTTTATTTTTTAACTGACAAAACATTGCTTGAACATACAGCAGCTGATTGTTTATAATTTTTTTATTTTACCGTGCCCCCTTAGTTGTGTCTGCTCTCAACAAGGCCTGGTGTGTCAGTTGTTTCTCATGCTCCACCTGCAACACAAAACTCACTCTCAAGTAAGTGATGGTGCACATTAACAGTTCCTTTTTACTGACTATGTACAATACTACCAGCTGATTGTTGTCATCCTCTCACTTTTCTGTAATACTCCTTTTCTACGTGTCCAGTCTTAACACTTGTAAACGTGTACTTTATTCTCCTCCTACAACCCTTTTTTTTTTTGGGCTCTTTTCCTCCTCCGTCCCTTCTCCTCCAATTTCTCCTCTTTACATGCTTCACTTGCTGCGTCGGTGGTAACTCAGAGATAAGTTTGTTGAAATTGACCTGAGGCCAGTGTGCAAGCACTGCTATGAGCACATGCCTGAGGAGCTGAAACGACGCCTGGCTCGACGTGAGCGTGATGCCAAAGACCGCAAGAAAAAACCTGCTGTGTGTCTGTAGAGTTATTATTCTTTACAACTCTCCACTCCATCTGTTGGTTGGTGCTATCATTGCTCTATTGCACTCTTTTTATGTGGTGGTGTCCCTTGTTTACTATTTTGACAATATTGCATGATATCATAATTTCTTTTTTTAAAACTAAGAGCCTGCAGTTGTTTTCATGATAAGTGCACAAAAACCTCTAAAGTTTACATTTTTATTAAACCTGAGTTTGGTTTAGTTGATGAGTATTGAAATGAACCTTCCACCAAAACTTTCTTTTTTTTTGACTGAGATAAGTAATTGCTACTTTTCAGTAAAGGGCAAAGCTGCAGGATGATTTCAATGGTTTCTGTGATAAGTTGAGATGAGAAGATTGTTACCTCCTAAAGGTATGGCCCTAATGCTAATATAATTTAAAGTGAGGAGATGATGACTTGAAACAAATTTTAACCTGCAGTGATAATAATATTTATATAAAAAATATGCAGATTGTGCAGGTGGGAGGGAAATCTGGAAAGGTTAATGTAAGCAGGAGACAAGTCATTAGATTACATATTTAGTATTTACATTTATTAAACCTTTTTTTTTTTTTCTTCTTTGCAGAAACAAGTTTGTTGAGTTTGACATGAAGCCCGTCTGTAAAAAGTGTTATGAGAAATTTCCTCTGGAGCTCAAGAAAAGGCTCAAGAAGCTGGCTGAGTCTTTGGGACGCAAGTGAGCCACTTCAGGCCAAACAACCTGGAATTACTGTATTCCTGCTATGTCTACAATGGTAACGTATCCAAGAAAACTGCTGCTTTGCGTTATAAGAGCCTGGCATTATACCGGTACGTCAATATTAAAAATGTAAATCAGGGATCCATTTAAAAAAATAAAAATACCACTGTGGTCTTGTCATAAATGTGCCTGTTCGCACATATTTTTTTTTCTTGTTGTTTTTTTAATTCAATAGACTATTTTTTCAATACATTCCTAAATTGTCCAAACTTTATTCCCTTCCTACCAAGAAATGTGGCATCCAAGATTATTTTGACTTCACTATGGGCATAATTTCTAACTGCTGTCTAAAACTTTAATTTGAAAAAAATGTCTTGAAATAACTCTTGTACCTTGAATATATGAGCTATGTGTCTTAATATGCAAGTAATGTTTAAAAGGTAACTTGGGTATAGTCATAATACAATTATGCCTTAGTCTGTCGACCTTAAAAAGACAGTATCCACTAAAGAAGAATTTCAGAAAACTTTTCACCTTTGTGCATTCATACCTCAATGTTGGTAGTTAGAAAGCAACCACTGATCTTTTGTCATGATGTCTCTTTTTGCTAATATATAAGAATAAAATTCACTAATACTTGGAGCAAAGCTTATCAACCATCAAGGGTTAATGAATGTTAATTCTAATACATATTAAAAAGGGATGTTAAATGTATGGTAGAAGTTACTGTGTAGTATTGATAACTTGTTTCTGGTACTTGGTGACACTCTTCTTCTGTATCAGTCTGGTGCGATGGATAAATATTCCACAGGTAGATATTTTATTCAAACAATTGCTCCATGACTGTTAATTTGTCCAGTTGACCCCGAACCCCAGTGTCTTGCAGCAGTAATTTGGGAGAAAAATATGAGATGAGAAGGTGCTATTATGATTTGGAAAGACTATAAAACCAGTTTCATTTTTTCAAGTAGCCCAGTGGTGTTTAAAACTTTCAGTATGTACTGTATGCTTTCAGTGTGTATGGCAGTGTAATGTTGCTTGCACTGTAAATGTTTGGGGTTTGTCTGATATTATTAGCCATATTAACAGAGGGAAACAGTTCAAAGGAATCTAGATGAAATGAACCATATGCTGATTATTTAACATGAAAACGCTTTGATGTTAAAATATCATTAACGAGTCAGCACATTGCTTGGGCTGTTTGTAGACAGGAAAATGTATTTAGAAAAAATGGGACGTGACATTCAACAGAAATTTTTATTTACTTGGATGAGTATTTTTATTTTTTTTTTTTTATGGAACACTTTTGCATACATTTCATTTGTCAGAGTTTACATTTTCCTGATTTGCATGAAATGTAGAATTACAGTTTACTGAATCACGTACAGTGTTTGGTTTCCTGCTGAATGATCAATAAAGTTTGCTTGAACACATCACAGTGAATTTCAATTGATGAAATACCAAATCTACATTGTTAATGTCTGTTTAGGCTCTGAAAGAGACACAAACCTCCTGTCTCCTAAATATAGTTGTGGCCGCATCTTAAACATTTGATTACATTCTCAGACTTTGACTTAATGAAAGAGTTTGACTTTTGAGACTTGTAGCATGCATCAAAAACACCAGCATATCTCTCACCTTAACACACTTCACAGTAAAGTTACAGAAAAAATGACGTACAACATTAAAAACATGCAAAGATCCAATAGTAGTAAATAAAAATAAAAAATAGTAAAACCTACAATCGTATTGCTGTTTTGTGCACGAGTGAACCTCTCGTTTCTCACAGTGACCAGCAGTAAAATACAGTAAATCATTAATGGGACACCCATTAGTTTTGATAAATATCTTTGTGCATGCCACACTTGATTAGCAAAGGTAGAGTGCATGACTGAGAACAGCCTTTGAAGCTTTTCCTATTCTAAGAAAATGTTAAGAACTGAAATGGGTTGTGAAGGCGATGGTAAAACAATGGTTGCTTTTTTTTTATCTTATGCATTTCACAGCTTTTTATCTTCATCATCCCTTGCCACTGACACAGAAAAATCAAAAAATCAAATATTGTCTCATAATAAGCCTTTTTCACAGCAGATATTTTGTCTTGTTGAACTAGGGGAAGATTTATTAATAACATAAACAATAGCTCTGTTCTCATCACTTGTCCCAGTAAGCCATGGCAGTGACAGTGACTGAACATGAACAATACCAGGACCCTGTCACGGAAGCAGCTAAAGAGAATTCATCAGTCATTCATTTTTTGATTTACCACATGTCAAAATGTCCTCAGTGAAAAAAAGCCTATTAGGGGAAGATGTGATGCATGAAAACAAATGTACAATGATGCCAACTAGTTTGAAACATAAATGACTGAAGATGTAGGCGACACTACAGGTTGAACATGATGTACACGATGGTTATTTTACAGTTACAATAGATTCAATATTTAAACATAAAAAAAACTTGTACTGCATAATTACTCAACTGAGTCATTCAAAATGATTATATAAAGCATGAACTATGAGTCGGTGTGAATACCTTAAACTCCTTGGGTCACGAATATTAACTTTTACTTGAATTAAACAAATCGAAATGAGCCGTTTGACACATTGCAGCTTCATTGTGTCCTCAACTTGAAATAAAACTTTATGTATTCTTAAATTTAGATTATTGAACAATAATACGTGAATGTTAATTGTATCCAGTATCCAAAAGTATCCAGTTAGGTAACAAAAAAAAAAAAAAAATACTGGATGCAATTCATTGTGGTAGGGTCAGTGGCTTGTCACTCCCTTGTGCAACACACTGATCAGCCGATGAGAATGCAGGGAGTGGTGAGGTGAAATCCCTCAAAGGGATTTAGAAGAGGTGTATGTCTGAGTGGAGGAGGGAGCAGAGAAGATGCATGTAGACATGTGAGTAGTAATTAAGCTGTGAGAGCAGTGACACACTGGCATTAGCAGGTTTAGAAGCTAAGCACAGTGGTGCTTTGTGTCTGAGTCAGTATTTTAGGGATGCTTGTGTTATCTGCCTGACCTAACTTGCAGACACTGCCTTCTTCTTCTTCATGACTTCTCCGTGGACTGGTTTACAGATAAGTTGATGACAAAGTGTAGTAATGTTTAAATTGTAAACAATCACTCTCATTTGTTATTGTTAGAAATGAAAGCACTGACGTCAGACTGATTAACAAGCTGTATCTTGCTTGGTTAATTCATATTTCAGAGCCAGCTGTTTTCCCTGCATAGAGACATAAAAATGGCAGTGATCATATTACCTAACACTATTAACACATAATTAATAACACTGAAACATTTAGCATACAATTGTCACCATCATGCATTCTTTTCTGTATGTTATATATTATACTGTAAATAGTGTTAAATGTTTCACATGCATTTTATAATTTTAGGGATATCGGACACTCTGTAAACTGGATTTCTGCGTAGAGCCAGATCGAGATTACGAGTAATGATCGAGAACATGTTCATTAAATCTGAGAAGCTGCTTCCGAGGTCGATAGGGTTGTGGCGACATGTTCTTGTAGTGTGGTAGGAGGCGTGATGGTAAACCCAGGAAGTGCTGTCGGAAAGTTGCCCATTCACCAAAGTTCATACCAAGGAGGTCTTTAAGGTCATCTGCATTACCGAAGAGCAGCGCTGAACCATTGAGGTCATTACTTTTCACCTTTTCAATATACTTGCTGTGGTATTTCATTCTCTCCAACTAGAAAAAAAGATTTAGAAAACTCAATTATTATAAACATAGAGCAGTCATGTGATTTACTTCCTAGTCCTCGATGTGAGGAAATATAAATCTAAAATTCCTTTTCTGTTGCATGTGCAAAAGTCCAAATATTTGATTTGCAATAACATGAAAGGTGACTAAACAAATTTCTTTGAATAAATAAAAAATGCTATGTAGCAAAGGTAGATTGAAGTTATTATTAATAATATAATTATTCATATTTTCCTGTCTATATAGAAATCTTAATTGTTAGTGCCAGAGTCTCACATTCCTGTGTTGGTGTTGGAGGGACGACGCCATCCTCACTGTTTACTGTTGCTCTCTTTACATCAGAGCCGTATAGTACTAATACAAACTGTGCATATCCAAAAACATATCTACGAATGGAGACATGGTCATTCTTTACAGTTTTACATTTTCCAAGGAGTGATGGAACAAGAAGCTGCAGCCTTGGTGAGGTGTTGGAGATGGAGGTGTGCGGCCTTTCACCAGCAGCTCTTCAACATCTCAGTGAGCAACTCCTTCAACTGTGCTCCACTGTGTAGAAAAGTGCTCCACCATGTGACAGTCTGACTGTGGTTGCTCATGGCTTGAGAGAAAAAAGTAACTAACTCCTTAAATAACTCCATGACTGTGTTTAGCAGTGCATTTGCAGTTGCATTTCTGATAAAGTATTCTGCTTTGCTTTAGTATTGCACTGCAGTTGCTGATACAACCAATAACCATGTGAGATGCCAAATCAACCAGAACTAAAATTTTAATATAACTGCTAAAGTCTCCTACCTCATTGCATACATCCTCTGTATCCATGTTGATGATAGTAGTAACAGGCAGAGGAGCCAGGTCCTTCATCCAACCCGAACCTTTCAGCCTGGATGTCCCTCTGATCTGAGCCAGCTCCTTCCTAATTGTGTGATCCAGGTTTACCGTCGCCACTTCAAATGTCTTCAGGTCCTTTACGGTGAATTGGAAATCTACTTTGAGGAATCTTTCGAACATCTCTGGATCTCCATCCTGCTCCAGGAAGTCTTCAATCTGTGCACTCATCACATACAGCTCTGCCCTGGACTCACTGAAGACTTTCCATAAGGTCTTCGAATCATCATTGATGGCTCCATTCTTATGATCAATATCTTCTCTTTGCTGAGCGTCTTCTGTACATTGGATGATCCAGCTAAGTCGACAGGGCCACTGATTGGCTAATACTACCCATGCTACAGTGTGTTCTGGTTGAGGTAGCTCCTTTCCCAAGGCCTTCATTATTATCACAGTCACTCGAATGGAGTTGATCACCCTCCTCATAGACATGGCATCATCTAACATGTACTTGTTTATAGTTCTTTCATTGCTGGTTAGGATACTCTTCACCAGCTTCTCTACTTCATCATCTTTTACATCTGCTTCTCCTGTTGTTTCATTGTTCAGTGGCATTGACTCTTCCAGTGTAATAGTCACTTTTGAATCAGAGTATTTGATTTTAAGGTCCTCGTCTCTATTTTCCCCCATGTTCATATTTTCTGGGAATTTTGAATTGGTAGTGAGGCTGTAGAATAAACTGCGCTTTGAATCACTGCACAGTGGTGGGACTGTAAAGGCCAGAGTAACAATGCGGTTCAACAGTGCATAAGCTCTATCCTCTTCACTGAAGCAGCCATCTGCAAAGTTCACCTTCTCTACAATAACACCTGGGTTTACTGCCAGAATGGAAATAAAGGGACTCTCCTCATCTGAAAGCAGAATGTTAATTGCATCCAGAACTGCAACAATTTTCTTGGGGGCGCACCTGTCCAGACTGGTGATCTTCAGCACCACTCGAATCCTTCTTCTCTCAAATATTTCCATAAACTGGATGAAGCGAGACAGGAACCACATTTCCTTCCTCACCTCATTCATGAAGCCAAGTTGGTTGCTGACCCGCACATTGTCCAGTCCCTTCTTGATGTTCAGGTCCTGGCTGAAGATGAGGTTCTTCAGCATCAGAAAGATAAACCTCAATGCGCTCGCTGCAGGGACCCCTATCACAGCAATAACTAGGCCCTCCACCATACCCACCTGGCCTGCATTTGTTTCATTCACCTCATCACTTGGTTCCACATCAGGCTTGGGTAGGCCAAATATCAATATTAATACAAGGATGATAGCAGGTACCACAAGAATGGACAGGATGAGAAACCACAGCGGGCAGCAGCAAATCTTCTTCGATCTCCAATGGTGAGTACTTTCCTCTACTATCTGAAATTTTTATAAAAACAGAACAAAACACAGCCCAATCCAGAGGCAGGTTAGACACCAATGCTGTGTTATGAGGTGTCTGCTGCTGGGATTCAAGATGCTTGAAGGGCATGTTTTGATGTTCAAAACATCAAAAAAGCCACGTTTGAAACAGGAGAGAGATGTGACTTTGCAGAAAAACAAAAGAGCTTCCTGCCATCAGTTTCCAATGAGCACACTTTACTTCCAAATGTAAAAATAGGGGCTTAACGCAATACTGTGCTTTATAATCAGTTACTTCTAAAACTAATGACGATCCCATCACCCTTAGCTGCACTTACAGTATTTAGTGCCAGTTAGCAAATCTTAGCACATTATTTAAGAGAGGTGAGCATGGTGACCATAATCTGCTACACCTCAATATGTGCAGCAAATGTTGTCTTTGAGAGCATGTTAGCATGCTGATGTTACCATTTAGCTGTGACTGTGGATCCTTTGAAACTGAAAATAATAATGAGATCATTCACAAACCTTCTTCTTGAATTCGTCCTCTTCATCATGTTGAGCTACACGGTAGAGCACAAGCTGCAATTTCCCAAAGTGCGTCTGCATGGCCTGAAACAGTCGTATGGCTATCCCGGCCCAAAGCATGTCACTGCCTGCAAAATGCCAGGCACTAAAATGCACATGAATGAATCTGATATCATGGTGCTGCTGGTTAGTCTCAGTCCAAATGGGACTGAAGAAGAGCAGTCGGGTAATGAGTGCCAGAAAGCCAGAGCGAGGCCTTCCTCTGTTTTCCTTCTCAATTCTGTCAGCCTCCTTGTCCATGTACACTGAGGAGATACAAACATTGTAAGGATGTACGATATAAATCAAGGTAGAGACATGTTAAGACATGCAAAATTGTTTTCAAAAGGGTTTTTAGGCTGCTATGTGGGAGTACAAGTTTGGTAATTTTGCTTATTTGGCTCTTGGTAGAAGGTCATGAATCACGGCACTAAGCCAAAACCTCAGAGACTCGGCAGAGATACAAAGTCTTGCACAATAAAAAATCCTTATGCATCAAGCCTGGTCTGACATCTAGAATACTCTCTGCCAAGCTTTAAAAAAAACCCACCATGACGATCCTGTTCTGCTTGACCTTCAGGATAACAGAGGAACAACCTTAGTCTTATTCTTGGTATTGGAGCCTTTTGGTAGAGCTGCACATGTTTTCATGTGGGGTCAAGGGTCAAGTCTGCATAAACAGTATTGGGGAGTAACTGGTTACATGTAACCAGATGACACAATTCAATTACAAAATAAATGTAATTGTTATTTTATTTGTGAAATATACTTTATATATTATATATTACAAAGGGGTTACATCCTAAATTACATCGGGTTGCATTGTAAAATTTCTGCAGGGCAACAACAAACTAAATTAATAGTACTGGAATGGAATTGGTACTGGAAAGTTACATTACTTTAATAAAGTTGTTAAAACTGTTAGATTACTTATTACATTTCTAATAAATAATTACTAATTAGAAATCTCTAGCATTTTATTTCAAAAAGAACATTCCCAACATAAAATAAGACTTGGCCAAATCTATTATATTGCATAAACATTTAAGATTAAGAAGACAGTTGAAATTCTCACACAAATTATGCAGTGCAAGAATTTAAACATTATGTTTATTGAATGTTACAACATTGTACACACACTGCAATTAGAGGTGTCACTTTAACTTAAGATGCAATATTTAAAAAATGAAATATTTATATCATGTTAAGAAAACACATATGACACTATCATGATGGCAGATGTTAGGCCTGATGTTAGTTTATCTGGTTGGCTTTTCACTCTCCACTACACTTTTGTTTGTATTATTATACTTTCCAATATTATTATATGCGCTAATATCGTTAGTGTGAATTCTTTTGGCCACAATAATTGTGTCGTGAAAATTGGATTGTGACAGCCCTAAAACACTGTGCGTGAGTGAGTACTGATAATGTAAACTTCAAAGCCCATCATCCTGTAGCCCCCAGCCCCCACTGGACTGGGCATTCTCACAGGGCTTTCATTTGATTAAAGTAGGAGCCATCCAGCAGATGAAATGACCACGTGCCGGGATGCAGATCATCAGACAAACTGATTACATACCTTCCATTTTTTTGAGGATCATGCTAATTCGATTCTGACATGAAGAGTAGAGTCCTACAGTTGCAGGTGATGAAACATTTGTCAGGGTCTTGGACAGGGCATATGCATAAATATCATCTGAAAGCAGAACGCAAAGAAACAGTATGATTAACTCACTTTACATTTCACATTCACACACATCTACCTGAAGTTGAAAAATTATTTGACACATCTTTGAAGAGTTGTGCTAAATTAGCACACATTAAAACTGATGAAACAGGATCTCCGGTAGAGACACTAACAGGAATAATTACAGACACTGCTCTTGATTAACAGCGAACGTGTTTTTCTTAGTTTAGAATATACTTGGGTGCAGAAAGTGCAAAAACAGTGCAGGTACATGACAAGAGTTCATTCAGACATGAATAAGGTGAGCATTTGCACAAAATTCAGGAAAATGTTAACAGCATAGATTTTGTTCACACATGAGAGTCTAGGAGCAATTAAAATTTCACACAAAGTAAAACTATTCGGTACTCTCATTATACAGGATTCAATATTCAATAATCTGTAATGTATTTACTTCAAGCTGTCGCTCTTCATTCAGTCAGTTTCAACTTGCCTTGCTGCAAATACAACTCATGTCATTTGAGATTCTGCCCCTCCCTCCTCCATGGCTGTAGCCTCAGCCCTTCCCGCTTTTCCCTGTCAGTTGATTCTCCACACCCACCTGTGCATCTTCTTCCCATTTCCTCATTAGTCTCATAGTATATATACCAGCTCACTCCCACCTGTTCGCTGCTGAATTGTCTATCAGGGCTTCCCAGCTGTATCTTTCCTGCCAGTTTTTGACCTCCTGCCTGTTTCTTGACTTTCTCTTGTGTCTCTATGTCTCTGTTAAAAAAGGTGAGCTGTTTGAACTTTTGCATGTTGTTGCTAAATTGTGTAACATAGATGTTAAACTCAACTTGATTCATGTTCATGAAATCATCATCAAGTTATTTCAGTAATTTAACTGGATGAAGACTCACTGGTCCTCACATCTGCATTGACGCTGTGTGGTTTTACAACAACAAATAAATGAATACATAATTCAATACAGCCGTATGATGAATTTCATACGGCTGAGCCTCTGAAAATTGAATGCTCATCTACTCTGTCAATGGGGGTGAAACAACAAATGAGAGTGTAAATTAACCAGTTTGGTAAAACTATGAGCACCAGTGGGATTAAACCAGTAATAAACAAATTTGTACCGACATAAATACTTTATTATTATTAAATATTATATATTGAAGTCTTTTCAAATCCTAATTCGCACATTATATAGGTTTAAGGCCAACATGCAGAAAAAACCAAAACACAAATGCAGCCTCTATGGTGTGCTGAATGTGCTTAATTGGTTCAGAGCCTATTAAGAACAAAATAGTCCTTCAGTAGGAGTTTCAGGCAAAGCACATATCCAACAAACCCATACAGTGAGTGCTGCCTAAATCACAGTGCTCAAAGAACAAAGAAATAAGGGGTGTAAATGGAAAAAAATAGAGTTGCAGTAATTGATAATTAATAGTGATGATGATGATAGTACTACCACTACCACAACTATTACTACTACTAATACTACTACTAATAATCTTAATAGTGATAATAATAATAATAATAATAATAATAATAACAAATAAAAATATTCAGTATTTAACAGTTAATTAATATGGTTGAGAGAGGCACCATTTCAGGGAATTCTAGGGAATAGGAGCAGAGACCGAAGCCAATTAGTTCATAAAGATATTCACAGGCTGTGAATGTGTGAATTTCATTAACAATGTGAAACTGAAAGTGAAAGTAGAGCTGTTCTGGGGAGAAGAAGAGAAAGCTGTGACACGTATGCATCATTACATGCAGACAACTTACCTTTTGTTGGATTGTTCATGATGTCTGCGTGTTGGGATGTGCAGCTTTCACAGAAAATAAATGCCTTTTTTACCTGTGATGAATCAGAAATAGCAGAAATCTCAGCACAGGCAGTTGAATGGAGGAGTGTGCATGGATGTGTTCCTGTGTGTTTGTGGCTTTGTATGTATGGATACGAGAGCTTTCTTTCTAGTTACAGGTGCTTCCTCCCTTTCCCTGCTTGCCTCTATTGGAGGATGGAGGAATCAAATCACCAAATGGTTTTTATTATTATCTATATCTATATTTTTGACTCCAGTGTGTGGTGTGAATAAATATTCTATAAATTGTAGAAATACTTTGGAAACAGGATAAAAGGAAAGCAATAGACACTTTCAAGGCAATGTCATTGTGTTTGCAGACATAAAAAAAAATTACCCAAAACGACCGAAAACCTATGAGTGGATCAACATGAAAAGTTGCTGTTTTTTAGTTGTTATTTTTTCAGTTTCAGTGTGAAATCACCCACAGCCTTCATAAAATCTGGAGCCAACAGGTAATCCTGCTCTCTGCGCTAACAGGCAGCTTTCTCAATAAACATTTTTCACTCATTACCTTTGTGATTGGTGAATTAAAGGCTGTTAAATGAATATTTCTGAGCCTCTGTGTCTGATATGTTTAGAGTTTAAGTTTGGGAATCAGTGACAGCTGCTGGAGGAGCAGACCGATGACTCATAGGCTAATTGCTTCTAATTTTCTAGAGGAAAACAATTAAAGAGGCGCATAGATCATATGTGGCTGATCAATAACACTGATTGCATTTTGTATTGACACAGTCTGTCAGGAGTGAAGCTCTGCCTGTTTACACTGCAGTCATTTTTAATGAGTTTTTGCATTAATGAAGCACAGCTGGCAAATATCCAGTGCCCTGTGTTTTTTGGTGATAACATCATGAATATAATAAGCGTGCCAGTCATCTTAACTTGTGCAGCACAAGCAAGCAGCACGCTAACATTAGCAGTTATAATGCTAACATCGTGTCAGGGGCACTGGCTGCATATTATGGATGAAGAGTGGCTTTTAATATCCATGGCTCAGTCAGGGCTACTTTGCTGTGGCCATTTTGCTTTTATCTGACTCTGCCTAACTCCTGGCTAAATACGGTCAAAGACATGCGTTGTGTGTGAAGCCAAGATTGCCGGTTTGTGGCAAGCATACACTTATCACTCCAAACAGCACGTGCTTGATTATGCATAACTTAACAATTTAAATGGGTGAGTTATATCAAATTCACCCCAAGGACAGTTGCCAGGCTAAAACTTTGTACCAGGGTATTTGTTTCCACTGTAAGGCATTTTGACTTGAGTGTCCAGGGGTAGTGAGTCACTGTTGGAGGCAGCCTCAAGTGAAGTGTAACTGCAGTTTTTGGCACTTCAGTGGTGGCTTTATTTTTCAGTGAGGTTGCAACTTGATGAGGGGGCTTCTGTGCTTTTAGGGTTAAATTGTGCTGCTTTTGGACACTTACAGCCTCAAAGGTCATTTCTCTCTGACCTCACGTATAGCCTTGTTTTAGCATCAACGCTGCCACTAGCTGCTGTTTCCCTTCTTAAAAATGGTGAGTGGTTTAAAAAAAAGAGCGGTAATACAAGCGTGTGTGTTTTGCAAATTTGCAAAACTAAACAGTAATTTCATGGGTTACCAGCAAGCTGCTTTATTTCTAAACACTAAAAATGTGGAAACGTATTTTCCATGCACATCCACAGTTGTTTGTAAACAGGAAACCCGTCTATTCAAATCACAGACTATTAATGTGCAGAAATTATGCAAAAATCTGTTTATTACTGAGGGACAGACATGTTGCAGGAATTAAAAGCTTTGAGTATTTTTGGCTGTGAAAGTCGGGGGCGGCGTCCTGGTCACATTTGGACCCCACCTCTACCTCAAATGAACCGATGCATGGTGAAATAATGTAATAATACCTATCTCATTTAAACCAGCCGACATTACTGGTCATGAAGCAATGATGCTAAAACCCTCTGCCTTTAGTTCAGTCTTGGATTGTGAGTTAAGTGTTTTTTTCAGTCCAGCACTGCAGAACTATAAGCAGTAGAAGTAGTCCAGTGGTTGTCTATATACTTTATGCACAACAGACTTTGTGCCTGGTCATGATACCATGATTTACAGCTCCCTCTGTTTTGATGTCTGTTCAAGATCTGAAAAAAATAAATAATAAAAAATATTCTCACTTTTATCCAAATTGTATCAGTGAAGACAACAGTACTTTTAGTCACTACTGAGGAAAACATCAATACAAAAACCAACTTATTTGGACAGAGATCGTCGATTCAGTACACGCGGCTTAATGTGAGGACTTGGTGTTAAAGATTTGTTTGTTCATGTACTTGTACACCTCTACAGTTCAATAGAAAGCACCACATGTGGTCTGAGAGTCCTTGAGAGTGCTGACATTGTAAAAGCAGAAATTCACAACCTGTGGTGATTGACAGGCGTTTAAGTGAATTGTTTTAAGATGACATTGTAACATCAACACACACAGAAATGTCAACAGTTTTGCTGTGTCACTGATCACTTACATTACACAGTCACCCTCCCCCCGCCACCACCACTTCTGATCTTTGTTCTTGCCTACACATGCCCTAGTAGATCCATAAACAGTTGGATAGACCTAAACCAAAATAGATTCAGGTAGACTTTTGATAAAGTTTAACTTTAATGACACAGCCTGTGATCAGTGTGTTTAAAAGAATACTACACTACAACTGCAAAACATGTAGTTATGCTCTAAGCTCCCATTAAAAAATTATGACTGATGTTATTTCTGGGCAGGTGTGTTACTGACAAAACAAGCTTACCTGGTTGTGCTTCAAATGTCACTCCTGGTCTTTATTTTAATTAATCTTGAATCACAAATTTCGAGGTATCCAGAAAACAGAGCAGACCATGCAGCAGCAGGTAAGGTGTGGTGAACGCTTTACCAACAAGACGTCAGAGCTGTAAAACTTTACAACGCTGATAAGAGCGAAAAAAGGCACCTGCAAAAACACAGGTCATGTGTGTAGGCAGGATACTTTACAGGAAGTGATGTCACATACATGATGAAATTATTTCTGAGAGAACGCCACGTCTTCCATTCTCCTTTTCCAATCCGTTACCCCAACACTCCTGCTCCCAATCTTCTCTCTATTCACAGGATCTGAGTGAAGTGTGCAGTTCCTGAAAGCATTACGAGGTAGAAAAAGCCCTATTCTTGCAATAGCTCCTGGCGATGGCTGTCCAACTTTTTCAGTCCATGGAAAAATGGAACAAATGAGTGATTTCATGTCTGAGCCTTGGGTCTACATGATTCATGGACTGAATTCCTAGCTTGGAGACCCCTCAGGTTGAGAATGGCTGGATTGCTGTGTTTGGCCTGTGCTGACATGCGGAGCAGTAAAGATGCCAAAGCAGCATCACCAAAGCCTTTTTTTTTTTTTTTTTTGCTCAGAGCAGGATTTGTTATGACATAACTGGTTAGTCAAGCTTTAAAAAACAAGCTAGAAGCCTAATTTTCTTTGGCATATTTACTTTAAAAAAAAAAAAAAAGTATTTATTTATTTATTTGGTTTTTTGCATTAGCCTAGTTTTACCATCTGGTGTCGCAGTCACAACACACGTCCTTCACAAACTGCTACCAACAGACTTTGTGAAGTAAATCATGTCAACCCGCTTTTCTTTTTTAAATACACACATTTCCAATGCTGCCTTGCAAGCGTGTACTCAGCTAATCTTTAATGGACATAATGGCTGAAATGCAAAGGTTTTTGCATGAATCTTGTCCTTTGTATATGATGCGTGAGTTAAATGACATACCTAACCGTAATACATGCAAGCACACGCAACACAAACGCCTGCTGTGACTGTCAGAGCTTGTCTTCTTTGTAAAGACAGCTGATCACTGGGTGTCAGTGCTGTACACAACCACGCACACAAGCATCTGAGAGCAAAATCCTCAATTTTTAGGTGAGGTGCTGAAATGAAGTTTAATTAGTGCACTTCTGATTAAGATTTAAAGTGCTTGGCCTGAGGGTGACTAATTCTGTCTTTACTCTGAGTACCTGATTGTTCAACTGCTTTAATTAACTTGATTGTCAGAGAGAGAGAGAGAGAGTGAGAGAGAGAGAGAGAGAGAGCGTGGGCAAGTTAGGTTCTCAGTTATTGCTTGGTCAGAGGTCTTTTTGCAAATCAATACTGAATGAATTGGATTGTATCTCCCCCTTCTATGAACCCTCATCACTGCACCTCGCCCTTTCACCACATAAACCTTGCAATTAAGGTTAATGAATTCACCTTCATGATTAATCCAAGATAGAGATCAGACACAGATAAATTGTATTCCAGGATTCGGCAGACTCAAGTGATTTAAAAAAAAAAAAAAAAAAATTCTGCTAATGGCAAGGGGACACTAATATTGTAACATGTTATGTTCAGAGGAGGACAATTGTTTTCTGTCAGGACCTGCTTGAAAAAGAGCGCACTTAAAATCGTTTGAGTGAACTGTGATGCATGAACAAGTCAGATTATATGTTTTTTAAGTCACCAACAGAGGGTGCTAAAGTATTGTGCATGGATGTGGGACAATGACATTTGATCAGCAGCCCTTCATCACACTTCTCTGTTCTATTTGGTATGTAGGAGCAGCCCCGGCAGTGAAGGAGGCATTTATTGAAAATAGGGCGCGGTCGAGGGTTTCTGATGTGTTAGAACTTCTCTAGGATGGGCTGATGATCATTTAATGTAAATCAGTAACTGTAGTGCAAAGGGTTCACACACGCAAATGCAGAGAGAGATAAAGACGCATACACACACACACACACTCACACAGCAATATCTATCTGCCTTTATTCCTTATCCATTATTCCTAAGGGCAGACAAGCTTCAGTATTGACACGCAGCCTGACACCAGCTTGGCCCTGGTCCAGCTTGCCTGGCCTAATTGGCCTCAAGACCTCTTGTTGGTGTGATCTATTGATCAGTCTCACTGCAGATGCTGCTAAGTCACACAGAGAGGACAGAGAAAAAGCCAGATATACTGAAAGTAAGCACTGCCAAATCTGGGCATGATGTCTTAAGCTTTGCTGCTCCCTTGGCAGAGCTGTGCAGCAAGCAAAGATGATGATAGGGTCTTCAACCCCAAGGTGCAGGGGTCCAGGTCTTTGCCACAAGCTGATTCACACACACAGATTGTCTGAGGGGATGATGGCACCAACAAATGAAGGTTTCTGAATGCTGTGACCCCCCCCAAAGATCTAGAGACACTGTCTGCTTTAACAATCCCACCAGAGACGGGGAGATGAAAACTCCTCCACTCTCTCAAGATCCACTTTTTGTTTGATGCTGCGGCAAATATTAGGAGAAAAAAAAAAAGGCAGCTATGAGATTGCCACCCAAAAGGCCTTCTAGGGCAGGGGTGACTGAAAAGGTATGCATGCTGATCTTGTATCTATCAGCACAAACATCCTATACATGATTATTTTTGCCTGCACCTTCAACCTCTTATCCATTCACATTCAGATCCCAGATCACATCATCTCATTCTCATTTATTTCCGCTTCCAACTTCTCCTCATCATCCTCTCCCTTCACAGGCAGTACAGGTGTTTCAGTGTAAATAGTGTCTATGCTCATCTGCCTTTTAATCCTCCTCCCTCATTCTGCACAGTCTTCCTTCAAATCCCAGAAAAACTCATAAGAGAAACATGCGTGTGTTTATGGGACCTGCCGTGCAATATGTCCTCTGCTGCCTCGTAAAAGGCAATACATTCTTCTTTATGGGATGCACAAATTTCCCATTCTCTATTGTGTTTGAGAGCTACATTCCCATATGGTATTACATTTATGATGCATGACAGGGCTTACAATTCTCCATCTCCTCTGCAGCACACTGCTAGTAACCAGAGCTGTCCAAAAGTCATGGCTGTGACGACGTGAATCATTATGCATTTTTCTTTCTGTGTGGCTGCCTCTTTGTATTCTTTTCCATGCCTCCTGTCTTCATCCCACTGTGTGAGATTATAGAGACCAGGTGCACACAGAGTTCTTCTCTTGGTGGTGTTGTTGGAATGAATGTCCACTCTTGGACCTTTTCACCAACACGCAAACCTACACGCATGTGTGCACATATTCTCGCCAACCCGCTGATCCTGCCTCCTGTTTTATTGTCAATATCAGTCGGCTCAGGGGTTGTAGGGGTTGACGGCTGTTGACAGGGGCTGGATTGTGGAGGTAAAGATGATGGGAGCTCTTGCAGAGATAGAATAGCTGTATCTTGAGACCTCTTGGAGGGTGTTATTAGGCTGTTATGAAGTCTGCTCCCTATCAGACCTTCACTGCAGCATGGGGGGAGGATATAGTCAATGCAGAACAAGTACAAATGTTGACTCTCTCCCTTCCTCTTACAGCTTCCTTTTATCTACCCCTTTACTTCTCTCTCTCTCTATCTTTCTCTCGGTCTCTCTCACACACACCATTCCAAATAGTGAATTACATTTACTCTGATTACTGTATGAATAAATGATTGAATAAATGATCTTTTGAACAGTACAATGAAACCCTGTTTAGCCACTCTCTGGTCATTAAAAATTACCAACAAAAGACAAAAACAACAAACAAGACAACCAGATAAATATCATAAAAGCTAAACACAGGACCAATTAAAGCAGCACCACAAGGAATGAATAAATAAATAGAAGCAGCATCAAATAAATAAAGGCAGCATCAATATAAAATCTGACTTTAGTGCAGAAAATTAGTCCTTGTTTGTGTGTGCGTTGTGTGTGTTTCAGTCCTTGATGTGTGCGCTCACAGTTGCATTTCATTGTTCTGTGAGTGGAGTATGATGGCGGCCACAGCCCTGAGGTTTATTTGTTTGGATTTTAAATGTCCTGAACCAATGGTTCAAATAGGAAGTGCCCATGGTGTGTGTTGTCCCTGACAGTGTTGTTTGCCTTCCTCACAAGCCTGTTTGCATAGATGGGGTCCAGTTGTGAGCGCTCCTTTGCCACATGGTTCAGATCTTTCTTCTCTGCGGCAGCACAGTTGTTGTACTGCACTGAGGGGCGATTCACCAGGAGGGTCTCCACTGTGTTCTGCATTGAAAGGTTTGGAGGGATTTTGGCTTGTTTCAGCTTTTTGAGGAAGAACAGGATCTCATGGGCCAAGCAGTGATGTGTTGGTGGTCCGTGTCAGCTGTTTTGACAAGGTGACTTCCAGGAACTTCAAATTGTGCACACTCTACATCCTCTCAGTGTCTGTGGAAGGGGAAGTGGCCTCTGTCCTTGGTTCTTCTCTTCTCTCTGATCCTCTCTTTTGTTTTTGCAGTGTTAAGGACCAGGTCATTGTCTTTACGCCACAACAAAGTTGTTTTTTATGTACTTGTACTTTCTGGAGTATTTTTCAACAGCAGTTCACTCTTTTCAACTTTTAAGATTTTACCTTTCTACATTTAATGCATCACTCAGTGAAGTGTCCCACATCAAACACGTGCCATGTCACATGTTGCTCCAAAGGGTGCATGCCTGGCTAAATGCTAAATGTTAAAATAGAGTAGATGCTTTGGCTGGGGTTACTTCTACATTCACTTCTGCCATCAGTGAGGTGTGCACCACCAATTTGCTGGTTTTGATAAGCCTTGTTATGAGGAGTGCGGTGAGACAGGGAGGCTGAGTGCACTGGTTGTTTTGCATTGAAAATGAACAAGGAGAGAGAATGGATTTGAGGCAGATTGTGGGACTTTGTGGTGCACAAGGCTCACAGAGTGACGTTGTGGAAGGTGAGTGCAACGAATGAGTGATTGATGTAACTCACTGTACAACATCAACAATTACTGTGTTGCCTAGAAACGCAACAGCTGCAGCCGCTGTGGAGTTTATGTTGTTTATGCATTTCTGCATCTTTCTCCTGCTCTATTCTGCTGGTAATTCTATAAGAAGTGGCAGCTAATTGATTTATCTAGAGAGTACAACTGTAAAATATATTGCAACGAATCAGCTGTTAGTACAAACAAATATGCAAAAGAGTAAATGTGTACATGTGTACTTCATGTATTCTAGACACTTTGGTTTGAACATTACACATTTTTGTGTATCCATCAAGTCAGTGAGATAAAAAAAAAATCTGTTCTGTAGCAAAATTGATCTTTCGAGGCTAAGAGAAACAATTGTCAACATTCAGGCTGTTTCACTTTTGTCTGTCTGCTTGTCTTTGAACTTTACAATTCAGGAGTGTTTTGTGCATTTTAACCTCCTTTCTCTGATAGCTATCAGACATCTCTGGATTTTTATTCTTGTGGTGGAACTCTAAAGATGGAAAGTTTTGTCAAATGCTTCAGTCCAGTCTGAGTTACCTCAATAGCTGCTAGATGCATTGCCATAATATTTTGTACAGTTATGTTCCATATATACAAAATAAATACAAGCAATGGTACAACGTGAAATAATTGTTCACACTTTAAGTGTATTCTGCTGTTGTGTTGCAGATGACGTCTGCTCCTTTTTCTGCACTTTCCCAAACTGCAATAAAATATACACAACAATGTATGGTTAGTAACATGATTGAAATTGACCAGCTGGGGCCTGTGGTGTGTTCCCAACAAAGACATACTTTGAAGTGCAGGCACAGTTACAGCCTCTGCAGAGACTTCTATGGTTATAACAAAGACTGATAATTTTGTATTTGCTGTGAAAAGGGTGTCAGGTTGCAATCATACCCATTTGAATTTTTTAAAAGAGTAATCTGATTCCACCTGAATAAAGTAAAATGTATTTTAATACGTGTCTGAGAAGTATGGATCATTCACACATTACAAGCCACACACACATACGCACAATGAGGTGTAAATGAGATTTTAAATATTACTGACATGTGGAAATAACACAAGCTTGTATGTAATTCTTTTGACAAGAGATGGACAGGTTGCATCCACTCATCACACACACACACACACACACACACACACACACACACACACACACACCATTAAAACAGGAGACTGGTTTAATATGGTTGATCGATGTGAACCTACATGTGAAGATTCATTTGTTACTGTCATGTGCAGCTCCCACTCTTAGGTTCTGTTTTTGTACATTTCAGTCCTATATGTAATTTCCTGTTTTGTTTTGTGCACTCACCTGTGTTCTCATTTCAGGTGTCTTTGTCTGCCTTCCTGCCTCTGTGATTACCTGCCCCGCCCTACTGTGCTTCACCTGTGTCTAATTCCCTAGTCTTTTTATTCAGTGCACAGGTTGCATCTGCTTTCTTTTAACTGTTGCACCTTTTATAAAGTAGTCAGGTGTCGGGTCTACTGACATGGTGCATGGATACAGCAGTTATTCAAACATCGAGGATAGAGAAAGGCAATAGGTGGACACAATCCTACTGTGAATATGAATCTGATTTGTGAGACAAGAATCATTTAAAGTGACTCTTAGAGCTCATTCTAAACCTTTTCTGTCAGCTGTGAGAGAGCTTGCTCTAATCCATTGTCGCTGGGTGGATTAATTTGCATAATTCCACTATTGTGCAGTCGCAGATCTTTTTTCTGCCTCCTCCTTCACACGCAAGAAGACGAGCAGGGTGGGGGGGGATTACTAAACCTCTGCTACTTGTTGCTTTGGAAACGGGGGTGGAAAAGCAAAGAGTAGTACAGAACGGCAAGAATGGGAGAAGTGGCAGAAGAGAAAGAACTTGCAAGGATGAAGAGGGCGTGAAGATGGAGATATGATGAGCGGGGAGCTCAGTGAAAAGGAAGAAAAATGAGTGGAGGACAAGGGAAAGAAAGAAGAAAGGCGGATAGAGAGAGAGGAAAGGAAACTACTGTTCAGTGAATGGAATACAGAGCAATTTTCTGTTACTTAAAAAGTCATTTATCTATGTCGACAGTCTATTAGTCATGTATTCGAGTGTGACCCCCCCCCCCACACACACACACTCAACACACTTCACTTTCACACACACACCTCCCTATATCACACCCACAGTGTGTGTACATGTACATGTGTGCCACTGTTTGCGCGTTGTGTGTATGATGAGGCTGTATTGCTTATCCTCCAGGGATGCGATTTACAGAGAGGAGAGGCACAGATAAGATCAATATGTTGTTAAGGGGTGGAGCTGTGCCTTTCAGAATGAACACTGTGTAATATTGCAATACCCATACACAGTGTTAAATGCACTATTCTTTCAAAATGTGATGCAGAGAGCTCACCTGTTTCTTTTCCCCCAGCAAGGGATACATGGAAGGTGAGTTTACCATATTGTCACAACACAGAAGGGTTAATTTAGTTTAGGGTTAGGTTAGTTTATTTTCCATCATCGATTTTTACCCAGTATATTGGCTCTTGGCAGTGGTACTACTTCAGGAGCTCCTATGTGTTGTATCAGTGGGACAGAAGACCTATATGGTCTTGGACATTGGAGGACTTTTTGGCATCAGATGAGAAATTGTGTGTTGTTCTGGAAGAAACAGGACTTATTCAATTATGATTCTTTTGCATACATAATCACATAGATTATCGTTGGTGAATTCATGAAAATTACACTTTTTTTTGTAATAAAGATATTTGTTTTTGAATTGTGTGACCTCTCCTCATGATGACAAAATAGCCAAGACTCAGAGGTATTATTTTGTTCATTGAGCCCAGAACTGTGGTAGCAGAGGCTGCGCCAAGAATAAAAACAGAACATTGTCTGACCTATTTTGTGCAGAGAATATAATAAGGCTAATCTGGTGGAGATAGGTCCACCATCCCATACAAGCCTTCTGTGATGAGGGTCCCTGAGAGTCTGAGTGACAGATGCGATAGTGGTCAAAGTGTCAGTCTGTCGCTGCCACAATGGAGGTGAATAGAATTTTATTTGTTGTATTCACAGCAGTGAAAAATAAATTCAAGACAAGTGTTTCTTGTCTTCAAACCCTGTTACTCCACATAATCTAGATGTCACTTTTTTTTCTAAACCAAAGAAATAGGCGTGCAAAACAGTGTAATAATTGTTACATTCGTAGATTATCCAGAGTAACATGGACATTTATTCTGGAAACACATGTTGCTTTTAATATTTAATACAACTTTTTTTTTGTTGCTGTGAGCATAAAAAAGTGAAAAAATATGTTCTTTTGATTTATGTGAGGAAATCGCAAGACTAACCAGGGATAAGTATCTCTTGTCCTCAGATGAGACACCACACACTGTTAACACTGCTGGTATTGGATGAAAACCCTGCAGAGCTGTGTCCTCTGCCTCCCCTGCTGCCTGTCTCTCTCTTAGCTCTCCCACTGTCTTAATAAGCAGAACAGCATGTCTTACTATAATCACCATGATATATTAAACATAATCAGGTGAGCTAATGAGGTCATAATTAAGATAATTCATGCATTAATTAGTAAATATTTCTCTGTCAACATATAGCTCCCAACAGACCAACAGAGGGGTATGATACTGGCCACAACATCTGTGTGATCTAAAGGAAACCAGTGACTTGTGCCTTTCCTAAGCTTGCAGCTTTGGTGCTACTATCTCAGAGAGGTATTGATGGGAATTTTTTAAGATATTACTTTGTTTATGCAAAAATTTGTTATTTCAAAAGGTGTTCCTGGAGCCGATCTCAGGTGACGTTGGGCAAAGGTGGACAAGTCGCCAGTTTATCAGAGACCATTCACTACCACACTCACGTCTACTGGCAATTTAGAGTCACCAATTAACCTAATGTGCATGTCTTTGGACTGTGGGAGGAAGCTGGAGTACCAGGAGGGAAGGACACGCACAGGGAGAACATACAAAGCCCAGGAATTGAACCACAAGCACAACAGTGTTAACCACTGCACCACTATGCTGCTTATTGAATATCATCAAGGTAAATGTGTTTATAGTGTTGTGTCCACTCCTGTTCATGTGTGATTTTCTGGTGGTTCCAAAGAAATAGCCCCTAAATATATTAACAGGACTGCAGCAACTAAACCAAATGTGTAATTGTACATTATGACGTACGGTTCATCCATATTAGTCACAGGATCATATCAGTCAGACACTTATGGTTAGATTTTGCAGAAAAACCTCTGCTCTTTGAGTGAGAATAATCCAAGAGGATACTGCTGGGAGAATTAATCCCTTGGTTCAAAAAATAACACAAAAATGAACATTAAATCATATCAACAATACCAGGGTTAGGATGATGCAGGAACATGTGACACGTGGGATGGGTATGTTGGCATGAAGGCATCAGCTATTAGTATTTGTGAGAAGTGTTAAAAATTGCTGCAGTTGGAAGGAAATGACTGGAAGCAGCAGATGTGAGTCCTCGTGCTCTTCTGCCTGAACCAATGCTATGCTCCATTGGCTCTAAAAGGGGCAGCTTGAGAAACATGCAAGATTGTCACAGATGATGTCTTCGTTTTGGGGTTTCTCTCTCATAATAGAACATGACTGAAACATCCTTCACCAGAACAGTTGCACATTAGACCCATGGCTGTACATGGGGTCAAAAACTGTGCTGGATGTACATTTGTGCATTTGAAGAATCCTGCAGGGCAGAATTTGTATTACAAGAACTTTGAAACCATGTCAGTGGGCAGTAACAGTTTAAAATCATCTGTCAAGCAATATGGCATGGGAATTTGACCAAAGCTTTGTTTTAGGGTGATTATTGTTGTGTTTGAACTACTTAACCATAAGGCAGCACTTATCTTCATCTGTTAGTGGTTTATCTCTAAACTTGGCTAGATCAAATTCATATAGACATTTGTCTCTTTGACTGACATCAGCTCTATCATCTATCTCTTCTCTCCACCCATCATCTATCTTCCGGCCTAGTCTCTTGCTTGTGTGGTCTGTCTGAGTCTTTTCCCTTTGTATCTCCTATGCTCTTTCTCTCAGCTTCCTTTTCGGTGTCTCTGCCTTTCATAACCCTCTCTCTCATCTCCTCTTGACTCTCTGTCCTTAACATTTCATTCTTTTTGTTCACCTTTTTCTTTGTTCACTCTATCTCTTTTTGTATTCACTACCTGATCTGTCTGTTTATTGATGTCTCCTCACTTGTCGCCCCTGCTCCTGTGTATTAAAAATAATTACTAAAACTCAGTGGGGAAGCCTCAGGGTCTCCCAGGCCTTCAGAGAAGGCCAAACATCAGTTGCATCAATCTCTTTCATTCATTTCATTTATTCTTTTAAGATTCTAATTTTATAATTATTCTCATAAAAATTCAATTTTAGCCTAATTTTCAATCAGGTTTGCTTCAAGTAAAAGGATTACTGCTTTAAAATAATGAAATCACAGTTATCCAAGCAGATTAGAGAAAATGTTAGGTGTCTCACTCATTGGTAAGGACTTTATAAATAGGACAGAAGGCCTGTTTAGAAAATGGCAAATTAATTAACCAATTTATAGTGGGTGGGTCCATTAATCATTTACCTCGGTCTCCCCAAAGACTCTGGACATGAGCTCCCTCATGGTGTTACCATTCACATTTTCTGTCCAGGGGTTGAAGCAAAGTCAGTGACTTCAGCCAATCAGTCAGACAGCAGGCACAATACTTTTATGACTCTTTTGATGGGTGGACAACTATGGACTAAAGGAATATTGGACTTCATGACTGCTTCAAAGTTGAGGAGTCTCCACCGTTTTGCCATCTTGCTGGTTTGCAATGCTGATAAATCTTTTGTAGTCATGGTTTCTGTACAGTCAAATTATGGAGACTATATCAGAGCTAATGATGTGTAACATGTCCATATTGACAAATCTTTCAGTGTTTATATCTTTATGGGTGTTTTGAACAAGCTTTGAAGTGGTCGCCAGTAACCAGGATCATATGGTGACATGGATTCACTCTGTGTGAAATGCTTTGATCACTGATTGTGTGTTTTTAAAACTTATTGAATGCAGCCCTGAACCCAGCTGACTATCAGTGGAAGATGTAACCGCAGTACTGATTTAACAGCACTGTGCTGGGAAGGTGTCAGGCTGTGTGCACTGAAAGACATCGCACAGAAAAGTGGTGAAAATTAGCGTGTTCATCCAGGTGTCATGTTCACATCACTGCTGATCTGAGCTGGAGTTGATAATACCTGTGACAACTGCAGATTCATTTGACCCAGGAGGGAATGCCAATTGTACACGTTCACAATGCTGACAAAAGCCAAATGTTAACAGCTTGTTTTTTTGACTACTACAAAAGAGGCAATATACCTCTGTGGTATTAATGTCTATATATCTGAACGTCATCAGGTCAGTCAGTTTTGTTTGTGAAGAACAGCACAGGGACATAATGCTAATGCTATTCTGAGCACAATGGGCCTGTACCTGCACTTTCTATCATTTCCATCACCTTTTGTCTTTTTTTCTCTCTTTAACTCTCTCATCTCTCTCCTTCTCATCATGTGCTGAATCTCTTCCTTTCCCTAAACTGAGCTTTGATTGATGCAGTCTTTTCATTTTAATCTATCAGAAAGTAAACACAGTCAATTTATAGCTATATACAAATGTTAGCACCCTGCACAAGGTTAATCTTGCGATGAAAATAAAAATATACTGAGGTACTGTATTTTAACATGCATTTAAACCCTTTAAACACAAAAACCCTTTCACTGAAAGTTTATTAATCTGACATTGTGTAGATGAAATCAAGTTAGCAAGCTAGTTAGCTTGTTAATGCACTCCAGTGAAACTAACAAGTGGACATCATGATGGATGGCCATTGTGTAATGTAGTGCACCAACACAGGAGCTATTAGTCAGATGATGTCTGGAGATGAAAGGCATTGAACAACAAGCAGTTGAGTTGTTTTTGTAGTAACAACAAAGTCATTCATTCATGCTACCTGCCCAGCACCAAGAAAGCTGACAGAAAAGATTATCAACGAGCTGGTGAACACATTGGAGCATGAGCTGGATATTTACATTCAGTTAGTGTTGATGGAAAAATAGACTTTAAAAAAAAATATTATTCATCAGCTTATCTGAAACTCTAAATGAAAAACGTTGCTCTGTCAATTCAATGTGTAAATAAGCAACTGTTTGCTAACAAGTTTGTCTTATCTGCTTCGAAGGTGATAATATGCCAATATTGTGTTGACAGCATGTTTCCACAGCCCGCGAATGGCCAAAAATAATTTATTCCAGGATCAAAATTAATCAGACGTATCACTCTAAAGAGATGAATTCAGTACAGTGAAGTTTGCTGTGGTGCACTTTTATAAGGAACAGAACGACTAGGAGAGTCATGCGTGATAGCCCTATATGTTTATTCATTTGCGTGATATGTTGTCTCAGAAGATCTTACTAATGTTTATTCATCCAAAAATATGACTATGCATACTTGCAAATTTTTTAACATTGCTTCACATTCAAGTACTAATCCTCACAAGCTGGTGGGTACAACGTCAGCCTTGAACTGTCGTTCCAATACTGAAGCAAGACTGGGTTTCAGTGTGGGTCTTGCCTGGGGGAGATGGAGATAAGCTAAATGTGAAAATCTATTTGTCATAATTATGAATGAAAATTAATGGCCTTAATACACTGAGCAGAGCTGTAAGACACTGGGAAAAGCTTGGTGAAGGTTATGCACAGATGTCAATTGAAACTATTGATTTGGTGATTACATACATTTCTCACCTACTCAATCTTGTATGAGGTGCAAAACATAATCTTTAGGAAACTGAACAAGATGTAGTCACCTGTGGGGTGATTTCTTTGCAGCTGGGGAGGAAATATCCATGGTTCAAAACTGTACCCTTCAAAACATCACATTAACAATACAGCTATAACTGAACACCCTTGAGCAGCAGCAATAACCAGATAAAAAAAAAAATTTCAGTAATTTTTTTTTTTTATCTCATCTCATTACAACCAAAGTACACTTACACTTAGAGTGTGTGTGCAGCAAACACCAGCCCTATATGTTTATTCATTTGAGCTCTGAGCCAAACTGAGTGGACCATCAATCAACACACCCTGGATAGAAGTGACTTCCTCCTTCTTGTTCTGTTCTGACACTGTTCCACACTTCCTCCCTCCACCAGAGAGTGGGGCGTGCTCGCTGATGCATGAACGCGGTATAGCCATGCCGAAGACTCACAGAAAACGAATGTCGTCCCTGGCCTGGTCGTCTCTGTCATGGATCATCGAGATGAGTTCATTGTTATTACTTCCACTGTTACACTCAATGATGGAACAACAAGACACATCATGCTAAGAACACCTGCTGGTTCATAATTGTCACAACACGGCAAAGGGATACAATCAAGCAACGTGATGTGCAGCATGCGTCAACTGGCACACAAGTAGTCAGACGCTAGTTTTCAGGCACAGACACACAGACCACCACCACATACACACATATAAGGACACCATAATGGGCCAGTGTGTGGTTTAAATTCTCTTTGATACTGTGGATACCCCCCGCTGTTCACCATATTACTCTGCACACATCAAACAGGTTGTTTTGGGAAGAAAAAGGGATGTGATGACAAGACTGTGGCTCACTATTCAACTCATCCTGTTGCCAGGCTTTTTATGCAAATAGAAAATAGGCTCCTCTACCTTTTTCTCCTCTCTCTTAGCCCCCCTTTTTTTGTTTCTGATGCTCTGCCATGGTTTCTTTTTTCTGTGCTTGTTCCTCACAATATCCCTCCGTCCTCTTCCTCCTCCTTCCTCTTACCTTTCTGCTCTTTGTAACTCTTGCATCTCTTTTCCTCACCCTTCTTTCCAAAACGTTATATGATATTTTCATACCATCTTGTTTTTTTAAATTTTCTGCTGTGTCCAGATCTGTTTGCTGTCCCGTAAACTTCTCTCTTGTAGTCACCTGCAGCTTGTTGCAGCATGTCATCCCATTATAGCTGTCCATCTGACAATGTCAGCGTGAGTCACAGTTCACAGATGATACTGACCCTGCCCAGCCGCTCTGCAACCAGGGGAAAACACTGAGCTCCTGTAACACAAAAATCTGGCTTGTATGTGCTCATGCATGCCTATTTTGATGTATGCGTAAATATGTTTTCACAAATTCCATATGTGCAGAGAAGGAAAAGCAACACATTTCCCCCCTTGTGTTGATTTGTGTTATGTGTAAGTGCAGCCATGTGTGCAGCACATTTACTCAACTGGAGATTTGTATGGCAATGTCTGTGCATGAGTCTATTGGTATGGATGGCAGAGTGCGATCTTGAGTGTGATCTCTGCTCACTGCCTCCCAGCTCGCCCCTCCCATCCCATAATTTCCCTGGTACCTCCAAAAGCCCCTCTAACCTTTCTCCTGCACACCCATCTGTCAATCATGTTCATTGCAGCATAGCAACATAGGGACACTTGGTTCAGTGCTAATTGAACCCTCACAGTTTACATTGGAATAAACCAACATCCCATATGTGGTATTCCAGAGGTAACCCTTCACAGAGCCATTATTAATCATAGCGCACAGCTCAGGGAATGTCTATTGGCTGATAAAACATTTGGAAAAATGAGCTTGGAGCCGGATGGAGCCGATTGTAGTTAGATTGTAGATGTACATTTTTTTGGTTTAAATTTTAAATATTGAAATGTATTTTGTCTCTTCGTTCTGAGGATTCAGCAGAATGAGCTTCCTTTAAAATGGTGTGAAAGAAGCATGAAAACATATTTTCCTGTACTGAAAGGTTTTAACACAAATTCACACAACAAAATTTTGCTCCAGCCCAGAATTCCCTCGATGTTTCGTGAATCGGTCTCATGATGTTTTGGCGAAAGGCTTGTTTCTCTAGTCATCGTGTTGAACACTCTCCAGCAGTCGTAGGGTGTCAATGTGCTTCAAAAGAAGTGCTTGACACAATCTAGATTGTTTGAGCCCTTAAATGTACCACAGCTTTCTTTAGAAGCAGGGACAATGTTGCTTTGAAGCTCATCCCCAATGGCAGTTTCTGTATGAGTCTATAGATGTTGAAATGTCATTAAAATCAATTTTGCTCAAATCTGTTTTTTTACTGAATGCTGATACATCTAGCCTTGTGCTTTGAGTGGAGGGAGGAAGTGTGGAACAGTGTCAGAACAGAACAAGAAGGAGGAAGTCACTTCTATCCAGGGTGTGTTGATTGATGGTCCACTCAGTTTGGCTCAGAGCTCAAATGAATAAACATATAGGTATGCTTATCGAAACATTCCTGACATATTTATTTCTACCCTTATTAAATATCTAATCATTTTATATTTTTGAGCAGTGCTCTTGGAAATTGAGTCTTTTGCTTGATAGATGAAGTCCCCTCTGTCAGACTTCATGATGATCCCTACTGGGGACTTTCTCTTGGGTGATTCACTTTACCAAAGAAATTTGTTGATATCAAAATGGTGCATAGTTTGTGTTTAAAGATGGGGGATAAGGTTTATGGCTTTAAAGCAGAGCATTGCACAGCCTTGCATCATGTGTGTTGCCACATGGAACTGAAAATGAATGTAAAACACAGAAATCATAAAGGATCTGACTGATTGTTCTCTGACAGGAGTATGTTTCTTGAATCGTCTCTCTGTCTCACTGCATGCTCTTTAAATGAAATGACAGCACAACACTGCTATGCTGCTGACAAAATGTCATGTCAGTAATTGTCCTTGGCTGCTTATCCACTCTTGAGCCAGGGTGGACTGACAGTATTTCCTGCTCTGTCCCTTGCTCAATCAATTCACAGAGAGAAGGTTAAGTTTTCTTCTCTCAAGCCACTATTTTCCACCTTGCGGGAGAGTCTTGGATAGAGATCAGACTGCAATCAATTAACTGTCTGTGTCGTTGCAGGATTAGCTCTACCTACATCATGGTCACATACATCTGGACGCTTGCCCAATAATGGGCAGGTAATAGAGCAAGTGACTGCACATCCCCCGGGGAAGATTAGTGCTGTATGTACAAGACAGGGAGTAACAAATGGCATGTAACAGAAACAGAGTTCACTAAAAAGCAAATGTACCTCTAATACAACCATTTTTTTAGATGCTTCTCGATGAAAATAAATGGATGAATTGTTGGATTACTTATACACATGGACTGGAAAATGAATTCAGGTTAGAAGATAAAGAATATAAATTCCAGTCTTCGTATACACAAATTAATGTTCCCCCTCTGGATGAAATGTAGTCACAGTTCACTCGTTTATTCATTCATTCCCTCCCTGCCTTTATCAAATTCTATTGTCATTTCAGACCCTGTCACTCCCATCTGCCCTGCAGTAACCCTGTCCCTGACTGTCTTACATCACCTCCTCACCTGTATCTCATTCCCCACTTACTCCTACTATATATACTGGTCCATTTCCACCTAAACTCCAGATTGTAGGTAGTCCATTAAGCTATCCATGCCATAGATTTACAGTCTTATATATTTGTTTTTGACTGACCCCCTGTTTCCTGGTATTAGCCTTGTGCCTTCTCCTCTACCTTTTGTGCCTAGTTCTCTTTTCTGCCTGTTGACGACTACTGCTTACACACGTTTTTCCAATCCATGCCCACTTCCATATGGAAGGCCTCAACAGAACGTCCAAATTCCTATTCCCAACTCTAACCAACATGGAAGCACAAAAAAGCTTTCTGCTTCCTGATCTTGCCTCCTTTATCCTTGCTAGCTTTTGTCTGCTCAGCCTGAATCAAATTTACTTGTTTCAAACTTATGCTCGGTGTCCAAGCCAGGCCATGTAGGCTTAACACTTTGGTGATGTTCTTACCTTTCATCCATCAGGTCAAAATTTTAATTCATCCAGCAATTTGGTTTATGAACACGTGCTTCAAATCTGGGGACATTTCCCATCTCAGCTGTACTTGATCAATGCCAATTAAGAGATATTAGCATGCTAAACTCTGCTAAGCATGATAAGCATTACATGTGCAAAACAACTTCAAGTTGGCATGCTATTGAAAGTGTTTCGCTCAAAGCCTCATGTAGCTGTGCAGTCTCAGTCTTGCTACTATTCAGTGGTGGATTGAACTGTGCCATGCACAGGCTCCACTCACTAGATAGTCTTGGATGTAGGACAATGACTTGAATAGCAGACAAATGTTAGAGTACTCTGTTGGTCTTTCTATAGATGTGAGAACAGTCAGACACACATTCAATATAGTGATGATAGGTTAACATGTTCAAGGTAGTTTGTGGAGAAAGGTTTTTGTCCTTACTTCATCTCTGAGCTTGAATAGGCCTCATTCCTCTCAATAGTTCCTCATTATCCAGCCTGCTGGTCTTTGAGTTTGATTGATTGTTCATAAAACATGTGTGACCCTCATGAATTATTGTGAGAGAACATCCAATAAATTGTTTTAGATGGCTTATTAAAACAACGTTACTGGCCCGGCATATTAAATTATTTGCAATCCTGTAAATCACAGAGGTGATTTGAAAATAAGCCATTAAAGGCATCATGGTGACATTTCTCCACTTTTCCTACAACATAACCATCTCTGTCACAGCTCTTTTTAATCATAAGGAATTTTGTCATCAATCACATTATATTTGGCCTTTGATAAGATACAGAATGTGAGGAGATGAATCTGGAGAAATCTGCAGGGTTGGGATGGAAGTTTTATGAAGGTTATCAGGTTAACAGTGATCAATGTTACTTGGTTATAAAGACACAGTTGTAAACTTCTTAACTTTCAACTTGAAATAGAAATTACATAAAATTATAGTACAATCATAATTTTAAACAATATTGGAATTTCAAAGATAAGACTGCAAGTACCTATCTGTAGTTAGGACAAACAGTGAATTATTAAAACTGAAATATCAAAAACAAAACATAAACATCTCTTGCTCAGGATTTAATTTTCCAGTTTCAACAGAACAGTTGCTGTCATTCATCATTCAGTGTGTAGACAGTAAAATTAAAAATAAAGATAAAGTAAAATTCAATTTAGACTGAATATAGATTTTGATAAGAACTCACTGTTGGTCTTTGCGAATGGACATAGAATTGACCATGTGTTTGAGTTGTGTGACCCTCCTCCACCCTCCCTCTGTCCCATGGGTGAGACGTGGAGACAGGAGGGGGAGGAGGGAAGCAGGAGGGGAGCAGAGGAGAAGGAATGCAGAGGGGACGGTCACGCTGCTTCTTCTGACCTTTCGGTCCCAAAGGGACACAAGTCAAACTAAGAGTAAAGAAAGTTGAAGGACTGTGTGACTTGGGCAGCAGAGCAGCCACAGGGATTTCTAGCAACGAACTTAAGTGGGAGTTTAGAAGTGGCCACTTCATGCAAGTTCTTATGAAGTGCTTCACCGCGTTGCCTCAGATCTGGCTTCATCTAATATTAAACTGATGGCTGAGGGCCAGATGTGGATAATTTCCTGCTAAACAAGAGTTGTGTGAAGTGTTAGCTTTGGTTAAGTTGAAACTTGTGATGTGGACAGTGAATAAATACTGTTATGGTTGTATACCAGACTATTTTCAAAGGCTTTAAGCTTTGAAGGTCGACAGAGCTTTTTTTTCACATTTTGTCTAGTTCAGTCCCTCAAATCAAAAGATTTTTATGACCAAAGGCACAAGGTCAAGTATCGCTTTACGCTGAGGTTCCAACATCTGACTTAATTGAACCACGGTTTCATTTGATTTTAGCTCATTTATTCACATTAAGATTCATGTGTTGTAGTGAATGTGGCTCCTGCAAGCATAGACATGAAAAGAGCCATAGATGAAGGAAGTGGAGCCATGGAGAGTGTTGTGTACATTCACCACCTACCTGCACCCACCTCTTTTGATCCAAACCCCATGCCTTTGAAGCGTGTATTCCTTTGTGCAGAGCCAAAGAGGGGTGCGTGTGAAAAACCTTGCATGCAAGTGATGTCATCATTTAAACACAAGCACACAAACACACACATGCATGCAAATGCCCACAGATGTACATTCATGTGGCGATGCATCCATACACAGTCATACCCACACAGATGGGAATCTAAATGGGAAAATGTTTTTTTATCATCCACAGATATGCTTTCGAAATTGCACGTCAGACTTTTTTGTTTTTTTTCCACTTGGTTTATATTAAATGACAATGCAAATGGTAAATTTATCAGATTACATTTTTCAAGACGGGTAGAAAAAAGTCAAAACACACACAGCATAAATAAAATTATTGATATTTGCGAAATAATATTTCTCAAAAATACTATAATCAGTATTTTTTTAATAATATATTGATGATATATACAATATTTTGACTTTAACAATAAATCATCATCAGTACATCATCAGTGGTAAAATCAGTACTCATATGTGAGTGACGCCACAGGGAAAAATCATCTGACTCTGCATTGCAGCATCTTTAGCATTGTTTCTGGTCGCAGCAGGCAGCTATTTCCAGTGAAAAAGCTCTGATTAATCTGCCGCATACACTACCTGCTCTGCACCAAAGGGCAGACAGCAAAAGTTAGCGACTAGCTGGTGAACATAGTGGAGCACATAGCTGCTAAACAGAAATTGATGGAAATCAGAGTGGAGCTACTCAAATGCATGCTAATGCTGCTCCTTGACTGCTGCAAATCTAAATCTTTAGTTCCAAGAGAATCCAGCATAAAAAAAATGAACCACATTAAAGTTTAATGAGAGATAACTACTACTGCTAATGTTCAGTATTTTTGCCCATTGTTTTGTTTTACCACATCATATAAGCTGATATAAAGAAATTTCTATCAAATTGAAGAAAGTCAAATTATATTACATTATAAGAATTATACTATACCACAGAACATTCATTCACATTCATGTAAACATTAATTCTCAGATAAAACCTTTTAGTACTTGTGTCAAATATAACTGTACTCTTCCTTATAACATACAAAAATAGTTCCTTTATAATGCTCCATAAAATTAGTGCAGACAATATGGCTAATTATATATTAAATATATTTATAATATAGCAAGGATGAAACAATGGTATGTACAAAGAGTAGATTATTTGCCCTGGCTACAAATAATCACTTATCAATATAGGTATATTTCTTATTTATTCAAAATATGATGGTCCACACTAAGTTTGAAACATGCATTAACAAACAACCTCAGTAGGCTTGTCTATAACATAAACAGCCACATCATGTTATTCATATGCACAAGCATTTAAGCAGAACAAATAATCAATAACCAAGTTATACAGTACACATGGCCATGCTACATGGCCAAGTCTCTACTGCATCTACATGTTCAGATTTGCCTTACAAAGGCAGAGTAGCTGATATCACAAGCGCTCTCTTGGGTGTTTAATTTGAATGATGTTGGCAGCTCTCTATTGTTTCATTGGTTTGTAGGGAGCCTCCATATTAAATATTTTTTTCCACGGATTGTACATTTCAGTTTTGCGTGATTTGACTAAATCTGCTCCATACTCAAACGATGCCAACTTACTTGGCTTCTCATTGCAGTGATGACACACTTATTTCAATAGTAGCGCAGTAGCGTCTATGCAATGTTCAACTCACTAATGTCAATAAAGGTTCTGTTTCACTGATTGAAAAAACATAAGAATGGGAGAGATTATGGTCACAACACAACACAACACAAATACAGCAACTGTTTTGTGGCAGATCAAATACAAAATCTTGACAACAAGAGCTTTAACAATCCATGACGCCTGACTTCCTTTGCATTGTGTAGTTAAAAAAAATGCAGCTTTAAATTCCCATAACAGAAAAGTGTTTTATAAAGTGCTTGTTGTCTGACACTTTGATACCGACTGATCTTTGCTATAAATTAGTGTAAAATACAAATACACATGGTGGGTTATAAAAAAGATTTAAGAGCTTTTATTCTCCATTACATCCCTGTCTGTGACCATCTGTTACTGAATAAATCAATGTGTTGTCAGCTGAATTCCAATTAGCAGATCTAAATTTCCAAAATAAGATGCTAATTGTTCCACAGGCTACTGAAAGTTTCACACAGTAAGATAAACTGAAAAAAAAAACCAAACAACAACAACAACAACAACAAAAACCCAAAACAATCCACCAATATATTTAAACTTTAACTTCACACAAAATGATCTCTTTTGATCTAAATCCCCTTTTGGTCTGAGTCGTTAGAAATGTTTTTTGCATGCCTGATTTCTTGTGTAAACATAAACGTGCCTTTTCCGTGACTGTATGCATGAACGTTTGACTGTAAAAAAAAAAAAAAATAGAAAGAAAATATTTAATCATAACCCACTCAGTGGAAAGCTTCCTGTTGTGCGGTTAACTGTCAGATGACAGTGTGCGAAAGGAAAAACAACAAGGCAGAAGCTGAGCTATGAAAAAGAAGCGGAAACAAGAGGAGTGGAGGAGCTGTCAGTCACACTCTGGGCTCTTAGGGTTTAATATCTCTTTCACATGCACACATCTAAACCTCCTCCTCATCTGCTGCCAGTGGATGCCAGCTCGATGTCACTTTAACTGTGGATTCCCAGCTCGTGATAGAGGAGCTGAAGGTCAAGTCACTAACAGTGGGCTCAGTTTAATGGGACTGAACATAAACCCTCGATAGTCTTAAAATACACTGTGGTGAGTCGTTTCAGGGGATTGATCACGTTTATCAGTGTCTGCTCCACATCCTGCAGACCCCCTTTTATTCATTACGCATACTATAGAGAAAGATAAGCTTTATGGAAATTTACTTCTGGTTGACACTACAGCATAAATAGGCAGTGCAGGCGAGATATGACAAAGGTGCTTTACTACACTTTATCAAGTAATGAATAATACTGGGAAGAAGTAACCAAACCTTTAACTTGTGGAAGCCTGAAACTGAATTTTACACTGTGTTGCTTCAACTATTAATGTCTATTATTGTTGTAGTTACTGAATCCTTGAAGAAAGTTTCCAACCCTGAAAATTGTTTTGGCAAAAACATTTTAAGGAAACATAATTTTCTTATTTGTTTTTTTTCAAATGAAATATATGGGAGGTCTAGATGAATAGTTAGTACTTAAGTTAAAGTTAAAAAAATTTGTGGTCTTGCTTACATGTAAATTAATTAAACGTGTTCTTCAAGTTATTGTAGATAGTCAAATTATATTAAATTATAGGAATTACAGGAGCTTTACTTGCCCTTTACCAAATGTAAGTGTAAGTGCCCAAACATGCTCATAAATAATGTTAATCCTGCTTTAGTTGCTACGATCAGATTTTGTGTTCAAAAAATGTATAATGGAGGTTGAGGATGAATATTCTGCGACTTCTGCAGATGTGTTCATGAAAAGCATTTCCTCATTATGTTGAGAGAAGATATAATCTTTCAAATTTATTTGGTGTTGCAAATTAGCATTACATAAACACAATTTCTAGGTAACAGGGCTGTTGTTGAGACTTGCAAATAAAAAAACAGAAAATAAAAAGTCAGACAAACCACAAAACATGAGCACTTAGATGATCACACAGGGTTTATATAAACTCCCCAGATAGCTGACTTATTTAGAAGGGAAAAGGGAAGTGAACAATAAAACTTTCATCCAGGCTGTCTATTGTAAACACACATCACAGTTTACAGACAGACTTTCTTGTCCATCTTTGTCCCTCTGTACTCATTGCAGGAGTTTTTCTCTCTCACTTAGGGATCATTACCACTATTTTGGGATTTTGGCTTTACATAGATATTCTGGCTAAATTGCTGGCATGTGTATGCCCTAAATTGCTCTTCTTGTACACCTGACTTTCTCAGTACTCAGTAATGGCCTTGGTAAGTGTTATGTAATCACATGCAACAGAACAAAACAAAACTCAAGCTGTAAGAAACAAGAAAAATCATTCAAAGATGGTAGTCAGATTGATTGTTAGATGAAAAATGATCTCCTTGCTCCCATTTCTCCTTATTATGTGGCATTATTCCATCTTCACTATGACCATCAACTACATTAAAAGCATGATGGATCAGTTCATATTTTTTGCTGCTGCATCAACTTCAACACATTCATTTTTAGCATTTTCAATTCCATTTCCACACTCTTTTAGTTTGATCAAAGAACGCCAACTGAGTCTGTGTCAAAAAATTATTCTTGTTGAACAGGGAGAATACTACTAATCATGATCATCCCCATCATCCAAATTTTTATTGCACCAGCCATTTATTAACTCACCACGATGCATTGATCTCTGATTTGGGCCTATTATGACCGATGACAAAATTAAACTAGTCATGGATTTTTGATTTAGACTAGGAGCTCACTGAGGACAAGCACTACATCTGCCATGACATGGACATATCTGTTTTCATCTGGGTGACAGTGTGTGTGTGTTTGTGTGTGTGTGATGTTTTTGATTTGGAGAGGGTGGGTGAGGGTGTTTGTGAGTAAGGTCACACATTGTGAGATATCAGAAAAGCAATATTCCTTCAAGTTGAGCGCTATGTGTTGGAGAGAAGAAGACCACAGCAGGAGGAAAGGATTGTGGGATGCAGCACTGATAGTCATCTGTTGTTCACTTGGACTATGTGATTGCTGCTGGTCTGTGTGTGTGTCTCTGTGTGCATTTTATTCTTGCAGTACAGTGTGGCTGCACTTTAGTAGTGGCATCTGAGCCAGTTGTAAGGTGAGTGCATCTTCAGTATTAACTGTCAGCCTTTAACATTTACATTTAATTAATGTCTCTAGTTAGAATCATCAACTATATTTAATATGAAATGTAACACTTGAATTGTGTCATATATGGTCAATCCACACTGCAACATCTGGAATCACAAACCCTTTTACCTGAAAAGGACATTGATATTGTACAAGTCTACAAAATCCCAAATTATGTTCAATGAATGTTTAAAGGTCCCTGTTATAGAGAGGCATATAGATAGAAAAATGTCAGGGTCACATCTACTTTGGACAGATGCAAAACCAGAAAGTTACACAATTTTACACCATAATGCACTATTTCCCATTTCCCATACCTGTTCCCAACTTCCTGCTAAATCACCAGTTTGTATGTGCTGCCGATCTTTGTATTCTTGTTAGCTCTGCTGAGAAAACCCACTTTAATCATGTATGGATAACTACTACTATGTATGTAGCAAGTTATGTTGGGCTGAACAATTGAAATTCATTTCAGTGAAGCTGTGCGGGTACCTAAGCCTAACGCTGACCTGGCTCAACTTTGTTGCAGCATATTATGCCATCTTCTGCATTGGTTAAGCCAATTCCTAATGCCTTACTTTGTAATCAACCATATTTCTAACATTTACTTCACAACTGTCACAACACTGGATAAAAGAGTTGCTGCTACAATAACTTTCCAGAGTTGTAAAATCCAGTCTGTGTGTATTACAAATCACTGTCTCAAGGACCTTTAAACGCATTAATTACTCAAACTGATCCTCTTTGATCACAGCTCATTGTCTCACTGGTAACTTAAACAACTCATCCCCAGCAGTGCATCCCCCTGTGTTGTTTCAATGTAAATCTACAGTCAGTTGGATCCCCACACAAACACCAGTCTCTCACACAAAATTCAGATCTGCTTTGCCACAGGGTCACACCTCCACTGACACTCAAATCTGGACATAAATTGTGTCTCGTATTCTTGCCTGGTATGACCATAATTTCAAGGGATACTGGACCGTTACTTTTACAATGCCAGTTTAAATACAGCAGAAGAAAAAGTTGATAAGGGGATTGTATGCAGTGAATATGTGGAGGGCTTTGTGTATCTGACAATATTGCACAAATGCTCAACAGCTAAAAAGTATTACTTGGTGATAAAAGACCCCCCCCCAAAAAACCCTGAGATATAGTGATTAAACATAATTGCAGTCAGATTTCATCACTATACATGTGACACTATAACTTGCAGGGATCACTTTGACTTGTTTGAAAAGATAACATGCTAATCTGTTGTAAGGATGAACTAACACAACTTGTATAGACTCCACTTTATCTTGGAAACAAGACCCCAGAGCAGCTTCTCTGGATTGCTCAGAGATGCCAGTCAAACTGCTATACCCCTGGGTGGCGGCTGAACATCCAGTTCTGTTTCTGTTATTTTTTATTTTATTTTATTTATTATTTTTTTCCCACATCATATTTACACAGAATATGAAAATACAAACATGCCCAGTTCCATATTTGATTGAACAGAGACACAGGCGCAGAGACAACACAGACATACATACAGATGCACAGCATATATATTATATAACTAGCATACATCGGTAAACGTGGAGCAAGTTCTGTGTTTTTAAAAAATTAAACATATGATGACAGTATAGAAGTACAATTGGATTCAGAGTGGTGGATAAGTGTAGATACTTCAAAATATGAGAGGGTAGGTTACCGTATAATGTAAACTTTCTTTGTTGACCCTCTGAAAAATAATTAAATTTTTTCCAGTTTTGAGAATGACATTAGATCAGAGTATTCTGCTGGAGGCCTAGAGGATGGATCTACAGGCGATGAAAGAAGCAAAGGAAATGCCTTTTAATTGTTCTTTTTAGTAAACTCAGATCTCTGACTGACATGATGCCATTGTTATTCTAAAGCTTGTAGGCAGAGGTGAGTTCAGATGGTAAAAACAGTCGGTATAGTGTTAAGCGTTTGCAGAACAGCATCCAGATTTTTAAACAAACTTTTAACAACTGCATAGTTTATTGCTGAGATAGGCAAAGGAACCCAGTCAAGCTGCCAGTGAGGATGAAAGACAGACTTTTACACCAGTCCAACTCATCTTCATATAGCCAACTGAGTATTTTTGTGGATTTGCTGTCCTGCAGTAAAACATGAAATTATGCAGGCCTAGAAAGAGTATCTGCCCCTGTATGAGGTGCTTGGCCAAAGAATTTATTTGGAAAATGCCAAATTTGAGCAATCTTATGGGAATAAGTGACAGGGTCCAGTATATAAAGATATAGAAAGGTATATAAAGGTCTGGTACAAATCATCTACATGAGTGGCTGAGGATTGATAAAATATATCTGGCTATAATGAAGTTAATTGCGTTGAATTATTATTCTTTTTTACTAGTCTTAGTTAAACCCATCTGTTTGCCAACAGTTAGTATTTCAATAATACTTAATTCGTATAAAATAAAATGAATGACTCATGAATAAAGTGACTTCACCCATGATATATTAATTTCATAAGTTGCGTACTTATCATTCATTCATTCATTCATTAACCATATCACTTATTCTTCCACTTATCTTAACTTTTCCAGCAATTTTAAAATCTGAGTGAATGAGTCGTTCCGACCCTTGTTCCGTTGTACATACTGAACTGTGGTTATTTTTTACGAGGCACTTTTTAGACCTTGGTTATATATTTATTGGTTAAATACTATATATTTTAATAAGCTGAAGGATTTTAGTCATGAAATGTATAAAGTTATCAGAGAAACAAGCTGTGTGGCAGCACTGCAGCTCAGAGTCCCTATGAGTGCCTGTGCCTGTCAGACAGCATCGGAGAAACATTGATTTTTAAGGTGAAATTGCTTCAATCTGTGCTTTTACTGGACTTAATCGCATGCTCCATTTGATTTGGAGAAGAGGATACCTTTGCAGATAATTCGGCTCCTGGTAAAGACACTAGATTTGACACTGAAGGAATCCTAACCAGGAGAAGCTGACTGCAGTGACAGCGATGGGGGTCTCATGATCCCACACTGCCCCATCACATCAACAACACTGTTTTTGTTATTGTGTTAATTGATAGACCTCTAGTGGCAGAAAATTGATAAATATTAAAATTGTTCAATTATCAATTATGTTCTTTTGTGTCTTTTTGCATTGGCTGCTGTGGCAAGCAGAGTGGGAGACAGTAATTTTACCTCTTAGAAAAGTGAAAGGGTTTTCCAGTGAACTGATGAATTGCTTTAATTTGATTTGTTAAAGCATATAAATTTATCTATCTAACATCAAAGAGTAATGTTTCACTGAGTCTCCAGTGCAAATTTGTAGAGGATAGAGAATCAAATCTGAAGTCAAGTAATAAAAGTTAATGGTCAAATATGACTATTGCTGAATAGTAAGAGGAGTACATGGGTGGTAGCAAGGCTTTATCTAATAAAAATAATCTATCCTTGAGTATGTTTGATGTATGTGGGAGAAGAATGAGTAAGTTCAGATGTCTGGATGAGAAATTTCATAAACCTTCATAAATAATTTTAGTGCCATGGGCATCTTTGAGTGTGGTAGCCTTGGAGTTTAAACGATCAAGCTCAGTAACGCAATTAAGGTCTCCTCCAATAATTAAACAACGCATACCTATATAGAGAAAAATATAGATACATGCTGTTTAATTATTGGAGGACCTTGGTTGTGTGTGTTTGTGTGTGTGTGTGTGTGTGTGTGTATATATATTTATATATATATATTACAATACTTTCATAAACTTGGCATAATCAAAATGACATAAGGCATATTCACATACTAAAATAAATAGTATATGAAAGAGTGATGGAAAAATTATGAAACTGCCATTGCAATACAGCACTATTTTTCAGGTGTAAACTTGTAAGTGTTTTAGAAATGAAAACAATGATCTCTGAGGTGCATAATGAATGAAATACCTGTCCCACCCATGGCCACCTAAGCCTTTTGTGATCACTTAAATAAGAGAAGTTTCCTGGAGGAAAACAATATCATCTCAATGATGCTCAATATGTTGGAAAACTTTCCCCCTTTTGATAGCATCCATTTCAACCTCTTACATTGCATGAATCAGTTTCACATACAAAGTTTTGCTCATGCAATCATCATTATTAGGCTCAGTTGTGAATCATTCAAAATATCTTTTGGGAAAATCTCACAGATGAACTGTGAGATGAATTCTGTTTCTGCGAACAGTTCCAAGTGATTCTCCAGTCATCTGGATCAGTTTTTAAGGTCTTCTGGTTTGGATCCCAAGGCTGTGTTTTTCTTCTGAATCTGGTCCAGTCTTGTTTTGCCTTCTATAGTTGTCTTCTCATCTTTTGGTTGTGCGAGTCCAACACAGCACTGACGGTGACTAGAGATGTCCGTATACAGTGGGGTCCAAAAGTTTGATACCACTTTCCCATTGGAAAAGTGGTTTGGAATGTGAAAGACTATTGGACTCAACTATAGATGTAAGGAAGGTCTCCAAAGATATCGAGAGGTTTGTTTTGACTTCCTCAGTCAGGCTCTCGTGCCTTTTCTTGAGATCCTACAATTGGCAAGCAATTGTTAGCGGATCTTCTATGTTAAGAGCGACTTGAATTGCAGCACACTTTCACTTCACTAGTCTCAATATTCATGGCTGAAACCAAGTACGGGTTTTCTTTGATCTATGCAATTAGCTGATATAAATATGTGCATTGTGCTAGAATAATGCACATGCCTTGTCCTAGATCAACCAACTATAAGTTGTGTCTGCTGCATATATATTTTCCCTGTATTATTTCCTGATGGCTGGGACTCAAGGATAAACTGAGTTGATTTTGGTTTCAGAGGTCAAAGTTAAAGGTCACAGCGACCTTACAAAACATAGTTATGGCCTCTTGAATGTGATAGCTCAAGCTCAAGCTCGCCTTGAGGGAATTTCTTCAGATTTGGCAAAAACATTGATTTCGATTCAAAGGTGAACTGATTAAATGTTGATGGGCAAATGTCAAGTTTCAAGGTTATGGTGACCTCTTGTGAATGTGATATTTCAGGAATACCTGAAGGGAATTTAATTACATATAGCAACATTCACTTGGACTGAATTTATTAGTGTTTGTCGATCAAACATTACAGTAACCTAAAAAAATCTGTTTTTATCCATAAGTCACTAATTCATACCTTCATACCTTCAATTTAACACAAACATGAAAAAGGAAGAAATTATGAAATTATGACATTTTACGCCCATACGGTTAAAGGTGAACTTCACTGTGACATCACAATGTTGTGCAGTATCACTTCTGGCCATTATTGGATGCTGTAGCTCAGGAAGACGAGACCATACTTCCTGCAACAACCAAGAGGCGGCAACTCTTCTTTTAAATGTTATTTGGTTCCTGTTTTCAACTGTGTCTTTGAAATGTTCTGGTGCTGCTTAGCAACAGGCACACACCTGCTGCTTCCTTCAGCTTTCCAACTGATGAGCTGATGCTTTTTACAGCCCAAATACTGCAGGCCTTCCCACACACGCTAAATGCCACACGTCTAATCATAACAGCTTGGGCAGCTCTTTTATGCTGACCATGTTTTACTCATGGTAAAAGTTATGAATTTTGCAAGTTGAATTTCATACAAATAAATGTTCCCTTTAGATTTTCAGGAGATTTTGCTATTTAGCTTTAAAATATCTTTCTAGGAGAGAGGTGGTCTTTAAAAAGGTCAAATCTTGATATTTCCATGTTTCAGTCATGGCTACTCCTTTACCTGTTTCTATTCCCTCTTTAGTGCCTGCCACTCACTTTTGCAGGACTGATAACCAGTTGCTCTGGAATGAACCTATCTCTTTGACTCTAACTGTCCAAACCCAACAGCCAAATCACCATTACGGACAAAACATTGGCAGAGTGAGAGACCTTCAAAGAGTGGGATGTCTCTTCAAAGCAGCCGTTTTTGCTTCAGAAGCAGCTACCAATAGGGATATTGATGGCCACCAGCCACATTATGCCTTTTGCCTGGATGTGAACGTGTGATACGATGGGGTAAGGCACTCTGATCAAAATGAGGGTTGTAATGTTGGCTGAAGGTGTGCTCTCAAAAAGGGCTCATTAAAGAACAAAAGTAGCAAAGCAGTTATTTGACAGTCAGAGGGCAGTTTTGACTACAAAATAAATTACAATATTGAGTAATTTAAGAGCACTGATGCTGAATGGCATCAGGATATTTGCCTACAATTCCACATTTTGTGAATAACTCACTAGAGAATATAAAGACATAACACGAAAAAACATATCTTTTGTGGTCCCTGCCAGCAGAAGTAGTTCACTGTCACATCAAACCACAGACTTGACTTCACTGGGGAGTCTAACCTCTGACTTTTTTACAATAAATGGATCAAAACAACAGTTTATGCTATTTAAAAACAGCAGGTCATTAGCATTACTATATCCATCAAATGTGGCATGTTGGGGAAAAAAATCAAATAAACAATCAGATCACTATTTTAAATGTTTGACTTTGTCTGTGATGTAAAAGCTTTCTGCATCATGTCTCTTGTGAACTTTGTGCAGATGCCAGCCTTTGCCAAAACCTAATGAAATGTTTGCTGTGTTTTGGTAGTTGTCAGTGTGACAGTCTGCAGTTGTGTTGTATATGTTTGAAATAGCAACAATGTCTGGAGCCTGTCTGAAAAAAAAAATTGAAAGAAAAAAAAAAAATCCTATCCTTGCATGTCTCAACTGTTGGGAAATGTGTTTGCTAACCAACTCAAAGCCCATCTGTCCACTCTTTTTGATGTTTGAGTTGAGATGTAAACTTTCTGCTGAAATTGCACTCATCAGGGTTGGAAACTATTTGTCAATTGCTGTGAAAACTCAACTAGAGTCTGTCCTACAGCTCACACTGAATAAAACATGGTCTCATGTTACATCTTCTTGAGACCTCTGTTGTCCTCATGTTCATGCTGAAGGTGTGTAGAAACATGGTGATCTGTACTTGACCTGCTTCAGTTACGTTTGCTTTCTGGCCCTCTTAACAAAATAAATTTTCGGTTACCTCAGTGACAAATCTATCTCCCTGACCAGACTTTTGGAGCTTCAATCAGTAATATAGCCTACTGAAGTTTTTGCCTGGGAAACTTATACCAAGTATAGCAGATATTTAAGCTCTTCTTTTGACCTACTAAGCAAAGATTGACAGCTGTTCATTTGCCTTATGAAAAATGTTAGCTTTCATTCATCCATCTTGCTGATGGTTGACTTACAGATATACCTGAAACCTTTTCACTTTATTAGCTACTGCCAGTTATACACTAACTAACAATATAAACAAATGGCTGATGCTAACCGCGCTAACTGTTCTATTACGTCTGCTAGCCTCTAATCTTGCTTCCTAACAGACTCCTTGACTGAGTCTGACCAAAGCTCAAACATGAGGATGAGTCTCTCTGAAGTTCACTCTAATGCAAACCATCTTGATATGCAAGGGTTAGCATTTGCACAGCTCCTAACACTGTCACTCACTGCTTGTAACAAGCTAATCTTCTAGTGATTTTAGTCCTCAACAAACGTCTCACTCCTCAACGAACTGCTGAGTCACCTCTTCAAACATGTGGCTCAGTCTCTTTGATATTTCATGGATGTACAGGAAAATGGCCTATCTCACTCGCAATAACCTGACGACAAGTCAGAGACTTTGACTGCAGTTTGAAAGCTTCATTCTAAAAGTGTTCCTGAGAATGAACAGGAGAAACGTCACAACAAGGGAGTATATTTTTCGGGATTATTTTCAATCAAAGTTATATTGACCCTTAGAGAAGTTCAATAAAGAAATCTGGTTATGAGTAAAGCCCAACCAGGCCTCAGAGAGTATCAAGAGTTGCACATAAAGTAGATTTATCGCAGCGTCTTTGGTTCTCACAGGTTTTTACTTCCCTTTGAGAAACATTTTTCTAAGAATAGAAACTTAATTAAAGCCATCATCAAGATTTTAAATTAATCATAAAAAGAATAACACTGTATTCATTTGGTAGATGCCTTAGCCCAAAATGACTTCTACAGGCAAAATAGTATTTACCTAGTAAATTAAATATTGGAAAACCAGCATTTTCTTCATGTTAGCAGGGTGATGAAAAATGCACAAGTTCCGGTGTGAATACATAATGTGTGTGTCTGTTTTTTTTATTTATTCTTTCTTATGAGCCCCATTCTCTGGTGCAGAACTGCAACTTAATCACTATCACAGGGTTATAACTGCAGGAAATATTACCGACTTCACAAGTGCATTATCACCATAGTTACAACTCTGCCTTAACTGCAGGTGTTGATTACAAAACAGCATATCACAGGGTTGCCTGCTAACTTAACAAATGCAGTACATATGTTGTAGATAACCTTCATTCTGTGAAATCATGCAAAAAAAGAAAAAGCTGTGAATCTGCTAATCACTGAGTTTGTGTGTGTGATGTTAACAGTGCCCACATGTACGCACCAACAACAAACCCACCAAACTGTCCAACTCGCATATTTCCATATTTCTCATTGCTGTCACTGATATACATGGAAACAACCTTTGGGAGCGTATATACACTTAATAACGTTTCATAAACATCAATCATTTCATATATCTGCATCGGTTATCATAGCTTCTTATTATTATTATCTCTACATTTTACCTTTCTTGGTTTGTGTGCACTTCTCTGTTATGGATAGGTACCATATAAATAAACAAACTGATGAGTCACCCATTGTTATTATTGTTATTGTCTAGAGGCTGTGGTTCTCCAGAGACTCCATTGTCACTAAGTCACAAACAATTTTGAATGATCAAATCAAGTTCCTAAATGATCAGATCGAGTCCCTCAAAAAAATACACCCTCCCAGTATAATTCATTTCACTTGGAAATAATGTCTTCAGAGGCTGTAACTTCCAGTTCACTGTGTCTTGAAGTGAACAGTTACATTGTCATTTGTAATCTATTTAAACCATATATACATATGCGGTTTGACTGGAAGCCTACTTATTGCTGAGCAACTGCATTGCTCTGAATCTCATCACAGGTGTTACTACTTAAATAAATACTTACATGCTTTGACATTGATATGTCTTCCTCCCAGTTTTCCTTTTTATTTTTGGTTGGTTTGGTACTGAGTGGCTGCTCTCTAATAACTGAGCAAATAATGAAAAGAATCATTCATAAGGCTGGCTCCTGTGGTTATTAGTAATGTAACTGGTGGTCTTGAGTTCAACTAACTGGGTACATTTAGTAATGAAATTAAAAAAATGACATATAGCTCTAGTATTATGAACAGTGGACAGAACATCCAGAAATAATTATGTACTGACAACAACTCCAGCTTCACAGATGCCTGACAGCAACTCTCAGGGGACACACTCCCTCAAATATCTAATTTCATAGTAAACATAGAGGAGTCTCTTGCAATAATTACATACTGTTAATTTGGGCAAGTAATTCCACAGACTAGGATCATTTTGAGAGACTAAAGGATAACCCCAATTAAAGTGACATGCAAACTCTGCAGATAATAGCCCATCATTTGTTGACAACAACACTTGTAAGCGTAGGCTGCTTGTGCTAATGTTCTCCTTGCTGTTTGTTTGGACACATTCAGAATCATTACCACTTTTGCCAATAATACCACCTAAATCATATATTTAAATAATTAAAGCAATGTTTTAAATGTGTGAGAAATAGTTAACTAACGGCTTGAACAAACGAGAATCAGTCGACTAGGAAAATCTTTATTCGGGGGTCATCCCTTGCACTGAGTAGACAAGCAGTGCATCAGTGAGGAGAACAGTAGACCATTCTGTTTACAGAACGCATTCCTGTTCACTTCATTTTAATGCACAAGGTGTTTGTGAAATATGACAGGGATGGGCGTGTGTGAGTGTGTTTGTGTACGTGCGTGTTTCTGTGTGTGTTATAACTGAGGGGAAGCAAGGGGAGAGGCAGAAGATGAACATGCTTTATGGCAGTAGTAAAATTCTCCATGGTCCGTCTGCTAGGGAAGAGCCAAGGGCAGAATGTTTATGGCCCCCAAACATTATAAACTACCTCTGTGCATTTACCTCAAGCTGCTGTGTTTGGCCAGCCATGTCCCTCTGCAGCAGAACGGGCGTCGGAGTGTCTCCTCATGAATACTAACTATAGCTCTGTTTCACTATCATTAAATGTATCTTTACTATTTCCAGCCTCACCTCGTCTGCTGGTAGAGTCAGGAGCACTGAGGTGTGATTTCATGCAGTGAATATCAACCGGTACGCCGTCTACACAGCCATATTGGTTCAGTGCATGCATGTCCTCCTTTGTTACTATAGCTTATGCTGTACAAACAGAAAAACACAACCAGTGTCTCAGTGTGTTAGATCATTCTGGTGTGAAAATGCAAACTTACACCCACAGAAATACCCATTAAAAACTTCTCAAGATGCCCAGGCCTCGACAGTTATCAACGCTACTTAAAACTAGCCAACTGATGTCAGTGGTTTTCTCCCCCAGTCATGTAAAACCTACCATGTTTAGAGCCTCCTGGAATTTAAACTTGCTACATTAGGCTATGATTGATAAATTAGAAATTAAGAACTACACCCTCAGAGATAAAACCTGTTGTGCCAGGTTAAAGCAGCATGCAATTTTAAATTGCCACATGTACACCCAACAGCCACAACACAAAAAGTCAGCAGCATCATACAATTTATGATCTGTAGCCATGGATTCTATTAAGCTCCCATATGTTTCCTGAATTCAACCTATATTATGTTTTTATTGGTCTGCAGCTCGAAGAGCTAGCAACATCAACTATTAGTACACAAAAAAAAGGACCTTTCTTCATAGTGTGTGGGGTACATCATACACGCCTAAGTCCTGGTGCACAGAGGCACTCCATCTGAATCTTAACACCATTTCACACTCAGAGTCTGAAAGCTGCTGTCAAGGGATACAAGATTTATTTGCCTGTAATTGCCTAATTTTGCCTTTCCTGCAGGCTCAGAGGGAGCCGCAGCCCACCGATAGACAGCATAACCTTGCCTACTGAGGAACAGTCCAAGGATGTAATACTGTCAGCTTCACATAGTCCTCACTGGTGATTTATCATCACTGCCTTTCTCCCTCTCTCCCACCTGCACTTCTCCCTCACCTTCTGCTTGAACAAACACTTAGTGAGTTGTTATGGCTCCGCTCATTGAAGGTAAACTCCGCCGAGTGTTTGCGCTGCAACTCAGAGGAGGGATCTGTTGATAGAGGAAACTTAGAACTGAGACAAGAGGAGAGATGTGTTGAATGACTGCAACACAGCCCGGATGGGTTGTTTGTCAGGATCAATAGCCCAGTCTGAACAAGCAAGCATGAAAAGAAAGTGTCTTTGTTATTCCAGGGTGGAGTCAGGTCAATGATAACGGTTCACTGATTATGAGTGTTTACTCTTGAGAGTGGCAGCTCAGGTGGAAAGATCAGGAAGACATCGGAAAAAACAATGGCCTTATTTTTTCTGTACTGTTTTTGTCGTGATTTCTTGGTTTTACATCTGTAAGTATGCATATGTAAGTGAGAGAGTCAACAACACATAAATATCCTGGTTCAAATAAGGTAACAAAATGTTATTCTGTTTTAAATAATTTGATGAATAATTCAGCCTCTCTGTAAGCCTCTTTAAATGGAATTTGCTCGTGGGACATGTTAAAATAACATATCGACCAGACAGTGGACTGCAACATGATCACATAGAGATGATGTATAAGCTGGGGTACATGATGCGTGAAGCCTGCAGCCTATTTTCCACAGTGCATGTGGCAGAGTATGTCCAATTTTACTGCTTATCTACAGTCACTCAATGGCTCGAGGAGGGCTTACTCTGTACACTGCTTATACAGTTTTAAAACGTTTTCTGATGCTTATGGCTCAAATGCAAAATCATTACAAACAATTCAGTTTTATGTCCAGTCTATAAATAACATTTTCTTTAGGAAAGAAAAGAATACACCAAATATTCCTTTGGACTTCTGCACAAATGTGTAATTTTTCATTTCTGACCCAGACATGTTTTCTTGTAAAGAGACAGGGACTAAATGATGATCATTTCGTTTGGGTACTGTTGAACAGATTTAGTCACAGTCTCAGTGTGAAGTGTGTTTGTGAGAACAACGCTGAAATTCTGAACAGTAAACCCCTCACGGAGTCATATCTAGCGTGGTCCTGCTGCCACATGGCAAAATCATGTTTTAAGTGGCACAACCGGTGCGCCACAGTTCATGGCTTTCGGCATAATTATGCATGAGTGCAGAAATTCATTCCACATAACAAATCCCACCGCAAACTGTGATAGGAAGTGATGGCGGGAGTATAATCATCAGTCAGAAGATAATGTACAGCAAGATGGTTATTATCGCCAAATAAAATCTGACGGGCTAAATCTGAATTTGATTGCATAATGAGAAGCACCTGGTCCTCCTGTCATATTATTCTCCTTAAAACACACTTACCAAACAATTTCATCAACTTAAACAAGATATCAGTTTTGTGTTACAAGCTGAATTAACTTCTTAAAGCATCCGTGTAAAAATGACTGACGTTCCATGCAGTACTACTTAACCCTGCTCTCGTGAACCAGGAGCAGGCTTTAACAAACTTTGTATCCATTTTGCCTCAAATAACCTGCGTGATACCTAATTACTTGTTATGTGCAACATGCACAGTTTGTGTGTTATGTGTAAAGCACTTTGTGTGTGCTATTTAAACAAATGTTGTAATTATTATGACTATCAGGTCCAAGCACCACCTGTTTCACAGGGACACACAAATACATTTCTCTGTGCAACTTTGTGTGTTACTGGGCACTTATTACTTCATTAGCTTTGTTGACCTCATGTAATTCACAGCATATAGCAGGTCACCATCTTCAACCAGAAAGAAGGTCTAATTAGCCAGAATATTGGGAAAAAAATATGTGTGGGTCTGCAGGGTTAATCCAGTTTCTATATATAGTATGTGTGTGACCCCCCCCCCATGTAAATTCCTCAGTTTTGTTTTTCTTATTTTGAGCAGCATCTGGTCTCTTGTATACTTGTGTTTGTTGTCCTTGTCCAATACAAACCACCCTCTGTAATGCAGCAGTGGCTACAACGCTGCCATTGAGAAGCACTGCATATACTTTCTATGATCCACCTCACCCCTTGAATATTAATCCCATCTAACAGGGCGTTTGGATATGAAACACTTTATTCTGTGAAATAATGCTCTACTCGACCTTTATTAATAAATTTAAGAATTATGAATAACTGCTGATGGAGGTGAGAAATCGTGCTCTAAGTGTTGACACTTTTCCTTAATGGGAGGCTCCTGGTTCCCCAAGCTGCCACCTCTCAATTTACTATTATGTTGATAATGGGTTCATTCATCAGTTTGAATTGGCTAGGTTAATTTTTTCCCGCTAAATAACTAAATGGGAAGATTATCTTAGAAAATTGTAACTGATGAATGACCCATTGTGAAAATAAGGGGAATCCAGGCCAATGATCATGGGCTTCTTTGCATGCTCATGCTCTTGTTATGTGGTCTGGCCTTGTATCTGACACCAGCAGTGTCCTTAAAACTAAAATTAGCCATGAAACTGTAACATTGGACCTAACTGGAAGCTGATAATGAGTGTTTGTTTCTTGCTAATTTCCTGCATCTTTTAAGCCGTTGTAAACATGTGTTAATTATTCATTTGCTATTGCAAACTTAACAGTTTCTTCACCTTTTTGCACATTGACCCTCTTTACACTGACTAAATGACACTAACTAAAAGTAATAAGAAAATCTAACAACTCTATTTTATCAGTAATGACTTCATCTATGCTTGTAATTAGTACATAATGCATTTATTTTTGAAAAAAGTCCAAAAAATAAAAAATAAAATAAATAATAATAATAAAAACAGAGTCACCAAATAGGTCTGATCATTGACTTTATTAGAGGTGAAATCTGTTAAAAATGTTCCACACTTGCCAAGGCTAGACTTGTTTTTGAGCTTTTGGACAGTGGCTTGAACAGAGCAGATGAAACGCCTGCAGGACTCTTGTACTGTAACTATGGAGATGAGACACTCATGAAAGCATTTCCTAAAATCTTCTGCATCCCTCCTCATCACAGCCTGTAATAATGATTTAGAAACTACTCTGTGCCAAAAAGCCTGGAGGAAAAGACAGTACTTTTTTTTTTTTTTTTTTTTTTTTTTTAAAGTTCATTATTTCACTCTGAAAAAGTGAGAGCTTTATGTCTTTACATTTAGCAGTGAGATATGTCTTTGTCTGAGTGCTACTCTAAAATTTCAAACTAGCTTCCACAACCTTTGTTTTGCCTGCACCCACGTTATACACTTTAAGAATTATTGGCACAAACATACATCATGAGCAACTCTTGTTCAAAGGATGAGGACAGACACTGCCTTTGGATGGATATTGTGTATTATGCCCGCTTTTCATTGCCTTCACATGGCAGTGCCACTTTTGTTCTTCTGGGCTTGTTTTCACAATGCGCTCAGTCTTTACAGCTTTGTTTTAGTTCACTTGCTTAATACACAGAAAACAAAACAGCCAAACAATCAAAGATAAAATAAAAGGTGTCAATCATTACCACCCGTCGTCTGGCTCTGACACCTGCATGAATTGGAGGACCTGTCTGCACAGAGTCTGCACACTCTTTGTTTGTCAGTGTCTTTGTATTTGTCTATTTTTCTCTCTCTGCCTCAAGATAGAAAGTCACGGAGCAGACAGTATTGATTGGGGACTGTAAACATTAAAAATAATTAAACACAAACAGTAGTCATCTGTGTAATAACAATAATAAAATAAACATTCAATAATAATTGAATTCACTAATGGCAATCAAATGGTAGTCAAACTGATTCATTAACAGACACATTTAAAATTAGATCAGGATGCATCTCTTTCATTTTTTCACCTTGTTTAGCAGCACAACTTTCTGTGAGCTCTTTCTTCAAACTTCTAAAATGGTACAAATCATTTTTTCACAATAAGTGCTACACTTCATTGAGCCCGGACAAATAGTATAATCTAATAATATATTTTGCATATAGATAAGCGTACGACCAACCGTTACGTTTATTGTTTATATCCACAATCCCCCGATCCCTCCTGTCACGTTCTCATGCAGTCAGTTGGGTGTGACAGACAAACTTACCAGAGGCACAAGTCAATAAAGTTACTCTATGTATACGAGCACCAGCAAAATACAATCTAACCACAACCTTTAGACCACGCAAGCTTCACAGTGGTCGTTGCTTCACAGCAATGCTGACAGTTAGCCAGCTGGTGATAGCAACATTGGACAAACAAACTGGTAACAGCAAGTCAGCGAACATGCTACTTTAGCCATTAGTAATGACAACAGATATGTATCATTATGTAGCATCAAGTGACTTACAGATGGAAGTAGAAGAAAACCAGATCAGCCAAAACCTGCCAGCTTGTAGGTTTCTCCATCTCAGTAACAACAGACAAGCATTGGCTCTGTGTTTGGGCCAGGAAAGAAATTCACCCCTGGACTTATGCAACCGCTGTTGAATGAATGACTGTGCTGGTAAGGACACAGAAGGAGCCTGCAAAAACTTAAAAAACTTTGATTTGAGCCAATGGTTAGGTACAGTGCGCCTCTGATGTGGTCTTATCTCTCTTATCTCTCTTTGTTGGGGGTCTTTTTAGACTAAAAGTGTTTAGTGCAGTGTAGTAAATTCTGCAAGGTGAACTTCACCTGCTGTATAATGCACTCTGTCAGCTCACCTGTGGCTGGTGTATGTGACTTCGGTCTCTGCTAAGGAACAGGATTATTCCACTATATCTTTACATAGCAAACAGTTGTTTGTAGCTGTGTTAATATTAATCGTTTAATCTTGTTTACAGATTCTTTAACAATTTGAATTTGCTGGGTGCTCTTGCTCTTGTCCTGATAGGGCATGGCTTTGTAGCTTGTTTGCCAGCAGCTTAAATAGCTTTTTTGTGTGTCTTGTGACTGATAAACTATAAAAATAACCATGGCAAAAATATTCAATATTTTAATATATTAAAGTCAGTGTACCTGGAGTATATCTTCTGAAAATCATCTGAAAATTGTTCCATGTTAAAATTTGCAGACCAGTTAAAATGACAGACCAGTTCACTGTGAGTTTAGTTCACAGGATCACAGCTGATCTTTTGCACCCTCTATGGTGTGAATATATGCACTTCAGGGCAAAGGTACAAGTACCAGTATGTGGATTAAAAGTGGCATCACATCCTTTGTCCCATGGTATTCGGCTACTTAACAAGCTCTGAGTACTGAGTCTGAATCTAAATTTCAGCACTTCATGAACTTGCACTTGATGTTCTTTATTGATCTCCGAAATGATTTTTAAGATGCTTTTTTCTGTTTATGTCACGTTTAATGTAATGTTTTATGTTATAAAAATATATAAAAGATTTTTTTTAATGTATCTATCTATCTATTTCTGTGTAAAGCAAATTAACGTTTTATTTATTCATTCATTCTTTGGGTGCAATAAACAACTGACATTATAAATTCATCATAAAATCAGCTAATTTGCATTGGCCAATGAATTTTAATATAATGCCAATCAGATTACAATGAGGACTTAAACTAACATAGTTACTAAGCTCCTAGTTATTTGAAAGTGACACTTCAATCTATTTCTTCAGTACCACAGATCTTCCTACCACAGACTTGGAAGGTGTTGGACCAAAAACGATTCCTCCTTTTGAAAACAGAATTTATGTCATGTCAGTTCTGCTGTACTCCGGCATTGACGAGATTTCACTGCAATAAATACCATAGAGATTTCTCAGCCACTTCCGTTGAAAAGAGATGGTGTTGCTGAATACACAGCTTTTATTTGTCACTTTTTACAAACACATGCAAATAAACTAAATTCTGAGTCAAAAGGCGAATGACACCATCAGTGACTGTTGTAAAGTCAAGTCGAAGTGCACCTACCCCTCGGCTGAAGCCTTAAGTGCTGCAGTAAATAAAGCTTGGGTTGGATGCAAGTTAGATGAAGACTGGTTAAGAAGTTTGAAAAGTGTTTTCTTTTTCATCCTCCCTCTAATTGCAGTCTGATGTTTTTTGTCACACATGATTCATAATCTGTCAAAACACCTTTATGTCTGAAAGATGGTATTCGTTATCTGTCATAAGCCCAAACAAATCTGTCTATTTAACATTCAAACACTGTTGACTTTTGTCTTACATCATGCACACTTACATTGTCTGTGGTCTCTAAATGCCTCTTCTCTTTCTCCCAGTTTGAGCATTTTAACTACAAACAAATCAAACTGATATAGCCTCCCATAGTTACTCATGAATGTCTGGCTGTTTGTGCCTTCTGTTGTCTGCTCTTTAAGAGAGCTGTCACAGCAGAGAGAGCCTGGATTGATGTTGTCAGGAAGCAACCAGGCTTTTATGTTAATTCATCAGAGCAACACTAGTTAGATGGAGGTGATGCAGCTCAGTGTGTGTGGGTATAAAGATCATTAACAGTGGTGTATCATACATTGTGCCAATCATTATCAGTGTTTAATGACAGTAGCATACCTTGACATCTGTAGAGTTGGGTATTAATTTGAAGTACACATGGAAATCAGGAGAAAAACATATTACTTACACATTGCCATAAACTGTTTTAGAGGAAATTGTATAGTTTCCTAAATTGACACAATGGAAGATAAATTGTGGGAAAGGGAAACTTGCAAAGCCACTTGCAAATTTTTTTTTTTATTATTATTTTTTGATTTGGATAAATAGATAAATAAATAAATAATTCGGCATTTGACATTTTAATGAGCTATCTCTCTGCACAACAAAAAAACTACACAAAAACAAAAACAGACAGCACAAGTAATAAATGTAGTTTGGCTCAAGTGGTCTGCAGGGCAAAAAAAAACGCACTCTTAGTTTTGTTCTGGTTTGTGTTCACACTGACTTTTTACCTGGGCTGCTTCCTAAGAGTCATGGAATAATTTGTCAGTTGAGATATTTCAAGATCAATGCATCAATGCAACAAAACTTACTTTGTGGCCACAAAGCAACAAATGTGAACCAACACAGAGGCCATGCAAAGCAGTTGAAAGCAGCAAAACATTAGCGCAACAACACAGCAACAACAAATGCTATTTTGATACGTGTAACGATGCAAGCAACACAAAGCAACAAAACGACCACAACCATCTTTCTTAAGGTTAGAAGGCCACCTTACTACACGCATTGTTAAGCTTATGGGACAGTCATGGATAACTGGAGCAATGATGACTATTGTTGACCTATCCATCCACCCCTGCCTCCTTTATCACTCCAGTGTTCAGGCTGTGCTATTAGCAGCCGAACTCAATCATGCAAAATGCACACTTTTACTTTTTCTGACAGTGAAACTTTGATGTCATATCACAGATAATGAACAAACTCCTGCTTTTGGGAAAGCCTAAAGTTTTATCTTTTATCTCACTGAACATTTTTTTCTGATTTAATCTGTGCCATCATGCTCAGAAATGAAGTGTAGGTCAGTGAAAGCAGTTCTTTTTAACTTATCTCTAGTGTCACAAAGAGCTCACAGAGAATTAACCAATTATTAGCTTTATTTGTATTATTAGTCTGCATATATATACACACACACACACACACACACACACACAGTGGGACCCCTATGTTATTCACCTTTAATGAACTTATGAACTTAGTAAACCACCAAAGTAAAAGGAGTATGATAGAACCACTGATTGCTTATTGCAAATCTGCCTGCTCAATTAAACCTCTACAAAATTGTCCAAAATGTGGCAGCACATCTCGAATGCCACCTTTCATTGCTCTCCACAGGCACGGTGTTCCTGTTCGCATCAAATTCAAGTCACTAATAATCGCCTACAGAGTGGCCACTATTACAGCACCAGAATATCCTCATTCATGTTCAAGACCCTTCACCTTCACTGCAATTTTGCAAATGAATGACAACCAGTCCCACTGTGTCACTGCGAGGCAGGAGGTTTCTATTCAAACTCCTCTCCTACATATTCCATCAGTAGAGGAATGAGATACCAAAGTTGATTCGTTCAGATGTGTCGTGCTCTGTCTTCAAAAGCCATTTGAAGACCTACCTCTTTGAGAGTGCTTACCCACCTGATATGCTCCTTTTCTCTTACCTCTCTCTCTCTAGCTCCTTAAAAAAAAGAAGAAATGGTCAATTTTTAGGCTCTTATATGCCACGTCGTGTACCTGCAAGCCTGGTGGCACTTGTGTCAGGTGGAATGTGAACTGAGTGTTGAAACACTTATTCTCAACGACTTGTCCTTGACCTGTTGAGGTTTAAATTATGCCTCAATTCTAAGTCGCTTTTGGACAAAAGCGTGTGAATATAAATGTAATAGTTCAGTGTTTCAAATCATGATAATGTCACATATCTGCAATAACAAACTATTGTCTTGCTTTCAGAGCACAGACAACAACAGCACATCGAAATGGACAAACCATAGTTCATTTAACCAAACCGAATAGGTCACGTGTGAAAGCAACCTTACAGAGCCTGTTCTCGAGCATCACAGCTGAGGCCAGGGGTGTCATCACCACCGTGCTTAAAATACAAGATCGGGTGTGAACTTCATTTGAACTTAATTAGCGTTAATGCTTACAATTAGATAAGGCGCTGCCACCAATGAGCAAACTAATTTACAGGCAACTACACGACTGAACAAGCACCAACCGCAATTTGCATTCAAACATGTGATTATACAAGCACTGACCACCTGCCTCAGTCCCGAATGGCTGAATGTCCACGGTTTACGAAATGTGGAAAAAAATGTAACTTAATTATTTACTACTATAATTATTAACTGCAGAGATATTTAATTACCATGTCCCTCACAGATGTGATCATACATGTACATGTTTTGACTAATGTCATAATTTTATTGTTCAACTGGACATGCAGAAATTGTCAATACTGTGGTAAATTTGAGACTTGACGCTGACCTGGCATGACTAAAAATCACTTTGCCGCTTTGTATTTTGCTGTAACTGTTTTGGTCTTCTCCGGACATTTTTCACATCTTTGCCATAGCAAGAAAAACACAGGTGTAGCAGATAAAATTTAAAACAGTCGTCCTCTATTGTATTATATATGTTACAGTACAGTGATACAGTAAAAATGTGCTGATCAACCAGTTTCTGTTTTTCCATTGCAGAAAATTTAAGTTAAGGATTTCTTGTTATTTGCCTTGAACATTTCTTAGCCACAGTTGTGTTAACAAACTTTGTGTGCATTCATTTTCCATACATTTTCTTTTGCTTTTAGAATAAGAATAACCAAGCCTTTCCACTTAAAGATGGATATAATTATCTCCGGCAGACAAAGGCGTTTTAAATGTTAATGCCTGTTACTCAGCAAACCACTTAGCGAGGCAGACACAGTTTTGAAAATCTACACATTTACTTAAAACTAATGTTAAATGACCTGTTACTTGCTTGTACTGGAATCATGATGATGTGTTGGCACCTCTGTTAATAAGTCTGTAGTTTGGTGTCAAAATTTTATATTTTGTAATATACATTGTTGTTGCATTGGCTGCTTTATATTTAACACGAAATTGGTTTACTATAGTATTTAAAGGATGCTTTTTCACAGTATTTTATATTTGCTTTTGTAATTTTCTTTTAGTTTTTCACTGTGTGGACCAGGCTGGCTTAACTAGATGAAATTTTCTGAATTTTTTTTTGATTTTGGTTTTTCTGTCACTCAGCCTGTTGTTGGTTCAGGTGGCAATTACTCACTAGCTTGTGGGTAATAATTCATGAAACACCTCCTCATATAAATGACTGTAAGGTGTCCTCTAACAACCCAAAGTTATAATTAACTACCCAAAGTAGCCGCCCTCTTAGTAGTCAAATAAATAATTGAGCCTTTTGGGTGTAGGGATGCTTCTTGCGCTAGGCCCCCAAAAGTTGAACACCAGCCCTGTCTTGGAGCATTTATCGTTAAAAAAAAAAAAAAACCCTCTCTGAGCTATGATCAGTCACTCTGGCATTTTAGAGTCAAATCCTTCAATATATATTACTTCATCCAGAATAAAATATGACATGCATCTGTTGGACAGGAAGAAAGTGTTGTGTGATTGGGCACAGCATGTCTTTCCTCGTTCGCCATGAAGCTAGGCTATTCAAAGTGGTTATAATGACAGCTCAAACAGGGTGCCTTGTCTGGGAATAAAGATAAGGCAGAGCAAGTGTGTGTGTGTGTGTGAGAGAGAGTGTATGTTGGAGTAGAAGGAGGGGTTGCAGGGGAACAGGCGAGAAGGAGAGGAGGAAAGACAGATGGACATAGTGGAGAGAACGTGGCAGATGGAGAGAGAGAGGAAGAGAAAGAGAGATATTGCAAAATATCAGGGAAATGGCCATGGTTATTCATTGCAGCATAATTTTAAGTATGGCGCTCATCAAAATGTATCCATTGGCCTTTCTCTCTTTTATTACATATTTCTCTCATTTTCTGGTCTGGTCTTTTTGTTTTTGTAAACAAGGAAATCAAATTTATTATTAGAACTCTTTCAAAAGCATTGTAACATCCTAAAAACAATACAAATGTGACCCAAAAAGCTCCAAATTATGAACCAATAAATTGCACAAATAGTTTCATGCAGAACAGCCATTTAAATGAAACAGAAAGCCACATTTTGGAGCAGCATCTGACTCAACACATGCAGCGAACACGTGTGGCGAGGTGGGTAAGAACGCTGTGAGCTTAAAGATGTTGTACTTGCAAATGGTCTATAATTGATCAAAGTCCGCATTATGCACTGTGTTTCTGTTGCATGTGTACTTGGTGGTCTGTGGTGTGTTTATGTCGCACTGAACATTAATATGTAGCTCTGTATTTGACTGGATGGATGTGAGCAAGAAGACAAACAGTGATATCAGAGGGGCCGATGGGAGGAGCAGTGCAAAGGCAGAGAGCAGGTGAGTTAAAAAAATTGAATGAATGAATACATAACTAAATAAATTAGAGAACAAAAATCAGCATAATCTATAGTTGTGTTTTTATTTGGGACTCTTTCCAAAATCTACAGTAATATGGGACATAGATATGCACTTAATCTCAACCATAAGGCAAAACTGTGGACTGTTTTTAAAGATAAATTAAAGATTTTTAATTAAAGATAAATTAAAGATTAAATTGATGCTATTTCATTTGTTGGCAAATTAGCTAGCTAGTAGGCTAAGCTAACAAGTCTGGTTGGTGAGCGCACACACCGATAAGGAGCAATTAGTGCCAACATATAGATGATAATATTTGAACTTTAACTACCTCAAAAGGAGCTCAGGCTGTAGATACATATTATCTGTTAGATATTTGCAGAAAAAGGCACCGACATCACAAACCAGATGAGACGTCAAATTCAGTGACTCAAACTAGGTGATGCCTGAACAGACTAGCAGACTATGGCAGCACCCATCTGTCACTAATAGCCTCACCCTCAATTATGCATAATTTTTAGCCCAAATAATATTTAAGCAGGTGAACTACGCAAAGTTGTTTTCCTTGAAAAAGGGGCTGGGACAGACCAAAATTACCTGGCTATGAGGTAGGGATGTGTGAAACTACTTGGTAGACCATTGCTTATCATATTAAAACGTCCCTGCCCACACAACACTATGGGCAGTCAATCAAGGTACGTAAAAATCAATTCTCAACTGGAGTTTTTTCTTCTCTTTTTTGATACTTATCGGCCCAATTGTCCAGCGTCCCTCAGGAAAAACTCCCAGCGCACCACATGGCCAGTCTGCACTTGGCTGAAAAGTAAGGGGTTTCACCACCACTTGGTTTTGGAGTCAGCCCCAAATGGTCATTTGAGCTGCAGTTTTTGGCACGTCAATGTTGGTTTTATTTTTCAGCCCTGGAGATTGTTGCTTTGGTAAAACTTGATAAGAGGTGTTTTTATTGATTTAGATTAAAATGAATTCTGACTATGTCAAATGTACCTACCTAATTAACACAAGAGAGGAGGAAATATACACCCACAAACAGTGTCTGGATTGCACTCTCAAACAATGGATGAGAATAATACTAAAAGAAGGTAAAAATATATTACACTGATAATAGAAAATACAGCATGGGAATATATTGATAAAGTAAAATTACATCCTTTTATGACACATACATTTGGTTTAATTCTTCTCAGTATTGTGCAAATGAGGCCAATGCAAACTCCATGATGACACTCCTGCTACAGTCTGGCACCACATCCATTTATGCACATTGCTAATGAAAGTTGTACACCCCCTGGAGCGCTGGCACAGTCCTGTGGTAATCTATGCAAATCTGTGAGGAAAGAGGTGTCTATGGTACTTTGGCTGCATCTCACAGGAAGGTATGAAGAGGATAAATAATTTAAATGACCCAGAACTCATTCGCTGTACGTATGACATGTCACTGATGTGAAAAGAATTGAATGCTATCCTTAATAAAAACAGCAGGAGCAACAACAACAAACAGCTCATTTGCATTTGTAAGTATCTGAAAGTGGGTTTTTCTCATTTTCACAATTATTGTCAAGGATTAACATGGCACATTGTTTCAATTCATTTTTTATTTGAGAGGTTTTGCATAGTTACATGACTCCAATTAAGCAGTGGAGAAGGTGTATGTATGATGGTTGAGAGAGATCCACGCATTGCAACTTAAGAAAACACATGTAAATAGGCAAATACAAGCACATTAAGATGTTATATGTATTAGCACATATGTTGTCAAACTGACAACAGTGCATTGAGCTCTCTTGGTAAACATATACATGTATGTACCACCCACCAAAACACACTTCACTAAAGGTAAAAATTTATCACTACCTCTGAAACAATGTACACCCCATTATACATCACCCTGACAACCAAATGTTGGAGATCCCTTAAACCCTGAGTAGAGACCATGGATGTATTGCAAGACTTGGATACTGCACCCAGCCCAGAAAAGTATTTTTATTCTCTGAATAACGTCATGGCTGTGTAATATGCACTCAATGAGAGGTTGTGCTTTGTCTCAGGAATGAGGATGCTTGCTAGGTTCCTGATATGGAGGTTAGAAGGGACACTGAATAAATGGCAAACGAAGGTATCAACACACTAAGATATTTAAATTTTGTGATTTTGTGTTGCAGTTACTGGTCAATTGAGCATTTGTTCTTGAATGTTCTATTTATTTTTATCATTATATTAGCTGTGTAATGTCTAGATTCGCTGATACTGACTCTGTAGGTGATTTTTCATAAATAACACCATGACAGTTTTCTTTAGGTTGATTTAATTTCATTGACCTCATATTTGATTTCCATGTTTCTGTGATCTATGTCCAGCAGTGTCTGATCCTCACTGAGGTTCACCAGACTGTCAGCCATTCACAAGATACACATTCATTTATTCTATGCCTTAAATTCTCTCATGGTGGTAATATTATAACTCTCACTTCTTCCTGGAAGCCAGTGATTACTGGGTCAGTGGCAGTGGCCTGAGATGTATCAACCAGCTTCCCTTCCTGAGCCGAGGAACCGTGCTGGACATCATCATCACTCTGCACGTCATCATTGTGCGTCCAGTATACAGCTTAATGTTTAATGGCATTCATTATCATTTAAGTTAAATATATATAAAATATTTTGTTTAAATAATATGAAGGACATTTATGTGTTTCATGAAAGACATTCAAGTCTGATGATGACCATCATCATGATGTTCAAACTAACTACAAACACATCCAAATAATGCTGATTATTTATTACCTTAAAAAAGATTGAATTTAAATATAATGTTGTAAATTTAAATAGGGTTCTAATTTCTAATTGAATGATGAACCCGCATCACAGTTGGTGTCCTTCAGCCCAAATACAATTTGCATACAAGAGCAAGTTCAATAGTTTAACTGTACAAACTACTACCAGTTTGGCAGAAAGTAGTCACAAGAGCTTTACTTTCATCTTTTTCTCAAACAATATTAAACAAAACAGGGAATGAATTAGTTAATATTTGAATACAAGTAAAACTGAAAAGCTTTGGTGGTTCATAGTGCTAAGACGAAAGACAAATCATCATGGACAAATAATGTGTAAAAAATCAAAACACATTTTATTTGATATGCTCCACTGTGAATAACAAAATCATTTCTCCTGACAGATAAATATTGGAGGCACATGACATGTCACTTTAGGAGATCACAGATCAGATAACAACATCAACAAGTGTAATTTTCACATCATTATCTTCAACGTTACCTTGTGTATTAGTGCGGTTTCAAGCCCCAAATTTGAAGTCCGCTAGCATAGCATTCAAGAACATGCTGCGCCACATCAAGAACTCATTCACATATATCCCAGAGACATGACAAGAGTGACACTACTGGGCAGGGGAGCAATTCAAATTGGACTGAATGTGAGAAATTTTTAGATGGAATCCTGCTCTAATATTACATTGATGGTAGAGACACCAGTTACAATGAAATGAAATCTTGCATCTTGGATGTTCCTCACAATAGTTAAATTATATTTGCAATAAGAGCATAGAAAAAAGATCACCTCTTCTATGATCCCCATCCCCACTTTGTATTCTGGAGCCAAGTGTCTTGACTGGCCCAGGACTTCATCCTTCAGTAGGCAGAGTTATACTGTGCTGAAATCTCCTACTGGTCTCATGCAGGGAGAAGCTTTGCGGGACCTGGTGCTGTTTGGTCAGGGCAGAGGCTGGGGCTGGACCTATAGGTGGATATGATAATTCATGCAGCTTTGCACACTGGCCTGGGATAAGCTCACCTCAAGGTCAGGGAGCTGTGAGTGGAATACTCATTGGGAAGTCTGGGCTTATTTTCACATCTCTGCAGATCCTTGTCCATCTCCTCGTAAATGAGGGAAGATTCTACAATGTGTGGCAGAGCCAATGTGTTAGAGCACTTGCCAAGACTGAAAACTCTGGCAGCACTACTGCTATCGCTGTTTTAGTGGTGCTGTTTTCCCTTTTCACACTGAGAGTGTGGTTAAATAGCCAACCACTTCTTGTGTACATTTGTAAATTAACTTATATGTTGCAGTTTCACCAGTTATGTATACAAAAATGTTTTTTACTACGTTATAGATGCCAGGATTTTATTCAAATTTTAAAGATATGCTTTCTGAATATTTCTCCAAACAGTAAAAGTGCAAATGTAGGAGTCACATAGTGTTTTCATTCTATGTGTATATTCAGAGGATATTACCATGCATACATAAGAGTAAACCTACCACACCCATGCTTACACATATGCTTAAAAAGCTAAAAAGAAAATAAATCCTGCATGGCAACACACACACACACACACACACACACACACACACACACACACACACATACACACACACACACACACACACACACACATGCATGAACAAATGGAAGGAGATCCCAGGGAGCACTGACAAGTGTGCTTACCATAGCCTGAGGTGAAACAGAAAACAGAAACAAAGCAGAAACAGGCTGCTCTCTAGATATCCATGACAATAACAAATAGATGGAGTTTACATCTCATATATTATTTATATTATTTGATAGGGTTGTAGGCGATCTACATGGGAGAGAAATTCTGTTGAGAATACAGAATATCTTGGATGTTTGAATGAAAAGAGTTGCTTCCTCCAAGGCTTTTTTGGATGTATTTTTTTTAAATCTGTCACTTTTCAATGTGTAATAAAACACTTGTTCTTATCCTATTCAGAACTGCAGTGCTGAAAACATAGATAAATATTAAGATGCGCCAAAATCTCTGATGTAAATCAATGGAATAAGATGTTAGATGTAAGATGATTCTTGCAATAAATGTATCTGCAGTATTTGAATTCAACATGGTTGATTACAGAAAAAAAAATATTTTAATGTTTGCTGTTTACTGGAAGTAAATGTGATTATTTTTTGAGGTTTTATATGTGTAATATTCTTATACCTGCAGGCTAGGGGATTGTGACTGGTTCATTCAAATTCTACACTGAATGTGTGGTGTTGTTTAAGGGTTGGTGTCCAGCAGTGCTGTAGTGGAGCCTGAGGAAATGGGTATACTCTTAATTTATTTTTTGCAAAGGATAAATGCCCTGAGTTATAAACAGTGACATGTAAGACACTCTTACATATTTAATTACCCCAAAATCCGGCCAGGGGTATTTACACATTATCACTTAACTTTTGTGGCTTTAAGAGATACAGCTTTTGCAGTTAATCTAAGACTGTAGGATGAGACAGCTTCATAATTATGCATTTTGAGTGAACTATTCCTTATTTTGTAGTCCATATTGACTGAAATTGAATAACTATGCTCTCACTGTGTCAGTATGTACCAGTAGTGTCTCTAGCAGTGTCTATTGAAAAAGCTGATGGGCAACAGATAGTTTAGGTAAGCGCAACTAGAATGCATGAGAAGTGAGTTTGCAAACATTACTAGTCCTCCACAAGAATAATGAACAATATGTACTTTAATCTAATGTAATATAATCTACATGAGGCAAACGTGGTGTTTCAGTCAGACATTTTTTTTTTTTTTTTTTAACAAACATTCAAATTGAAGGTTTTCAATTTAAGGGAACTAATGCTAATGCGCAGGCGCTGGTAACAGATTACTGACTATAGACCACTTCTAAGCCCAAAGCATTTAAATAAATGATTCTCCCCAAAATGAAAATTCTGTCATATTAGTTAAACCAAATATTATCTCAAATATTATTATCAAATCCTCATCACAGGATTTGCAGTCAGTTATAAACCAACAGAGCAGCTGGCAGGCAGTGATATATATGATATATATTTATATGTACTGTATATAGCAGCAGAGGCATGACCTGCCTTCCTTTCTCTGTGTCTGTCTGTCTTACCCCAACCTTCACTCCTCATACCTGAACCTGACCAACACAACCAACGAAGGCAACAAGCACTAGCCAATCAGAGGCAGAGTAAAAGATTAATACCAAATTTGACAGCAGTCCACTCCAAAGGGGTGGACTGGGTGAATAAAAATTTAAATATACAAACTACATAATGAAAATTGTACAATAGGGAAAGAAGAATTCAAAGACAATAATGATGAAATCATTTCATGTGAATATTTGGATCAAAATCAGTACAGATTCCAAGTTGATGTATTCCACCAGTCACCAACCACAAAGTTCCTCCACTCAAATCAACTCATTTCCCAACAGTAGATGTATTTGTACTAGACTAAACTGCAGGAGATCTGCAGCCTTTGAGCATGGTCAAAAAGCTGTCCTACCTCAGATTAGTTACTATTTTGCTGCCATCCAGATGTGTGCCTTCAAGATGACTGGAGGGGATGGATGTGTAGGAGGAGGTTTGACTGAAAAAGAAAAGCTCAGAAAAAAAAAAAAAAACACAAGGAATGAATTTAACAACTTAGTTCAAAATTCAAAATTCTGAACTATGAGCATAAAAGTTCATTTTAAACTGAATGAACTGAACTTTGAGCTAGCTCTTGTGAAGTGTGAACTTGCACAATACTGAGCAGCTACATCTGTGAGTCGGTTAGATCAAAGATAGCTGCAAGAATCTCTTGAGTGTTTTCATTCAGTAGACATTTTCTATGCACTCGCTATGTGAGCGTGATAAGTCAAATGCGTTGACCACTGAATTTCTGGCAGTTCTTTGTGTAATTATTAGCAGAAGGAAAGTTCTTTAGGGATTCTTTGGTTTCAGGAAATCAAACCTTGACAGATTGGAGGGATACCGTGCAAGTGTGTGAGATTTCATAAGCGTGTGTATTTTTGTGTAAGGGAGACCACCTGCTGTTATTGGTGCCACTGCTGTTGCTGTTGTTTTATTTAAAGAAGTAATTTGGCCTAAATATCTTGCCCTGCTGATTATTTATAATTCTTCTCCTACAATTTTACTGTGGTGAGGTAGTGAAAATGAAAAAATGCACAGCAATCACTCGTTTTCTCTTCAGAAACACTTATCGGTGATATCTGAGAGCCCATGAATACTGGGATTAGTTGAAAAGACTCAAGGAGACAGTAAAAAGTGAAAGCAGGGAAACGAAATTTAGACAAAGAAGCAGAAAGTTTGCTTAAGATGTTGTTAATGTATGTGTGTGGCTCTATCGGCTGCAAATCCTACCCATATAGCAACTTTTGTTCCATTTTCCTTAGTGATTTCCTCAGTGCTTTTTGTGTCCGCTTTCAAGGGCTTTATCAGGACACAAGTGTGATCACGTTTCTCCATTTTGTAATTCTAGCACTGCCAGTTCTGTCTACTCTATTTATATCATCTATTGCGTGTCTGTTTGTCCTAGAAGAGGGATCCCTTCTTTGTTGCTCTCTCTGTGGTTCCTTCCTATTTTTACCTTTACTTTTTTTTTTGCTTGAGCTGAATTGAAAGTCTAAAGACCTCTGAGACAGACTTGTGATTTTGGGCCTTATACATAAGTAAAATAGGATTGACTTGAAGTGGCCTCTAAGTGCAAAAGAACAGGAAATAGATCAAGTGGTGGTTCAATTCTGTCTCTCTGCAAGGCAGCAGCGCTGACCACAAAGCAACTCCATTCTCGAGAAAAAATTACCCACAGAGAGAGGAAAACTGGAAAACTACAGTCAACTAACCACCCTTAAAACACCTATGTACAGTGGCTCAATAAACAAATGTCAGCATGGTTCTAAAAGAATAAATCAACATCAGTTTACTCAATTTTGAAATATTGGCCATTAAAGACCATTTTGAAAGAATGTAGACAGATTTCAGTCTTCAAGAACAATGGCAGCAAATAGAATGCTTTCCCTATCAATTAAGGGTCAAAGTTGCAAAACTGCAGCTCCAGTGGGTTAGATTTATACTATTACAGGCAGGGGAGGCTTGTGTGATGTGCTGTATATGCATGAAGAGGAAATATTATGGGACTAAGAGCAATTTCAAATGTTTTTCTTGTCTTAAAAACACGACCTGTGTGATTCTGTTGAATCCATCATCCACTAACAAACCACATCTGAAAGGGTAAAGTAAAGTTAAAATACCAAAGCCATGATCAGTTTAGAGTGTGGACGAAAGTGTATTTTGCTGCACGGGGTGAATTAACTCACATATCAATGAGATGTAGTGACTGGGTGAGGTTTTGATTTTTATACTGATGATGCATAATTGTACCTGGCAGTTAGATCCACTGACCCAGGAGTTTCTTAATGACTGTGGGATGTTTAAAACTGGAAGATTTTCTTCAGTTAAACTCAAACAAAACTGAGATCCTTGTTATTGGGTCCCAGCCAATGATGAAACATATTCTGCCATCTGTTGGTTCCCTATCGGATCATATCAAGGCTGTTGCAAGGAAGCTCGGTGTTTGGTTTGACAGCAATCTAACTCTAGTAGCACACCACAAAGCTTGTACAATCATGTTTTTATTATCTAAATGTTTCTAAAATACATTTTTTTTTATTTTAAATACACTGACTATTTAACATGCATCCATCTCATCATGCCTGGATTACTGCAACAGTGTTTTACTTGAAAAACAAACAAAAAAAATCTATTAATCATCTCCAGACTGTACAGAACTGTGTTGCCAACTTTTAACCAGAACCAAAAGACATAATCACATCAACAGACTTGATTTCATTAATTCCTTTTAAAGCTCTTTATGTCCTCCCTCCCTGCCCTTAGTTCATTAAACACCAGTACATACGTTGAAATCCTTGGCTAAAAGTCTTTCGTTTGTTCTAGAGGCCAAGCTGAAAATCAAAGGGTGTTTTGTTTTTATTTTTCTAAAAATTGCTGTGTTTTTATTCAACTAATTGTTCTATCCCTTTTTCTTCTCTCTGGCAATTATTGATTTTATGTCTTGATTATGTTGTTGCTGCTTTGTCAAACATTTTGTAACATGGATTTTGAAAAGTACTTTATAAAGAAAAGTTATTATTGTTTTACAAATTATTTACTGAAAGTATTGTTGCATAGTTTGATGCAAACAATAATAGAGTGGGTGAATGATTACAACAACTACTACAGGACAGAAACGTACAACAACTACAACAACACAAATTTACACAACTCCAAAAACCCAGAATATGAATGTTATAGAACAAGAAAAAGCAATAGAGAACAATATAACACACACAAAAATCATATCAAGTGCTTGTTTTTAAACAAACCGTCCAAATACAGCCAAAATATATTTAGAGGGTTTATATTTAGTGAAAGTAAGCACAAACAGAATAACACAAGAGTTATCTCAGCTCAATAAACCATTGCTCAGTTAGACTTATTGATGAGCATAGTAAGGAATAGGAGTGCTAAGCTAAATGAAAAGAAAAATGATAGAACCCAGTTTTAGATATACTGTGACTGGAGTTTTCTGTCATACATTGACTGTCCACACATTGATTTTCCTTATGCAAACAAATGAACTGTCTGAATTCCAACCTGTCCACTCTACATCAATACATAGACCTGGACATCCTTTAAAGTCTCACATGGTGTGTGTTATGTAGAAACTGTCGGAATAATGATTAAGATTTCCACAAGAGCCACCAACAGGTGAAGCAGAACTGTAGCAATGAAGAATAACTAGAGTAACTACACATTTTTAAACAGTTTAGTTCAATAATGTATGATCTGACCTCATTGAATAGTATTTGAGATCTGACCAATTTTGGTTTCTTTGGCACCATTTGTACATAATATTGACATATGAAATTTGTTAAAAGAGTGTCCAAAAACCTCGGGAACAGTTGTTTAATAGGATGGATCAATCATGATTATGATTATACTTATTGATCAAATATTCAATAACCACTGTGAGATAATGATCTCAAACAATTAATTATTTAACAGTAACAGGGTGTAAGAGATATATAGGTCCTCATAATCTGGGACTTCACAGACTCCCCTACATCATGCTCATACAGTACACATTCTTGTTAAGTTGTTTAAATTACATTTATGAGAAGTGGAGCTGGGAAGAAGGGTCCATATGTTGTACTTATAATTCTTAGCTGAAAATACTAGAAATTTCTTACAGATATTTTTTTCTGATGAAAAAAAAACACAGTGTGTCAAACCTGTATCAACAAACCTGTACCAAAATGGCTGCAAAGCCATCATTACTGGCAGCAACACTCTGTCTGTCAACATGTTTTTTTTTTCATGTACATGAATATCACCACATTACATTCTGAGCTGATCCATGATCGAGATGGAGCCAAAGCCAAATGGAAGTATTACAAAAGTGGATAATATTTAAGCTGTCAATCAGTGTAGCTTACAACATTGTTTGGACAATGTTTCAGTTGGTATGATAAAAACAGAGCCAGCTTCAAGAAGATGGATCTGATCTGTTGCTACTTCTGCCAACTTAAGTCAAGTTACAACAACCTCCAAATCTGTACTGATCTAATCCACACATCATTTTTGCTTCAATTATCACAACCACAACCACTGTGTCAGCCAATGCCAACAAACAATATAAACAAATAAAAGATGAACTGTTTTGATATGTCTGCTAGGCTCTAATTTTGGTTAAAAATTTGCCTGAGTCTCTCAGATTTTTCCTCTATCAGTAACCATCTTGACACAGAGAGAGCATGAGCACAGCCACCAACACAGTGTCAGCTACTACCAGTTACAATCTAAACAATATAACCAGTTAACTGCGCTTACTGGTCTTCTAGTCATTGATTTTGGTGCAAAAGATACTCCTCAGAAACTCCTGAGTCTGGGCTTTTCTCAGCCACTTTTTTTGCTAAGCATATTGATAAGCATTACTATTTCACCTGCCACAAGGCCTCATTCAGATTTTTCAAATTTTTCAGTGACAGAATAGATGTGCTTACAACCTCAGTTTTTTTTATGTCTCAAGCCCATACTAAATATTTATCATTGTAGTTTTACAAAGTTTTATAGTATAAAACATATCTAGAGAGGTAATTTAATGTTAAAGTTAAAATCCTAAATAAATAGTGTGTGTTATAAAATGAAATATTTAAAATGTGATATTAAAATATGAAAATATTTTGAAACTCTTGCATTATTGTGATAAGCTGCCATGGAGACTGTGGAGACTCATATGTGCGTCCTCTGGTTTCCATTTAGTCTTGATTGCTCAATCATTATTATAAATATTAAAAGTGTTCTGAAAAAGTATTATTTGGCCTCTGTATTTATATGGGGTCAGATGTGGGCTGCTAACATTTTTGAGATTTTCTAGTGAGCCCTGAGTTGGAAAAGGTTGGGAACCACAGCTTTATTAAGTCCACAAAGAAGATCAAATGTTTTTACTTCTTCCTGAACTTGGTGATGAATGTGCCATGAAGTGATTTGGTTGCATAATTCCTCAGTTTGTCACTATGCATACATCAAATAAACAAAAAATTAGACCAAAACTAAACCTTTGATGCATTTTGCTTTGCTTGTTCTCTTTGTAAGCAAATCTGAGATTTCATTCCCTCCCACTACAACCATACCTCTGTCATCTGATTACATACTATATCCACTCTCCTCAACCTCTAAATTCACTGAGGGTATTATCCCTGGCCTCTTATTCTTTCATCATTCAGTTTTGATTTATACACTGCACGATGTACCATAAATATGTGTCAGCCACTGAATGGATGACAAATTCCACTGCAAAATGAAATGTCGGATTGTACAGACAGACAACACATATATGTAAATGTGCATGGCCTGCAATAAATTATGTGTATTCTGTGTAGTGTTTATACAGAGTATGAGCAGAATCAGACACCCCTGGTGTCCACTAGGGGACAGAATGTCTCCTGCAGAGGTTTGCTCTAGTGAACTGACACACCAAGTCTGTCCCTCATTGTCTCTTGTGACCCTCTCATAAAGACATTTCACAAAGGCCTAAAGGACTGATGGCATGGAAAATTCATATTAGATATGCATTACCAAAACATGCAGGTTAAAATAAAAAACGAGACAAAACAGCTTTTAATTGTAGCTATAGCTATTTTATATGTTTTACAAGTGCATGGACTTAATTCAAATGAAGGAAAGACACTCATTTATGTTTTTGCTATTCTTGCAACAAAGGTTATGTATCTATTTCTAGTTGCACTTTGCAGAATCCGTTTCAAATTTAAAATCCAATTTAAATGTAAACACACAAGTAGATAAACATAAAGAGTATGGGAAGAAATTCTGTTTTATGTTCTCAGTGCTAATGATGACTCCACATCTAGCAGTTATATGGGGAGAAAAACTGCTTCCCATAGGCTCCGACTGCATAGTAGTTTTTTTCAGTAGGTAACTCTCTCCTTATTGTGGGGATGGATGTAGCTGAAGGAATATAAAGCACACTGAATATTTTTTGGAACAAAAAAATGTATAATTTATCAATAAGACAAGTACAAAACAAACAAACTAACAAAAAGCACCAACAACAGAAACATTGCTTTTTTTCTTCAAACAAAACTAAAAGTAGGAAGACATTACAAGTCCCTTGTAGTGTGGATGATTTTTCTTCAGCCCTAAACATAACAAAAACTAAAAACTATAAAGACTAAGGCAGAAATGAAAAAATGTGATCATAAAGTGGTCAGATGAATAACTTTTGTAATGTCTTTTATAGTGGTTATGAAAGGCACTGACTGAGCTTTGGTTTAGAAACCTGAGATGTTGGGAGACATGCCGTGCAATAAAACCTTATACAGCACAAAATTAGGTCTTGGTTGGTGACAATGAATTTCAATTAACAGGTGGTTGAAGCTGTGACAATGCATTTGCACATTAGAAGTCGTGCAAGTTTATCCTGGTTTGGCATGAAATTGTGCTGGAATTTCTGTTAATAGCAAATTTATCCTGGTTGTATTTGGTGGAGAAACAATCCCAAAAACATCTGCAGATGAACAAATAAAACTTTTTTCCCTGACCTTGATGGAAAAGGTCACAGGATCACAGAGATGCTTCTGGGTCATTACACTCAGGAACTATCCTAAGCTAAAATGCTTTTTGACCATGACCAGGTTGTTCCCCTGCATTTCAAACCAGCTGCTCATTCCTTCATCAGCCCTCCTGCTTCACCTGTTGCCTGCTGTCTCATTATTCCCCATGTATTTAAACCCCTGTCTTCACTGTCACCATTGTAGTTTTCAATCTCCCTTTGCCTTGACAGTAATTTCATAGCAAAGCGGTTTGCCTGTATCCCTCACCCTCGGCCTGTTGCCAGGTGTCTACAACTGGGACCCAACTGTGACACAAATTCTCTGTCATTGTTTGTTGATTAGGCCGGTGTTTTTGCATGACAATATATTTCACTGAACAAGTCTCCTGACAAGGCTTAATAGATTTATTAATTAAATTAACTTGGTGCCACATAATGGGATGTGATATCAATGGATCGTCTGTTGCTATAAGTCTTTATTTCTCAGACACAGCTGAAAAGGACAGTGAATTACAATCTGCTCAAAAATAAATCACAATAACATGCCCACTGAAATAGCATTTTCATTTTTCATATTCAAGTCTAACATATTTATCAATTGTAAACAGTCTATCTATCTATTTGTTGTCAACATGACAAGTGCATGAAATGACTACAAAAAGTCTGATATTTACTAGTTGGCACAGCCTCTTTGTTTATCGTTTGACTAACAGTAACAATAAGCTGCGGCATACAGATACTCCAATGGACAAAGCACATATAAGAGACACAGCCACATCCATAATTGAAACTAATGCCAAAATGCACACAAACAGGAAAAACAAATGAAATAAGAAGAGAAACCTAATTCTCAGGAGATGTTTTCATCAACCTTAAAAATTGTTAATGTTGTAATTGTAAGTCAGTGTGGTAAAAGACACAGCTATTATTCAATCAATTAATTGGACCAATCAGCAACAATAAAGCACATGGTCAGCAACAGCAGTCAGATAAGCTGTGGCATTCAAACCTTGATGACTGGTATTAAAGTCAACATTCCCCACACTATGGCCCCACTACCACTAGCCCAGTTTGTTAACACAAGACAGGTTGGACCCATGGATCCATGCTGTTGATGCCAAACTCTGACCCAACCCTCTGCTGTCTCAGCAGAAATCCAGATTCATCAGGGCAGACTATATTTTTCCCAGTCTCCAGTTTTTGTGAGTCTGCCCACTGCAGCCTCGGATTTCTGCTTCTCTGCTGACAGGAGTGGGAACCTTCTTCTGCTGTTTTAGCTCATGTGCCTCAGAGTTTGATGTGTTGTGCATCCTGGGATGTGTTTCTGAACCACAGTTGTAAAGAGTGGTTATTTGAGTTACCCTAGCTGTTCTGTCAGGTGCAACCGGTCTGACCGTTCTCCTTTGACCTCTCATCAAGATGTTTCTGCCTTGTGACTCACTGGATGTTTTTTTTTTCTTTCCTTTTCTTGATTTTCACTGTTCTGAATAAAAACTCGAGAATGTTGTGTGTGAAAAGAGAACAGAGTTTCAGAAATCGTCAAACCACCTGGCATGCCACTGTGATCACATTTTTCCACATTTTGATATTTGATGTGAATTGAGCTCCTGATACCTCCTGACCTGTATTTGCAGGTTTGTATGCACTGCATACAAGGCTCACATTGACCAATTATCTGGGGTGCTGGACTCATCCATATCAAGGCCCTTCCTCTTAGCTTCCCGGAGCACTTTTAGTGCAATATTTTTGTTTCATGCATTTTCCCTCTTTGTATGTGTTTCTGAATTTTAAGCTTGGATGTTTTGATGCTTTGCCTTCTTCAATGGCATCATGTAGTAATGACATGTCTAAATCTATAGATGGGGAATTTGATGAAAAGTCGTTTATCTATAATTTCAAGTTAATAGATAAATAAAAGAAATTCTTGTTAGAATCAGCCTGAATGAGGATCATATTTAGAATAGATGTAAAAGATGTTCTTTTAAAGTATGCAAGCTTGGCAGAGAAAATACTCTGTGCAATAGAGCCTGATAACATTATTCAGTAACTTTTTACTCCTTTATAATTTTTTTTTTCTGAAAGACTACAGGCAGAAAGGAATGAAAATGGATAAATAGTATGTTCTGTTTTTAAGCAGAAGCATAATATCAGAAGCAGCAGCAGCCACAATTGTGCCAGAGCTGAGTACGGTTACACTGTCAATGAATGAAATTGATTTTTGTAGAATAATCTTATTTTGTCACTGTCATTGTTTTCAAATTATGTTATTTTAAGTTTCATTAAATCATTAAACATGATTCCTATGACGTTGATCTAGAGTAGGTTCACTTGATTGTAATGCACTGATTGAACCTGTGTTTGTATATGTGTATGCGTATGCAATAGACACATTCACAATTTATACATTTTTGCTGCGTACATCTCATCCAGTCTCTGTAAATTGTGTAGTGTTTGTCAGAAGGGATGCTGGGATTTGTGAGGCTTTAGCGTCAAATCTGACAAAGGTAATACTACTGATTAGCGCTCACTATAAGATCGAGATCAAAGACTGTGCCAAATACTTATTTGACGATGAGTGAGGCAACAAACCAACAAATCTTTTTTTTTTTTTTTTTTTTAATTTCTGCACACTTGTTTTATAAGTGCTGTGAAGTGCAAAGTCTGAGTGGATCTACAAACCTCCAAAGCTGTCATATAAAACACCACAAATGAGGTGAGAATAATGAATAAATAACATGTTGATGTTTTTTCTTCTGCGTAAAACAATGTAAGAAGTGTCATAACTCATACTTAACCCAATTTATACAACAAAGGTGTGGACTTGATATTTTCATTATTAGAAACATTACAGGCGATGGCTAATTTAGAGAGATTATAAAATCTTTGCAAAGAGAGTAATCAAAATGAATTTCATATTTAACCAAATGAGGTAAGCCATTAGTCTTCATTATTGTCTCATTTTGTTACATTAACTGAAAACAATGGCAGGAATGGATAGAACTCAATTCTATCCATGTGATTCATGGAATTGCAGGACGTGAGCTGCATCCTAAGATCTTCACGTCTTTGCACCAATTGAGAGCTAGTGTACGTGTGTGTCTCAAAGCCTGAGTGGCAAAATTACATCTAGCTAACTGTATGGGCCAAACCTTCATTTGTTAATCCTGTGTTTGGAGGTGTGATTCAGCGATGCCACTTTGATTTTCAAAGCCACATTTCCAGGGCCATTTATGTTGATTTGTCGCACAAGTGCTGTAATTAGGGGACGCCTTTCATTGGCAGGTTGACTTACATCCACTTAACTGCAGTATCTGCTCTTCTGTCACCCCACTGCTGCTTTAGATTTGTCAACGCAAGGCCATCAGTGCCACAGAGAAGGGAAGGGATTGGGGAACAAGACCTGTGAATTAAGAACATCCAAGGAGCACCGTCTCACCCTGAGCTGTACAGCTGAAGTGCCTTTTCCCTATTGGATTTTCTTTGCACAGCAAGCTATTGTTTGCACAGGTGGGCACCCTCATGTCTTCCTGTCCATGAATGACACAAAATAGCACATTCCTGGTTCCTGGTTTTACAGTGACAAACAAGGTTTTTGCTTGTGTTGTGGGCAATTTCAAAAGTGTTTATTTTTGAAGTATGGATTTGTCAGATGAAAGCCTTATAACCTACATAAGATGAATAAGGGAAGGGAAAAAACACAAAACATCCTTAAATACAGAGAAAACAAAACAGACTGTCATTTCAAAATACATAATGTTACATAAATTAATTGGCGAGCACAGTCTAAGTCCACAGGACTATGTAAATATCTCTGTGTCGCTGTTTAACATTTCCCTTACTAATGCAACACTAGAAGCCTTGTCAGCCCCTGTTGGGCAGTCTGCTGAGGTCAGCATCTACGACACGACAGGTCCTGCTGCCCATCTCCTTTTGGGGCACAGCATTACCATATAAACTTTGTTAATGACCTTGTCATTTACACAACTTAATTACAAGAGTTGTGTCCCCTGAACATCTTCCCAAATGAATTATACATCAGTAGGGAGGCTTCAGACAATGAGCCAGAGAGGTTTAGTAAAGGTTCTGCAGCTCAATGCTTCAATGTGAGAAAGTCTCATGTGTTGTCTCATATAAGCAAAATAAATAAATATCCAACTGGTACATGGTGAAACTGAAATAAAAGCAACAATACAGCAATGTAAAAGCTCCATTACAAGTAAAATTACTGCATTAAAAACATCAAGTAGATAGTACTAGTTAAAGCTGCACTGGTTTGGTTATTATTAATAATGAAGCATGAGTGTGTAAGCAGCATGTTGCTATTGTAGCTTCTATGGGCAAACCTAGTGAACAACTCCATACACAGTTTTATATACAGGGACATCAGGGGTTGTGATTAATGAAAGAGAAGAGAAAAAAGCAAAAACTGTTTTCACTGTGTTTTTAGTTTTTAGACTTGATTTTGCTCCCAATTTCTAATTTTAAAAGAGTAAAGGGTAAAATCAAAAAGCATCTTAGGATAATGTACCGCTGTTTTAATTGTATTCTTGTCTTGGAAAGTTGGTCAACCTAATTTTGATAATTATTACTAATCATAATAATCATAATGGTAATTTGATGCTGATCTGGTGGGTGTAGGCATAGACGTGTGACATAACTGGATGTGGTGGGTTGCACCAAGTTGTCGGTGTGCTTCCAATGAAGCATGCGACTGAAATTAGGGAGACCACATTTGGTAATTTTTGTCATTTTCTGAAAATAGTAATCCAGCAAGCTGAGCATTTTGCACTTCATTGCAACATTTGACAGGCTTGCAAGGTTGAGAAAGAATGAAAGGTTTGCACCTCTTTCTCGAGCTTTTATGTGTCCAACTAAGTGCAAATTATGATTTTTGAACTTTTTAGAAGTGTATGCTTTCATCCCTATTTGTACAATTCATCATGTCTTACCTGGTGGCAACAGTTTGCCTTCCAGTCTGGTTGAGCAATTATCCTAGTGGTCAACAACAGTACTGCACTCCACCAACACAGCCATTATTAACTAAAAACAGGTGAATTTTCATCATGTATTATCAGGTGAGGCTGTAATTCACATGTGCAGTGAGTCACACAACAGAGAAAACTTTTTCTCTGACTTCACTGAAGGAAAGTACACCATCTTCGTATAATTTGAAAATGATCATTATCTCTTCATCACAATGCTGTGAGCTAAAGAGAGCAGGATGATAAAATTTTAGGAATTATTTATGTTTTCTTTACAAAAAATAAAGGTTCAAATTATATTTTTTCTCTCTGAAAACATATTCGGCAGAAGAAATTTTTCCCACTACATGAAAGCCATCATTGCAGACAGAATCTTCTTTGATGTGATGTACAGCTCTGCTGTGATTCTGACTGACAGTAGATGGGAAACATTATTTGATGGCACCTCTGTCCCAGTAAGTAGAAAAAAAACAAACTATCCTCTTCATTGTGATTGTCACATTTTTTTCTTAACACCATCTTTAAGTGCAGTAGTTTTTGTTGCTATTATGTTGCTACACACCACGAGTCAAATGTGGTGAGCTGTCACATTCTGAACTTTATATTATTATAGTATAGTTTTATATATTATAGTTATGTGCTGTAGTTATTATAGTCAGCTATCAATAAAACCGTTGAGCATAGTCTACAATGCAGTTGATATCCAGCGCTGCCACAGTCTCAACATCTCGTTTTTATTTTAATAATGAATATACCCAATTTGATAGATTAAAGTAACAAAGGAAAAAAAAAACAGAGCTTGCTGCATGTTCCACAGTTGTAACCAAACGGTAGAACAGTAATCCCTGGAAAGAATTAAAAGGTTTTATTCAGTAATCACAAGGGCTGCTGATATAGAGTGAAGTCACTTACTGTCAACCTCCATCTGTCTCTCTCTCTTTTTCACACACATGCATGTCATGTCATGTCATGTCCCCGTGACTTCAGAGGACACTGCAGTCATTTCCTGGAGACTTATTCCATAACCAGAACCATAACTGTTACTTGCTTAACCATAATCTTATCCTTAAAACATGTCTACACCTCTTCACTTTAAGATTAAACGATTTATTCGGCCCAAGTCCTTATAAAGTGAATCTGTAAACATAGGTCCCCACAACATAAGTTATACCTAAACCACACACACACGCACACACAAACACAGACACACAGAGAATGACGTGAGTGGCTTTAATATTAAAAGCTTTTCCGCAATTTCATTCATCCACACCTACAGGGATATTGAGAATTTTCACTCATCACTTTTGTAATCCATGCAGTTAAGTGCTCAAAAACTCCTACTCAGCACCTTTCAACGTTGCCATTGTCTGTGTTCTGCTTCCTGTCTCCATATCTCAAAACAGCATTGGTGGGTAACCTGACAATAGTACAAAGTTTTACAGTATTAACATATTTACGTTCTGTTCATATATTGTGTGCAAAGCTGCTGAAATTCTGTCTTTGGCTCTGCCTTCAATTTTCCAAGCACTCATTGCACTTTTCAAGGTGACAATTGTGTAACTGGATGATCAGTTACACTTTAAGGTCAGTTGTTTGGTCCAACTCATCACATGAGATTTACCATTGTAATGATTTATGCAAATTTCCTGCAGAAAGCTCACAAGTGTCATTGAGCCTGAAAACCAACCACTGAGGTGACTTGATAAAGAAATCTATAATGTGTCCTCATATGTTACATACATTCACAATATTTTCAGTATTGCCTAGAGTTCATGACAGAGCATGGTAGTGATATTCATGTTACAGCAGAAACTGACAAATCAAATCATTTTTATTTTCATTCCTTGCTGTCTGTTTTTTTTATGAACAAAAACTGAATCTGTTCATACTTCAAGATGCAATTCAGTTTTTCCTATTTGTCATTATGCAACACAAAATAAAATTAAAGATAGAGCAGATACAGTCCCTTTATACAACACGCAAAAAACAAAAGTTAGATAAATTAGTGAATAATAGTCAAGTCATAAAAAGGAAAGTATTTTTGGCAGAGGACTAATTCAGCGACAGTGTGGCAGCTTTTAACATTGCCGATTTCTGTGTGGATGGAAAAGAAGAAATATCAAAGTCTCTCTTGTCTGCAGCAACAGTAAAGAGCCAGTATTCTTTAGCATTGTTATACAGATGTCACTCTGCAGAAAGTACATCATTATAACTGTATAACAATGTGTGGGCTTAACCGTGGCAATTTGACCATACCTTTGTCATGGACACAGGAATACAGCTGGTGAACATTGACAACTGACACAAAGATCACCAAAGTAATTGTGATTTATCCTCTGTGTCATAAATATCTGTACCAATATCAGTTTCACGGTGATCCATCCTGTGGTAGGTGACACATTTCACTAACAGGTCAACCTCATGATGCTTGAGAAAAAGCCACGGGAGCGATTCAGAGACCTCATCTGGGGAACATGAACGTCTATACATAATATACATATTTTTTTTTCATCCAAAATTGAAATCTTATCATTTATTTTAAGAAATTCTATCAAATTCTATCAATCTTGTTTCAAGCACAGAAAGCTCCTCTAAAAAAGGACACTTTTGCAGTGCAGACGTGCTTAAAGTCTCATTTTGCATGTCAGCTGGATCTGTTACTGAACTCATTGTTAATTCCACAAATGTACACTTAAAAATTGACTGAGAGAATTTGACAGTGGTCCTGTGGATTTGAATGAAAGGTTGTATAGATGCATAGACCTTACTTGTGAAAAGGTCACTCCACTCTAAATAGTCATTGCTGCTGGAGCCGTTCCCATGATAGATCCACTGATAACTCTCTAAAATGAAATCTATCTGTGCCTGTGATGCATAGCTGTTTCACCACCAATGGCGTTAATTCTTTACAGAAGAACCAGGCAGAGATTACAGCTTTGTATTCCTTGACAATGTCGTGCAGGCCTGCGCCATCCAGATAATTATGAGTCGAGAGCTGCGGCCTCAGAATGAGAAACTCTCTGAGCTCATCTCATTCTTCTGAATGGGCCTCTGTCAGATACTGACAATGAGTGACCTTGTGCTTGGAAAATCACACTGAATTAACCATGGAGCAGATATCACTTATACACCCTAGCTGCATTCCTCTTGAGGGGCCTAGAGTCATCTTTCAAAAATGAATCAACTGAACTGCCTAAATTAGGTTCCCCCTTCTGCCATACAACAGAGACATGCTAATTTTTTTGCACCATATCCTTTGGCTGTGTCCTTTAGAAGCTAAAATGAATGTGATTGTCATCATTGTGGATAATTGATTCTTAAACTGTGACACTTATTAGTTAGGAGACGTTAGAATGTGTTTATTCTAAATTCTGATGATGGAAATTTCATGTGGCTTTACAAGCTGGGTCTTATTCCTGCTGCCAGTTCCTGATTCATTTAATATGCAACATATTTCTGATTTTGTTTGTAGTTTAAGTCCTGTCAACTCTGAATTGGGAAAAACAACAATACAAAAAACAGCACTCATGTTGAATATCAATAAGTTGGAGGGAGAAAACCCTGCCAGCAGAGTTCTCATAACTCCTCACCTTCTTGTCAAACACCAGCGTGGGTGTAATCAGCAAAATATCTTCTGAGATTTACTCTCTGAAATGATGTCATTTGTGTGCAAACCAGCTCTGAAGCCACATCCAATGAAAAAATGAACTAACTAGATGAACTATGATCACTATCATCACTTTTTGTGGAATCATGCATGGGTTACATATATTCTGCATGTTCTTATCTGGATATGGTTTCCTGCAGTTAAAATGCATCTACTACTGAAAATTGAGCTGCCACTCTAGTAGCAGGAGTTTATATTAATGACTTGATTAATGATTTATTTGTAGTGTAAAAAGTATCAAGAAATGGGACTCGTAAAACAGTGACATGCCTTTTCAGAAATGTCCTGGTGAATAAGTAATAAATCATGTCGACAAGACCTTGTTGACATTATCACTGGGAACTGTTTTCCATCTAAGGCAAAAGTGAAGACTAGATACCACTAGGGATAATTTGGCAAATTTATCTGGATGAATTGACATGAATCTTGCAACACAAGAATGTTACTTTTGTTCTCTGGAGCTGTCTGTCACCTGTTTAATCCACTTTTGCCCAAATTGATTGCATGCAGAGTATTTCTCTCTCATTCATAGAGGGAAAAAAGCCCTCCGGGCCAGCTTCAGATGTTGACTATGCCCCCTTGCATTGTATGGCTGTCTAATTGAAGTTGTTGACTGAAACCCACATGTCCTTGCTGGCTTTCTTGAGAGTGTGAGTACAAGTACACATTGAGATGTTATTACTGCTCAATTGAACCCTCAATAACAGCTGTGGTTATTCATTTGTTACTTCATTTGTTTATTTGTTTGCTCGGTTATGTGTGTGATATCTCAGTTAGTGAAGAAACAACTCTGCACACCATTGCATTACTTGTCTCTCTTTTTTTCTGAGATGTATTAACACTTGTACAGGTTTATTGTATATCATTGCAGTCCTTGGTAGGAATGTACACCTAGCTGTGTCATTCACAGTCTCCCATACAGGTGAAGGTTGAGTTAAGCTTAAACCAGGATAAACATGTATGATAATGTTTGCATGAAAAACAATTTTGATCTTTGCATTTTCTTCAAATAAAAAAGATCGTACTGGTATCTGATGTCTGACCACAACATGACAGTAGAAGACCACGACAACCACAACTGTCCAATATGGAAATATAACATGGAAATTAACATGTTTTACTCTACTGTCAAATAATAATTGGTGAATTGGAAAGTTACACATCTAATTCTTTCTTTTGAATCATAACCATCTGTTGTGTGGTTTTGTGTTGCTCCATATCTTTCAAGTTTTATGAACACTTAACTTTGCATTAGGTCCTTCCCTGTTAAATTCAGGGTTGCATTTAGTGTGGTCGGGCAGAAATGAGACCTTTGGACATGATGACCCAGGCACCCACGGTCATTTCCTGATTGGGTCCTACCATTTACACTGAATCCTACCGAATCTGTTTTCTGCCGTCATAGCACTTTGCTGTATACTTGGGTTACTTTCAGTAACAGTTCCACCTTGTTGTTGGTCCAAGCAAAGAAATCTCTGCTCTTACTTTTCGCCACTGCTGTTTCTTGTTCAAGGTGTTTTCTGCAACTGAAGCAACACCAGAGTAGACAATTTGCTTCCTGTTTACACCAACACGTGCATGTCCAATTTGTGAATTGTCATATGGTATGCATTATAAAGCATGTCAGTTTTGATTGATTTTATTTTTGTTATGGAGCTAAAATGCTTGTCGGAATAATAATATTGAAATAATAAAATGAATGTAGCCTCGGACAGGCTCCTTATTGAGCTATGTCTGCTTTGTTGATTTTAAGGTCTGAGTGTGAAAAACTGAAAAACAGATTGCAGCTGTGTGCTCACTTGAGACCAAATCTTTTCCTCAGGTATCCAGATTCAACAGGTAATCAGCAGTCCCACATTGCTCACTTCCTGTCATCTCTGTATCTGTGGCCCATCCACCCCCAGCCCTGCTGTCTAGCATGCTAATACGTATCACCGCCTGGAGCACACTCCTACACTTGAGATGAAAACATCTTGTCAGATATCATGTATGGTAATCCAGATTCAATAGTTAATCATCCTCACACAGATTCAACAGACAAGAAACAGCATTACATTATAGGATTTAGATAAAAGCGTCACTAACACACTTTATGGTAGGTGATCTAATTTTACCTGCTTTCAACAGGCAAAATTCATCCAGTTCTGTCACTGCCACCACCAGCACCGCCCCCACACCTCTTTCTTGTTTCTGACTGACAGAAGTCAGGTAACCAGTCTGTATTAGCTGCATTACAGCCTTTTTAATTCAAATTGGATTTACAGAATAGCTAAAAATTGACAAGATGTAATTAAGCCTAAGCTTATGACATGGACCACTGTTTCTCTGCTCTGGGACGGTTCTGTTTCATTGCATTTCTCTCTCTCTGTTTCTCTCTCCCTCTCTCACACAGTCAGAGAGAGTCATTAGTCTGCTGATTTTTGTTTTTGTACCTTAAGAACTCAACTGAAGTAATCTTCAGATATCATGACAAGTTGCATAGATTTACAGTGTGAATCAGTTCATTGTAAAACAGTCTATTTTCACCAAGGAGATGAGCTAATATAATTAAATCTATTATTTCATTGTTACTTTTCCCCACCGAGCACTCATCAGTTTTAGCAATGCAATGATTCCAGAGGCCCAGACTGATAAACAACAAACAAATAAAGTAATTAACAGATAAATAATTGAATAGTTTGCATTCCCCTCTGGAAACAGAAATAAACTATGGTAATCTGTGAGTTCATTAACATCAGATTTGTACCCTCCATTTAATTGTGGCAAGCACTATGTCTTACAAAAAGCACGTGTAATCCACTTATGCGTGAATTTAAAGCCCACAATCTTGAAATGAACTAGTGTATGTTTTAATTCTACTGTCAATTTGCTAAAGGAACAAAATGGGAATTTGTTTTTATGTTTATTCACACCTGTCCTATGGTGTCCAAGCATTAACATCTCCTCCATAAAGTAAAAAAAAAACAACAAATTGCTCCACTCAACTGAATACATCAAGACAGGGCTGCTGTCTTGCAGACAGCCCGCTCACCCTGCTCACTCTCTGCTTAGTTGACTGCTTAACCAAACAGCTGATGTGAAACAAAGTAGAGAATTCTTGTCCAAGCACCGCCACTAAATAGTCATGCTGAGCCATAAATGAATAGATATGCTTAGGTTGGACAGTTAACACGCTTATTATAAAGCGTTTTTACTGTTTATTCAAAATATTAGCAAAGATTTATAAATGTTAAGGGGATTAAAATGGCATCACCCTTTTTGAGGCCTATGCTGTTGTTTTATGAGCAGCTGATTTCCTGTCAGAATCTGGCATATACTGTAAGTCTAATGCATTAACAATCAACATCAATAAATGAACACACACATCTTCAAGCTTGTTACCAAAGTCAATTATTAGCTTCAGGATGTCAGCCTGCTTTCTGTAAACTAAGACGTTCAATGCAATTGAGCACTGAGGGGATTTCACAAAGCCAGAACAAAGGCCAAGCATTTCTTGTCTGAATGAAAAATGGGATTGCTCAGTGTTTGTCCCTAGGCTTTTGCACCAATAACTTCAAAACAGGAGAGATATGGTAAATATAGCTGCTCTGCAAACTGCCTTTTTGAGTAATCAAAGCGAGAGGACCACAATAAAACACAGGAGCAAACATGGCATGAAATGTTTTATTCATTTATTAAAGCCATCAGCAGCTTAGTATTGAGACAACATCAAAGATGGACACAGAAATACAATATATGAAAGAGAATCTAAGCAAGTTACATTTACTAGTGGCGGCTTGGTAGACAGAACCAATCTTGTATCTGTTCATCAAATTGTTTTAGTGGAGTTTAGTGTGCTGCGAATGACAGATCTTTTTTCTTCAAATCACTCGTCACCTCTGGCAAAACTGCAGGCCTGAGCCTCAGTAGCTGTGAACAGAGCCTTTCCTGAGTCACATCCTACTGTGGCTGCAAACATAACACCAGGTTTCTCACCCCGGTTTACCAACTCCATGCTGGTTTTGCTTTGATGTTTTCCATTAACAACACTTGTTTCTTAAAAAAGAAACTGTTTATGCAAAGTAGCTGCATAGATTAGCTTTATGTACTGTACAGTCTGTGGACCGTTTTTTAAAGATCTTTTCAACTCAAGCAGAGTTTTGATCTGCTGGAAGACCGTGGAGAAATGTTTTGTTTGTACTGTGCACACACAGACATGCACATACACAGACACACACAGGCGTGCATACACTAGAATACAATGCACATATCTGCTGCTAGTTTTGTGCTATTACACTGATCAAATGTTGGTGATGGTAACACTGAAACCTCAAGAAGGCCATCGCATCTGCCAAGGAAAAAGCACAAAATTAGGCTGGAGTGTGATTCAAGCACTAACAATCCTGCAGTTTGCTGGAACACACTGCCCTGCAATCATCAATCACCCCATGCCCTAGACTGGCTGGCACTCTCAACACCTTATATACTAGGTTTGACAAGTCACCTATCACGCACACTGATAGCCCATCGTCTGGGCCACACCCATCATCTCAAAACCACCAGCCTCCTCCCACTCTATCTCAGGAAGAGCCAAGAGCTGTGGACTTAGTTACTCAACTTGATGGACTTCTGGAAACCCCCCCAACACACACTTCTAATCACAACTCAGCCGTAAAAGTGGAGTCTGATAACTTTCTGGGTACCACCATTTCTAGTGACCTGAAATGGGTATGTCAACAAGCGAGCCCACTAGATGATGTTCTTCCTCAGATTTTGGCAGAACATGTGAAAGTCTACACGCAGTTCCGCAGAACCCCAGTCTCAAGATACTTGACCTGCCCCCCCCCCCCCACCTCCTCCTGACCTCCTCCATCCGTAGTACCTTGCATTCTCTACCCACATCAAACACAGGCCAGGAGCAAGTGCCTGTGAGTGGTCTACACATTGCCAGAGCCAGAAAGTGGGCCAGAAGGATGATGGCTGACCATCACTGCCTCATCAAACTTTCATATATACAGTGTACAATAAAGAGTGTCAGAGTGTCAGAGTCAGAATAAAGCCCTTGGAAACAAATGTTGCAACATGCCAACAAAAGCATGGGAGAGGAACTCTACGAAGATAGATGTATACAATACATAGTTTAAAGTGCCATAGAAATTGGCTCTGCAGGTGTATTTTAAGGGATAAAATGTTTTCATGATATTTGCTAGACCCTAAATGTATCTTTAAGTTGTATCATATTTCAATGTTTTCCATGTTAAAATGTCAAACAATAATTAGACCTATGTTGTACATTTTTTGACAACCGCTTATTATCAGAAATGTTTCCAGCAATTCTCAAACCCAAAGAAATATGTGACTCAGTGCTGCACAATTATTAGAAATGATAATATGGCCAAGTGCAATAGCCAAAGGTAAAATATATCCCAATATTGTTGTGTATTGTGATGTTACAGGGATGCCCAAATTATATTGTCCAGACCTAAAGGAATATGTTTGTTTGGTACAAGATCAAACTAAAATTACATAATCATTTCTATCATTTTTTAACAGTGAAAATAAAATGCAAAAACAACCATTCCAACTGAAATTGCATATCACAATTGCAATATTCGCAAACATAATCACAATTTTTGTGCTTATTGTGTAGCCCTAATGTGACTTTAACCATGGCAACCATGGTTTCATTTGGTTACCTGGCAATAACATCGTAGTCCGTCTGCAAACGTGTCAACATTGTAATTGCCGTCCAGAAGCTCAAAATTTACTTGTATCCCCATTTAAGATGAATTTTTTTGTAATGGTTTTTTAACAATGGTTGTTTTCAACTATGTTTTTTAAGAGAATGAAGGATTTTAGTCATTGGACGTCTGGATCTTAAATTATCAGGCAAATGTTATGCAGTTCAGCTCCAAGATGTCCCGTGTCAACGAAGAGCGTTGGGAAAGTGAAACTGTTTTATTCATTGTTTCGACCAGTTTTAATCCCCTCATCCAGTTAGTAAGGAAAGGAGGACACATTTATGGATTAGGCTGCTGTTATAAACCTCCCAAATGTCTGATTCATAAATTATCAAATAAACAATCAAAACAAAAGTTAGCCGCAGTCTCAACAACTCCCATGATCCCATCCCATGCTACTTCGTGACGTCATCCAACGTCTTTTATTGGTTTGAGTAAGAGACACCTAGTGGTAGAAGTTACATATTGTGCGTTAAAGTTTGAAATGCTATATCTTTTCTAAAAAACTCCAGAAGTCACCTTTAATTGAGTGTTTAGCTTCATGGCAGATGACACAGGGCTATACATCAATTCTGACATGGCACACTGCAGTAACTGAGTCTGGCAGATTTTTTGAAACAGTGGCACTGAACAGCAGCCTCTTGACATTATCCTTAAGTACCAGTAAAGAATTTATTCTTCATGTCTGATGAGCAGCACTCAGGTACTTGTGAAGAGTACACCACTTATACAATTTTTTAAAATCAGTGGGAACAATTGTGTAGTTTAAAATAGCTTCATGTCGTGTGTGTGTGTGTGCACAGAGGCAAGAGGTGAACTGGATAACAATAACACTGCATTACCGATGCTCTGTCTTTTGTAATAATATCAATAATATAGGTTATCAGACAAGGAAATTACTGCTGAATATCTGCACATAGATGTGTCACTGATGTACCACACAGACCCTAATATGGTATTACTTATATGGCTTTACTCTTAGAAGTGGTTACGATATAGTGTACAGTACATTTATGATGCAAAATATATGCATACAGTAATATTCTATAAACTCATATAAAAGAGCAGTTGATGTATTTATGTGGTTTCAAAGTGCCTCTACTCTTCATAGACATTAACATTATGTTTTATGCACTTTTTGGCTTTTAGTGTGTGGTAGAGAAAGAGAGCTTTAGGGTATGTAGGTTAATTTAGTTTCCTTACAAAATGTGAGCACGTTAGTCTTTAACATTTAATCCAAAGGGAGGTATTTTTCAAGAAGCCAAAAGGGTGTGTGAAGGGTAATAAATCCCCGGCTTGACTCTCCAGAGCCTTGCAGAGGTTTCAACACGTGCTAAAAACCCGGGCCCTGGGCTATATTGTGAGCAAAATAGTGCGCATATTGCCCACCTGAATAATGCACAAGGTTAAAAGGTCATGGTTGAATTTCCATTTCTATAAAATTTAAGAGAGAGACAAGGAGGGAAAGAGGTCCAATGCAATTACTTTCATTTATAACATTTTGGAACCATACTAATCCCTTGATATATTAATAACTGCCCTTGCTGCTGTAACTCAAGGCCCCCACTGCATTTCCACCTTTAAACTTCAACCTATTAATAATTTGATAAATTAATTATTGTTTTTCATGGATCATAGTATTTCAGATGTCAAATTTGAATTTGAAAGGTGCCATAAAAGCTTTACAAACACATTTCTGACAAAGGTCACCTGGGTCACAGCCAAAAGATTTCAGCTTAGCATTCTTGTTTTTTATTTTTAAGATTTCTGAGTTCGTAATAGAAGTATAAAGTTCACCCAAAGAAAATATATTTCTTTGCCTGAACATTTTACTCAGAAAATAAAAAAATAAAATGTTACTTGCTTCCAGTATTGAATCATTTATGACATAGCCTCTAGTTAAATCTTGTGCATAACAACCCAATATAGATTGCAGAGATGTAACTACAAGCAGTATATAAACATCCATTATGCAAAGTGTCACACAGCATGAGCTTCAGGTGAGTAATATCCCTTCCGTATATTTAATATATTCTAACTGTGTTTCAGGTGCATATTAACTTAAATAATCTAGGTGAACATTATCCTCCACCTCCCTGCCTGGTTCTCTGCAGGCCGTTCAAAGAGTGGGGCAGCTAAGGACATGGGAAACATGGCACGAGGGAGACGTTCTACATGTTCTTTCAAGCTTTGAATGATAGGAGGATGTATGACATGAGCAATGTGAAAATTTGGTAGAAAGACATTTCCAGCATCTGAACACAGTCCTTCTTTTTTGTTGTTGTTATGTAAGATGCAATGCCAGGAAAGGTGCTGTGTGGATAGGATCAATAATTATAATGGCACCTCTGCTGTGGAGTCATTGCTTTGACTTACTATCTAAAATTTGGTGCACATATGAACAAAGGAAACTGCCATATTTATTTAATACAGAGATGAAAGGGCCAAGGATACGCTGCTGATCGAAGATATTAATTATTCAAATGATCTAATTTCTACCCAACACGTTTCCTCACCAAGGCTCCACTGCTGTTTTTCAGCACAAGGAGACGCAAATCAGACATTTTCTGAAGTTTATTATGTTATTAGGGCACACAGACTGACCTTGATGTTTCCTTGGAACATTTAACCAACCCCAAGGTGGCTATTATTGTGATGAATATTCTGCACTGCTGACAGCACCATGGCTTATTTATTTACCCAGCGAGAGGTAGCTGGCTACCTCGCCATGACCTCATGCTGTGTCTTCCTTCCTCATTTGTCAACTTGCACCTCCTCTGGTGGCCATGCAGCTCCAACAAAGCGAGGGACGTGAACCAACATGCAACCAAGCAAGGTAGGTGAAATGAAAACCAACCAACCAACCAAACAAACAAACAAACAAACAAACAAACAAACAAACAAACAAACAAACAAACAAACAAACAAACAAACAAACAAACAAACAAACAAACAACAAACAAACAAACAAACAAAGGAGCAAAGCTGATGCAGCAAATTGCGCTTACACACCCTAATGTTATTCAGGTTTTCATGCCTGCTAGACAGTGGTTTTAAAAGATTTAGATCCTGATGGCTGGATTTCCCTGCATTAAAAACAATAAAAAATAGCAGACTTATAAGATACAAAACTTTCCTCCTGGGAGTCTTGTTGTGAGCAATTAACTTATAATGTAAATCTGCATGTTGTTTATGCTCGTGCTATTTCTATATGAACTAATCTTTGGAAACAATTTATTTCTTTGGTCCCCTGTTGGTGATGACACGTGGAACGATCTGTCCACTACAACACAACAGCTGAGCTGAGCAGCCAAAGCCCACTTTTGAGTGTCCTGTGAAATTAATCATCAACTTAATGACACAATCCAATCCTCAGTGTCAAGCGTCAATTTTTGACTTTCCAAATAAAGGCTGACCCTGTGATTTATTGAATGTGTTTCACTATTTAAGTAATATAGCTTCTTTACTATCACACACAGAATATGCACTTTTAATGAAGAACTGGCACACTTTGTCGAAGGATCAAAAACGTGGCACATCTTCAGAGAACACAACACGGATGGTTCACCAAAACCTTCTTTTCCGTAGACACCACTTTGTTCTGTCCTCAGAAGATGTGCTACATTTTTTGACAAAGTCTGCCATTACTTCATTAAGCAGAGAAGCTACTAGTTGGTTAACTTTGAATGTTTTTACTTTAAGGTATTTTTAGCTTGATTTTAAGAATCCTGAAGGACTATAAATAAGTCCCCCTGTTGTTACCCATAAGTGATGGCTGACATATAAACAAATTATTAAAATGTTTTTATACTTGCTTACAAATATTTGATAGTGCATTATGGATCATTTATTATTTGCTAACAAATAATATTATATATATTCCAAATAGGGGTTTCAAAGTGAAATGGTTTCAAAGTGAAATGTTACCACATACAGAAACCCTGTCTCATTCACATTTTTTCAACACAATGATGCAGCGTTAGCTACTGTTCAGGCAATTCATAAAAATTTTTATGTTTTGTTAACTGGAATCACTAACATTACCGTCAATGGCATGCCAGACCTTGGCAAAATATTTGTAAAATTACACTAGAGAAAAGCTGAAAAACTGAGACAGGTACTACTCTCAAAACCATTGAAGTTATACAGGAAGTGAGGCTATACAGGAACATGAACCAGTCAAACTGCTGATTCTAAATATAGAACTGTATTGTATCAAGTGTATTTAATGGTTAAAAAAAGCACAGAGAACATGTGCTGTAAACTAAATATAAAATACATCTTTCAAGGAGACTCTTTACCTTTGCTGTGACCTCTTCACGATCTGAGAAAATAGTTTTTTTTTCGCAATTGACCACTTCAGCATTGAAACTATTTATTTATACTCTACCTTTCAGAGAAAATAAATACTTATAGAATAAATACTTTATGCTCTGAGAACATATGTGTTTCTTTCAATGTCTTCTTCAAAGTCAGGTCAGACATGCACTTCATCCCAAGTACAGATTTCTTAAACTGAACTCATTTTGGCCATGGACCTCTTAAATTGCTGGAGCATTTTCATCACGCAGGAAAGAAACCTCAGCCCTATTCCCGCACGCCACAGACGCTCCTAAATCTTAATGCTAGTTGGAAATGTTGAAGTTGGAGGGTGCATTCACATGAAAGAAAGAAAGATCTGAAGAATGCCATAAGCTGGGCTCTAGGGCCTGAACAGGGAGACCCTGAAGACATGCTGGGAATATTAGAGAATGATTGATACACACAGCTGGGAAACAGAGGAGCACAAAGGAATGTTGAGGAGTTTTTATCTTTCTCAGTCCCTTTGAAATATGGTTTACAATCCTGTGCTCATCCCCCTTTCCTCTAAGAACCTATAGATTATAACACAAGACTGCAAAATGTCTCCCTTAATTCTCATGAAAGGCTACATGATATGCAGACACATCTACTGCTACTCTGAACCTTGTATCCCAACTTTGACAGACATGCTGTCTCTTTCATATGCTTTCTCCCACTACATGTTTCATTTTAATTAAATTCACCATGTACAGAAACTTCTTATTCAGCTAGCTGATGATAGCGACTTCCCTATATGTCTATTATATTATTTTATTGCATTTTCCTTTAACTGATTTTTTAAACAATATGGTAACAGTATAAACAATAATTAATGTAAATATATCATATATTTATATTTATCTTATATCACATATCTGAAGGGCCAAGCTGCCATTCGATGTCACAAGTTGATTAAAAGAAAAGGTATGAATCTACAAAAAATCTACAAAATGTGTATTATACTATAATGATTTACCTGCATTTTATTCATTATATATCAATAGAGTGCATTACTGCTAAGCTCACTTTTTTGCTTTTCTTTCTTGTTATCAAGCTGTATTTATCATTAACAACTATATAATTCATTGGGCAGTATCTTACACCAGGTTTGTGCAAGACATGCTTGAGCTGTATGAGGTTAACTCATAGGACGCTTGTTAATATGTATAAGACTAACGTTCAGTCACATAATTCCATTCAAAATGCCAAAGATCACAGAATTTAACAGACATAAAATCTGAATTTTGCATCAGCAAGGCCACTCTCAAAGGGAAATCAGCAAACAAACTGGATACTTCAAACTTGGATTCGTCACTCCATAATATGGGGAGGTCACACTAAATACTTGCCACTTTAGCCTATTGAAGCTGTTTTTTCTTTCTGTTTTGTAATACTCCAGACACATTGCCTGTTTTCTGGTTGTATTCTAATAAAGAGGCTGAGAAATAATTATATTTGGTTATTGCTAAAACAACAAATCACAAATCTAAGGGTGGTATAGGATCATTGCACAGTACTATATATATATATATATAATTAAGAGACCACTCCAAATTTTTCTTAAATCAGCATCTCTTCATGTCTGGCAGTTCCATTTCAGTGTCTGTTGAATTCCAACACAAGCACAACTCATTCTACTTAATGAGGTACTGATCAGGTGATCACCTGAACCAAATCTTATTTAATGAGGAGTATAAAGGAGGAGTATAAAAACCATTCCTGTGGTCATCACTATCCTCCTGCAGTAGGACCAGCTGGATGGCAAAAACAGTTAGTAGTACCTCAAAAGTAATTGGAATCAAAAAATAACTATTGACAATGCCAAAAGAGTTGAAAAGAACAAGAAGTCTTGAGTGCAGCAGATATTGACAACAAAGCTACAGATTCGCAGAGGGCAAAAACGACTCTCCACTGACCAGAAAAGAAGAGCCAGGCTGAGGTTTGACCATAAGACCACGGTAAGACTGGTGGAGAGCATGCCAAGACGCATTAAAGCTGTGATTAAAAATCAGGGTTATTCCACCAAATACAGATTTCTGAACTATTCCCAAATTAAAACATTACTGTTGTTTTGTTTCAAAATGATTATGAACTTGTTTTCTTTGCATTATTCAAGGTCTGAAAACACTGTCTTTTTTGTTATTTTGACCAGTTGTCATTTTCTGCAAATAAATGCTCTAAATGACATTATTTTATTTGGAATTTGGGAGAAATGTAATAATGTAGTAATAGTAATAGAAGTTTATAGAATAAAATAAAACTGTTCATTTTACTCAAACACATACCTATAAATGGTAAAACCAAAGAAACTGATAATTTTGTGGTGGTCTCTTATATAGTTGTATGTGTATATATATATATATATATATATATATACAAATATACAACAGTGATGGTCCAAGATGGAAAACCAAAACAGTGTGCTAAACTTATTATTCAAGCCAATAGTGTATTAGCAATAACAGTATTTTAGTTGGAAAATGGACAAAGTAAATCAATGCTTTGCAGTAAATCAATAACAGCTGTTACTGATCAACATGGCAAAGCATTAATAACAGATTTGTGTCCGGCCTGGCAGGCTGTTTGACTGACCTTTGTAACCTTGAGCTGATCTCCTCTCAGTGAGGTGCTCATTCATGATCAATAAGTAATCAAGGAACTTGTCTCTGCAAGGTTTGACCATCGAAAGTGTTTACGAAGCAAGCAATCACTTTTGCAAATCACTGTTTTATTTGCTGTCATATAACCTTACCTTCACCCATATCAAGCTATCAGGCTGTCAGCGTAATATCCATTTGTTAATGCAGTAATTGACCATGGAGCACATTATGTGTTTTCACTGAGCTGAGGGAGGTTCATTGTGTTCATTATTTTTGCTAACACATACTGCATCTGTTTTTCACCTGAATAAAGTGTTATTTGTAGACCAATAGAACCTTAGTGTAAAAGAGTCACCCTTAAAACAGATAATTCTTCAACATATTTTCACCATGTCAGCAGCAGAGTCTCTGAATACACAGTGGAACAAAGGCCTGTCAGGTAATCTTATAATGATGAACTCCACTGTGGATATCTTAATATTTGGATTTCACACAAGAAGTCAGTGGCAGATGACATTCTGCTCTAATCTTGCTGCTGCGGTGTAGGATTCGTAGTTTGCTAAATCAAAAAGTGTTTGAGCAGAAACCAAGCTCAAAATGTCATGTTTCTGCAACAGAGACCTAATAAAGGGATTCAGTGTTCTTCTGGGTGTTTCTATTAATAGTTTAATGACTTCCCAAAACTTCCATGTATTGTGATTATGCTCTGAATTCCATGCAATTACATCAGCCAATTAAAGCTAACTGCAACATCCAATTATTTGGCTTAATATATCTTGTGGATATACATATATATTTTCTGTTAGAAAGACAGTAGATATGAGCATAAGAATGCTGTATACCTTTTGCAGTGTGGTGTGGCAGGATTAGTACCTTATTGCATATTCTAAAGCCTTATTATAGTAATGGCTGACGCTGATTTTTAAATATGAAGAATTGGTATTTATACACACTGGACCTGAAATGTTTTTTAGGAAATATCTGGCCAACATACAGAGTGACAGCAAAACTGAAAAATGTGCAGGAGTAGTTAAAAAGCAAGCCAGCCAACGCAGAGTCCAAACCTATTTGGTGTACCCACAAAGCACAGACAGCTCATTAAGTCTACCAATTGATTCTTCTTCATAAGTTTAAACCCCAAGCCAACAATGTTCTGAAAAAAATAACTGGGGAAATAAACACAAATAAATGTATAAATACCAATAAATGTGTTTGTGCTTTTTGACGTAAACCTAGTGTGAAATTCACTCTAATTACACATACGGAGCATGTAGCTAAAAGAACACTGCTGTGACATTTTTGCTGGTGACCAATGTTTTTTTTTCTTTTTTTTAAATCACAAATTAAAAACAACACACATTCCCCAAATGAAATCCACTATCCAGAATAAATTTCTCAGCAAGATACTTAATATGTGACATAAAAAAATGCAGCCCTCAATTAAAACCCTTTTTAGGCTCAGACATCCTATTCTCTGCTTTCTTTAGAAAGACAGAAATTTTTATTTTTCGAAATTAGTAAACATCTTTTTTTTTTTTTTTATTGTTGAGGCATCAAAAACAAGTTTCAGTTGATGTAAGGGTGTAGAACATTCAAAGAAGTTTTGAAACTGAAATTATTCTGTTTAATGTTTTTGAGGTTGAATTTTTCTCTCGATCATAATGACCTAAATATTCTGTTTATTCGTGAGTACACAGCAACACATACGTGAATAGGCTGTTCTTATTCTGCATTTTACTGATCAAATATATGTATTAAATTTTTTTCATGAACTTTCACTTTACTTCACTTCCACATTACATGGTTCTTATTTATTCATTTATTTTTTATTTTGTCACAAATTTCCAATCAGAACTTTTTCAAACACTTGATGAAGAGACAACACTGTCCCCCCACTTCAAAATCTGTCAACATTAAATAAAAAATTTAAAGCTGTGTTTTTTTTTTGTTATATATTTTCTCAATTGGTATGACCCCCCCACCCCTCGTTTTTTGATAACAGTTCAGTGTGACTTGCTCCATTTATCAGAAACTCTTTACCAAGCTGCAGAAACTCAATAAATTATTCTGTCAGATTGCAGCATTTGAATTGCTCTTTCTTCTCTCCCCTTCAGATTTTCCATTCTCACTGCTGAGATTTCACTCTCTCCACTCATTCTAGCACCCCCCAATACTTACCCTCACATTCACTCATTTCCTGCCTCACAAAAACGAGTATTTCTCATAGCAGGTAGCAGGTAATATCCAAGGATACTTTAACATAGTTTGTGTGGCTGGCAGAAAAGGTGCTACGCTCCAACATAGCATCAAAAAACCTTGGTAATCACAGGGAGATGCAGTCACGTTGCCTAATGCCATTTCAAATCGAGCCGCCGTGGCAACTTATTGGCAAACACATTACTTTAAGTTTCTTTTTCTCAATCAATTCACTGGAAAGCTAAAAACCAATCTGGAGCACGGCAGCTCCCATGAGGCCTGATTGATGAGTCTGAGTAGGAATGTGCATATCCAAGCAAGGTTTGGTTTATGTGTCCTCAAATTCCATTGGGTGGAAAATGTGGATTGAGTGAGACCGTCATGGATTTGGCATCACTAACTTTGGGGCAGATTGCGGCGAGCGGATTGATGCTCAGTGGAGGGGATGTGACAGTTCATCTGAAGGAAGAATGGTAGTGAGAAGGGAAAACAAACAGGCAGATCTATATAGAGATTGACAGCGCCATGAGGCTGATAGCATGCAAGAGCACATAGGAAAGCAGAAGTGTAAATTAAAGTATCCCAGATAGAATAATTAGAAAGTTGTGCAGTCGCTAAATTAGTAATTCATTTCACACACACACACACACACACACACACACACACACACACACACACACACACACACACACACACACACACACACACACACACACACACACACAATTCCTTATTTACTCAATAGCTGCTAAAACAGATATTTCCTGCTACACTTGAACCTCTACATGGTTGTTATCCATTGTGTTTGACCATTTTACAGCAGTCTTTCTCAGCCCAAACAAACTCCTAATGAGGTCAAAGCTTAGTTAAAGTGCTTTATTTGTCCTTCATATTATGGTCTTGAGAAGAAAGACCACTTGAATAAAGTCAAAGTTAGAAATCAATCCTGCAATTAAACCACAGGGTGAAAACACTGAATGTGTTTTTTTTTATTGCTTCAGTTTCCTACTTGCCAGTGCTCCAGAGGCCACTTTGTAGATAACCAGTGAAAAAGTATCTATAGCAATAGTTAGGTTACAAATTACACAATTGCATAAGGGAATTCTTTGTGTTTTAGGCATAAACAGTTGTTATTGCACAAAACGTTATGGTGATAAAAGCTCCAGTCAGTTGTAACGGCAGTGATGAAAAGTTCATGGTAGTAGTAATTGTTTATAGAGTATATATTGGCCAAGTGTAATATATCTTCTTTTGGATTTGAGCCATGTTTGTGTTGGAACCTTGCTGCTCTCGAAACCTTGCGGATCACTTGTGTTAACTGGGACCCATGTCTGTATTCATACATCTGTATCTTGGTTTACAGCTGGCCCATCTCTCAGCAGTCTGCTGACACTGCCAGTGGTGTTACTACAGCACTCACTGTAGCCAGTGAAATCCTGCCAAGTATCACGGGTGGCTGGCAGACTGGCAGATGTGGGCACAGAAAAAAAGGAACTTGTCTGCTCGTGCTAACTATTGTATCTATCCAAGGGATGTAGGTATAATAGAGGAGCAGAGTAAGGTTTGCTGAGCCACTTATAGAAGACAAATGGAGCTGGACAGGAACATTATTTTATGTGCTCACAATTTAGAGGCTGTAGAGAGGAGGAGAAAAGAGTTTCAGGCTCAATGGAACTTAGACAGGTAATTTAATTAAGGTGTTAAATAATAAACTCACAATGAAATTTTCCAAATCTAGTTCTTGAAGGATGTAACCCACTCCTCTTAAAGTTAATGTTACGCTAAATTTGAATAATAAAATTGTAATTCAAAAAGGACTTCAAGAGCTTACTTAATTGTTGCTAAAATTTTATATGTCGATATTTATCGTTTGGTTTAGTTTTGAGATTTGAGTTTTTTAATTTCATGTTAGATGTCTGCTGACACGTCAGCAATGTGTGTAAATGTAAATGTTCTCAATCCCTTGCGCTATGGATCCATAGATCCATAGATCAAATCAAAACAAAAAGCAAATCAAAATCCCTGTCAATTGTTGTTATGCAATTCTCATTCATGACCAATAATGGAAGCGAAGCACGCATTTAATTGAAGGAGGTATTTGTAAGTTTTGGTATTGCTACCAACCCAGAGCTACCATCCCTTAGCATTAAGAGCTGCTTTCCTACCCCCTCCTGTCAGCACCATTTCTTCAAGGCAGACTGGAGGCTACAGTGGATCGCTAGTGAAAACATACCCATAGCTACTTAAAAAACATTTCACACATTAGAGACGTTTTTTTATTTTGTCATATTATATCATTTTTGTTTTAATTAACAATTGTAAAACATTTGTCAATTAAAACAAACAAGATATATTTTATTCATATTTTTGTTCTAACAAATATCTGCCTAGTTATTTCTTGGCTCCACGCAGTAACTACAACAATGTGAGGCTCCCAGGCAGAAAGATGCCAAGTTTCTGTTCAGATTAAACAAACAAGATATATGGTGTTAATTAGTAAGCTGTGCTGGTAGGTGTAGTTTCTTATGTTGAACACTAGCTATTCCTCCTTGTTTTTGTTCATGATATGCTAAACTACAGGCTGACTTGCGACCTGTCCAGGGTATATCGCAATGTCAGCTGGGATTGGCTCCAGCCCCGCTCGCAACCCTGCATGGATAACCGATATAGATGATGGATGAATGGACGGGTAAACTACAGGCTGGAGCTTCATATTTAGTTTACAGATGTGGGAGTGTTATCCTTCTGCTTGTCTATCGCATGTCGAGAAAGCAAATATGCATATTTTCCAAAACGTCAAACAATTTTTTTACAAAAAAGGTTTTTGGAGAAAGATCAGGGTACATTGGGAAGAGATAGAGAAGTCACTTATTCCAACGATATTCTCGTCAGCAGTATAATATTTCATCATTTCCGAGCCCTAAATTCCCATGATTTCACTTGTTTGATTTATTTATGGTGTTTCTTGTGCCATTGCCTAGAAGAGGTACACTGGTACTATCGTTCTTATTTTTCTGCATAGAGAGGTCAACTGTATTGTGCAACAATAACCTCGGTATATTAATTTAAATAAGTAAAAAACAAAATACATTCATGGGCAGGTGAGCTGGACGTGCAGAGAGAGGGGGGTGGAGGTGACTTCACTAATCAGTAGTCTGCCCTCAGGGATCAGTCTGCAGAAGCAAGGACTTCTGAATGAGAGAAAGCCAGGGAAAAACAGGGCAGACTGGGTGGGGGGGTGCTAATACAATACATTAAAAAAGAGAACATTCCTGCATGAAAACCTAAATAATGAAATGATAGTGCTAGCACAGGACAGAGACAGGTACAGACGCAGAGCGAGACAGTGAAATGGAAAGACAAAGGATAAGTGCGAGGCACAATTCATGTATTGCATCTTAAGTGAGAAGTGAGAGCATGAGGACTGAATAATGAAACAAAGATTAGGTATTAGGTATTCCAGGTAGGCCTTTGTTGGAGAGCTCTTGGAAATATTTAAAAAGGTTAGTGTATGAATAAACATAGCTTATCAAGGTCTTTTTACAAAGGGAAAAGAAAGAGATCCTAATGAATAATAAAGAGCTGAAGTGACAGGAGAGCTAGCCTTGCGCCCACCCCTTCCCCCCACCCTGCCGTAATGCAGTAATGGAATGTTTCCTACAGGACTTTTTACCACAAAGGACAAAGGCATAATCATTAAAATGGGGGAGCAGGGAGGAGTCAATATTGCAAAGAGCTGTTGTTATTCATTGTGCAGACTACAGATGGACTGTATATTAGGAGCATGGTGTTCCCATTAGAGATTCCACTGACACATGTTCACACAGCCCTCTTCAGCTGCTCCCAAGGTCTCTGTTACAGTTCTGTCACACATGTAGGACACTGAAACAGCGAAAGGAACAAAGATAGGGATATAAAAGAGTCTCTGCTGACACTGGGAAGTGGCTCTTGCATAATTTTTTTATGAGCCATAGTTCGTATAATGGAATAGACTGTGACATGCATGTTAATTGTTCATTGTTGTACTGTACAGTAAAACAAAAGTCATCTCCTCAGTGGCAATAAGTCTGGATTCTGTGGTGAAATACATGTGATAAAGTGACTTAGACTTCACTTTCTTGATGTGTTGTAGCCCTTTTGCTTACACTTGTTGAGCCCGGGGTCAACAAATGTGAGGTAATTTTTGCCCAGATTGCTTCACTAGGTTTCCTCAGTATTTTCTGACTAGTTTCAAAACTCTGTATAAGAATGTAGCCCAAATGAATCCAATTAAAAGGCAGATGTGGAACTTAAATATGGCAAAATATACAGACAATATGGTTAAAATAAGTATATACTACAGTGGCACCTCTGCAAAAGAGAATAAAGATTGAAAACACACTTCCTGTTAACACCACTGTCTGTTTTCCATTGCCTACACAACTCTGCAACTACTGAACATCGCTCCCTTCAGTGAAGATACTGCTGGGTGTGAACAAGATCACAATGACAGAGAATATGTCAAGAATTTTTCTACTTCATCTGCTGCCAATTTCTTGACCTGGACACATTTGGACCAGGGACTGTGCCTTTAACACATTCAGAAAATGTTAAACATAGCATCAAAGCCAGCTAGTTGACATGCATCTTGAGAGGCAGCAAAGTGCCACAGCTAAAGCCATCTGAAGCAACAGAGGATGCCTGGTTTAAAGTCATCTGTCAATTCTATGTAGTCTATGAATCACTTGCAGCCTGGAGGGCAATCTTTCTGTATGTGTGGTTGTTTATCCATCACAACACCTCGTGCCAGAGGTGCCCTTGACGATCTCACAGTATTTCCTCAGTCTCTCACCTGGTCCAAGTGTTAACCTTCCAACACAAAGGAGGCAGTAGTAGGGTGTAATGAGAAACTGTGATATATACAACACAAAGCAATGACTTCTGAAATATGGGAGGATAGATTTCATGATAGTGGAGAATGTGATACGTACAGTATGTCTTTAAGATTATGAGTCAGTATATTCTAATGTAAAATATGGTTTGAACAAACAAGGAAATGCTCTGTAAAATATAAACAAATGTATATGATGACTTTTTTATGTACAGTGTGAAGCCACTGAGTGAATATCCCCCTTAGTTTCTCAGAGTTGTTGTGTGCCTCCATCACTCTCTGTCACGAATCTCATTCCCTTCTGCACCCATTTGGATTTCATGCAAATTTTTGTTATTCCACGTCAAGAAAAGTGCGCTCTCTAAGCGACTGGGTCAGGCAGGGGGAATCACATTAACTGACTCAGATCTGCCACAGTAGCTTATATAACTCTCGCTGTCACCGTTTATCAATTTGCAATGCTCTAAATTTTATTGGAGCCAGATTTTTTACCCCAGACTGTGTCACTGCTTGTATTCAGTTTTTTGAAGGCCATCCTATTCCTGCATAGCAGCTTAAAACTTATTGTTCATTCCAATGCTGTAAGGTTTATCTTACATATAGGACATTTCGACCAGGTTGGATCACTACAGCAGCCTCCCATCTTCAAGTTGTTGACTTGATAATCAACACATACTGACCACATGCCCTTTTCTACCTGGCTGCTTAAAGAGCTGTACCATCAATTCCCTGAGGGAAAACCCAAAACAGGCAGATTTGGTACCTTTTTGATTCAGTCTGAAGAGCTAAATGATTGTTGAGGTGCTTGGAATACTTGAAAACACACATTAGGAACAGAAGCATGCTACAAGAGCTGTAAAAACTCTGACATATTCTACCAACTTCATTTAAGCAGACATCACAGCCAGAGGTAAATTTTATGCATCCAGAAGGACACAAGGTCTGCTCAGGTCAATATGACATAAATTTGGAAATGTACGGGGGATTGGTGCAGTACATTCGCGTACTGATGAATTTGTTATAACTATGCAGGGTACTGTAACATACCAAGGCCAGAATTTATGATTAATAGTCCTCATTAATCGGGGGTGGCACTTCTCATTTTTAGAGAAGAACTTCAAAAAATGAATTAATTCATCCGTCTAATATTAGGAGCTGTGATTTCTCAAGTCAATGGATCTCAGGTTCCTACTTCAAAGGAACACAATAGGACATCGACTGAGTTTAAATACTGTACTACAAACTAGACTCGGTAGACGCGGTGTCAGCGAGATGAATAATATAGCAGAAGAACACGTTTGAGCAGTAGTTACAATTAAATGTATAAGGAATTAATGGTGGGAAAGAATATCTTGTTGGTATTTACTACACAGTCATACTACTAGATGACACTACTATTGATACTATGTCTATCAATGAGATTTGATGATTAAATTATATACCTATCTCAACATCAGCTCAGTCCTGAGCTGAATGTTAAGATCTCACCTACTGTGAGTTGCACTGTAGTTGTTGAAACTTGTCTTGTCCCTTGTCTGAAACCCAAAACGGATGTTGCAGTCAGTAATCTTCAGCAGCAGATTCTGGGTGGATCCAGCCGGAGGCATTGTCCATTACCATGGTGACAGTCACATGGTGTCTCTCAGAGGCATCAGCTTTATCGAAGTCTGCCAGCAGATTTACTTTCTTGGGCACCGTTGATTTCTTAGTAGGCTTCTCTGCAGGCGATCGTGGGCAGATTGTGTTATCTCCCTCTCTTGTGGGTTGATACAAAATAAAACTCAAATGTACTTAACTTTTGTTATCTATTGGTATTGGCCAGCTGACTCTTAAACTGTCACAAATCTTCAAAAATGAAATTGTGATCATAATTAAAAAGTTGAAAGGATATTCTGAGACACTTTTGCTCTCTTGATTCGGTTGGTTTTGACTTGTAAAAATACATAATGGCACACATAGACAAAGACAAAGTTACTCGTAGAAAGAATGACAAAGAACATGCAAACAAAACCGGTAAAGGAAAATAGCAGAGTGGCATTGAGCAATGGCCAACATCTATGTTATCCTTTTGTTTCCAGTAAACAATAGAACAATTTTCTACTAAGCTAATGGCACAAATGACATAAAGTAAAGTGACAAATGTGGATTTCATATAACATCCTTAAAAGCCTTAATTTATCAATATACAAGTGATATACTGATCAAACAACACAATATTTGATCAGTATTTTCTTTAACTAATAGTCTCTTGATAAATAGAATATTGACAATAATGAAGATATTAAGACTGTCTGTAATGTCTTCTCCCTTGTGTAAAAGATGCCGAAGAGAGATTTGATTAAAACATTACTGAAAGTAGAGAATAGTTGAAGATATAGTTTATTTTAGATCTTTCTTTGAAGAGAGTAAAGGGTTGGGACATTGCTTGTAACTTGTGATTGTTATCTAAATAAGAACAAAGGAAAAGCAGGAAACCTTAGTTTGTGTGTCTGCATATGCATGTGTGATGCTGTAAGTCCAGGATTTACACCTTAGTGCTAATCACAGTTGTCCTAAAAGCTGGTCTTGCTGTGAGAGAGGGATCCTATGTCTCTGTATCCTATCAATTTAATGGTGTGATGATGGGAAAAGTAAGAAGGGTGTTAGTTCTGGGTCCATAACTCTTATGGACTTACTATTAACAACTTACTATGTAGTTGTTTAATGTGAATGCTTGTTTAATGTGAATGCTTGTGACTGATGCCAGACCAGGTACGTCCACACACCCCTTTCTTCTTCTATTTTTTTTTTCTAGTGGATGACTCGCTATTTGGATATGATACCTAGTGTACACACATAGATAATATACTACTGATGGAATGTACATGAAAAAACTGAAGGCCACCTGATGAATTTAAGTCCAAATACATCTTTAGTTGCTAAAGCTGGTCACCATCATGGTCAACCTACTCTGTATGAAAAGTGCCTCGAAGAAACTTCTGTTATGATTTGCTGCTATAAGTAAAGTTGAATTGAACTGAATTGAATTGGGGGGATTTATGTTTTATTAAAGCTACTTCTGGTTAGACAGAAAGTTGTGTATAAAACTGTAGGAAGGGAGAAAGAGGACCACATCTAGTCTAATACTTACCTTCTACTAAGATTAGTGGGTATATGCAGCTTTTTAAAACACAGGCAAACCTGCTAATAAAAGCTAATTGACTTCTTTTCCACTTAGTCAGTAGAGTCTGCTTGGACTGACACTCAGTCTGCTTGGACTGAGGAAAAGTGTCATTACAGGGACTTACAGAGCACACACACACACACACACACAAAGTAGAGAAAGAGCGAGTTGCTAACTGCTGTGCAAACTGATAAACGGCTCTGTCACCTATCGTCCCTGACCTGTTGCTCTTGTGATTGTGTCTTTTTAAAACTTTTAAAACTTATTGAGGCTTCGGCTCACTCTGAGTGTAGCTCTCTGTGTGTTTCTGCTTTAACTGGTTTAAAGTGTCCACTCAGGTTTGTATCTATGCCAATTGGAGCTGATAAGTGTCTGTGTCTACTGCGTGGAGACATCACCAGACCTTTCTGTTGCTGACAAAAGCCAGATGTAGGTGGGTCACAGCAGATTTCTGACTGTTGGAAAAGTGGCTTAAAGGTGCACTATGTAAAAATGTGTAAGATTTGGCCTGAAATTAAAAAATGTTCAAGAAAAAATATAACCCAATCAACAGCATGTGATGGAGGCATTGTGATGACGTCATGCCCTACATCTATTGTATTTCAGACATATTTACTGAAATAACACTAACCACCAAGCCCCATCTTGTCTTGTAATACCACTATGTGACACTAGATGCTATGGGAGTCAGTGTAATGTGTAGCCAGAGCAGTCATCATCGTAGCTTTCCAACGCTGGAGACAGCTCTTGGCGAGGGAAGAGATGCAGTTCGGTGCCGAGCTCACAACTTTTCTTAAGGATTTATTTAATTTAAAATTAGCAGATATAAACTGCTTTTTGACTGCAAGTAAACCCTCAAATAAAAATGGATTGAGGCATTTTTCACTGCCAGAGTTCGTCTGTCTGTTTGGACTGAGGACACACATGCAGTTGCAGACACACACAAACACAGTGGAGAGTGAGCTGCTCGCCTCTGTGTAAACTGATAAAACAGATCTGTGGCATCTCTCCCCAGGTTGTTGCTCCTATAAAAGTGTGAAACACTTTGATCAATGATTGTCTTTTTAAAACTAACCTAAATTATACTCAAATTAGAATCCATTTTAGTGTTAAAATTGAAGATAAAGATAAACTATATGAAAATATTTTGTAGTGTTTCTCACAGTTACTGAGTGCAGAAGCCACAGAGTGGATAAATAGCATTCTGAGTCTGAGCAGTGTGTCACTGCGGGGAAGTCAGTGGAGAGTACTGGAGCTACAGGAGGCTTTGGTACAGTAGGCGTCTCAGTAATAGTGTCTTTTTAATTGTGCTCCTGTGTGTAAGCAGGTGAGGGGGAGGCTAGTGTGCATGTTTGAGTGTGTGTCAGTGCATTATACTTTGATGAAGTGCGGGTGTGTGGGCACATGTTTATGTGCTTTTCGAGTTGTCAATGCAGATTTACAGGACGTAGTGATATGATATGTGGAAAGCCCATTTTTATGCCCTGTGCAAAAATGAAATGTGCTTGATGCTGCACACAGTTTATGTCCTAAGCCAAGATGAGAATGCTCTTCTGTAGGAGAAGGATGAATACCATTTCATGGGTGACCTTGTGGGGACTTTTCAAAAAATTATACTGTGGTATGATTTTAAGACACGGTAAACATCTTTAAGTGTGTTCAGGGTGTTTTACCACTACAAGTTTTCCCCACTCTCCTTATTTACAATCAAAACAGGCTAAATTAATTCTTGAAGACTGCTTAAGTATGCCTCAAGAATTTGCAATGGGACAGAAAATCTATCACAGGCACACACAGAAACAGTCAATCAATCCCTCATTTCAATCCCTCATTCAAAATATGAGGGATAATATGTCTGTTGGTATAATAACCAACAGACATACTATGAGTGCGAACTGTGAATGAAGTTAAGTCCTCCTTTTAAAAGGATATGAACAAAAAACAAGGAAAGCTGCACTTCAAAATCACATGTTGTATCATCAGTTATTTATTTAAAAAGTGACCTTGTATTTCACAGTTCTTTTATGTTTTGACATTATTCCTCAAGAAGAATGAGTGACTGAGTGTGATGAAATTGCTACATTGTCTATGAGTGGACATGTTTCTGTAATGGATGACCTTGCTATTTGCTTTCCTATGGTTAAAGGTACCCTGCGGAGTTCTTCACCACAAGGAGAACAATGCTTTTTTAAGAGCTGGTCCCTTTTTTGTTAGAATCATGTGGAGGACAAACATGCACATGTATGAGTAAGTGGAAAATCCAATACACCCCTACTATTCCAGTGATTGATATCCCAATCAATGTGCCAGATTTTGCTTTCAAGAAATTCTCCAAAATTCTAATATATGTTTTTCGTTAAAAACAGCGGATGTACATGCCTTTTCTGATTGAGAATACCTTAGATTTTCATTTTTGAAACAATGTTAAAATGCACTTTCATTGTATGCAAGTCCCGACAAAACCAGCATTAACAATATTATGTTTCACATTGATGCCCTGTACAGAAACACAACAGTCCACTAACAATTTAGTCGAAACACATTAATCTGTCATTGTCTCCTTTTCCTCTGACAGAGCAGTGATTATCCGTCTGATATACTACAAGGCAAATTCCTGGTTTTAGTTGCAGGTAATAATGTTGCTTTGCTCTTAATTCACTTCTCCTCTTCAAATTCATGGACTGCTAAAGCAACAGTAACATCACACTCTGTCCAATCTCCTTATCTCCTTTTTTCATCCTCCTTTCTCCTCTTTCATTTATTTCTCACTGTATGAATTGGTCACAATTGGATAGAGTAGGTCGCACACTTCGATTTTTGCCACTATGGTCAATGAGTGTTGGTCCCTGAAGTAAAGTCTTCTTGACAGCCCTGCAACAACCCAATGTAAATACTTTCATTTACAAGTAGAAGTTAAGCATATGAATATTTGGTTTAGTTATGTAGTGTTGAATATATATTGCTGATGATATTGCTTCCACATCTTTTTAGATGTAGACGAGATTTTTTTCTCTTTGAGTACACAAGAGAACCAGTGAGAACTGTTTGAGTTTCTCAGTAAAAATAGTAACAATGAAGACGTGGGAAGAAAAGAGCATCACTTGTTATTGTGCTTTTTGTTTGCTCTTGGAATTCTACAATTTTATTGTGTTTACAAATTTTTGCATTTGTGAGGTCAATTGTTTTGTTTTGTTCCTGTTCCAGTAGGTCCAACTTATAGCTTGAGAGTGTATTATTTGTACATATTTTCCTAGTCTATAAAATCAGCGTTCTCCATCAAGCCTGTCTCCTAAAAAGTGTCATTTCACAACTGTTTATGTAATTATGACAAATGAAGGTGCATACCTTTTCATGTAATTATGACCAATATTATTTTTTTATATTAGCATAATGAGCAAGTCACAAATACATATATAATAATGACAGTTATTATTAAAAATTTTATATTGCACTTCAAATGAAAGTTACAAAGGGCTTCCCATAGCAAGCAAGGGCCACATAAAATATAGTACTGAGCAGACCACATTAAACATTTAAAAGCTAGAACTAAAAATAAAACTACAACTAAAATAAATAAAAACTAGATCCAGACAAAATCAGGAGAGGCAGTGCAATAAAAGTATGTTTTAAGATTAACTTTAAAAGATGCCTCTGACTCAGCCTGCAGTATTTCCTCATACAGGGCGTTCCAGAGCCTCTGTTATTTCAAAAGCTCTGTCCCCCTTAGTCTTCAGATGAGAGTCTGGAATAGATAGGTAGCCCTGGCCAAGGATCTTAAAGGGCAAGTATGGTCATACGGGGATAAAGACATAAGGAATACTGAGAAACCAGACCATGTATCGCCTTACAAGTGATCAAATAATCTTAAAATTAATTCTAATATTTAAAGGGGGTCAGTACATAATGTGAGTGATCAGTACAAAATTGTTTAGTCTAGTTAAGAGCCTGGCAGCTGAACTCTATACTGTCTGTAGCCAGTCTACAGTTTTACTATTTAGGCATGAAAAAAGATTGTTACAGTAATCCATGCATGATGAGATAAAAGCACATGAAAGTATGTTTTTAAACTGGTAATATTACTTAGCTGATAAAAAGTTGTATAAGTTTTGTATAGTGCTGCTCAAAACTTAAGATTTCTAGGAACAACCTTAATATATTCAGGCAGTTACCCAATAAATGGCTGTAGCTGAAAGATAATGAAGCTAGTAACAAGAATTTCTGTTTTGGTTGAGTTCAATTGCAAAAGAAATCCTATGATATCCAGTTTCAGACAAAGGCAGAATTTTACAGGGACAAACAATTGTGTGTCATCAACATAACAGTGAAAGAAAATCGGGACAAAGAGAATAAAACTCTCTCCAAAACCGACCCTTGAGGTACCTCCACTCTTGATTGTAGCAAACAAAATGTTATTCACGGACACACTGAATTTTACTGATAAATCCACAATTAAAGTCTTTGGAAGAAGATCAGAAGCTGGATCAGTTAGGTGGACTGGGTACACACTGAATTTCTGGTGCTAATGACCCAGACAACAGCTTCTCCACTGGTACATTTGGATGGTAAGGGCACGAGCATCTGGATGCGTGTTGGTGTCTGTATGCACATGCACCTCCACCAAAAATGGGCACTGGCAGTCTACAGAATTGTTTGCAAAGGTCTTTTTTCATAGGGGGAGCTTTCACCATGTGCTTTCTGCCCGCAACTAGTAACCAGGACTTTGGTGTAAAGCATACTTTCATCTTGGGCTTGTTTTAGCCATTTATGACTATCTAGAGTTGACTATACTTCAGATGAGGCAGACTCGAACATCTCCAGGCAAAACTGGCAAGATAAGGTTTAAAGCATGACTGGGCACTGGCTTGCTCTAACTCACCTGTTAGGGAGCTCTTTGACCAGGGTGGTGTTGTTACCATTCAAGTGCCAAACCTTGGTCTCATGTGTAACAGTCAAGTAAGCTACTTTAGATGAATGATTGTAGTAACACCTGTGACTGATCACAGCCACTTGGCTGGTTGAGTCATTTACCACTAATTGGCAGCAAACAATTTGCACCTAAAATTTAAACAAATTCAGGCATTTCTGTCGCTACAAGCCTTCCTACCACACATATTTACAATATCTTGTGTTTACTTAGCCACGCAGTGCTTCAAATTAAATCAAAATCAATTAACTCTGTGATTAAATGCATCATAAAAAGAAAACTGAAGAGACCTCAAGTCACAATGAAACAATGGCCCTCAACCTAAATGTGTGTGTGTGTTTATTCAATAAAGACAATCAAGATTTTTTTTTTTTTTTTACCAACATCATCACAGGTTAAATTACTCTTTTATACCCAGCAGGTCCATCAGTAGTGAGCTGTGGGAACTGGGAACATATGGCAATGATAGGTCACTATAGACAGAGGTCCAGAGAAAACACCTGCACAAACTTAAGCTGGCAGGTAAAATTAAAAACACCCTGTCAAAACGCAAACAAAACTAACTGTCTGCTTTAATCCCAAGGGATGCTACCTTGCAGGTGCATATCTGTTTGTGTTTTGGCCTCAAGCCCTGGTCTGGCATAGGAGCCAAGCATAAGGTAAATGAAGTGGAGAACATGGTCAGGCACGGTGGGTGGCAGACACAGGGCAGAGGGGTGCCAGCCTGCCAGTCCCCTTCTTGGACGGAGAGGGTTAGAGGGCAATGAAGACAGTGTCTGAGCTGGATGAAACAGTCCTAGACACTGAACAGCATGAGGTCTTACAAGGCTCATTAAGAAAGAGGCTGCAAATCTTTAACACAATTTTTATTGTTGTGCAATACTGCTCATCTAACAGGATATTAAACATGAGGGGGAGCAGACACACACGTACACACACACACACACACACACACACACACACACACACACACACACACACACACACACACACACACACACACACACACACACACACAAGTAAAGCAGTAAAATGAGTTGTCTAATTATGTATAGGAGTAAACCAAACAAACTGTGCCAGCAAACAAGAGAATTCAAAAATCTTTCAAAAACATCTTAACAGGGAGAACTCACCACTTGACCACCAAATGGCAAATACAGACAACCTGTGCTTAGAGGAAGCTGGAATTAGCTAATATGGATAGGATGGACATATAAAAGGGTTTAACAAATTCAGCTAACTGGCATTAACATTAATGTGACTCACATTTATAGTTGTGGTGAAGCAAGTACTTCACTCCAAGCTGATATTTTTTATGTATAGTTATATAATATGTTGTTGTTCTTCTCTCTGTGTAAGTCTTTAGACAGCAGATAGTTGTGGCACATTTGACATGAAGCTTTTTCTATTTTGTCTCTTTCTTTTTAAAATCTCTATATACAGTTCAGCGTGATTTTGGAAAATGATTAAAAATTGTGTCAAAAAAATATTTTTCTGTTAGAGAACAGAGATGGTAAATTATAACAAATGTGCTGACAATCACACTAACTTTGTTAACTATTGTTAACAAGCCTTGGTTTATTTATAAATCAAATTAATCTAAACATGTGGAGATCTGAACATTGGAGGGAAAATCACATTAGCTACTAGTAGTATATATCTCTATATATCTCTATATAGAGATATATATAAATAAATAAGGACATGTAGAATGTTTAGGTGTCAGTTTGAGGACTGGGTTAAAGGCAAAATTACTTGTTTTTTCTTGTTTTAGATAACTTTTTCATAACTATTACAAAGGCTTCCTGCCCTAACTTCCATTACCGCCATCTTCCCTGTGGAGAGAGTCATCAGTATGAGAAAATGACTGGCTTGTAATTTTTAGACATATTGGCATTTTCAAACTGGTGATTGCTGTCACGCAGAGATTGTTCTATAATAACACATTACTTTTGTATCACAGTTCTACACTACATTTAAAGTCATCTTTAGAGATTTTTTATGGGCACCTTCAAGATTATGAAAATGAATTAACATTATGGAGCGGCTATGACAGACACAGATATTGGACAGATTTTCTGAAAAGCTTCACTCACAAATAATGCTTTTCTAAAATAATAAAACAACATCAAGCTTGTATTGGAGCAAATGATGCAATATCAGACAAGGCATTGCTTTCTATTAAACCAGTTAGTTTTACTGATCAGCTTCATTCAGGTATGTTTAGGGCTCAGATGAATGTCCTGTTATCAGTCAGGAAATCTTTGGAAAAATTTTTGGAATTTGGAATGGCTTTTGATTTATCACTGAATATGTGCATACAGTACATACACACATGCAAATACACTGATAGATAGATAGATAGATAGATAGATAGATAGATAGATAGATAGATTATTTATTATAATTATTTTTATCTTCTGGTAAAATATATAAAAATATAAATATATACTGGGAAACAAACTAATGCTCGGTAAAATATCAACATTTTGTGGCAGATGAAATTAATTTGCTATTTAATAGAAAATTAAAATACTGGCTGCTTGCTCTTGAGCATAATTTCCCATTTCCAAAAATTAGATGGAAATTTGGAACAAAGATGTGGGAGATCATTAATGGTCAAGTGTCTACTAACAGGGCCTCTCTCCCATGTAAACAATTATCTTGTTTCGTCTAAAATGCCTCTTTTCAAATTGGTAAATGAACTGGTGAAAATGTGCAGAAACAATTCAATCATTCTCCATTTTACCATGTGCCATATGGTGGTTGCCTCGTATTAAGCCCTATATGTGCACAAATAAAGATGCCTTTTGCTGCTAACTCAAATTTAGATTTTGGGCTTCCTTTAACTGCCCATTAACTACCAGTCTCCCCTGGCAAAGAATTAGCATACTTACATCAACATCTAAATGCACAAAACACTAATAGTCTATTCTATCAGTGTGTCAACTTTACAGACACACCCTGCTGTTGTGGCTGCCAAGGGGTGAGCCATTATGGAAATAAAGTGTCATTTCCCCTTTCCCAATGAATTATTGGCTGTTAATTTCCATTTGAAATGTACAGTCTAATTAACAGGTTTGAAACTACATCAACAGCGGCGATAACCACTGTTTTATTAATAGAACATGCCTTTCGCAGAGTCTGCACACAAAGCCAAGATGGCACAAAGCAAAGATGGATGTCTTGGCTTTAATTAACCAGAATTATTTACTGACTAGGGCTGGCTTTTGGGAGCATCACTCATGTAATGGATATATTAGCAAAAGACTGAAGGGATTAGCTTCTGTGGAATTAACAAACTGTGGGCAGTTCATCATGCGGAGTGAAGGTACTATATATTTACAACCAACGCCATAGTGAATTCTGTTTTTGTATATGCTCTTGTATGTGCACACAATGTTTTTCCAGCAAAAGGTACTTTTCATTCTTTACTAAATGGATAGCAGAATCATGGCATACATTGTTTATTATAAAACCAATGTCATGTGCATTTTTCTCAATCATATCGCTTTTATATGCTATGCCCTTCACTGGAGGTTTACATCCAATGAAACTGAGTGGCACTGACATGAATGTGTCTTTCAAAACTTTTTAAGAATTCGCATCTTCTTTATTGCAGTATTACAAACTGTATGAAGATAGAGAAGGAATCCAAACCAAACGTGAGACCTTGCTCTTTCGGCTGTCCACCCAACAGCTATATATTAAGTTTCAGTCATGTCCTCTGACCTGCAGGGCTTCTCCTCCTCTGACTATGTCTCTGACTATTTCAACTGTTTGGCCTTCAATCCTAGTGACACATGAGCTGTGTGTAGCATGAGTTCCTTCACATTGTACGTGTTTTCATGCAGGACTACCTAGCATGAGAATATAGAATATGCATTTGACAAACTCTCTTTGACAAACTTAATATGTTGCACTGTTTTTATATGGAATATACTTAACAACTTACTAACTTATAAGTCAAGTTATACTTTCTCAACTACTTGTCTAATATCACCTCTTGCTTCATTGTTTAGATGTTTTTCAGTAAACTTGAAAACCAATTAAGCAAAAGCTTGCACTTGGTGTGAAAGTAACATTAACAAAAACTAATCTACTGATTACTCTGGTTCGGAGCCAAGGCAGCATCTCATACAACCACTATGTTTTGGCTATTCGATGTCCTGTCCACTGGCTCAAGGTTAGTCATAGAAATACCAAACAGCCAGTGAATTATTTGCTGTTCGGTAAGATGTTTGCTATAATTATGTATGCTAGTCCAGTGCTTTAACCCTCCAAGAACACTTGGGTACAGACAGAATATTTACTTAAAGTCGAGGTAATTTGGGGGACATTAGTCTTGGTTTTAGGCTTAACTTAATCTCCCACTAGTTTTTTGCTGTGATGTATAACTCCACACACACCCACATACCCACACAGATACACACATGCATAGACACAGGTGTGCATGTAATGTCTTCCTGAATGATAAGTTTCAATAGAGAATATCAGAATATCATGATAAATAGAGTCACATTTGGACCCAGAATTATAATCAATAGATTTGTTTATCTGAAACAAAACCAATCTATACTGTCAACAATATGCGTGAATGCAATCACTGGCCTTGCATATAGCAATGAAAGCAGATGAGCAGTCGTCCACACTACTTAGATCAGCCTCTGCCTCCAGTGCTGGTGGCCCTCAGTTATATGGTCTGGTGTGGTCATATTTTAACTTGTGGTAAATGTCAGATATTGTTGCTGTGATTCATGTGAAATGTGAATGGCTAGAAATGGTAAACAGAAAATGGCAAAATCAGCAGGAGATTGGTCTGTGTTTGCTGTTGTGCTGCTGGTCACCACTGGGTCTTGCTTGGCGTTTATTTAACATGACACGCTTCAACAGCACCTGGGGAGCAAGGTCATGACTGCACACTAACACAAATACACGCACACATGCACACACACATATGTGTGCAGGCACAGACAAACCTACACTGAAATCATTCATTTCGTATTGGACATCCCTGCTGCTTTCTGAAAGAAAGCCACTTCTTTTCAAATCCTGAAGGGCGACATGTTTTTAATTATTGACATTCAGGTGAGGATTAGCATTTTATGCTGTCTGACCTCGCAGTCATGAGTGGCAGTGGGCTGGGAAGGGAGGAGGACAGCAGGCTGGGGGCTGGTGATTTTCAGGGACAAAGAGCCTACTGAGGAGGCAGAGGAATGGGCTGGGGAGGTAGAGGTGCAGTGATTCACATGCAGAGCAGGAGGCCTCTTGGTGTCACCCCCACCCCTCCTCCAAATCCCATGAGGGCATGGGGGAATTGATGAAACGAGCAGGAAGGCCTAATTAAAGGCTCTCAGCTCAAACGCATTGATGTATTACATCTATTATGCCACAGTTCGATAGGTCTGCCAGGCTGGGGCTGCCACGGCTACTGAGTCCCGCCAAACAAACTGAATTCATAATAGCAGCTGAGAGGGGGAGAGAGAAAGAAAGAAGGAGAGAAAGAAGGAGAGATGAGTTCAACAGGCGAAGTTGCGATGAGGCCTGCTATAGCTATAGGCATGTCAAGCAGACTCTAAGATTTATATTATGTCTGTAAAGCTCCATTTACAATCTATACCGCAGGAGTTGCAAACAGGGAATAAAAGAAATAAAAAAGTATTGGGAGCCAGAGTCATTGAGTGTTGATTTAGGGATTGCTTTATTGATATAAAATGTCAGCATGTTTTATTTACTGAGAATGGCTGTTGACAAGTACTGCTGAAAGAATAAAATGCCATGGGTAATTGTGGACAAGGAATAAAACAATAAGCAAAAATGTTCACAACTTAATACAATATGATACAAAATATGAATAAAATTAAGAAAATCCATGTTTGATAAGTTCAATTTATTTTTGCACTTCATGTCTTTATTAATATGTAATCTTAACTGGCTTAGTTATAATAATTTTCAAACACATGGTTTTGTGATTAAAGGTCAAATTCACCAACAACTCAACTGCTTATGGACAATAGTTTGTCACTACATGGGAGGAGTTGAGGAGATAATGAATAATGCATTTGTGTTTATTGGAGAAGCCTGAAAGCCCTTTGATCTGGTGTGTGGAAGGGTTGTACCAAAGAAAAATGCACATATAGGTAATGAAGAGCGGTTGGGAGGTGCAGTGATGAGAAGACTGAAAAACAGTGTATGAAATTATGTAAAAATGTAATACAATAGGAAATGAAATTGGTATTGAGTACATAAAAAAGGTAAAAAGTAACTGCAGCTCTACTTTGTGCAGTAGCTTCATGCTTTTAAATTCAAGCTCAATAATGTTATTGGCTAATTTACAAGGTTTAATGCAGTCTCTGCAAAATTTTTTTTTTTTTAAATTTACTGTTATTGTATATTATGTTCACAATTAAATATCTGAACATAAAATACATGAAGAGTGCATGTTTATATTTCTGTAACTAGCTCAAGCACGGTTTTAACTTTCAACATATTTATTGCCACTCAAAGGAAACCTTGCACCCACATGAAACTAAGAGCACACAACACAAACATGAGCATAAAACATAATAAAACACACATATACTTAAATCAACCATATCAGATGACATAAAATACAGTGTACATAAAAGTGACTCCATTAACATAAACCCAGAGAGCATCCAATCATCATCATCCAAGTGCATTGTGAATGCTTTTTCTCTTTCAACTAGCAGGAGTTTCAATTGTACTTGGTGACAAGGATGCCAACGGCAGTCGATACAGTACCAAAATTTTGTGAGTAAAAAATTACAAAAAGAGAATCAATTAATTCTTGACTTTATATTAGTATTAGACCTAAATCTCCCAAATGGTCCTGGAACAAGTTTCCATCCAGTAGCATACATGAGGATATGTGGCATGGTGAGCCCTCAAGGCTCAGATGAAGACAGTAAGCCCCAGGAACATAGAGGACATGAGGTGGATTCTGCCAGTGTAAATCCAGCAGCCAATTACATAGAGGAAGGGATATAAAAAGCAGGACAACAACAAATTCAGTAGGAGTGCTTTTTGGTTCTGGCAAAGGAAAAATTCTGTGTGTGATTGTCTCTTCGTGTGTATGTGTGTGTGCATGTGTGTGTGTTGTTTTGACAGTGTGTAAATATATGTCTTTGCTTGCAGAGCACACGGAGGAGCAGATTTGTGAGACAAGCTCGAGCAGTTGCCTTCACAGCAGTGGTGAGATTGGAAGCAAGTGGTTTCTGAGCCAGTGTGACTGATGGCGTCTGTTGGTAGCAATGGCCGCAGAGAGGACGTGTTGTACTGGCGGCAGGGGGAAGCTGAAGCTTCCGGAAACAATGCTGTCCTCAGAGTCTGCTGAGGTGATAAGACAAGCAAGGCCAGTGTTTCCATGTGCTGTCCTCACAACCCTCTGACACTTTTCTTGCTTCTACCTCTCACTTATTATGATGCCCCTTAACACTCCTTGCCTTCCATGTCTCTCTTCTTCTATCACCTCCTTAACAGACTGTCCCTAACTCTATTTCTGAGCTGCCTTGGTTACAAGAAAGTTTCTTTAAGTCTTTTTTTTTTTTTTTGTGATATCTCTTAATCAAACAAATTCTATTATTTTAATTCACCATATTCATAATTGTTTTTCTCATTGCACACAGGTACCAACACTTTCTCATGGCATAAATGTACAGTACGTACATACTATACTATAGCTTCCATACTGGTATGAGTATACATCGTCATGACCTATTCATGATCTTCACCATTAGCCATCCTGTCCCCTAGAAATTACACTACTAATGTGCATGAGCATAACAACTAATAAATGAAAATACAATTTGTGGAAAACATAATTGAGAAGTGGGATATATTTGAACTTGAGTGCCTGAAGACAACATTTCTTTTTTTCTTTTTGTTGTATCATGCTTCATTTGCTATGAGTGGATATTGTTGTAAGAGCTCTGTAGGAAGATAAGTGGAATATATTGTTAGTGAATGTTGCAACTTTCTGTGATTTGACGGATGCAATTAAATAAATTTTCTGATCATGTTGACATAAAATGTTCTGTGGCTTTACAATTCTCTTAAAAAGGATTTCTTTTTGCAAATCACTTGAGATACAAAATGGAGGCTATAGGCTTTACAATTTCAGTTGAATAACCATGCATATGTATTCAGTACAAAATCTTTTACTTATGATATTTAATTACTTGGCCTAACTGTAACAACATTATTTTGCTGTAAGAAAGCAAAGAAACACAATGACAAATATATGTCATACCCCATGACTACATAAATACTTTTATGCTGTTTATAAAGCTAAAAATAAACAAAAGTGAACTAAACCAAAACAGGCAGAATAAAGTGTAGCCAGTTCTTACCAGGGGAAGATTGCTGAGCCATACGTAATACAACCAAAACAATAAAATAATGTAAAAATTTATTTTTTCTTTTTCCTTTGTTGCCTTCAATACAAGTAACTCTGCTGGTCTTTCTTCAAGTTGTGCAATGTCCCTCACTTGAGGTGTGTGCATCACTGCATGTTTACCTGTCAAAACATTTTTGAGGGATCCTGATGAAGCGGAAGAGTGGCAGTTATGGAAAACATCAAAACTATTTCCCACTGGGAAGCTAGTACAGCTGGTGTCATAATACAACACATGGCACATCCCTGCCTGCTAAAGATTTGCTTCACTGGAGTATCTGACATCTCCACAACTATTTTCTTAATTGATGTAGTTAAGTATGCACCCTCAGTCTCTGAATTGTAAATACCTGCTGTAATGTAGTGTAAAATTATTATTCCGGCATCGAGAAACAGTGATAATTTGTAGCTGTCAGTTCAGCTGCATATTAATTTCTCACATGTTCTGTGGTTTAGGAGCAGTTAAATGGAAAGTATTGTTCTGCTGTGCCGCCATAAACTGTTCATTACCTCAAAGATAAGTTGTCTGAATCCTCTATCAGTTTCTAACTTTTAATTGTGAAATTACCCTTCAGTGTTATTTATTATTTTTGTCTGTTTAAACTCAGCTTATCCTGGAAATCTTTTCACAAAGGCTTTTAAAATTCCTAAACACAAGTGCTCTGACATGGTCACTGCGCATTTCGAATGTAAATGTCAAGTCTTGAAATAACTATGTTGACTTTTTCAGTGTCAGTCTATTGACAGTATTTTAACCTTCAAAACAGCAGCCTTCCGTTGCAGACAACAGGTCTGGGAAGGGGATGATGGAGAGTGGGGGACTATTAAAAATAGGTTAAACTTGTCTCTGCACTATTTCTAACAGTCTCAGTTTGTTCCCTCTGGGTTCTCAGTGATTTGGAGTGTGACCCTGACCCTTTGTTTCTACACAAAGATGAACACACACACACACACACACACACACACACACACACACACACACACACACACATACACACACACACTAACCCTAACACACAAACTTGTACTTCTATCTTTGTGAGAATACTAGTTGACATGATGAATTCGCTAGCCCCTTAAACTGACCCCAACCCTACCTCTAACCAAAACCTGATTCTAACCAAAAAATATTATGAATTATATGAGATAGGATGCATTAGAGTGGCCAAAAGGAACAACATGGTTTTGAATATATTTAAGTATAATAAATATTTTTTTTTTATCACATGCTTTGCACTGCAAACGTACTGACAAATGCAGGCCATTCAAGTGTAGTGCTGTGTACACACACACACACACACACACACACACACACACACACACACTCACACACACACAGACAGGTGTAACCTTTCTGATCATTTCCATCTGACTCTGCTTAGAATATGTAAGTTGAAATACGGACTTTGAATTTAGGATCATTATCTATTCGATAAAGTCATGTGTTATTATCATGCATGAACGAATAACCAGTAGGAAGATAATAGCATGCTGGTGTTAACTCACCTGCCTTGAAAGTATTTCTCTCTCTTGTCTTCACATTCACTCAAACAAAAGTATTATTTATTTGTGACATTTACTTGACTCCTACAACTATCTCTACACATATCAATAGTAGTAAGTGTACATACATACATAATTTACATTTTAACCCAAAGTAAATACATGTGGGTAGAGGTGCTGACATTCATCATACTTGCTTATAGAGTCTTCTTTATTGGAGAATGAGGAAGACAAGAAACAAAGAACATGTTAGTTTGTCTCCTTTCACAATAGGAGTTATTGATGAAGTGGAGATTTATTTTTCATCTTAGACAGAGCTAATGAATTTTATTTTTCATATGTTGAGGAACTTACTTGCCATATTTTCCTCTTTATCCTAAGAAACAAGAAGGTATTTATTCTGAGACCAGCTGTAAAAGTGGAAAGAAATAATACTTTTGAAGAGACAAAGAAATAATGATTTTATCAAAGGGCATGTCCAAACTTCTCATATAAGGTAAAGGTAAGGTAAATATTTTGAGTGAAACCATTATGTTTTTGACCTCTAACTGTACCATATGTCACAACATGTTTAATACCAGAAACCCCAGGGAAGGTATGGCAGTAGTGAGGGCATTTTCCTTTTGCCTTGACAGATTTAGCTCTCACACAGAAAAAGAGACATTATGAATTATAATGCAATGACACTGCATACTATGGTGTTAATCACTCGTAAAGACTTGAAACACAATATTTCTGTAACAGTGTTAACACAAAAGAAGCATTATCAGCTTTATAGGAACATTTGTCAAATTGTTGTTGTAAAACCCCATCTATTATGACTTTATTAATTTGCTAAAAAGGAGACTGATCCAAAAGTTGCCTGGGTACAGTAGCATACAATGCCAGTACACCCAAGGGTAATTCAATCCAAAATGTGGTCGTCTTAAACAGAATCAAGCAGAGAAAGAACACCAAAGCTGGCAGCAGTATAATGTGCCACAAACTACCAGAGGCTGTAGCGAAAAAGCTGTAGCTGTAGAGTTTTTTTCTTCTGCGCTTCACAATTCACTGCAGAACACATATTTCTCCAAACCACATGATCAGAGCTAATATTGGGTAGTCTGGTATCAGTTATCAGACTGGTGGCAATAAGACAGGACCCAGCCTGAGCAGGATCTCAGTCACTATAGGTTCTGAGTGTATCCTTGCGGACCACTAACTGTTTGCGCTATGATGTCCACCTCCTCTGGATATTATATTGTGATTTCACCTCACCAGTGGTGAGGTCTGATACATGCACCAATCTTATTTGTCTACCTTGTTTTATAGTGACATGCTAACTACATAAACCACAACAATAACACAGACATGTTATATTCACAGTGAATATACGCATGAGAATTTCTCTGAATTATGTCCTTAATAGTCCCTTACAGACAACCCCTTACTGATTTACAGAGCATATTAGTGCTGCTATAACATTATCAGTGAGGTTAGAGTATTTATTTCATCTATCAACCCACAATGAACATCTGATGAGACCAAAAATTAGTGCCGTAAATTAGTTACACAGTAGTAAATTAGCAGCATACAGACCTTTTCATGGGCTGGTGCACACAAACCCCCAGATGCAGCTGAAATACATCCTCCTTCAGACAGCAGCCCATAACATGGATTTGGGTTGTGTGGATGATTTCCAGGATCAGGTGTAATTGGCTTTAACTGAGGTATCAACTAATGAGTAATGTACAGTTGCTGGGACATACAGAAGATATGGTTTATAGTACACAACAGAATGTAGAGGTTAATGAAATCCACATCACTGTTCATCAAAAACAAGGAAATAAACCAGAAAGACAGAAGGATGTTTTAAATGTTTGTCACGTCTCTCTTCCAAATGCTAAACAGAAGATGGAAATTACATTTGTGAGCTGAACAATGAACATCAGTCATGATCAATAACAATCAATTCATGCAATAGAAGCGGGCCTACAAGGGAAAGCTTGACATTTTAAATTTAAATGTTATTCTCCTATATAAAGGAATTGTAACTCTGGAAAAAAATGTTTCTACTCTTATCCTTCAGCTTGGGGCATGGCTTGAATTGTTAATGTGGCCTATACTGCCAGTGAGCAAGCTAGCATGTGGCTTGTGGTGTCCATTTGTTTGAATGAGAAATGCTCAGATTAAGATACTAACTGAGGAATAGTGGTCCCACAGTGACAGTTTAATAGCTTGGTTCGAGTGTGTATGAAAAAACACAGTTATGGCTATGATGAGGAGAAGCATATGCTATATCTAAGCCTGAAAGTAAAGTCAAATGAGACAAATCTTGGAGCTTATTGGAAATTACACCATTGGTGTGTTCCCTATCAAATTGATTCATTTCCAGTACTACTACCGCTTAACTCTGTCAGGAGCATCGTAAATCATGTTGCTGTAGTCAGATATAAAAGATCTTGGAAGATTCTGGTTGTTCCGAGTGCATCAAACTGCCTCAATACAGACGTGTCCAATAATTACAGCAAAGAAATTTGTGTTGCATCAACACATATCTGTGTTTTTGTGCCAGGGTGATCAAAACGGCAAAGGCACAGTTTCAAATCAAATAAGATTGAGTGAAATTCCATCAGCAGAAAAGACAGAGAACAGCTCAGTAGACTGAAAGGGAGAGACAGATTGGAAACAAACAGGCTCTCCATCAGCATTGCTCCACAGAGTGTAACATGTTCTTTGTGTGTGTGTGTGTGTGTGTGTGTGTGTGTGTGTGTGTGTGTGTGTTAGTGGTACAGTATGTGTGTCCAGCACATGGGCACAGTCCCTGCATCATAATGTAATGCATGGACTTGCCAAATCTTTTACACCCACTGATAGTCTGCTGAATTTGTAGAGATAACTGCAGAGTAATTGCTGATAACAAATGTGTGAACTACTAGTGCTCTAGTTTGGATTTAGTTTGGGGATTACATGAGCTTGATGCATATAATCATCCCAATTACAGAAACACAGGCAAGACCTTATCCTGGGTCAGGGAAACTAAATATGTCAGTTGGATAACAAGAATCGAGGACAGTGTAACCTGTCAATACTTCATTCAGGTTTCTGATCAATTTCTGCAATAAACAAAGGCAAAGTCATCTAATGGACAAGAATCATCAAATGCTATAATAAATCATTTAATTGTGAGTTACACTGAGACAAATATATGCAATGAGCAGGATAAACTCAATATCACTTGATTTCTCATCTTCTTTACTGTTAATAAGATCCTCGAGGGAGTGTCCAGTTGGCCTCAATAAAATAGTAGGTTCAGTCTGGTGATGATCTATGTGAACTATGTGAAGATAAAGTACTTTGCCATATAGAACATTCTCTGCTTTACTATGGACAGCACATTAATATAGTGTATCCATTAGAGAAGGTGTAAAACTTGAAGATTGTTGTGTTATAAGCAAAAAGACTTTAAGGATTTCATTCATTTTTAGTAAATAAATAAATAAAAAATATAAGATAAACCTATTTCTCTCTAAAAACACTTTCTGAATGCATTGAAATTCTACAGTGTATATTAAATACATATTGTAGTATGATATTCTAGTTTTATTGTTTTTTTCTTTCATGCATACTTTCCAGAGTGTCCTTATCTTGGTTATATCATGATTTATTTGACTTGGCTGCTGTAACACCACAATTACCCATTGTGATTAATGAAGTGCTTTTATCTGTCTGTATCAAAGAATCAGACAACATTGTAATCACATCTAGAGGTAAATGAAAACCCAGGTTACAGCTCCAAATAAATATCACATCCCACATATGATCAAACGCAAGTTATAACTTATTATTAGGATACAAATGTGCTCTTTGAATGTACTCTATGTAACATTTAAAATGTGACTGGACATTTCATTGTTACACAGAACATTTTACAGAAAGACAGCTCAATTTAATTGCAGCTGAAAGAAGAGTCTGACCTTTCATTCTCTCAGTTCATGTAACACAGCATTGGTTTCAAGCTTCAATAAAGGTTAATTAAAAGATATTACAGAGTGTTAAACCAGATGACCATGTTTGAAAATGACATAATAATTATATTTCTGTCTTTATTCCTCTATTCCACAACTCCTACATATTTTACCGGCAGTTTTGGCTTACCTTCTGCTTGTGTTTGGCAAAATCCAATAAACAGTTTAAATACTGCTGCATTTACAATTTTCACAAGCAAATGATGATGGGTGCACAGGAATTAGTTACAATTTAAAGTTCCTACTTGCAGCGCATTAACCTTAATATATCATTCTTAATTTAAGTGACTGGTTAATTGCAGGTAGAGTGTTCCATGGAAAAAGACAATTCTGATGAAATTATTATTTTCTTCTTTAATGAAATTAAAAGTTTTTGTTGTGCATGCACTGGGTAAACACTGTAATACAAACTCATATTTTATTGCATTAAAGCTATATTTACATAACACTGAATTTAAAATAGTATAATGTGTCCAACTGATCAACCTTAATTTGATTCCTGATGAACAAACTTGATTGTTTGCCATGGAGAACATTTACAGTGTTATGTAGAAGTGAAGAACATCATCCTTTCATTGGCCAACAGGCGTGAGGGCCCTCATTTTTAGAGACTGGGGCCTGAGGGTGTTCCAACCTTGAAATAATATTACTCACCCTTAGTGCTCCTTGTGACCTCCTCGGTTTATGATATGACACATGAATAAGCTATGAAGGCTAATTTATACTATTTGCAGACGATGTCAGTTCATTTGCGTGTTCTTAATTAATTCATCAATTCATTAATTCAAGACAGAATGATAAATAATCTTTTTACCACACTTCCCAGTCACAGGAACTCTTTTCACTGATTGAATGTTGAGTCGATGCGTGTGCTGTGCAACCAATCATATGTATGGACCGACAAAAAAGTTAAAAGGTCATGGTGATGGTCTGCAGAAAAATAGAAAGACGCTGATACATTGTATTAGCTTGACATTTCAGAATGTAAAATAGTGGTATTCTGGAAATTATAAGGTTAAGGTTAGCATAGTTACATTGAATGATTTAAGTGACATAAGTGCATATATAGAACTCAAAGGTTTGGCAGTCACAAAAGCTGACAAATGAATTACAAAATGAAGAGACGTTTGGGAGCTGAAAGAGTTGGCTCTAATTGCCAAGCTGAGCCAAATGATCTGTTGTACTGAAAAGAGCCAGAATTCCCATCACTACTTTTAGCACAATAGGACTTTGATTACTTATGAGCACTGGAGTCGTTTGTAGCTGACTGTGACATGATCTAGATGAATATAAACTGTCCCAAAGTGGAAGACCGTGCTTCTCTCCCAGAAAAAGGTGGTAGCTCAGTCTAGGTTAGAACACCTGCTGTCCCAAGTGAAGTTCCAGTGTCTTGGGGGCTTTTACATAGGTAATAATAAAAACTATTAAAAGGAATTCTTTTTAGGAGCAATGGCTGCAGAAATTCAAGTTTTGTGTCACTAAGTTCTCAATTTTTTTATATAACCTTTGCCAATGGTGACATCCTTTGCATACTGACTGTAATAAATAACAAGCAGCTAAAATTAGTTTTTTGATAAAGTGAGATGTGACGAGTGAGAGACTATGATGCTTGAATTAAAAGGATCAAGTTGAAGAAACTCAGACAGCAACTGCGCTCTGGTTTACCCCCCATGGAGGCCTCTAGGCCTCAACACATGGGAAGTTTGTAAAAAAAAAAAAAACATCACCTTCTCACTACAGCTCATTAGTTTTATTATTTCAGTTATGGTCTGTATAGTTTAAGTTTCAGTTGCAAGAGTCGCAAGTTTACAACTTCAGATTGAAACACCACACATGGATGACACTGAAAGCAACCACTGGTCGTGATATCAGTGCATCGACATAGCTGAGGAAAATAGGCCTGTGATTGGAAATCTCCTCAAATGTTTCCAGTGCTTTCTGTAATCCAACATGACTCCATACCATCTGAGATGACACAGTGGACTTGCTACACACATGCTGCTATTCAAAGTCAATTACCTTGCAAAGTTATGTGCAAATGATACTGACTGATAAGTGACCTACTGGACAAAAATAAGTAGTAATTAGTTAACTTTTAGAAAATTAATATAACTTAAAATGTTTACATTATGATGGCCTGTGTGTTGTTTTAGATTTACAGGATTTTATCATAGTAAATAATAATAACTAGTTTATGCCAAAACATGAATCTCAACGTCCACCAAAACTTATTTGAATGACCATCTTTGAGCCAGTTAAATCAGGTAAAGTGGGCTGCCATTTTTTCAACAAGCATGGTCAACCTTGACTTTTTTTTATGAACAATTTTGTTAGAATAATACAGATATGCAGTGTGTTTTAAACTGGTAAAATGGCAGCCGACCATTCACCAAATTTTATTCTACTTCCTCTGGTGCACACAAATCAAAGTGGACATTTAACAACTGATGCATGAGGCACCATACCATCAAAAAGATCATTGTTCACGGTTGCATTCACAACATGATTTGTTTCTTTTGAATACATTTTTTACTTGTTAAATGTGAACCAAACTGTTTCAAATAATTCAGAGAGCGTTAAAGAAAGGACAGAAAGGAAATGGGAGACAAATGGTTTGGCATGCATTTTCTGAGCTTAATAAGCTTCCTTGAAACAACCTTCATGCAAAAGTTATGCTCACTCAACTTCAGTTATGGTTGGCTGGTTGCTGACTTCCATAAAACACATTTGTATATTTGATCTGGGATATATTGTCATGCTTCTGACTCACTGTATTTATAGCTGGCATTCTCTGCTGTCAGGGAAAGGTTGCTGAGATAGACAATGCGTTGGAGGGCTCAGACAAGCCTCACGTTGGGAATGAGTCAAGATATTGACCCCCATTACAAAGTTCTGGTGACGTACTGTATATGTGAAGCACACACTCTCTCTCTCTCTCTCTCTCACACACACACACACACACACACACACACACACACACACACACACACACACACACACACACACACACACACACACACACACACACACACACACTAATAGCCATAGTCTGTGGTATATCTGCACCTTAATCCAAATTTAGGTGTTCTATTTAGCCTTTGCTGAGGCTTGTCTATCGATGGACAATCTCAGTTTATCCTTTATCGTAAATTTTTTAAGCAAGTATCCAAGTTCTCATTAAACCATTTTAACTGTCTTCTCAATACAACATCCTCACAACCTCTTTCCAATAATGGCTGTTCTGGGATGTACATTACAGCTACAGTCTGCCTATCTGTTGTGTAAGGGCTCTCTGAGGTATTGAAATGTGTGTCTGAGCCTTGTCCAGGGGCTGCTGATGAAAATGCATGAGGGTGGCTTTGCCCTTCACTTATCAAACTTAGTACATTAGACTGTGTGCTGAATCACAGGGGTGCTGCTCAAGTGTTTATCAACTTTGAATTTAGTGGACCCACAGGGACACATGGCACTTGGCTTTGTCCTCACTGAGACCACCTATACTGGTGAAGAGACTGCCATGACAACTTTTATTTGGTTGTTAGCAGAGCCTTTTAAACCAAAATCGACTCTAGCTTTGGTACATATATATATTTATATATCTACATTATTTATTTATTATCTGGCAGTGGCCATTAAGACATTTCTTCTCTTTCTCTCCAAATGCCTCCATGGGTCTTTAAGAGGGACGACACCATTCTAATACATCACACCATCATGATAATGATCTCCAATTAGCTCGAGTCCATTCAGGGAATTAAATGGTGAGAGGGGACTAAGATCAGCCTGTCCTTATGAGTGTGACGCTGTCAAACCACATTGCTAAGCACTCTGATGTCTTTGAACTAAGTTCAAAAGGCAAGGACTGTGGTTCAAAACTCCCAGATGACTCCTAATGAGTCCTAAAAGTAAGGCACCCTGACTTATGTGAGTTTGACCTTTGGAGGAAAAATGTCTTTTCATTTTGTTGGTACAATAATGGCACCATTCAAGACAAACTGTTCTTCTCAAATCAAATGGCTCTTACGAATGGTAGAGACTGGCATCACAGCTTTTTATTGATTTGCTCGTAAAAATAGTCTCACAAAAAGCTTCACCTGCAAAAAGTAAATGTTTCATCATAAAAATCGTCAACAATTAATTTAAAACACATTTAATCAAAAACCCTTTCAGGTTTATAATCACTGAAGTGTTATTAATTGTAAGCTTATGTTTATACTAGATTATAATGATGTGAAGATAATCTTTTGCTGCATCAATAACTGTGGACAAACTGGGAATAGAAACAATTCAATTTTATTTGAGACTAGATAAAACTGTTGTTTACTGTAGTAATGTACTGTAGTAGCATTGAATAGCTTGTTATTTATGCAGTCTCTAGGGGAAATAGCAACAGCAGCATAAGAAAACAGTGATGGAGAGCTTTACAGAAATGTCAGTTGACTGGAATTAATTTCCCCAGCTGCAGGCATTCAAAGAGCAAGATTACAAGAACAACTGATTATCATCAACAATTTAAATTTTCATACTTAAACACAATAATGATAAAGCTAAGTAGCTCATACTTTCCAGAGGTTGGAGATATGGTAAGATTATATTTTGTTCAGAGGGAAAACAAGTCACCCATTCTTGATCCCTGGGATCATTTAGGCTGTCAGAAATATAAATTAACATGACAAGACTTACTCTGCTTTTTACTTGAGTGGCTACAGTCAATATTTTATAATAACAAATACATTTTGTGTAACTACAATTAACTACTACAAGTGTAACTACAACCAGATTATGTTTTGAGGATGTGTTGTTTATTTACACACTTGGCAAATAGCAGACAAGTTGATGCTAAGCAGATTGGTAGCATGTCCACAGATAATTGTATTTATTTATTTTTTTTTTAATGATCATATTTAGGCATTCACAGCCCTTGCTGTGGAATGAATGGTCTGATTTAAAGGTCCCATATTTCACAGTTTTCCAGTGTTTTATTTGAAGCTATTTTATCTATTTTCCTAGGCTTCTTTTTGGAGCTCCCACAAGAATAGAGCATTTTGTGTAGGTTTTCTGAGTGTCGCATAGCCAGGGCTACCACTGGTAATAGATTGAAGCCCACCACTGCAGCGTGGTAGAACTCTGGTAAATGCAAATGGCAATGGTCAGTCAGCGCTGAATTGAGCCAAACATACACTAAAATTTTGACTAAAATGCTCTGGCTGGATTTGGTGTGGAGATATACACTTAACCTTTTTGGACCTGGTTCTTGTGCAAACCCCTGGATGACCGGGTAGCATCAAGGTGACCACCTCCAGCACTCCAGGGTGCTCTGAATGAGCATGACAGTAGAATTGGAGACTGTCTGAGGCATGAAGAAGGTGGATGATCATGAAGCTGGGACAGCAAGTAGTAGAGTAAATATATGAGATATGCCAGATAAAGCAAGAAGCTTATCCTTTTTGGTTAGCTCTGACTCCAGGTGGTGGATATATCACTTAACTATGAGTTAGCAATTTTGCAATCCACACACACTTCCACAATGAAGTGTAACTCACAAAACAGCATTATTACAACAAGGACAAGTGACAACACTAATAAGAGTCCTTAATAGAGACTGAATAAAAATAGAGCAGAAACTAAGTCCTGCAAAGTTGGACAGTGTATCCAGGTGGGCTTTGCTGGTATGGTATGAAGTGAAGTGAAGTTTCCTTGTGATGACCCATTCAAGTCACAATTTCTGAAAATGGTCTGAGCTCTCTGTTGATTGAGCATATTGATACTATCACAGTATTTAAATAGCACTTAGACTAACTTCATAATCCAAAAGACTTACTTTCCACACACAGTTTGTGCAATGCAATTCACCACAATGACTCAGCTTTTATAAAATAAAACTTCATTCATTCAAAAAATGACTCTTTGCTGAGAAGCATTATTTATTTAAGGAAAAAGATGAGATAATAAAGGAAATCATCTCCAGTGCTTTTGTGGAGGGTGTTTGTCTTCACAAAAAGTTATTTATCCATGTTTATGTCATTTAATATATGTGTTCCATAATGCATTAACTCATTTTACTGTTTACCCTGTGTTTGCTGTGCAGAAACCAAACATGCATGTAGACAGACATGGACATGCTGCTCAAACATTATCCTCATGATTAAAGAAGAACATGTCTTAGTTGCCTTACTTACAAACTGACACAAAACAAATAAATGTTATTAGTTATTTAGGAAGATTAATAACTAGAAACTGTCTTTGTAGACTTCTTAACCACTCACACAAAGCTATTCCCTCCAGTGCGAATGAAAAAAAAAAGGATTAATATAATCAGTGTTGTGTTGTAGATAGCTAGAATAGATGAGAGGGGACAGAGGGATTGGTGAAGACTGGGAAAACCCATCCAGAACATCACAACCACTTAATGAAGTCCTTGGCTGCTAAACAATTAATATGAGCCTACACTTTATTAAATATGCAATAAAGACTATTATGGCTAAGTGAGGAAATAACAGCCATTCTAGCAAGCATTAAAATGTCTAGCTTCATTTGAGGCTCATTTATGGAACCTCTCCCATTAAGGATACATTAATACTGCAGGCACAGTTGAAGGGCATAGGAAAGTACTCTTCTAAATATTAAAGATGGCTGTCACTGGAAAAATATGTTGTCAGCAGGCTGAAGAATTAGGGCTATGTAAATTTCATCACATCCCCTCACTTAATGACAAAGCAGAGATCAAAATGTCATGAAGGACAAAAAAGCTCTCCATATCTGATTTAAACAAAGTCAGACACAAGATGATTATTTAATGACTGTCTATGTTCCAAGAAATGCATAGACACACACAGAGGAAGGACCTCACACACTTTAGTTTGATTTGACTTTTAACAAGGCAGGAGCATATGTGTGTAATGAAAGTGACATATTTTCACACTTTGCCTCATATTTCTCAGTTTTAGCGAACCCGTCCTTCTGTCTTAACCACATTAACTTGTAATGTAATGCAGTGGGCTGTAATTGCAAAATATCATGATAAATGCAGAGGTAGTTAGTTTAATCAAAAGCTACAACCTCGTTAATGAATCTTCAACATTTCAATTTATCTGCTCATTTACAGTCAACATGAACAAGCAGCACAGTCACTGATGTGCTGTGATATTCAAACAACTGAAAGCAAGCACATTGCTTGTCAAAAGTTTGCCATGTGGGAGTGTGATGCATGAATAATGCATTATTGTTGTCATGAGGTCATAATTGGGTCAGATAAAAAACCAAAAAAAAAAAAAAAAAAGACAACGATCAAAAGTGAAATATTTTTTGCAATTCTCTTTCAAAACAAATCAACATATGAAGAAAATGCAAAAGTGTGATTTTATACTCAACCAACCAAACCAACATAGTTTGGTCCCCCTACTGCCCATACTCCCTTCCTGCTGTAACACCAAACATAAATATACTTGTTTCAAGCAGTTTCAAAAACAAAATGACTTGATAGTTTCAGTTAAATGGAGATCATTAGGACACACATGGTTTCTTGCAAGGAGTGAGTGGAGCTTTGTGGCATCTACAAACAAAGATATTATAATACACCAAACAAGCAACCCTACATCTTCATGAGAGATTGGAGGCTACAGTGACTCGCTATTGAAAAGTGACAAGTAATGTCAATAGAAGAAAAGACGTGAAAGAGGTAAGAGTTAATGTTGGCATGACATTATACGTCCTCTGACAGCTCTTGACGAGTAAAGGAAGGAAGTGTGACACTGAACTTTTAACGTCTCTTCCAGACTGCTATGTCAAGCAGCTGTCAATGCTAATATTGGCTATGTAGTGATTGCTGAATTTACCAGTGTTTTACCTACATAACAATGCATGACTGTGGATGTTAAGATCAAGTTGATTGCTGCTCTCTTGCTGCATGTTAAATAATCAAATCATAAACATGTTTAGATTTTCCTCTGTATAGTATACACTAATACCTTATGAATATAATCATCAATTTGATTTTTTGGTGTCCTATAAATTAAAAAGTTCAAGTTAGGATCGTTTTTGGATTGCTGTGGATAGACATCAAAAGGTTGTGGACATCAAAAGTTTTTTTTTTTTTTTAATTTGTGGGTACCAACTCTTTTCAAGTTCACCAGTGCTCTCTTCCTTTGGTCTGACTTTTATCATTAAAATATGGACAACATGGACAGTCATCATCATTATTGGAAGTTCGTGTTCACCACAGCCCTTCTCATGGAAATATATCACAGGGACTGTAATAAGTAATGACTGCAAAGTATAATTGAATTTGATGATATTCGTCTTCATCACATTAGACTTTGCCCAGAGAAAGAGGAAATGTGGAGCCCATCTTTCAATGTCGAACTAAAATTTCTCAAGGGGGGGTTCATTCTTAACATGTTGAGATTTGAGACGTAAGACTCTTGATGGAAATCCTCAGTATGGAATTATGATGATTAAAATGTGCCTCATTCTTGAAACTATATAACTTGGCAACCTTAAAATCAGCAGATGAAATTAATAATGGATAAGGATGACATAGATTAAAAAATATCCTATAATTCTAAGGTTAATTCCTTTAACAATATGCCCCAATGTCCTCTTCTTATCTTTGCTCACTTTATAAGAAAAAAAATGAAAAGGTAAGTAAAGAAAGGCCTTAAATTGCTCAGTCAATAATGACAATAATAATTACACAAAACATTATCTTATGGGTTCTTAGTCCCAGGTACACACAAAAAATTAGGTGCCCAGAATGAGCAGACATGAATTATAGTTAACCTAAAACTCAAATTAAACATTGATAAGACTACACAGCTTTCTAAGAACCCATTACATTTATAAACATGTCCATCCCATACAGACAGCCTTAAATTTTCTAAAAAAAGAAAATTGTTATTAGACTGATTGTCCTCATATACATATACATATACATATACATATACATATACATATACATATACAACTGCTATGTAGTATATGTAAACTGTTAAATTACATGTAAACTCAGCAGGTGATGCAGAAACAATATTAACATGCCTGAACTGGATTCAATTTTAAATTGTACAGAAACCTGCCTTATTAATTACAGTGGCAAAGGTAAGGGCAGTAGAAATGAACCTCTGAAATCCTGAAAATATCCCTGGCCAAGGAAGAACAAAGAAATCAGGTTAAATAATTTCACTGCTGTGAGGGCATTTAAATTCAAGCCAATCAATGGGGGATAAAGTATGCCCCTGTCAGATCATAAAAATATCATCAGAGTCAAGGATATCTCTGAATCCACGAGCCTTCCATCAAAATTGAGTTTCCATCATTTGTGTGTGTTATAAAAAACAGATCATTTTGTGTTCATGCACATCTCAGTGCAGCTTCTCTGTTCAAGCAAGGAAGGTCCTCAAGCCAGATTAACAAATCAAGTCCAACTGATGCTAATGAAGGGTCCTTTTGTATTTCATTTTTTGAAAAGTTCTTTGCATTAAATATTGGTGGGAAGAGAACATAATATTTTCATTCCAAGTCCAAGTCAATGTTGGAAAACTTGGGATGGGTCTTTACAAGATAAATCATCACTTTGTTGCCTTTACAAGAGACCTTAAATTGAAAAGTTTCCTCCTCTTTCCCCAGTCTGCTGTAGATTCTCCACATATATGCAAAGCTTCTCCAGTCAACTGTGGGAGTTTGAACTTTGGCTACCTCTCTTGACAAAGACAAAACAAGCCTCTGTGATGCTGATGAGCTTAGAAAAACATACAATTTTACTCAGTGGCTTAGCTTAGCCTCTGGAATCTGATCTTCTGCTGTCAGTGTCAGTTTGTTTTAGGGAGTGGTGGTGCCATACAGCTGTCTTTTCACCTCAGTGAACTGACATCTTGGATATTAAGTTGACTTTATCAGATATATGTTAATGTAACATTAACTTATTCAAATACTAGATGCTTAATTCAAATAAGATGGTAAAATACACATTAGCACCACTCTGAATTTACATCAAGAATGTATTCAATAGCTGGCCTATTGTAATAAATTTAACCATACAGCCTCCGCTTATACCAAAAAGGTCATACATCCAGCAAAATTTGACACGCAACAAATTGCAGCAAAAGCTTGGTATTGTGAAGTAACTATTCAGTTACTGCAGACAAAAGACTTTAAACTGAAATTTAGTTTGCATTTGAACACGAAAAACCTGGATTCCTTCTTTTTAATACTCAAATTATCTCTCAAATCAAGTACATGTGCCTCGACCATACAGGGCATCCATGAGACAAGAAAAGGAAAGGAATGACCCAAACTCATTATGAGAGTGATTAGAGAGAGAAGAGTTAGTTGCAGGCAGTGCATAGAGATACGTCCTGTATACCGTATTAGATAATTAAGCATAGGACAAGATTGAAGCAAGTCTCAGCTTTTCAACCTTTAGCTAAAAAAAGAGAAATGTGGTCACGCAGCAAAAGTAAACATAAAACTAGTTAGACATATTCTTGCATAAATATGCATCACACGCACACAATATTGCACCCACACATCTATATACCACACATCAACACAGCAAAGAAAATAAGCACTCCTCACAAACATACACATACATTCACTGAGAATCACATACACAAGTGATCCTTCTTGTCCAACTGAGATTCCCTATATAACCTATGCAAAAATGCTTGTGAGTTTGGTTTATTCATGATTTGTATGTCACAAGGATGATTACAGTTCCCCGAACGATTTGGCACGACTGAAAGATTAAAGTAAAGTAAACAAGAAAAAATGAAACACTAGTATATAGCTGGACTGCATATGGTCAATGTTAGAAATTGAGCACATTTTCGAAAACTGTTGTAAACAACCAACATCGTCATGTCCTACTCTCTCCAACTATCTGTGCTCTCAAAGTCAGTATTGTAACACAGCCAGATTCCAAATAAAGCTGTTCTCATTTACATGTTTTTTTCTGTTAAAGACTATGTTGTGATTTCAGATATATTTACTTATAAAATAATCACGGCCATAACTGACAAAGACTGAATCCCCACTTATCCTACAGCTGTTGCTGGGAACCTTCAATAAAACAGCAGTAGATGATCTCCTTCATGGAGATATAGTTAATAAGGGAGTTAGCAATGTAGCTTGGTCTTTGTCCAAGGACTTTAAAATCAATTCTAAATGTAACAAGCCAGTGCATTAGCAAAGCTAAAACTGGGCTAATGTGGTGTCTCTTCTTGATTCTGGTTATTAAACAAGCTGCAGAGTTTTAAATGAACCGAAGTCTCTCCGTTTTCTTTATTTGGGAGGCCAGCAAAAAGAGCATTACATCAATCATGTTAGCTTGAGATGAAGGCATCAATCAATCTTTCAGCATCTTTTTGATTTATATTGCTAAGTTTCCAAGGTGGGGAATTTATACTTTTGTCAACTTGCTGATGTGGAGATTTGAATCTAACACCTAGACTTGCAACCTCAGATTTAATCAAAGCATGGTTGACTAAGACATCATAGTCAATAATAACAAATGCTACGCAGGTGTAAGAGGACAAGAACTGAGTCTCTGTTTTCATCAGAGTTTAATCAGAGGTCACTGATTATTTTCAGCTTCAGTGCATGTTGTTGTAAAACCTAACTGGGATTTCTTCAGGATAATGTGTTCTTTAAGGAAGGAGTTTATCTACACTAAAACCATCATTTCAAATATCTAATGAATGGAAGGTAAGTTATTCTTCTGTCTCCTTTAGTAAGATACTAAGATCAGTGTATTTGTCATAATAGAGGCGAGGCTCAGTGAACCATTCTGCTTTCCTGCAGCTTCTGATCAGAAAACATGGAAAAACATCACTGTCATAGAGATGATACCCATCTGTATGTACCAGAATCACTTGAAAACATTAGATATTAAATTCGATTAAATCCACCTGCATTTGAACTATGGATATTGAAAGGTATTATTATAATATATTATTGTTTCTAGTTCTGCCTACCAAACAACAAACAAATATTAAGTGGGATAATCCAAGACACCTTTCAAAAGTCGTTTAGATACAACAGGTAAATAAAGCTGAACATACCCACATGACTGTACAAAGACACTCTCAGATTTTGTATGTAATACCTTTGAGAATTAAAATCATATAAATCGCGAATGGAATTTTATTTTAAGTGAAAAGTAATAATAAAGACAGATTTTATCAAGAAATAAAACAAATCTATACAGCATGTCAACTTGGGAAATATACATTGATTCCTTCTTCCACCTGAAAAGCCATCCAGAGTGTCACAGCAACAGCAGGGACAGATAAGGTTAGAGAGAGGGCTGCAATGCAAGATGATCACCCCCCCCTCTTAATCTCCACGGACGAGGCCTTGAAATCGAAAGAGAAATGACATCCCTGAGAAGGATGCTAAATACCCGCCTCACTAGGATGGAGAATGATAGAGAAGAGATTGAATACTATAAGTTAAAAAAGGAAGAAAACAAAAACAAACAAACAAAAAAAACTAAGAACTGTAAACAATACAGTTCTGGTTGTGTGCATCCGTTCAACAAACCCTTCTGTTCAACAAATGTGCAAGGTGGAGCGTTTCTCTGACTATGACTGATCATTTAAAGATGTATTTAAGTTCATTTTATATTCCAATATGTTCTACTAACCATATTTATTTTTATCATCAAGGACACCTTGTTTTATTGACTCTGATGTCCTAATTTAATGAAGGTGATTCTGCCTCCTTGCTGCACTGTTTTTCTTGAGTTTTAAAATTTCTACCTTTATTTGAAAGTGAGAGTGGTGCAACGATAAGAAACAGGAGAGAGATACTCCAAAGGTTCATGTCTCTTCAGGAAATCCCTATGTTTCTCTCTTTTAGTTTTAATCTACCTACTTATTCTTTAATCTTTGGAAGGATACACTTACACTTCAGGAAGAATTCAATTCTAATTATACATTTACTTTTCTTTGTGCGCAATGACACACAAGACACACTTTGTTGAATACAGTTATTATGACCTAAGCCACATGCAGGTTGGAATACATGATTATGTTTTATTTCTAGCTGTAATATTTGTAATATAACTAACAAAAACATGTCTCTCAGGTGAGGAAAGTAACTACTTATTTGGTCAAAGTGTATCATGACTGGTTCATGTCTTGTGTGAACCTTAGGTGTGCATTAGCCCCAGTTGCTCTGCATCTCCTCGATTACTCCCCAGATGCAGCTGATTGCCCCAGAGTCTTTAAAGCAGTGTCAAGTTCATGTCAGCCAGTTTGTTAATGTGGTTTTTTGTTAGAGAAAAAAGAGACAGAACAAGAGTGTGTAAAAAATGTCTCAACCAAACATAAAACCATAAATCTGGTCATGTGAAAATCCTGCAATAGTCCTCTGGTGTCTAGCCTGCTTTCCTCAGTCACCCATCAGTCTTCTCCTGTGGCTTATGTTCAGTTGGTGTTCAGCAGACACAAGCTGCCCCCCACCCCCTGCTGCCTGTTTAGCCTCTCCTGTTTAGTTCCAGTTACTAATTGCCTCCGTGACTCTGTATGAAACAGGCAAATCGAGTTACTGAGAAGCCCTTGTTAAAGCTACACGATAACACAACAGTTTTACTCTCATTCATGTGACCAGGGAATACAAAATATTAGAAATGCCTCAGGATAACGCAATATAACACAACAGTAACGCAAACTACAGCCTCCAAATAACCATAAAATTGAATCAAGACTTCTCCAAAAAAAAAAAAAAGTTGTTAAAAACTGAATCATCCTAACCTTCATGATGATTTATTGCGGAGCTGCCATATATGAGGCAGCATTCATTTTTGGTGAGGTATTCCTAATGATGAACTGGCAACTTTGCAGCTGAGTCTATATTAATCGTAAGCACAGTCATAATGATTCATTGTAATAAATGCAATTAGACATCATGCTGAAATGTTGATTGACTCCTTAATGAATCTTAAGTGGCTTGGATGACCTGAAGACTTCCCCCAGAATGAGGGGGGCAAACATGGACAGGGTACGTTCTGAGCTTCAGATGGCCCAAAGTGTTTTTAACATAAAACCTAGAACCCTAAGACCATCCTTAAATCAAATTTGGTAAAGCACAAAGACCCTTCATGAGTATATATTGTTGTAAACTTTAAAGAAGTCACTAGCCATGCAGACAGCCATGCCAGTGTGTGTGTGTGCGTATTTTCTGCTCTAAGCTTTCAATGTGAAAAAAAGTTACAAAATGAATTGATGCCTTTAGTTGAATTATTTGTGATTTTGTTCAATACTGTCCATTCAGAGTGCTGTTAAAAACCAGTTTTTCAATGAAGGGAACATACCATCACCACAGTTTTACCTTTGCAACTGTCACATAATAGTGTAATCTGTCCAGAGGTGGAGAAAGTAATATGGCCACATATCTCAGGAGGTTTCAAAATACTGTTCCTCTGAAATCCCAGAATTGGACTGATTTCATGGTGCGTCACCCTAGATATGCCAATGGAGCGTGAAATTGAGTCACTCAATGTGAAAAACGAAGACAGAAAAAAAAAAAAAAAAAAAAAAAATCTTTTCTCTTCCCATTTCTCTACAGAGAAGAGCAGAGACTTTTTGCCAGTATGCTGGCACTGCTTTGGTCTTTCATTTCTAAAGCAACCAAGTGAAACAAACCTGTACATTCAAGGCAAAAACAGCCATTTCACACACAAGAAAGTGGATGATATTTTGCAACTAATCAGTGAGTAAGTCCAAGTGAGAAATGTTGTTATTCATGAAGCATGTGGAGAAAAGATGTCATTCTTGACGGATAAATTTGATAATGGAGGTGAGATTGTTGCAATGGGTGTGAAAAAAAGTTTCTTTATATGAATTAATGTATATTAATATGTATTAATGAAGCAGCTGTATTAATTTCCCAACCATATATATGTGTGTGTGTGTGTGTGTGTGTGTGTGTGTGTGTGTGTGCGTGTATCACACTCCCAGTGGTTCTGCTGCACTACCAAAGCTTTGATATCCAACTTATTTTCAACTCTAACATGGGCATAAAGTTGCCAGAGGTATTTTGTGAGGAACCTCTATTTCACATCACCCACTGCCTGCCTTTTGCCAGTCAGAAACTTTATGGTTGGAGTGAATTTGGCCACAAAAATAGAAAAACGGATTTGAGCAGAGGTGTGCTTAAAAACCTTTTTTTTTTTTTTTTTTTTAATTAATTTGTGTACCACTGGCCCTCTTAAGACTTTTTATTTAGACTTATTATATTTTCCATATGCACACAGACAACTGTGAATACCGCGGATATGTAGTTGTTCCTGTGATACTTCTAGCTTTGGAGTGCATGCACAGTTGGTGTCCCTGCAGCAGTGACCGTGTGGACTGCCATGGACATAATAAATTGGAGGGTACATGCACAGAGCGTTGTATATACCCAAAATTTACATCACATGGACTCTAGTGCGCCCTCTCATCTTTGCAGGTGCTGACAGTTTCACACTAGTCTTAGATGATTTGTCCATATAATGAGAGCTGTGTTGTAATTTCAGTTTGCAATGATATTTTTCTCCAATGCTTGTGAAATAGAAATCATTTGTGACTACTTTTCTCATTAGATTAGATTTGTGTTTCCTCATTACTAGTTGAGCATTTAGAAGGTGGTTCAGTCTCACACTGATTTATAGGGCAGTACATCTCTTTTTCAGACCCCTTCTAAACAAATTATTATTGCACCAAAGCATGTCTTTAACACTGGTGCTGACCACATTTCCACAACTGGTAGAAGGAAGAAATTTGTGCTGCTATATAGTCCTGTGGATAACTCTCTTGTGCTGATATGCCGAGAGACTGGTTATATTCTACATTGAGAATGAATGACAAGAGAAGTTGGATTTAGAGCAAGAGGACTTTGCACAAGACAAAGCATGACATTCTGACAGGTGAGTGCAACAAATTGCTCATTGTAGTAACTCACTGTACAGAGGAGAGCATCAACAACAATTGTGTTGCCAAGTAACATTTGTCTGCATTTGGCTGCAGTTACTGTGAAGTTCATATATTTTTGCATTTTCTGCTGTTTAATTCTGCTGGTAATTATATAAGAAGAGGCAGCTATTTGATTTATGTGGCTTTATATTACTAGATTAAGTGTATGGACGCTGATGTTGTGTTGCAATTATCAGTTGGATGCACAGGCTGCAAAGTGTCTGACTGTAATTTATTGGTTGGTCATGTATTCTTATTCTTATTCTCACCACATAACATCTTTTCTCCCCTTTTAAAAATGTAAACCATGATAAACCCCAGTTATAACTTCTTTATATAGTCAGTGAAGTGATTAAAAGTTTATTTAAAAAATTGTGCAAAAGCATGAAGCATGAGTTGTTGATAGAAAGCAGTTCACAGACTATGGAGGAGAAAAAAAAAAGCTGCTTCTAAGGACCCTAATCTTACCATCCATTGTCCCTCAGCCTCAGAGAACAGATGGTGTTAGAACTTTAGAAGCTGATGAAAAGATGACATGAAAGCAAGAGGAAAAATACATTAGTGAACATATAAAGCAAATTAGCACTGTAGTGTGTTTTTTTTAGTGTATCTTGCTAAATGTTTAAAGTAGTGACAAAGTCACTTTTATTTTTCAGGGCATGAACTGCTGACTTAATTAACAAAATAAATAAGGGAGTAAATACAAATAAAAGCAAATAAAGTGCAGGCAGTGGCAGGTTGAGGGGCACAGTGCCGTGGGTTGAACCATGGCACTAAATTGTAAGATTAATTTGTTTTGTACGGAAAACAATGGGCCTCATGCTCTACTAAACAAACAACCCTATTGCCAGGCAAAATGCTGATAATGGTTGGTAATGTAAAAGCTTGAATCAATTCAATGATAATATTTAATGCCATGTTTTGTTCATATCTATGTATGTAACCCGTAGGGTTATTTTGAGGTTAATATTGTGTTTATGGAAAATAAATTAGAGTTAAGGTATAACTTCAACCCTAGAATGAGGTTACGGATAGATTTTTATTATTTAAAAAAAAAAACAGACTCTCTGTGTCCTTACTCACATAAAGGACAGGCGATGCATCAATGTGAAAAAGATACTGCTTTGAAATGGGAGAATTTTGTGGGGCTCACCTCAACTACACTCCTGAAAATGTTGCAGTTTTGTTGTACTGTGCCCCCTAGAATCCACCATTTGTGTAAACAAGACGATAATACATTTTATTTATGAGTGCCTTTCAATACACCCAAGGATATACAGATTTCAATTGTGTTTCTCAATTTGTTATCCAGACTGCCATGAACAGTCATGACAAGGGCTACATGTAGGTCAGGCAGCAGTGATGCAGAGCCCTGAATACCATCTGCATTGACAAGGCCCAATCTTTGTCCATTTCTATACTGTCCCTGTTAACAGCAATTTGAGAAAAAAAACATAACTTTCTAGATAACTTGTTCATTACAATATCCAAATTTTAACTTTACCTCTGAAAGTTCAATGTTGTGGTATTTAAGGAGAGGTTAGACTATGTGGTCTTCATCAAATAGTCACTGAAAGAGTTACTGATTTTATTTCTGGGCCCATATTTTTCAATGTATCAAGTATTTTGAGTTTGAGCATTTTGTGTTGTTCACCTTACCAGGCCACAGTAGCATGATATGCCAGACCTGAGTGCCAGTACAACAATACACATCATTCACCTTCCAGTATATAAGGCAGCAGGCTACATAAAGCTGCTAACTTATGAAATCGGCTTTTTGAAGTCTTTACCCAGCAGGAATCACAATTTCATATATAAAGTGTAAAGGGACAGTAAGTATGTATGGGAGCTAATATAACAGCAGTTGAGTCAAGTAAACAGGTTTGTATAGGTTTATAGTACTGAAAGGTCTCATTTCTTCATCTATGAATTACTCACAAACCTTTCATGGATTTAAAATCAGTAGCTTATACTCAACTCTTCTGCAATCCAGTTGGGAGTTTTATTCAAGCTCCATGTCTTTTGTTTTCATTTCTCATGCTCTTTCTGCCTGTTTTTTGTTTTTTACATTTGGATTACAGAGCGTGTCTTGTGGACACTTAAACGTAAGACACTGCAGCAGCCCCTCTGTGACTATAGCAAAAAGTTGAATCTCTCTGATTAAAGAACCAGAACAGTGGAAGCACATCCCACGGCTCTGGAGAAAGACAACAGGTTGTTATTTGGTTCCTTGAGCAGCATCAAGTCGCCTTTGTCATCAGGAAGTGCCATCGCTTTGCAACTGAGAGAGGCAGTTTGTACAATAGAGTTTGTGAACAATCCCAGCAGTGATGGCACAGAGAAAAGAGTCAGTAAGGATTAACTGTGGTGACCAAGCTGGGGCTGTGTGGACAGCACTTGATCAGCGTGCCATCAGATAAAAGTGATGCTTGACTGTCGTTTTACCACCTGAAGAGGGGTGTATGAGGGGAACCATTGCAGCTACTCTCTTACACTGACAGCCTCCATCAGTCTGAGTATGCTCATCCTTGTAGATTGAGCACATGCAAGCAGAGACATTGACATGCTGTAAAGTACTCTTGTGTACTCACAGTGCTATACTGTTGAAAGTTGTGAAAAATACCGGGATAAGATTAGACAACTAAAACAGAATTGTTAAAATCCAAAAGCTTAGAGAAACAAGATATAAGACATAATCAAAAAACATGACCCTTGTTTCTTGTTTATGTAATGTTTTTATTGTTAGCTATATCTATATGAGTGTTACTATGCTATCAGTGATCTTTTTCAGGGGTGGAACACTATAGTATATAGTATAGTATAACTATACTATATATAGAGAGTAAAGTTGAAATGCCAGTTTTGCCTAGTGACAATCCTATCTCACTACCCGTGTACACACAAAGTTCCTAAACATCACACAGACAACTTCTGGCGGAGAAGGAAAAAATAAAAATGAAAAAAACATATACATGTTATTTGCCAAAAGCATGATGATGATGATGATGATGATTGAAAAGATAAATGGCCCTGAGATTGGTTTGTTTTATGGGGCATGGATAGTTTAGTTCAAGGGTGCTGATTATTGGCAAGACAACATACACATTTCTTTTATTAGCATCTGCCAGGGCTAAAATGATTACCCATGACTCATTGAGCAATGGCAAGCATGGTCCATTGATAAATGTAGTGCCTAATGTGTTAAGTTTACTTGAAGTTAGGGTGATGAACTGTTACCCATAAGTCTGTTGGCTTGAATGGATAATGTTATTGCTGTGTGAGAGGCAAAACCAAATTGTTCTGAAAAAATGCTCTTACACAGCAAAGCACATCATTAACATACTGTCAAGAATAAATTGCATCTATAACACATGCACACATGCTTATTCACAGTTTGGTTTCTCTGACAGACAGATGGTGTAAATGGAACAGTTAGGTTTACGTAAGTGGTAAAATTAATGCACTTGACCATGAACCTTCATATTTTGCCAGTGCATTAACTTGACTTCAAACATTATACACAGTCTGTCACTGTTTCATAATGATTGTATTGTATAGAAGTTGAGACCCAGTGACAGGGTTGAACATAATGAGATTCGCCCTCTGGATTTATTATGGCTGACATGAGTTTCTCCTCTGGCTGGACACAGTTTGGTGACCTCCCATCATAAATCCAATTTAAACCACTTTAAACCTCATAGTACTGCACATACATTTTCTAGAGAAACATTCTGCCTTATTCTCAGACACACACAAATAATTGGACACCAAAGAATAAAAAAAATCAAATGAAAAATCTCCTGTACATAGAAAAATGTGTTGTCGTTTTTTTTTGTCCCTTTCTTCTGACTCTTCTTGACCTGATACCTTTATGAGTAGTTGCTGTTGCTGTTTGTAGCTAACTCTGCTTTTAACCCCTGTGAGAACATTCATTATGCTCTGATTACTGGAATTTGAAGCAGGTAATGACATAATTTCTTGGCTTCCCTTTTAAAAGAGTGTATTGATTTTTACAAAAAAGGATGAAAGGTCTGCTTAAGTTATGGCGGCATCCCTTCTTCTATAGTGTGTTTATCGATTTTACATGGCTTGCAATTGTGTAGTTATTCAAATTGCATGTATTTGTCAGAAAAATGGACGGCTGAATGAAGGCAACATAAAACATAGTGTCCATCACTATTGTCCATTGGGAAATGTCTTGCAATAAAGTCAGGTTGGAATTAGACTTTCCTGGATTGTAGTAGTAGATTGAAAGAACTTTTGACATCTTGTCAAAGATTCCTCATCAGTTTTGTATTTAATGAAATAAACAACTTAGTCAAAATAACAAAAGGATCTGTTTGGTTAAATAAGGAACTGGTTTTGTAACACTGGAAAGTGTGCCTTCCCCAGAACTAAAAGATGTGAGACAGCTTCTGCAAAAAATATTCCAGATGATAAGGAGATCTGTATGATTCACCCTTTAATATTTTGTTTGACAGTTTTTTGTTTGACTGCTCCATGTCTTAGATTTATTTAATTTTTTGGTTGAAGGTAAAATATCTGCCAAATGCCACTTATGCTTGTGCAATTTAACACAGTGGCAGCTGTGTCATTCTGGACATGAATTATTCAGAACAAAATAGTGTCTCTTCTTTTCAGCTGCTATCATTATGTGCCAGTTATAATTTGGTCCTAATATCATACTTTTTGTGCCTTTGCTAGTATTTGGATGTGGGTGGTGGTGGTGGTGGTGGTAGTGGGGGGGGGGGGTTGGCACAGAATCAGAATAAATGATTGATAGCACATTTCTACATTGCCAAGCATGACACTTTTTTAAAATGGATTCCCCTCTTTTATTCTTTAATTACAGCTTTCCTGTTAAGGTGAAAAATCAAAGTGTACACAATAGAGAAATGCAGGAAACTAATACATAGCAACCCCATATTATCCCCAATGTATCTAAAATTCATTGTGAGTGGCTAATCAGTGATTAGCCTTTTAGGAAAAAAAAAAAAAACCTGATTTTTTTCGAGAGCCTTATCAGATGAGGAGAGCTCTTATCTGTGTGACTCGATTGATCGCTCTTTGCTCTAACGGAGGTGTATTTGGAAAGGCACTCAGGAGCAGGAAAGAGGTGCTTGTATCTACAGTACCCATACCAATGTGTCATCTGTGAAGCACTGATGGTTATCTGCATTCTGTCTCATTCTTTTGTGATACACACATACACTCTTCCTCTATTTGAGATGCAAACAGGTAAGAAGATAGAACAACTGGACTTAAAATTACCCTGAAATATGTTTTTTTTTTTTTTAAAAAAAAAGACAAAGTGTAGGACAATTAAGTTTGTTCATTTGAGAATGTTCTGCAGTGTGACTCAACTTTTGTGACTTATATGGTCATGCTTAATAAAGAAAATGTCCATCTATTTCTGAATTGCAGATGACACATTCATTCTGCGAGTCTTAATCTTATAAGCGTATTACAGAATATATGCCTGAAGCAATTATGCGCAATGAGAAAAGGATGTCTGTGTTGTGTCTCGTTACATTATGAATCTAATTCTTCACACAAATGATTTACATGTGACCTTATTGTGACCCATGTAGCTTTTCTTTTAAGTGTTGCTATCCAAGATTTACTGTCACCTCATGCCGAGACATGTTGCTACACTCATTAAGTCTTCTTCTTTACAGACGAGTTTAGAAAACATAATTTCTAGGTGTCGCAGAAGACAGGTGTTTGCTGGGAGAAAGAGTCATGCAAACGAAAGAATTAGGACACAGTTCGTTAATGATAACTTAGCTGAAGGAGGCATATGCAGTAAAAAAAAAATCTAGAGTTATAATAGCAGCTCTTGGGACTGACATTTCTGGCAATCGTTCTCTGCACTCTGGAAATACAATAAATCACATAGTACATCATATATTGCCAGGGGAGCGTGATGTTTCGAGCTGAAGGGCTAACACACTGAAAAAGAAGTGGCTTGTGTCGGGGTGCAGCGAAAAACATCTTTGAGCTTCTTGTGCTGCAGTTTTTTTAAAGTCATTTAGATGTGTGTGGCATTGATGTACCCCTATAACCTTTCATCCAGTAAATATGAGAAATGTTTTTAATGATCCCTCACATTGACTATGCCAACTGCTTAAATCTATATTTTTCAGATCTGTGAATATTTTTTTCCCTTTTTCTATTCTTAAAATATTCCCACTTCACAAAGACTTAATCAAATGTGGTTGCTTGGTTAAGCCTTGAGTGGACTGCTCCCACATAATTCACTCAATCAGCAAGATCCCAGTGTTCACAAAGGCTCTTGTCCCTTTTTTCTTGTTTAAATATTGTTAGGATACCTTATATTGATCAAGTGCTACCTTCCATCTCCCACAATCCAGCAGAGGTTAACTCAACCTCTTAAGAAATTCAGTGTGGATCCGCCCTTGTCACAGTTGTGTAATATAGACAAGGATTAGAGAGATAATATAACAGGCAGAATAAAGCATAAGGGGTGGGAAAGAAACTTTTCCGCTCAATTTAAGTGACACTTTTGAGGGAAAACTTTGAGAAGACAATTATACCTTGACGTTGCTGGATCGTTTATCACAATGATGTGAGATTTTGAATGCACTGGAGCGAATCAAAACAATTATTTCCTCAGTCACGCCACACTTGACATGACAATGCAGAGAGCCATAATCATTTCAGTCCTTAGCCACCATAATTAATAATAGTCCCTTTAAAACACACATTTAGGAGTTCTCTGCCCCACGGGGGACAGGCATATGTAATTATTCTTCTTAATTAGTGGTCTGAAAGTGTATCTGATTAAGTTGTAAGATGGGTCTTTGACTAATTCAATTTGGACTGCAGTCTGCAGCAGTCTGAGTGCATCGGGCCATTGACTGAACCTAACAATCCCTGCTGTGCAGCAAAGTATAAAACAGTCCAGCCCTTATGTCTTACCTGGGAGAGGCAAACTATAGGTGATCAAAGTGAGGGCTAAGTTTGTAATGCCACAGTTGTCAACTTATTTACATTGTATTCCTCAGATTCAGCGATGAGTATTAGCTTGTTTTATTGAGCGTCACCACTCTGAGCTTGTTCCAGACCTCCAACGGACACCTACAGTGACACAATATGTTACACTTTGATTATATGATTATCCTTCAACTGCTCATTTCCTTTTGATTTGAAGTAAACCAAGCAAACCAAAGGGTGTCTAATCATTTAAAGGTTTAATGTTAATCAGTTTCATCTATAAACAGCTCTACAATTAACATTTTAAGTTTTCCAAATAATAAAATAAGGCTACTAAATATGCATGTAATATGTACATGCTGTGTACTTTTAATATTTTTTTGGTGTTATAATGTTTTTAATTTAATTGCTGCAAATGGATCATGGATACAGGACCAACAAGTCCTCCAAATAAAATATATTGTTTGTAACTAATCTTTTAGAATGAATCTGACACATTGGCAGGGCATGTTTGTACCTCTAAACACCTTAAATCATAACTAAAATTGATGTAACTACACTATGGTTTAGGTCTAGTTAAGGCACAAGCAACATTTGTTAGATAGTATGTTCCCGACGTACGCTAAACCACAATATTTCCCTAAACCTGCATGGCGGTTGCTGTTGCTGATGCAGAGAATATGATTGGCTGTCTGCTTGCTCCTGCCAGCTCCATTCTCTCTACAAAGACTTCGAGGTTTGCTGGAATGTTGGATAAAGTACTTTCTGATTTATTTCTGACAGAAAATGTCAGTAAAATGCCACTGTCTCCACGTGTGGCTGCTAAAATGGTTAGGAAATATATTTATTCATGTCTGTGACATATTCCGATTCAACCTAGACTTAGACAGCTACAGTGGAAGGTGTCAGTTTTATGTAATATTACTGGTATGATGAACAGGTCTTTGCTCTTCCTAGGTTTGCTGGAAGATGCGTGCGTGAAAAATAGATGAGGCAGCAAATCTCTGGATCATGGGACTCACGCACACAGCTGCTATGCACATGCCACGCATCCATGTCACTGAAGTATAAAGTTATGGTCATGGGGTCTTTGTCATCTTAGTAATAATCTACTTAAAGATTAGGTGACAATTAAGGTTATGGTTTAAATAAACTCATGTTTATTCATGGTTGATGAGCAGCCCATGTTTGAGACAGAGGTTTTGTGGCTCCATCAGCAATCATCAGTTATCCATCAACCTTGAAGTCCTCCTTCTTAGTGGATTTTGATACTCCATGATAACATGTTTTCCTGCGTTAGTCCTATCTTAATTACTAGAAATAGCGTAGGGTGATGTCAATGTAAACTGAGCAGGAACCCAAAATGACATCACCCATTGGTTTGTGAACTGCTGTTTTGAAGCCTTGAGTTTTTATTTCTGAAACTAAAGACTGAAACTGTAAACTCATTAAGAAAAACGTTTAGTCAGGTACCATTTTTCCATCGACTGCTATACAATTTGACTTCTTTTTGCAACCAGTAAAGTCACCACCTGATGATCATGAGATAAAATGCAGGTTTAAGGCTCTTCCTCGTTGGTGCACCAGCTGAAATGAGTTGTTCATTAGTTAGTTACAGGTCTTGGTTAGGGTGCTGTGTACTATATATTGACTGTATGTACATTTAAATGGCACTTAGGACTGCAAAAGCCACAAATTCACCAAAGAAGCAAAGGGTGTAACCTGATGAAGGTTTGCTGATGGATCTGTTGCTGTCGCGTTCACAGAGATACTAAAACAACAAGGTTAAGGTGACAGGAAACTGAAACTACTGATGTCCAGGGTCAAGCATTAACAAACTCCAGTGACTGCTACAACATGTCAAGTTGGGTGTGAAATACACAAAGCAGTGAGGAGGAAGGTGTACCCCACAGAGAATGATAATCAAAGCACAGGGATAAGTACGTGGACTCAGTGGGCTCATCACCATTACAAAGCCATGTATGCGAAAGGCAGATGCTAGAGTGCAGGCTTCCCTCTAATCTTTTCACTGTGTACATTATCAGTGCATGATTTCTTATGTAAACCATAGTCATCGTGAAATCATACACACATGAAAGAGCTTAATGTCTACATCCTGCCAGCTCCCACAGTAAGCCACAAATTGAAATATACAGCCCCATAAATAAACCACAGAGGGCAGATGATGTTAAATTATTGTGGGAGAGGATTTCACATTGGGTCAGCATTTCACAGTTGTTCTAGAAGACCTGCTGTCGAATGTGAAACAAAAGTTAGATCAGGTGAAAAGCTGCAGAGACATTTCTGATTGACAGCAATAGTTTTTCCAGCTAGTCCCTGACATCTGCAGTATAGAGCAAGTGACCTTTTCCACACGGAGCAACATGAAATGTATCAACAGTTCTTGCTAAATAAACTTCACAGGGGGCTTACCATGGATTTTTTTCCTGTATGAGTGATCCATATCAGTCAAGGGTTGACTGAGGTTGGCAGCATCAACACAGATCATACATGATGCAAATTATACGTATCTCTTACATGCAAAAGTAGAAGATGTGACAATTTTACTTGAAATACCTTATTCTGCCACTTTGATGCCGTGATGTCAAACACTGCTGTTTCCCTGGTTTAACAGGGAATCCACTAAATCAGCATTGGGTTAATGTTATATGCTGTTATATATTAAGTCTACAGTGAACACAAAGAGTGGAAAGTAGCCAGTGCGGGTGGGTGGATAGGGTGTGGATCAAGCCATCCCTCTGAGTCAAACTCAATTTCACAACTCAAAGAAGGATACTTGTCAATACTTTATTTGTTCAGGTGTGAAAAATGCAGCTTCATTCAAGCAGATATGATAGCTTAAGGCTCTCACACTTGACATGATATCAATATGCTCATAATATCCTCCTGTTCCTTTTATGGTCACCGGTGTTTATTTAATGAGTGAGGCTCCCTGGTAATCGGCATAAATCTTTGGCCTCTCTTATCATCCACATATTTCCCAAAGCATTGTTAATTTGAGCCTGTGTAATCAGCAATAACACATAATGCATATCATGCATATTATCTGGATGCACTTCAAACTTAGAGGCTGCTGTTATTTGCCTTTGCGAATATCTATGGCCACTGGAGAGCTGGGGCCTCTATTAACAATGAATAAACAAAAATGAAAAGAGACAATGAGGAGAGGCTTTTTCATGAAAGGTGAAATCAACAGAGGCAGAGTTCATGGAAGTGCTTGACTGTAATGGAGATAGACTGCAGATAGCTTCAGGGGGCCGCAGTTTTATTGAAGCCATTGTGACACTCCAGTATCACCTCTTCTTAGATATGAATTATTGCACCTTTGAGAGAAACTGGATGAGAAACATTTAAAATCTAGATGACAGCTTCAGCATTTGCAACCAGTGGTTTCTAGCCACATGTTGTCTAAGAGGTTTTTAGCTTTATTTAAATTCTCAGATTTTTGTGCTTCTCTACCCCTGGGCAAATAGCTGGAACGTGTGCCAACGTCTTTTGGTGTGTGTTGGGTGTTCCCTCTGTCATAGCTAATTAATTAGATGGTTGGCAAAGGGCCAGCCATGCTCATTTGCCCTGTGATCTTCCAGACGGACACCATTTAGAGCCAAACGCCCTTATACCCTTCATTCATTTATGGGCTGAAATTCAACCACACCTCAGCAGCTCAACACGCTCACATAGGTCAAAGGTTACAGACTTGATGATAGGTTAAGCTTGCCATCTTTCAGCGAGGTGTGTTCAGCTAGGACGAGGGGAAGAGAGGCTGTGGACTGAATGTTGGAATAGACCATGTAACGGCATAAGGTCAAGTGTTGTTGCCCCCATTGTCCTTGTCAACAGCTATTCAAGGAGTAAAAAATAAAAATGGATGTTTTTCACGCTGTCACGTTTGCTCATATTGATCACATTTTTTCACAGCAAGCTGCACAGACTGATAAGTATATAATTCAGCATTTAGCATGTCTGTTCACAAGTGAGAGACACAAGTGTCAGTATCAATCAGGTAGTGACCAGCCGCATCATAACTGAGTTCAACAAATGGGGATAAGTATCAAACATACATTACATTTTTAGAGCAGCAGATTCTGCAAGGTTTTTGACTTTTTCAGCTGGAGTCTCCAGATTTATTTGTATGTTTCAATAACCTGTCATTTTGCTGACACATATATAAACAACTCACACTCCATAAAAATGCAACAGACCATTTTGCAGATGAAGAAAACATCTAAATTATTGTTGCATCTGGAGCAACCATGAGCTTTGGCTTGTGGGTTCAGAGGCCATGGAGATGTGCTGAAGGCACTTGTCAAGATATTGGACCATATTTCTGTAGGCTACTTTGAACTTTCGCCAAAGCTATGTCTGTTAACCTTAACTCCTCTTCTTAAGGGTACAACATGTTACACAAGGCAGAACATTTTTTCCATCTATGAATATTTCAGACTGTGAACTGCATCTCAACTCTCTGCTCTGAAAAGAGTGGAATAGAACGGGAATTAAAAATACTGAGTTTCAGTGATGTTATTTTTTTTTAAATAGCCTTAGGGATTATGCTAATATTTTGGCAATCAATCTCATTCAATATTGTATCTCTAGACAGTGACCTAAATGTACTCAAGAAACTAAGTTAGATGCTACTCTGTATTAGTGCTCATATTTTGTGGGGTAACCATATTTAAATCAAATCAGTTCCACATTTTCTCTGGCCTGATTCATCAAACTTGTTTAAAGCTTATCTGTTTTTTCCCTTTTATGTCCTCACTTTATATTTCAATCTACCCTGTGATATGACTACCACAAAATTTTTAATGTTCTTTACATCAGAGTGTAATGGCTTGACCTCATACTCTACATTTCTAATTAATAGTAATGGGTCAGACAGATTGCTTGCCATTTCCATAAAATAATTGAAAGAGCACTGGGATTTTACTGTTCTAGCTTTCAAGGTTTAAGTTTGTAATGTTCACTCAGTGTGACCTTGGTTTTTCCTTGTCTTTTCATGGCCAACCTGGAGAGAGGAAATACAAGGAAATGAAGCACTACTGAGTCACACACTTTATCTTTCACTCATCTGTCACAGGCTGTTTCTCCTCCACCTCACTGGCAAGGCAAAACACGGTTCTACATTCCCTCGACAGGGGCCCTCACTGACCCCCCAGCAGTAATTTTAGACTTCATGTCGGCTGTGCCAAAGAGCCGGCCCCTGCTAATTCAAGGTCATCCTAGTTTTTATTATTTTATTTTGGAGAAAGGAAGCCAACCTGTTCTTAGGCACTGTGCCATGTTGGAGACAGCTGAACCAGTGAATTATATTCCTGTAATCGCTTTGCCAGTGTCTGTTGGAGTCTGTTATCCATATGTCCATTTCTCTGCTCTGATTTAATTCATTTAAATCAGCAAAGCCCCTTATGACAAAGGCTGTCTCACAGACAAAAAGAGACATGTATGACATATGAGATTTACAGAAGTTGGACACTCCTTGCTTTCATGCTGATAAGCAAAATACTGGTCACTGTTATTGGACTGAATAATAGAGTAAAAGCAGGTCTGACTGCCAGTAGGGAGCTGGGCTTGCAGCAGCGGTGCCTGTTATCAGTCATATTCTTGTATGCGGTCATGTTCGACATTTACAGTAAATGTTGGAGAGATGTCAGATAAAGTTAAAGTGTGACTGTGGGATGCATTTGGACAGCTTTGGTGTTACTAACCATTCCAGGGGACATCATTCTTCCACTGACAGGGCGGTCAGAGGGGTCCTTTGTAAGGACTGACATCTACATAGAACCACATCAGTGGTTTAAAGCGACAGGTCACTTTTCTTTTTACACTAACACTTGCCACTGGCCATTGTGGAGCCCCTAGTCTTGAGCCAGTGGAGCAAAGCAACAAATGAAATAAAGTTGCGCAGACCAAAATGAAAGGATCACATAGTACTCCAATTAAAATTATAGCCTTCAACTTAGAAGATGTTTTTTACTTGTACTATGTGGGATAAGATGAATCCTCGAGAACAACATTTTTATTAAGTTGATCTCCTGCAGTGCTGTAGCGCTTTATATAAAACAAAAATGTTGTTTCTGACCGACAGATGCAGGCTTGTAGCTCCTGTAAAGCCGGGTACTGTTCAACTTCACTCACAACTTTTCCAGATCGATTTCCTCCTCCTCACTTCCAGAGGATCACATCATTAGATTTGCCTGGTTAGGTGACACCTACACGTCTGATGGTTGATGGATGTTTTATATATAGAGACCAAATGAAAATCCCCCTCCCCTGCCCTCCCGCCCTTCCCCCACTTCCACACACCTCCCTGTCATACACATGCACACACAGGCACACAAATTTCTGATGTTCTTCCTATCATCTTCTATCAGAGAGGCAAGATAACCTCAGAGCCAATGACAAACTTTGACAAATGGCTTGTCTCCAAGCACCTGCGAGGAGATGGAACTGACAGACTCCTTCACCTTTCCTCTTCCTCCAAGCCTTGGGCTGTGCCAAGCAGGCATAAGTGATATACTGTAGGACATGGCTGGGTGTAAGTCATGCTCCTTCCGTTTCCTCCAGATTGTGAGGGTCTCCATCTATCATTGTCAGTCACCTTTCTCTCTTTGCCTCTGTCCGTCTCTTGCACGCTCTGTCTGTCCTATGAGCCTTGTCTCTTTACTCATTCACCCAAAGGTCACTCTTTCATTCTTCCATCCCCAGTGTTTCCTCCCTCTACCACTGGAGCTGTCTGCAGATATCTATAGCACTGTACAGATGGCTGGTAATCTGGCCTGGGGTCATTATGAATCCTAGCCAGGGCCCTGACCGACGGCTACTCTCCCCTTCTGTCGGTCCATCTCCACAAACGTGGAGTAAAATGAGCCATTCATCTAAATTTCCAGACATTTGGCTTTTCTTGGCAAATGCAGCTCAGTTCTTTTGCCTGGAATCCATACACTTTATTTAAGCAGACATAGATGGATATGTGCTTGAGTTGTGGATAAACTGCACACATACGCACATGCGCAAACACACGCACACACATTATTATTGTGATCTAGTTTATCGTAAGGCTCTAATTGAGCAGTGCTGAACTACTGAGTATTAAAGATTTTATTTTACAAGCCACCTGGCAAAACCCTTATGTAGCTTCCAAGTACAACCAAGCCAAAGGTAACATTAAGAGTCACATGAATACTTTCATTTAAAAAATGTCAGATCGGAATCAAATAATTCAAAACATCATGACTCTGCTGTGAGTCCTCACCCCTGCTTCCCGTCCCCCACTCTGTCTTTACAGTGTATCTGCCTTTCATAATCTCAGCACGCGCCATGCATCATGCATTCACGCTGTTGCCTGCTTTTCTCCCTCTCTCCCTCATTATCCTGCCATGTGCTGTGCCCCCCCCCCTCCACACACACACACACACACACACACACACACACACACACACACACACACACACACCAACCTCGGTCTCTGTTTAATGTAGTCACCTGACAGCCTCCCATAGTTCTCGCTGTCCTTCTTCTCCATGTTCATCACTGTGTGACATTACTGACCTTCACTGGACGTTGTTTCCATTAGTTTGACAAATCTAGTGCGTCAAAGCAGCTTTGTTGACATGCAGGTGGAGAATCACCACTGAATGGATTCCTCATAATGAAAATGCCAGAAGAAGTGATGGTATTTGTTGGAGGTCAGAGATTAGGTTCAGTCAAGGGCCACTGTTTTCACCACTATTTCGAAGGACCAGCATCAATTCACAGGTCCAAGACTATGTTTTGAACATATTTGTCTCAGGACTGCCTCGGCCAACATCAAACATATGTGTTGGATCAATGCTTTCTCCTGCAAATTAAATTAAGATGGAACTAATATGCCATGGAAAGAACAATTCTGTAAGAAATACAGTGCACCTTAATCACTGTATAACTGATGCACTTTATGTCATTTTATGTCCTTTTTAAGTCAGTGTTCTAATGGAGGAAATAGTGTCACATTACACAGCAGAAAAAAAATCTGCATTTTATGAATATTAAAAAATTGTTTATTTTATAGCTATACACAAAACATAGGAAAGGGAAAATATTTTGTCATTATGATGATCCTGAATATATTCATTTTAGTTGTATATAATGGGAGATCCAGCTGAGTTGGTGTGTGTGTGTGTGTGTGTGTGTGTGTGTGTGTGTGTGTGTGTGTGTCTGTGTGTGTGTGTGTGTGTGTGTGTGTTTGTGTGTGTTGTGTGTGTGTGTGTGTCTGCGTGCATGCATAGGGATGCATTGGTGAAACTGCTGGAGGCAGCATGTCATTCCCAGTGTGGACGAGAGAGAATGTATGACTACACAAGGGAACGGGAGAGCCCAGTGAACGGATGACCCAGTGATAAGACACTTTAATTTGTATTTTTCTGTGTGTATTTGTCTGTGTGTGTGTGTGTGTGTGTGTGTGTGTGTGTGTGTGTGTGTCTGTGTGTGTGTGTGTGTGTGTGTGTGTGTGTGCTTGCAGCTGCGCTCTCTAATGGGACTATGAGATTACATTTTATTTAGTATCTCATGCTTTGCTGCTGTTGCAAAATCATACCTTTTAATCCTGTCTTAGCTCTGAGTTATTTTCTATTCTATTACTTTTCTTTAAATGCCCAGAACTCTAATTCAGATGGTTTTTTTTTTCTCTACTACAAAGGAAAATGTTTTGGTATAATACAAATTCTGCACTATATGTTTCACATTGTGAGTTCCTGATCTTTGTGAAACCATAGCTCACCCTTACCGCAGTAATTTAGCTGGAGCAAAGAAAGCTCTGGGCCTTTCAAAAAATGTGGTATGTTGGGTGTGTGTCAAAAAGAGTGTGACAAAGAGAGTGAAACTGATTTTTACAGTTTTTTTTTTTTTTTGAGTCTTCAGGGCACTCTGTTTTTAAGGTTCATATCTCCCAAGTGTCTCACAATATGTCCTTCTTTTTAAGTCAGTGAAGAAGCCTTTCTCATGATCAGTCCACAAACTGCAAAGGGCAAGGTTGTGACTTCTGTATCCTATTGCCTATCCTTCCTCCAAGCATGCACTTGATCTTAACGCAGAAAGACAGTGCAAACAGATTCCCTCAGATCTGAGCCACAATGTGCACGATGTGCAAGCAAGCTTGCCCTTCCTCTGCTGTTACCAACCGTGGAACTTGATTTCTTTTGTGAAGTGTGTGTACCGTAGCCTCCATAACACATTGCAAATCTAGTCTCAGGTTTCTTGAAGGACAAGGCACATTTGCTCTTTCGCAATAGATATGCTTCTCATAACAGCAGTCAGTGGAACAACAGTGAAATATGCCCTTTCCATGACAGAACCCTCATCCATCATGAGGACAAGCATCCCAAGTTTATTTCCACTCCACTTCTTAGATTTACGTGAGAAGATTGCACCTTGAAGTGAGACTATACACACTTATAAACCTTCACAAAATCTATGGAGTTTTTACTGTTTCAACTTTACAGCCACTAGCTATCAGCCAGCGATGCACTTCATTCAGACTGTTACAGCTGAATTGACAGATTTGAACATTTCAGTGAACATTTTTTTAAAAACACGTAACTGGGTGTTGTGTAATCTTGAAATGTCTTTGGTTAAAATGAATATTTTTGTTTCACCCCTCATTAATGACATTCATTAGGCCATGCTGCTTTGAACTTTCCAATGACCATGTCTTTCATGCTCAGTTATTGATCAGCACAAACTAGCTACCCAGTGTGAATTAAAATACAATAGCTACAAGCGATTTTGACAATTTAGTAAAGATTTGGTGCCTTTTGTAACTTTAATCAATAGCTGTCTTGTTTCACTAAAACAAAACTTGCCACACAGAATTTCATTTAGAGTTAAAAATGATTTTGTTTAATTTTTCAGTCCAACAGAGAAGTGGCCAGTTGAGTGTGCGTTAGTCCGGGCACATATGTTTGTATTCTCCTCTGCACCACCCATGATAGCAGTAAGATACATAATGATGCTATTTTATGAAAGTGCAATCTTTAGGCTGAATCAGTGAAATAGCATCCATACGTAAGTGTACATAAACACACAGACACACACATGTGTGCACTGCTATCGTCACCATCACACCTGATTTTTGTATGCTTTATAGCCTCACAGCGACTGTGTTTACCTATTCAGGGTGTGCGTTGCTGATAGATGACAACAGCCAAGCTGAGAATGGTGATGAGGTTTTGTTCATGGCATAATGCAGAGCCAGGTATCAGCAAATACAAGGGACCTGTCATTATCTAAAACACCATATTTCCCCTGAGGTACTCTGAAAGATACAGCACACTTGCAGACATTGGTTCTCTTTCTCTTTCTCTCTCTCTCGCTCTCTCTCTCTCTCTCTCTCCCAATCTCACAAATGCTCCCACATAGCACACAATAATTCATGTGATGCATTATTTGTTAAGTTATGCTGTGTTCTGAACTGAATGAACAGTGCATCTCACATCTCCAGGGACATTGTTGTTATTTGTGCATGTTGTTAGAGCTAGGCGCTTGTAAGGCTATTATAAACTCAAAGGCAGTGTGTGTGTGTGTGTGTGTGTGTGTGTGTGTGTTTGCACATCTTGATATACATACACGCTGTAAGGGATATTTTTCACTTATCTTCTCAGTCATTTCAGCAGTAAGGTAAGAATACCACTCCTTAATGATTTACTGTGTGGAGTTTTGCCTAAAACATGGACTCTAATCATTACGTGACAGCCAGAAAAGAGCTCCCACTGAGGATGTTTAAAAACAAAATCTGACATGTCACATTAGGGGGACTGTTAAAGGTTCACAAACAGCAGCTATCTTCCGTGCTGCCTGTAATATGGTTCTATTTAGGATGCTGTTTTTCTCCCACACTGCATCCCCTTCCCCTCTCTCCCTCTGTGATCCATATCATTGTTCCCCGGAGAGGGAAGAAAGGTGACAAACAAACCTATTCATCATCAGCAGGTTCTCCTGGCTAAACTGTTATCCGAGCTGAACTCTCTAAACTTTTCCCAGTGGCCTATTGTTTACGGCTGCATCCTCTAAATTTACACCCACCGTTTGTTTTATGAAGTGTCCATAGAGGGTAAGAAAGGTAGATAGAGGCCTGATGTCAGCATATTTCCCTGTCCTGCATCTATACCGTGATGTATGGTTGAACAGAGCCTCTGTTAGGGCTCTCCTTCTTCATTTTTTTACATGGAGCTATTGTTTTATACCACCTAGTTTTAGAAATACAGCATCATCCCATTACTAAGCACTCTGAGGAGGGCTTATTGTAAATGATTAGAGGTTATTCAGAGGACCAAAAGGGAGGGAGTGGAGTTGGAGGATTTGGAGAAGGGAGCAGTGGGGAGAGAAGAAATCCAGGAGCCTTATTGGATTCAGAGATAAACACTGGCACTATATGCACTCCTATCGTCAAACTTCTGCATTCAGTGTAATGAAGTCAAGCTGCTATGTAACAGCTTCGATTTAGGGTGACTTCATTATCTGTAATTGTTCCTTTTTATTTGTTGGGCTTTTGTTTCTTAGACACACTGAAAGCAAACGCGGATCATTTTGAATAGTTTGTATTCCCCTAACGTTCGACTCACAGCGCGACATCAGCATTAGCGGGCCATAGTTGTTTACTGAAAAGCCATGCAGGGATGTGGCAGAGTCTAAATTTTACTCAATAAACCCAGACGCGCTGACAACCAAGCAGACTTGTCTGTTTTTTAAATTTCACTCAAACAATACACATTAGCACCAAAGCTATTGTCTGTGAGTCCTTTTTAATCAAAGTCCGAATTGTCGCTGTGACAAATTGAATTAATTCCAATTTTGCTGCCACTGAGTGACAAGATTCCATTATCCTCACGGGCAGGCTGTCTGCAAATTGTATTATGACCTGATGTTTCCATGTGTATTTCCAAAGCACCCTTTGAAACACAGGCAATAGTGTAACCAAATGATTAATTGCAGTGGAGGAAACAATGCGTTGTATTATTGTTAATATTATCTCCACCATTTCAGAAAACTCTTTAAGGGTTAATTGCTACATGTTCATGTATCGTACCGTGTATATAAGAATTATCAAATATATTTGTGCGGTGGGTTATTATTAAGTCTTCACACAATATCAAGTAACTAGACCTGAAAATTAGAGCAAGGGATGACTGTCTTAGAAAAAAGAGGATATCATGTTCGATTTAAAACATCAATCAACACCTTTTCCTGAGATCCTCTTTATGTCTGAGGCTGGATAAAGGTGAGATAAAGGTGCATTATTTGACAACGATTTGTATCAACTTATAGTACTTTTATTCTCACTGTTACCCAGCTGTCTTTTAATAAAGGTAGTGCTGAATCAACCTTATCCAGCAGAATATCACTGGGCAGAGATATCTAAAGACTGCTGAAAAATTTAAGAATTCTCTCTATGTAGCTTTCTTTTTCTTTCAGTCTGTCTTTGATTCATTCATTCTTCTCTTCAAATCACCGATGCACTTCATGCCTCCAGAGTATCCGACTTGACTATCGAAAATGATCTATCATTTTAAATCTGACAGCTGTTGTTACAATAAGTGCTCTTGGTACCTGTTTATGATGTCTCTCCAGATGTCTTTCAGACATAGCAGGCATGCAGCGCATTCACAAATCTTCGCCGTAGTTCCAACAAATTAAATAATTATTTGTTAAGTACGTGGCATTTCATTTATTTAAACCATAAAACAAGGACTCTAATCTCCATAAATGCTTCTGCTTTCACTTTATTTTCAGAACCCTAAAACATGTTTGCATAGTTAACATGTTGGGTTGTCATCCTACATTCACCGCTGTGAGGCGCTTAGCTGTGGTGATGCAGTGCCTGTCTTTGGAAAAGGCTATTCTGCATGCATAAATACTTCGCTGGACATCTACCTTGTGGCAAGCTTTCTGCTGATGTAGTAGTATTGCAGACAGATGCAGGGGTTACTCTACTCAAACAGGGTCAACATCTCCCCTGTGGTGTTTTAGTGTCCAGCTACCAACTGGGAACAGAGAGGGAGGAAAACACTGGTGAGTGTGAGTGTGTGTGTCTGTGTGTGTGTGTGTGTATGTGTGTGTATGTGTGTGTGTGTGTGTGTGTGTGGCTTTGCTGCAATTAGTGCTCAAAACACAAGGGTTTACACATATTATTTTGTATTTGGAGCCATAAAGTTTACATGTATGCAACAGTACAATATTGTATATACAGCAGGGAACTGCTGAAAAATACATGAATGTCCCTTGTGTGAGTGCCAGTCGGTGTTATAGGACTCTGACCTTTTGCTGACAGGGTAGGAGAAAAAACATGTGTAGTCCCCAGCTGCTTTGACACAGTGATGTCCAAAAGACCTACATGAGGGCTATGCACCCTTTGGGAACCAGCGGGGGGGCAAGGGGGTCCAGATGTGTGAACGCCCTACAGCGATTCGTCAACCATGGCCTTGGATGACATGACCTACCCTTGGGGCAGGACACTAGTTTGGTACAGTATACTGCTGTACAGGGAATGCACTGGTGGCTTAGGATGTGTGTTAGTGGTTGTGTGTGTGTGTAGCCAAGCAGATTTGAGACGAGTCACATACACTGCAGAAAGCCTAACAGTGCAGAGGATTTCTCCAGTGCAGCTCATCTGCAAACCTTGAGCTGTCTGGATGAGACAGAATAGCAGACAAGTGAGGTTTGGAGACAAAAGTTAGTTCATCAGCATGAAATACTGTGCTGAGTGAGTGCCCTTTTGACTATTTTGAGTCTACTGTACCTTATGAACTACAGCACACAGGATGCCATTAGAGAAGGAGATTGCTTTTTAAGTGCTATCAGTACAGAGTACACTGTTTAATCTGAGGAGATTTATGGAAGGCAATCACCCAAGTAAAAATTGTAGATGCCATTTATCAGGCAGAATGGAAATTACAGCCATAATTTTCACAACCGGACACAGATGAGACCTTATAACCACATAAACCCCCTCCTAGAGGTCCCTGGGCTCATTTTTTTAATGTCCCTTCTCTGTGTTAGTGTGACCTGGAGGACTGACTGGCTGGCTAGCTGTCCACATCCCACCCTAGGTCTGCTCATTACCCAGCCCTCCCTTCAAAGCGTCCCAGTGCGAGAGGGACTAGTTTATGAACAGGAACAAAGGCTGTCTGGGCTACTGTGACTTAGTCATGAGAGAGATTGACATGGCTGATCATTTTCCCTCTCCCTGTTTTTCTTCTTCTCTTTTTTTAACAGTTGAAAAATGCTGAATATTGTTTGTCTATGCCATAATGCCTCCCTGGAGTGCCATCACCAATGTTAAGAATGGAGGATGTAAGGGTACCTCTGTACAGTAGGCACAGTAAGTACTATGCGCCGGCATATTTTAAGTGCTTTTAGAGGGATAAGATAAGAATAACAGAGAGTGTGGAAGATGGGTTTGGGGTGTGGTGGGACCAATACCTCTCTCCCCACCTTCCTGAAAGCATTGGTGCCTTTGAGCCTCCTCCCTGATGAATAACCATGTCACACAAAAATGGATGTTTCAAGTAAAAGCACCCTGAAAATACAGTTTAGAACAGCATGGCAGATGAAATAGGCTGTAAAATGGACCATCCATCATATTGTCTAACAAAAAGTGACACATGGGGAAGGGGTTTAAGGCACTTTTCATTAGGCTTCTGCAGCACTGGCTATCCAGATCACAAGACTAAATAATGACCTCTGCACCAAAACTTTTTTTCCAACGAAAAGGAGACAGAAGACATACTGTACTCCATACTCTCTCCATCTTGCTCTCTCTCTCTCTCCTTCTCCCACACTCACTCTATCTCTCTCTCAACAGGAAATAAAATGCCATCTATTTTCCCTCTGCCTGTCTGCCTGTTCTTTATATAAATCCCTGCTCTCTGGCCGAAGACAGTGAATGATATAGATTGTTCTTGGAAATGTACAGCAGCACAACCCAGGAAGAGAATTTCCACAATAAGTGTCCTTGACTTGAAATCTATTGAGACTGCTTGGTTCGGCAGACAAAATTATTTTAAGGTTCTGGCAAAGTTCCTATGAAAGGAACACATCTGATACATCCTCCAGTATACTGCAGGCATCCGAGCTGATGAATGCATTGATTTGCACATGTGCAGCTGATATATAATTACAATGACGTGACAGAGGATTAACTACCATATGCAGGATCTCTTTAAACACGCTGGGTGTGAATGAACCGCAGTTCAACACAGCTCACTGAATAACTTCACCCAATAACATCACCTTGTTTACAGACTTTTGGCATATATATATGTATTGCAGGTAAAACACAATTTTACTTGCACATAAACCTCATCTGACAGCTGAACAGCTCCTCTTTTTTAACACTGAACGTGTTAAGTGAATAATTAAGCACAACCTTTTACCTCGCTTTCATGAATTAAACAAAAAGGCATAATTAGTTTGAAACGCCTGATTTAAATTTCTTCAAGCTCTACTTTTGTTTTTGAAGTTCATTTACTTTAAAATTAAAAGGTTACAATTTAGGAAACATAATTGATTTTAGGAAGCCCTTGCCAGCAACAACTAAGTAGTTTTGGAGCCTGGGCGGGGCCTGGTCTTCTGTCAATGTGGCTCGACATGCAGATCAAACATGTGCTGCAGGGTAGATCCTGTTAAGGCCTCGTCTTGTAAAGAAACCTATATGTTTTCAGCCTTTTGCTCTTTGTTTTGTGCTATGAATCTTTTGCTAATTACAGCAAATTATGTTTAACATGTTGCATAAAGCAGAGGAACGTCAAACAGTATTTCATATGAAAACATTCATCATAATCAGAAATAAAAAGTCTTTCATGGGAGTCAAAAACTGAGATGTTAGTGTGGTAGCCTTTTTTCTGCCACAGTTAAAAGGCTCTCAGGCACTTCCATTACTTTAAAAATATCATACAGCGCAGTCAGCAAAATTAGGATTATTAAACTGAATATTTATTCAGATGTTAACCCTGGTAACATTGAAAATGTATCATTTATTTTTTTTTCCCCACTGCAAGGTCATAAAACTTTCATTTCTGTGAAACAAGGTTGTCAAAGACCAGTGGAAGATTCTTTAGTCATTGATTTATGAAATAGAATAGACTAATTACATACTGGATAAATGAACCATGGAAGAAGCGGAACATTTGCATCTAGCTTTGAAAAGAGAGACAGTGTGCGTGTGTGTGTGTGTGTGTGAGTGTGTCCGTGTGTGTGGGAGTGCGAGGGAATACACATGCTTCTTCTTGCATTCTCTTTGTCTTACCCTGATCCATTTCAGGTCCATTGTATTGTCAGTTTGATTTATGTGGCGCCATACTTGCATCTCCCTACAATGTCAACCCTATGAAAAATATATGCAGCTGTTCATATAATGTGTGATGATATCAACGCGCTGATGAATGCCTTCACTTCGATCTCCCTAAATAAGATGACTCCCATCCAACCCACAGTGGCAGCCATTAGCAAGCCACTCGGCATGCCTAGAATGTTAATAGGATTAGCATTAGCATTTCATTCAGGTCTCCTACCTGTCTTGTATTAATGCTTTGATCTGCTCACACAGAGAATAGATACTAGGCCTGTAACAAGGGCTAACACATGTCTTTGCTCCTTTTGGTATGAAGTATAACAAGAAAGGAGGACAGGTGGAAATGTGTACAGTTGGGATTAATTCATGTGTATTAGAATATGATCATGATGTAGGTGAACAAGGGCCGAATAAAGGTGGTGGTTTCTCCTCTCTCTCACACACACACACACACAGACACACACACATAGCTACTTTAGCTACTTTCCCTTTAAAGCAGTTAGCAGATTAACATGCCTTTGAAGTTATGTGAACATTCACACAGTCTCTGTGTCAAACTACACACACATACACACAGATGAACAACAGATGCTGAAAAGACTAACATTGAGTTCAATTTTAAATATATTTAATGTATCTATAAAGCATAGAATAGAACGTCTTCCCAGGTCTCAGGCTCCTCAATTTGAATAACAGATGAACACTTTCATCTGTGTGCAGACCATTTGTGCTGCTCTGAGGGGCGGCTGAGAAGATACATCAGTCATGAGATTAACTGCAGCCCTCTGCCAATCCACTTAGCTGAAGAGAACTTGAATCTATCGAAGTGGCTCCCAGGGGTTGTTAAGACAAACAGCTTGCAGCTGTTGAAACTTACGCACAGTGTCTCTTGTCAGGTATTTTGCGAGCATTGGGTGGCCTCCGTGGCACTTGTCTAAACAGGGGAATGTGAACAGTTCCAAGGTGAATTTTTAGGTCGCTTGTCAGTTAGAATGACAGTGGCGAAGGAGATGGGGCCACACCAGAGGAGGCGAGTTGACTGTGTGTGCAGAGGGCAACTTATGTTAAATGACAGCTAGTCACCCTCTCAGCCTCAACAGTTTGCCTCAGCCGACGAGTGCACAAAAATAAAGAAGAAAAAAGAAAAGGAAAAATCAGAAGAATTTGGTACAAAGCAAATAAGTAATAATAAGGATAAGTCTGATGATATTCTATATTTTTCCTCTTTATCAGCAAGAGACCAAAACCAAACAACTGATGTTACTAACCATAATTGCTTGTGGAGCCAAAGCCTGATATATCTTATCCCTCTGTGCATCAAAAACAATTAAAAACACATTAATGACCCTTCATTACGATAAATATGTGTTCATTTTGAATCAACCTCCCGTACGCCCTCCTAAAGCTGTAAAAACTTGTAATAGCACCACATCCATGACTGAAAATAGTGTCCAACAAATGTGTTAATTAAATTATTTAGTCTTTCAGAAATGTAATATATGGTGTATATTGTGTCCAACCCATCTCACACCCATTTGTTTTTATAAATGGGTTTGAGGTTCAGAAGAAGAGAAGAGAAGTCAGTAAGTATCAGGAGATGGACTGATTGTTATGAAAAGGCTAGAACTAGTCTAGGACGTGTAGTGCAGAAGCAGACTCAGAGATGCCAGCGACTGATTGAACAAGGTTCTTTAATGAAAAGTTCAGGGAAAGGAGATTGTTGAATGGATCCAGGGAGCCCAGGGCAGGAGGTCCAGAGTAGCTGTCCAGAGACCAACTTCATGTGTGTGTGTTGGTGGGGGGGGTTAGGCACAGATAGATGGCACAGGTAGCAGAGGTGGACACAGAGGTGATCCAGGCAACGAACTGCATACAGAGAAGAGTAGTTATCACGGACACTGGGAACTAATAATGCACTAGAAATCACGAGGGAGACTGGGGCCTCACATTAGCACGAGTAGAGCAAAACTATCTGGTGGTGAGTGGAAGCTGAGCCGGGGTTTATATGCAGACACTGATGCTCTTGATAGGTTGACAGGTGTGCCTGGAGCTCCAGCTGTGCCACGCCTCTGCAGGGGAAGGACACACCCACACACCCACACACACACAAGCAACACTGGGGAGGAGACACAGGGAAGTTCAGACTGGGGAAAACAAAGAGACAACACTAGGAAAATTCTCTACAATTATGTCTTAATGTAGCCTATAACTATTAGTAATTTGATGAGAAAAGAAATCTCCATGAAATAGCAGAGATTAAGCTGTGTTATCACCTCCGCCATTCTTGCTCTTGCCATTCTCCCCTTTTACCCATGCCATGCACTTGAATGCATGCTGTACATCTATTCACACCCACACTCCATACATTACATCGCACGCGCTATCTCGCTCCTTCTTTTGTCGCTCCATCTCCCACGTGGAGAACATACCTCTTATTCTCTCTGCCTGATCTAATGCCTGCTGATGAGGGTAAGAGAAGAAGGGGTGGGGGAGGGGAGGTTTGATTTGACCTGCAGGTGTTTCCCCGTGAGCACAAAGACCTCTCCACAGGTCGATAATGCACACACTAATGGCTGTGAAGTGACTGGCCAGGAATGAGAAATAGCCCTCATCAGTTAGGGTAATGGTGTCCCTGGGCCCTCACAGCCCATTCAAGGGGAATACTGTCAGATCTGTGGGCTTTTTGTGTGTACCTGCTCATGTTAATTACAGACAGTGGCGGACAATCTCGTGTTTCATCGGGCCAATCCCTTGGTCATATATCATCCTTATGAGGGTAGCAGCAGAGGCTGAGAATTAATAAAATAAGAAGAAACTCTTGAAAGCAAAGTGTGTAGAGAACTGCATGTGTGACTTATTTATTCACCGACCCTTTGTAACATTGCATGAATATGCTTTGATCTGCCTAGTAAAATTTGCAAAACGAGTGGCAATTTGGTTTTTCTGTTTTGAACTTGATACCATGATGGTTATGAACATGAAATAGAAATCAGCTGCGCACAGAATCAGTTATTGTATGTCTTTGAATATTTACTCTTTAAAGTTAAGTCGATATATTCAAGTTAACATCCACACACTGGATTCCATAGTAAGGTTGTGATTCATCAGCCAGCAAACAGTTTGTCCATGAAGATAAAAAGAATAATAAGTAACAGCTGAAGGACACTGGGATAGCTGCTATCCTTTTCACCAAGTACTGCTGACTTGAGTAACAAAGCTATAACTCAGTTGTGCTCCATTGTGCTGAGACAGAGTAGAAGCCAATCTAACATTCAGTGGTCTTTATTCTGTTAGTTTGATTACAATGACTGAAAAGTAAAAGCTTTAGAAAATTCTGTCACCAGATTGATGCTCTCACAATAAGACCTGACACTGGCTTAATTTCAAGACATTTTTAACATCTTAAGATCCCTGTGGTCATGACCGCACTTAGTAAAATGGAATAGCCATGATAATGATTTCAACAAAACGGTTCACCTCCTTCACCTCCAGTTCGACACTGAGAGCTGCCATCAGGCAGGACAGCTTGACATGAGTCTAAAAATGGCATCGCAGGTTGCGTGTCCTTGTGTCTTTGCACATACAAATCTCTGGATTTAAATGTACATGCAAGTGTGTCTCGATACAGCAGGGTGTAGTGGGCATGTGGACCTTCGTATTGCTCTATTTTTGGCTTTGCTTTGTTTACACAAATCATCATCACACAGAAAATAGAGGGATTTGGACTATATACAGTGCCTTTATATTGTTTTCTATATGGGTAGGTATATAGCGAAATAAAAGAAATATGTATATATTTCTCTCTCTCTCTATCTATCTATCTATCTATCTATCTATCTATCTATCTATCTATCTATCTATCTATCTATCTATCTATCTATCTATCTATCTATCTATCTATCTATCTATCTATCTATGTATAGATACAAATATGTGTCTGTATATATGTATATGTATAGTGTGTAGAAATTGGCCCACATGCAGGCCTGAGCACAGTTGGAGACTGAGTGGCTTGGTGAGTCAGATAATTGAATGAGTCAGCCGTGACGAGGCAAGCACACGCGTTGAAGGAACAAGAAGTATCTATCTAGGAAACGGACAAAAAGGCTTGGATGTTGTTCATTTAACAAAAAATGGTAGAATGGGGAAAAAATGGCTCTGATTTCTGTACTTTTTTACAAAGTGAAGCTTTAGGGCTATGGTACGACTGTCTGCAACCGACAGTTGCTGATGCTATGATATAAATCACTGGCTAACATATGGTATCACTCATCAGAAGAATGGTTATTAGTTCACGAAAGGTAATAGATTACAGTGTGAAAACATTTGCGGATATGAAGCACAGTGTTACAGAATGTGACGCTCGTATACTGATGGTTTTAAAACAAATGAGGATTCAGATCAATACATTAATTTCTCTGGTTTAATTGCACTTATTTAACTTGCATGACTTTAAGTAGGTTTTGCTTCTTTAATTATGCCTACTTCTAAACATTCAATATGCACTTGAATTTAATTATTGAGGAACAGTTAATTTTGTAACATCCACTTTACCACAAAAATTACATATTCAGATCAGATGCTTTTGGGATTAAGGAACGATTGGTCAGTCAGTCTTTTCCCCCTGGTGGTGACCTCCTGACAAACAGGATCACTCCAGTCGCAAGGTCTGACAATGTGTAGCTATTCTGACTCATGAGTATTCTCCAGTTATTACTAGATTACTACATTCGTACTCATGGGTGGGTCCACACTCATATCTTTAAATTTCACTTTTTGGGACAGTTGTAATGCTATAACATATGGACACCTGCTACACTCTTTGTGATAGTTGCAGCCACAGTAGGTGTCTCTGGGGCCAACTTTTACCATGATGACACACACAGAGTACCACATGAATAGAAGAATAACACTGCCATGTTTTTACTGCGACGTTCTCATTTTGGAACACATTTCTAAATATGCACCATTGTGTCCATTCACCCTCCACACATCCTCCACAACTTTCCCCTGTTTTTATCAGTGCGATTTGGACACACATGCAGGGGCAGTGGAGCCGCAGGGACCCAGCGCCTTTTTCAAAAGGGCACAACAAAGCGAAGAGAAATCCAAAACCACAAGATGGAAGTACTTCAATTACTAGTCTGTTTACCTGTATCAAAATGTGACGGAGAGAGGTCAATTTCAAATCAAACAAATAAAATATTAATCAAGAACATTCACAAGTAAGAAACTGCTTTTGGCACTCTCTTTGATGCCCGCCAAGTCAAAGCTGCTGAGAGAGTTGTTTTTCCAAGACCTAGTTTGCAAAGTCATTGGAAGGAGAACTCGTCAATGTAAAGACCAATGTGTGTATGTTCTCAGTATTGTTTGATGTGATGTACTGTATGTGCTGATTTTAAATGATCACTATCATCTGTGGCACGTCCTCAGTTGAATTTCCAGATGCAACAGAAACCTGTGGTCTGACTTGATCGATGGATTTGGTATTGACAGTATTAGTTGCACTGTGCGTATGTCGTGTTATGGCATTGTTATAGCTTTGTTGTCACTTTTTTGATTTACCAATAATTTGACATTAGCAATTAACATTTGCTTTGAGGAATCAGCCCAACAGATAGCAAATGGCTGGTGAGCTTGTGTGGAGCAATTAGCAGTTAAAGTGGCAACTACAGTATTTCCCTCAGGAGGTGGTTGTGAGCAAAACAAGGCTAAAGGCTACGAAGAAAGTAAAAACTGAACCTTGGCAGAAGACAAACATGATGCCTCCAAATGCCTCCTATTGTTGCTACAGTGGCAAGAAAAAGTATGTGGTTCTGCTAGTACTACACAAGCAATTATAATCCTTCATATCTTAATTAATCACACCCATTAAACATTCACAATGGAGGAAATAGTGAATGAACCCTTGGACTTACTAAATGCTTGAACCTCCTTTGGCAGCAATAACCTCAACCAAGCGCTTCTGGTAGTTGCAGATCAGACCTGCACGGCATACAGGGGGTTGGAGTGTGTTGAGGTGTGCTTAGATAAAGCAATTTCTTTTTTTCTTGGACAGCAGTGGCTTCCTCTGTGCCTGTTGAATGTTTTGTATACACCCATGAAAGGAGAGGTTAGTCAGTTCCTGTGATTCCTTGAAGTCTCTTGCTGTTACTCTCAGATTCTGCTTTACCTCAGTAAAGATTCTGCGTTGTGCCTATGGAGTCATCTTGGCAGCGGGCCCTCCTCTAGGAGAGTAGCCAGAGAACTAAATCGTCTATCTATCGACAACTTGTCTAACTGTAGACTGATGGATATATACACACTTTAAGATGACTTTGTAACCCTTTCCAGCTTTATGCAAATCAACAGTTCCTGATCGTAGGTCTTCTGAGAGCTCTATTTGCAAGCCATGGTTCACATCAGCAAATGCTTCTTGTGAATAGCAAACTCCAAATGTTTATAGGTCAAAGTAGCTCTAGCCCACACCTTCAAACTTCATTAATTGGACTCAGGGCCCAGATAAATGATGCACACACACACACACACACACACACACACACACACACACACACACACACACACACACACACACACACAAAATAAATAAATTAATAAATAAAACGTGTAAGCCACTTCCCACGCGTGAATCTGTATTTACAAACAGGATGTGCACAACAATTCCTGTGACCACGCGTACACATGTTCTTTAGAACGAACAAAGTTAGACACAGAAACTTGGAAATAAGGAAGACACAGAATTCAACAGGAAGAAAGGGCCGACTTCACATTCATTCGAAATTTTACCGATGAGCTCCCGTTTGTAACATGACCTACAATCAGTGAGATTGCACTCCTTTTCTGTCATTCTTTTCTCTGCCTTCTATGTCTGATCACCTGTGCAGTGATTTTGTATGCAAAATGATGGATTAAGGGAGGGTCCTCATCCATTACGAGTAAATGAGGCTCATGCACACGTGGACAATTTCTCAATGAGTGTGATTAATTAAATGGAATAATGTGTATGCATTTCAGTTCTGACAAACATATGTGTATACACATATTTCAGTCAGTTTCAGTCATGGATCTACACAGAATATTATGTATTTGTGCTAACTCCAGCCAGCTTTAGTTTAAGTCATTTGTAGAGTGGGTCACATATTTTTTCAACCAACACTGTGAATAGTTTGGACAAAAAATACAATAATGTGTGTCTTTAGTTAAATCAGATTGTGTTCGTTCATTATTGTAACTTTGATGAAGATCGGACCAAAATTTTAGATACATTTATACAGAAATATTTGTAATCCCAGTGGGTTCACTTACTTTTGTCATTACCATATCACTTAATTCTACTTATGCAAATTTAGGCTTTTACCCAGCAGTTTTAAACTTAAGTATTTTCATACATCAGTGAAATCTTAATGATCGTTATACCACATGTAACAAATGTATGGTGTCAGTTAATGCAGTGTCTTTTCTGTAATCCCATTTAAGACCAAGTTGTTTTCTCTGCAGTCCTACATTTATGATCTATCTATCTATCTATCTATCTATCTATCTATCTATCTATCTATCTATCTATCTATCTAAATTCTAAATCTAAAATAAAAGGAAAAAAGTCAAAAGACAGAACTCTAAAGATAAAGTAAACTTTCCAACCAGAAAACATCAAGAATGCATTAGATTGTTAGAAAATAAAGACCTTGGATTTATAGCAAAAACAATGCAACACATCCTAAGTAGCTGGCATGTAGCGCTATAGTCTGAATTACAATCCACAGGGTTGTAGCCAGTGGAGCCCATACTATACTAGGCCATCCTTTATGTGATGGAGCCGGATGAAAAGCAAAAGTAATAGCATTTTCTAAAGATGGTTTTCCTGGTTGTCAAATCTTGAGGTTTCACATAATAGGGGACACAGTGAATGAAGTTCATGGACTATGATTATTTTGGACAGTCCTCTGCCTTCAAAGAAACACTTGAGACTACAGTGCCTTTATTTGTCACAATGCCACTTAATGTTGTTGAAGTACAGACTTTGATGGAAAAAGGTTTCATTACCTGAAGTAACTCCATTTTCTCAGCGGTTTGATTAAACTGATAATGTGGAACCATTACATGAAGTGATGAAAGATTTGATGACCTGACATAATAGTTAATGTAGTCTCCATTACTTGCAAAATGGAAGACGGTGAACGGTGACGGTGTGACTTTGAGCACAGTTTGAGCCAGTGTGAACCAGTGTGAGGAACTGAAATATTTCCTAAACCAAGTGAAAAGGGTGGCATTATCAGATGCACAACGCAATCTTGTAAGTTATGCCACTTGTCCTATGAAATACTTCTCAAAGTCAGTTTCTCTGTTTACATTCCTTCTCTATGAGTGATTACACTTTCATTACTTCATACAAAACCACCACAATATGATCCATTCTGGTGTGTCTAATCCACATTTGAGTTTATTAGAAATACAGTCGTTTTCCTTTGGCTCAAAAGCAGCCCAATAATAGAGAATGATCAGCCAGACATGCCCCAGCATTTTTAGAGTGATACATCCATGAAATTGGATCCGCTTCTCATACTTTCATCCCAATCCGTTATTAATATTCTATATCATCCACACTCTTCCCGCGCTGCATCCCATACTGTTTAGTGGCCTTGGAGGAAACATTTGGCTTACGATTATACTAGCAATTAAAATGTGTTTTACCCTACAATAATAAGACTGTTCTAAAAAAAAAAACTGTTTCAAAGATGGGTCTTAAAGGCAGGAATTCCCCTTTCAAAGCATAAAACTATCCATAGAATTAAATCATTACATATGGCCCACTGTGGTAGATGTAAGTCATTGTCTCTGAGGGGACGTTGCCTTCTGCATGCATTCTTTGTTTTTTGATGTTGGGTATGTGTCACTGTCAACCTTTACTGTGCTATTATGAAAAAATAATTTAAAAAAATAAAAAAATCCAGAAGTTGTTTAAAATTGACTTAGAATGGATTGATTGGATAATCAGCTGTTGAGATTATCAAAATAAACAAAACCAAACAGAGATTCCCACATTTACAGTTAGGTAGTGATTGATGACTGTTTTGTTGTTGTTGTTGTTGTTGTTGTTGTTGCTGTTATCCAATAATACAAACACTGTAATCATCTATTTGACTTTTTTTTTTCCTCATCTGAGGAGGATGAAGACCCTGCCCTCAGGTTTGGGCATGAGAAGTAATGATTGATTAGGATTACGCTATCAGGGGAAACTAATCACAGGCAGGGGTGGAGCAAGTCTAAATTAGGGCTGGACTTTGCTTAGGAACACAACTACAACATAATGAACAGAGAAAAAGAGGATGTGAGTATATAAATACCTGTTATATAGTAATATGTATTTATAAAAAAAGAACAAGAGGCAATGATACAGTTGGTGTGATATTATGAGCACTAAACTAACATTTTGAATCTTTAGAAAATGCTGTAAATCAATTCTATTTTAGTAAATGAATTCCATACTATTCACACAGCAAGGACAGAACCACTATGTTCATGCAACTTTTGATTTGAAAAGACTTGCTTGTGGTGACACACAGCCCCCCTTAGCTTACTCTATGGACACTTTTTTGTGTCTTTCAGGTTATTGTTTTGGTTGTTTTTGAGCAAATTTATTTGAATGTTGTCAAAGTTGTTATAGTTACGCTGTGGCAGTTCACAATGACTATTGATTGTTGGCACACTTTGACAGTGGCGCTGTCTATATTTGCGCCAGCAGGATGCAGATTATTTTTCCAGGCTTAGAGGGAAATAAATTGTTGTGCCTTACAGTTCAATGTCCACCATTTTGGTACACAGCCAAACTCAGAGTTGCAGCCAATTGGTTGAAAATTACAGAATTATAGAACAAAACTGAATGGAGATTAATTAAGTGAATATCTAAGTAATACAAATGTGTGTTCCCATAATGAATAGACATGAAAGGCCCCAGGCTCCCATCACCATCCCTATTATTTACTTGGTGACTGAACAGACCAGGCAGCCAATTACAGGGCCCGTCGAACTGTCAATCATCGGGAAGCAATTCATAGAAATCAAACAGTAAACTGTCACTACAACATTATCAGGTGCTTAGGAGAGAGAAAAGAGGATGCTCAAGCACCAATTTAAGGAGCTGTGTTGCTAAGGAATACAATCAATGTTGACTCTGAATATTGAGGAAGAGGGAAAGAAAACTGACCTATAACCCTGTGACATTCCCACACATGTTGGCTTATTAACTCTTACTCACCATTGCATTTGAAAATCAGCCAATAAAGTAGATTAATGTGTCAGCACTTGCTTTACTCTATACAAAAAGAATAGCACCTGGTGCCAGCTGAAAGCAGAGTGCAACTGCAACAGCATTCTTTTTAAGCTGCTACCTGTGATTGTCTGCATCTTCAAACTTGAGAAAAAAACATTTTTTAGTTGCTGTGGTGGAAACCGATGCCATCCATCGAGCAGGAAACACTAAAATGGGGAGCAGCACAGGACAAAGCAGCGTGGGATCGCTCCCAAAAATGATCTGGTCCTGGTTTTGGTTCCTGGAAGAGCACATAACCAATCTGAAAGCTTTCAAAATCTATAGAGCTAAATTGGATGAAGAATGCATACTGCATCATTAACTGGATTGTCTTCACGGCAGTGGGTAGTTTCACTCCTCCTCCAATCCTTTATTATTATTCCCTACTCTATTCTGATTCTACCTTTTCTGCCTGCATCCAACAGGTGCAGCACTATCCTCCGTTTACTCTCAATGACTCTCAATGACGCTGTTTTTTATTCCCTAGTCACAGATACTCTCATAGTTGGACTGTCAAATCTACCTGCCTGACACTACACATCCGATCAATTATCAGTTTGCGATCTCTGTAAATCTGTTGATCTCATATCCATCTGTTGTGTGGTGTCTGTGCTTGGGTTCTTTGTGAACATTACAAATCCATTTAAAGGTTGGCAGGTGTGCAATAATTGCAATCATAGTTGTTTGTTTGCTGTTTCTTTTCCCACACACATAGGAATCATCTGCATTGTTGGCAGTCCATATGGCTCGCTGCACTAATTTGCAAATATCCTGATCATCCATCAAATCAGACTCATCTTATTCTCTTGAATAACTATTGCTTGTGTTTCTGACTTGCAGAGCTGTGTACTTCAATGCTATTGAAGGATCAAAGACTGTGCTCTTTGAGACAGCGGTTCAGTAAGTAAATCTCTCCCTCTATGTGTAAAAGAGACAATGAGAGAGCTGGAGGGGTGAAAAAATAACTGTGCTCGATACTGGAACGTGTGTTTGCTTGGAGGAGGGTGGATGCATGCATGCATTTGTGTGATTTCATGTGTGTGTGTTAAGTGAGTGTATGTCCTATTACTGCTCTGGCGTCACGGTTTTCTCCAGTGTACATACCCGGTTTACTTTGTTCTTCACTCCATCTTCACCATGCTGTGTTGGCTGCCTCTCAACTGGCAGCTTTCCAAAAAGAACAGCTTCCAATATTAGTGTACTTGAATGCACACAGACACACACACATACCATATATACACACATGCTTTGAAAATGATCCTGAGACAATATTACTAAGTCTGGTAAAAGTGAAATTGGCTTGGACACAGCTATCTCAAAATTGTGGGTCTGCCAATGAAAGTTTTACTATTCCTTTCCAAACTTTTTTGACTAAATTGAAATAAATACAATGCTGTCCTGATTTTGTGAGTACTCCCAAATTTACTGCAAGATCTTTTAATGCAAGGACAAACCTGCCACTATTTGTAAAATATCAGTTCACCGGCTGCTCCTGGTCGAAGTCCTGGCTCATCGAACCAGCGCTACAATACTGCAAAAATACTTCTTGTTCATGTTGCTGCACAATATGCAAATATGTATATCTAGAGAGACCAGAAAATAGAAGCAAACATTTGCCCATTGCTTCAGGATTATAAATGCTAGCCCCTCATCAAGGTGTATGTTTTGACTGTTGAAGACAACAATGGAGACAGGTTATTTCTCCTCCTAGCATGTTCTTGCAGCAGAAGTGTCATGGTTGTTGAGGCAGCCACATTGGCTTCTATTTTCTGGTCTCCTCCAATGCTTTCTCTGGTGTATTCCCTGCATGCAACCCCACATTCACCTGTCACTGCTGCATCTAATTAGCTACCATCCCTGGTGTATTTATGCATTGTTTATGGTCAAGACATGGGAAGTTGGAAGTGGGAGACATGTCAGTACCAACTCTTTGCATTCATGCTAGTAGGCAGGAAAGACATGGATGCCCAGGTTCAGTTTTTAACTTGGCTTCTTACGAATGCCAGAAACCTTGACAGAGATAGTGTTTGACTCATTTAAAAGAAGACTCTGCAAATGAAACAAAAGACAGAAGCTTGAACTGCAATACAAATTTTCAAGCTGGCTTTTTAACCACATGTTTAAACCCTTTGGTTGGCTTGAAGTAGAGAAGCTGTTTTAGGAAAGCGTATGTTATTCATGCCGTGTAATCATGCGCATATGAATATATAGGATATGAGCATGGATAGGGATCTGAATCAGGAATCTAACTTTATCATTTAATATTCCCAAGCTTGTGGAGACAAGTTGGCAGGTTAATGTAAACGCTGTTCACAACTATGCTGTTTATGTGTACATATTCTATTATAACTGCAATTTCACTGAAGCATTAAACATTGGCTAAATTACTATGTGCTCCCACAGTGTCCAAAGCACTAGTCTTGCTGTAGGAAAACAATAAGGAAAACTGACATCAAAGTCTCAGACAAAATAATGTCCAATCCATTAATGCAGACCATCTTTTCCTCCTGTGCTATCCATGCCAAAAACTCCCTCAGTCCCTGTGCAATAGCCTCTCCAGTGTGCTCTTGGGGGGAAAAATGCAGTTTGCAGACTTCTCATTGTTAAGTCACCACTGACATAATGAACTGTAGGCTCATATAAGTCTCTTTTGTCACAAAACATTCAGCTTTCTTCATATCCTGCAGAACTCTTCCTCTACATTTGGTATACTGCACACGCCGTACAGCTTTTGAGAAACAATTGCAAGTGGGGATTATATAACATTTGTTAAGGGTATTAATCATTTTCTTTAAACCCCTATTGTGCGTGGCATTGATGGGAACCCTGTCTTTTGCCGAGTAATAAGTAATGGCCTCTGTTCTCTCCTTATGCCTCTGGGAGTTTCACAGACACAGGGATACATTAAACAGTGTCTTTTCTGCTGCTTTGGGAAGTAATGAAAGGATGGTATGTAAAGAAATGAGACAATAGTTTTCTTAGATCTTATACCTCTAAGTATCTTATTTTGAATGACCATGTGTAATAACATTTTTTCCTATAAGACTCTAAATTTCCGTACCTCCATCTTGACCAGTTATGCTTTGTGTCGCATTTGGCTGCTGCTTGTAGTATTGAGTCCTGTAGGAAACCCTGCTACCACGTTAATATGTGTATGTCCTCCAAAAATCTACATAGTGGTGTCCATATTCACATCTGTCCATATTCACATCTGCCTACAGTATATTCATGTCACAAGTACACAACTCCAGCAGGGGTGTGGTTTGAAGGGTTACAATGTGTAATGTTCAATGGGTTTCACACTCCTCCTGATAGATCCTGCTGTGATCCCCTGCTGTGACAGCAGCACGGTAAGAAATGGCCATGAACCCGATGACACGAGAGCTGCCCAGCCCTCAAGGACCCCACTATTTCAGGGATGAAAAGGCAGACGGGCCACACTCAACACAGCCTCACTACCTACACACAGTAAGCACACAAGACTCAACTGTCTCTATAGGAGGAAAGGGGAGTGGTTGCACCATACATACATGAGCCACACAGGGATTAATGTACCCACCTGGTCCCTAATATCTCAGTACCAGTCATGCTTTCCCAGTGTAGACACAGGCGGGGAACAATTGCAAACGGTATAGCCCTAACTGCCTCGCCAATGACACACCAAAGCAGCCGATTACTTGAAGTTAAAAGGGACTCATCCAATGCTTCAGCCACATATTTAGACTGTGACAAACCATCACACCTGAACCTTTACCCACCTAATGGGGCCAACACCCAGGGGCCCAGCAACCTAGACCCAAAGAAATCTGCAGTGAATGAGATGAGCATGGCTCCCTCAAGAATTTGAATGAACCTAAAAAACAAAAAAAAAAAAACTGCTGATGCTCTAAGGTATAAATGAAGAGTTGAGGCAAAATGCAGCACCTTTCAATGTCCAAACACCTTTTGCACCGCCAGGGTGCATGGATCCCTCACTTGCTTTGCTGAAGTCACTGCCAGCAATTAGGCTCTCTTCAAGGGGAGATCAACTTAAGAGAAATGTATTCAGTGGTGTCAATGACTCGCAAAAGATAGAGAGAGGGACTTGAGCACCACAGGAAGCTCCCACTGGAGGCAAAATGGGTGAAGAGTCAATTCACTCAAGGCAGAAACAATTTGAGGAGAGGGTGACTGAACAATGGGCTCTCACCAAAACTGAAACGACAGAAGGAAATTGCTGATGTGTATACCTGAAAGACTGAAAGTGACATGTCGCTATCGATAGAAACTGGATGAAAGACAAGACTGAAGAACATCTGAATCCACCCACCTTGCAATTTTCACATTGACACTCAAGATAGATTTTCTAAAAATAATTTTCTTTTAGTTTGTCATTTGATTTTAAGATTATATTTAACTACAATTTATAACCTTAGTCAGATCTCAGTCTGACATCCATTACAAATGGTAATATGGTGACAGTGTTATTTACCTGATTCTGTTCTAAATGGACTGAGAGATAACCTTTGACATATTTAGTTTTTTCATTTTTTCATTCATAAAATGATCCCTAATCTAATAAAAGTAAAGTAATTAAACATGGTAAAACAATACAAATAACACAAGCAAAAGATCAATGTATAGAAACATATACACACACACACACACACACATATATGTATGTATATATATAAATTCAAAATACAGGTATCAAGCATCAGGTTTCAATTATAGTGTGCATGAAACATTGACAACCCAAGATATCGATGGTATACTGGAACTTTATTACCACTGCACCTTAAGCTAAAATGAATGAAATCCCTTGGTTGTGGCCCGAGGGCCTGAAAAACAATCTGGACCTCAGAGGTGACAGCCCATGGATAAATAATGTAAATACTAAGAGACAACCTTTTATTGAAGTTTTTTGTGTGAGAGGACTGCGAATGACTATCATGAGCATCTCTGTGCCATGAGATAAAATGCTGTCACCATGGGTGAAGAGTCTCGAGTGACATTTGTCAGTAAGACTGACTAAAATTCTAAATTAAGCATCTAACCTTTATGAAATGATAATCAATCATGTATCCACAATACACAGACACTCAGCCACAACACAATATTGTGTACATGAATGTTTTATTTATTAAAGTAGAGGCATAGCCAATAAGTCTGACAACATATTTCAAACAATAATTGTTGCTCTCATTTACATATGATCAAAAGTTAAATTGTTTCCACTTAGTGACACAAAGGCGAAAACTACACTTACTTAAGGACTGTTTAAAATTGCATAACAGCAACAGATTCTATATATATATTTCAATTATTAAAAGATTAACATTAGCAACTTTAACAAAATGTCTTTCCAGAGATTCACAAATATTGATGCACAAGTAAAAAACAGGTAGAAGACTTTTAACAGTTGTGATTGAGATAGATGCTTGATTTCACAGTAAATACGATCAGTTACCAAACTCACTTTGTTTGAGTCCTGTGGGTGTCCATTGACTGCTTGGTTCACTTTTTAAAGAGAGATTTATGAGAGAATAACTGCACTCACAGTACAACTAGCCACTGTGGACACCAGGCTTAGAAAGTTGGATGTTATTTAAACTCTTTTGTCAGAAGAGAAGTAACCTATTTTACAGAGGTAGGGGAATTTTGTCACGTGAATTGTCTCAAGTCAGCAAATTTGAGGACTTGAGGGTTGCTTGACTAAGATACTGATAAAAGAATGAACTTTTACTTAATGGCTCGAAACTTTAATTAGACTTCGGACAAAAAGGTTGAATGGCCTTGACTTTTTTTTTTTTTTTTTTACTAAATATTTGCATTTTTCTTTATATTGAGAAGTTATCATTTGTTTTTGACACATGATTGAGTGATTTCTAGTGTGATGCCTGAAAACCTTCTACTCTACTAAGACATAACGGAACAGTAGAGGCCAAAGCACAAAGCAGCTATTATGAAGAGGAGGAGCTAATACAATACTACAACAATACTAAAATTTGGATCGCAGGGAGAAAGAGAACATGGCACAACGCAGGTTCCCCTTAGAGATGTAGAGTAATAGTAATAACTAGAGTGGCAATCAGCAGAGTGTGTGCCTTTGCCAAGGCCAAACAGTCCTCCACAAGTTCCTGGATCCACTCCAAAAATGTAATGGATTCTTCCCCCTACTGAGCCCTCCACTAAGTTGTCGGCTCAGTAGGTTTTTGGGTTGTCCTGCTGACATATAAACAGATACAGGTGAAACCACAACCTCTTCAGCAGAGGTAATAATGTTGCCACAAAATGTGAAATAATGTGGAAACAGGGGTTGATGATGACTTGCTTGTCCTGAGCAGTGACTTACTGACTTACAGCAGGGACTTGACTTACTTTGCTTGATTCTCACTATGCTGGCTTGAGACTTGCAGGAGTGTGACTCATTCCCACCTCTGCTATAATTTCTTGAAACTATTGAGTATGAAAATATATATTAAAAAAAAACATGCTTTACAACATTATGGGATATCTATGTTCAGTATGCAACACATAATCTTTGTCTATGAATAATCTGCTTTGTAATGAGTTCAAGTACACTGGAGAGGTAAAATTGTCATTGGGAGTAAAGCTGTTAGTCAATCACAATTTCAAGGTCATTTTCATACATAACCTCATGTGTATGTAACCTCCTATGCATATGCCTCCTCTTAGTTATATCAGTCACCATTATAGCTTAGCAAGATTTCTTTGTATTTTGTGAGGCACCATAGAATCCACTAATTATTAAGTGTGGCTAACCAGCCATGACAGTGTTGCTAGTATTGTTTTCACCTTAAGAGCTTGTGCGTATGCGTGTGTATCAATGTGGCAAAATACAGTCCTGTAGAAACTTACTGTAGCTGAAAACTACCACAGAGGTTGTTTTGTCTTGTTTTTTGTCTTGTTTTTCTGTCTGTGGACAGATTTTCTTGCAGTGAGAGCATCACCACTGTGCAAGATACAGTCACAAAAAAAATTACAGATGTGTAGTTCAGATCAAAATGAAGGCTGTGTTTGAAGATGTATGCAGTCAAGACCTGAGGTACAAAATATGCTCGTAAGAATGTAACAATTACTTCTGATTACTCATTAGTTGAAATGTCAATAGCTTCACAGATGTTATATCTTTTTGTGTGATCCCAGTTAATATAAATGTTTCTATGATATATATGTTAATGAATTCAAAATTTTGTGAATGAGCTTTCACAGATTGCAGATTTATCAAGCAAACAGTTGACACAAATGTTCCCCCTTCTGCCCAGAGGGCTCATAAATACAACATTAACATATAATGATCTTAAATATGATGCATCTACACACATACATGACCAAAACAGGAACACTTTGATAAATTAGGTCTGTTGAGTTTATAATTCATCTCCATGATGAACATTAATTATAGAGAAATGATGGACTGACTTAATTTATCATCAATATTCAAAACTGGTGACTATACCAACAGGGAACCTGCTGTACTGGTTGTATTTAGTCCTTTAATATTCAGTCTCATCATTAGGAGATAGCTGAACAATATAATTCAACATGCTGAGTCCAATCAAGATCTTTTCTCTTTCCTTTTCCCTAGATGTTCCCCAACAAAAGCGTCAGATGGCACAGGTTCAAACAAGAAAGGACACGCCATTCTACAGCAGTTTATTACTGCCAAAGATCCCATTCATACATCAATTCTGGGAGTCACCTTCAATACTTCAAAAAAGCCTCTAGTGAAGATTATTTTTTGTTAAATTGAAAAAAACATATCTCAAGGAAAGCTAAAGAATAACAAATGAAGCATCCATCTTGATAAATTGACTCTCAAGACAATTCTTCACCAACTAATTATACTAGAACACTTATTATTACACTGACTTGTTGAATTGGAGTTTGGCTGAGATGAAGCTACAGATCAGATGAATCCAGTTAAACAGCTGACTTTCATTTCTTTACTCTGAGGTAATTCTGATGCTGGGTCATATGTGGCCAGGTTTGGGTACTCCAGCTGATATTCTAAAAATCTGAAAAACTAGAAGTCAAATAGATAAATAGATGAATTATAAAACATAAAATACTTCTAATTCAACAATTTGCAGTCCTCGTGAACTGCCTACATCAGTGTTTAGGCCTCAGACTACAAGGACAAAAAGAAAATGAACTCTTATTGGGGACCTGATGCAAATGTCTGATGAATGAATTCACTTTGACAACCTCTGACTAATATCTAGCTTTTAGTAACAACAGCTAGTAGCAAGTGAAGATAGCAATATATCTCTATTTCTACCCTGAAATTATATGCAATCCTGTGTCTAAAGCATTTGTATTAGTAATGTCATTCATGCTTTTTTAAACAATGACCACTAAAAAAGAGCAAGTGTCTCCAGGACACACTGTATCAAGGAGACAGAAAGAAAACAACTGAAAGTCACCCAGCTGCCAGAGAAGGGACAAATTGATTCAAGGTTTAAACCATTAGTAGCTTTCTTGAGCCGCAAGAAAAAGTAAAAAGGAAGCTCCAACTTCTCAAACAATCTCTGACAGTGAGGGATTTTGCTTACGGTAGGCTAGTGCCTGAAATAAACTGCCCATACCTGGAAACAAAACGACAGTTAGCAAAGACCCGTGGGCAAAAACTCCAAAAACTCAGAGTACAAAGTTCAGCCTGTACTAACTTTTGTTAAAGGGGGCTTATCATGCTTTTCCTTACCCCTATCTTCCATCATACAAACTGTATAGATACAGTATAATCTGACAATGTTGGCTGTCCATATTAAACATATGGAAATGTTATCCCTGTCGGACAAAAGCTCTGCTCCTGCACACTAACTCTCAACACAAACTTCCAACCTTCTTTTATTACTTCTGAGACGATGTCAGCTTGTTTTCTTGAGATGGTTGTTCGCTCCAAGCACAGCTTTTTCTCTCAAAACAGTCAGCTTGAGTAGTATTACGGGCATTTAATGTGCTACAACACACAACTAACTGACGGTGCAGTCGTTTGGCAACAGCAGAATAACATTTTATGAGAAACGTTAGCTTTTGTATTTCCTGACAGCAGACGTTTTCCACTTCAGTTGGCATTTTAGCGCATGTCCCTCACGTACAACTACTAACAGGGGCATATATATGGGTTGTGATTGAAAGACTGAATCCACTGTTATGTCAAAAAATCATACCGTTTCTTCATACATACAGAGATGGATGTCTTTGCCCTTCACCTATGACCCTGAACAGGCATGTTTAGGTACAAGGAATGGATGGATGGAAATCATTAATACTTTCTGACATACGATAAGCCTCATGCTATCTCCTCCCTTTGGTGTCTGTTTAGTCTTTGTATGTTTTTCACCCCACATCTATACTAGTTAGACTATTAAATTAGGTTGTCAAACACTGTGTTTCCATGTAATGAGACCCATGTAACACTCTTGTTCTCTGTGCCCCCATGACACTTAGCATTTGCTTATGAAAAAGAAGCTTCCCACCCGTTGCTTGCAAAAGCACTAAATTATAGGGATACAATGCTATTTTTAACTGATTAGGCCATCTAAGGACCTTTTTTAATTTAACAGTGATAATGGGAACCAGATACTTATGCAATAATAGCTTATTTGAAAAAGTATTTTAGAGTTTGGCACTACAACACAGTATTGTGTGTGTCAATGTTTTTTTGAGGAATTTAATTAGTGAGATTTTTAAATTGTTGTTGAGACAACTATGACACAAAGCCCTAGTAAGAAAGATTATATAGAGAAAATGGTTTCCTAATATACTGCAGATTCCCTGAGCAATGAATAATATATTGCTCCATGTTGGTAGTAAGCCTCAAGAGAAGCTTCTGTTTTATGTCCACTTACAGCCATGATCTCTGGTGCCTCCAGTGAAACATCAGAGAGGCTTTGAGTTGTAGCTGACCATAAACTATGGTTAGTTTGTAGGTAAATGGGGGGTGCTGCCTTTCTTATAAAGACAAAATATTTGACAACCAGTAACTCTGACTGAAACTGCATTAGGCCAACAATATAAACCCCATATGTTTCATTAAATCCCTTCAACAACCAATCAGGAACTGGACTGAATCAAATGTGTAGATCTCTGTTGTTTTTAACTGCAAATGAGGATAAAGACGCTCTTCCCGTTGTATTGGCTGTTTCTGTGATCACATGATTTTAGCAAATTCAGTAAAGTCCACCAATTATATCACTTAAGGATCGCAGCATTACTGTTAAATTAAAACAATCAGAACAATTTATGCATGAAATAAGAACAAATAAACTGTATGTTCTGGAGCTTCTCAAATTTAGTGGGAGGTTTTCTCTTCTGCATAAGATTTTCTGAAAAAGTTAAGATGCAAACCAGTATAATGACAGCAGGAGAAGTTACAAATGATGGATAGGCATGGTAGATATTATTCCATAAGCTGACATTTTTTTCAGCCTTCTTTAATACAATATAAATGATTTGTATTATACTGTAATGAGAGTGCTGTGGAACACCAGAGGCTAAACTGTTTGGATTAAACATAATCTTAAATAGGTCAGCCATTGCCTCCTAGGTTAGATTTGTCAAAATTCACCTTTTCAGAAAATAAACCATAATGCCATTTATTTTATTATTATTTTTTTTTACTTTAACTTATGCTCATCAGACTTGTGTCAATTATGGGCCTTTATCAGTATCCTGTAATTTATAATGCCTATTCTTATTTGAATTTCATAACCAAACACTAATATTCTCGCTCATAAGAGCATCAGGATATTATGTAAAAGGCTCCAGGGATCACACTGCAGTATAAGTTGCCTTCCTTGAAATAGCGGAACGCTTGTAAGGTGCTAATTTTCTTTCCCCAGAGGTGAGGAGGGCAGCAATCCTTTACCTTCATTATACAGCAGATGCAATGATGAACTCTTTGTCTTAGAGGCAAGTCATTTAACCTCCTCTTACCCCAGCCATGCAGTTTGTCACTGTACAGTCATGCCACGACAATGCCAGAGGAGGGTTAGAGGGATGAATGTCATATGAAAGTCAATGGACAGAAAGGAATTAAGATGGCAGTTGACGATGAATTTTTCTACATTGGAGCTTGTGATTAGAAGGAATCATAAAGCACATGACCACTGGGGACTGAATCACATGGAAAATGCAGAGGAAGACAATAAAGATAAAGTGGCATAGGAAAGAAAAGAACGAGAGAAAATTGCACAGACAACGTCCCTAGCTCATGATGATATAAGTTTATAGGGAAATTCAGCTTTAACACACTGCAATGCCAAAGAAAACACTAAAGCACTGCTTTTACGTAACCTTGTGGTGTTTTCACTTGTGTATAATTGAACATATCCTAAAAAAGATATTTTTCATCAATGTCATGTTTGCTCAAGTTTCCTCAAACCCTTGAAATCCAAATTTTATTTGGATGGAAATGTAGTTTCTGTTTTGTGATTAGACAAAGTTGCATTATGTTGTTGCTATTAATTACCAATGTTTCAATTTTAGTCCTGATAAACCCCAATTTTCTCATTAGCCTGTTTAGGCCAATGGCAGTGAATATAATTGTGTTGATCCTCTTCTACTGTTTTGTACTGTATGAAACAACAAATCTTTCTGGAATAGTCATAACACTTCATTGTTTCAATCAGAAATAACACAGCATACACCGAACTAGTTTTGATCCAAAATTCAAAACTGAATTGAATCAAATTTCTGCATAACTACTTGCATTTATGTTTGGAGAATTCAATCCATTCTTAACTGGAGATGTGTCTTGTGTTGTTTTTATTGCATGATTTCTGTTCTGGGAAACTGGAAGCATTTCATAATTCTCAGAACATTAGAAAAGACAATGAAAGGGAAATATTGTCAAATGCATTTTTAAAGCATATTCACATAGCATTTTTTATTTCAAAGAACAGAGACTCTTTGGACTCATTTGGACTGTACATCTAAACATTTTGAGAAGGGCAGTGTCAGCCACAACCAATTATCAGTGCACTCAGTCAGTGAGAGTACATGTGAGAGAATGAACACATTAATCATTGTTATCATGGCTGGTACTAGTGTCAGTCCACAGTATGTGGGTTGCATTAACGCGAGTGGGACTGTGCATGGATGTGTAAAAAGGGCTCCAAAATGTATTAAATGACCAGGTCCATGGGAGAAGAGGTGCATCTTTGTAGGTGTGCATTAGCAGGTTGTTCTTTTATCACCAAACTATGTGTGAGAGAAGAAAGGAGAAAAAGTGAGAGAGAGAGTGCGGGGCGGGGGGGGGGGGTCATATCGAGAAACAAGCTGTTGAATTATTTACCATGATAACGATGATGCAAGAGGATGAGTTGGAAAACATTGCGCAGGAAAACACTCCTGCTGAGGACCTCTGCCCACTCAACTCACATTCTAAATCATGAGACAACTGAAATGGGATCAGTAGTTACCCGAAAGAGTTAAGGAGAAGCCTGAGGCTGTACTTGAAAGAGAAACCAAAGCGTTGTCAGAAGTCATTCCAAACAGGAAGGGGGCTTTGATATTTAATGTTCTGAGTTTCTTTATTTGTTATCATCAATCTTTCCTGCATATTTTTTTTCTTCTATAAAAATGTAATTCTCATAAACAAACTTGTGGTGTATGATATTAGTTTTTTTTTTTTTTCCCTGAAATCACTGTCAGTTATCAGAACTCATGAAGGCTAACTAAATTGCATAATTTAGCCTTTTTGATCAAAATGTCACTAAACCTTACAAAATATTGGCCTGTTCATCTCTTCTAAAACAGAGCATAAACAAACAGAAACATAAATAATTCAGTCGGATGTTGTGCGTCTCATAAATTACTTACACAGCCACGATAACCTTTGTAAGTCTTATTTTCAAGAGCATGCTTAAGCATTTCTGACTGACTATTGAGCGCTAACATGTCATGTTTGGATACACTTCAAAGTGGTTGAGTCTGTAGCATCTCTTGAGTTTTGGTCTGCATATTTTATAAGCTCTATCATGAAATAAAAATGATGAGGGGCAGTGACTCAGTAAAAAAAAATAGAGAGATACAGCCACTATGTGGTGACTTCTAATTAACTTATTAATGAGAAACAATGGGGTACAAAAAGCGTAGTATCAGTTTCACACCAAGACGCAAACCTCTTACCTATATAATGATAAAAACAACATACAGTATTATGTTTAATCAGCAAAAATAATAAAATATACACGAGCAAAATCACCACATCAAATGTTCATATTAGGCTTTAATTAATTTTAATTAGTCTACATTGCTTGTCATATTGAAATTACTAATAAAGTGATCAAATACACAATGAAAATGAAACTATTTCAAAAACTGCATTTGAGGCAACAACATATAATCTCACTGTAAGAAAAGTAAAAAAAAGAAATAAAAAAAAAAAGAATGAATGATGGCTGAATTCTATTTAGCAGTTAGTTCAGGGTCCTGGTTTTGTGCATTTTGGTGTCACTGTCACATGGCATGAATGAATAGAGCGTTAATGTTATTAGTGACACCTGTATTTTTTCTGCAGCAGAAAAGACCCACATAAACATCCACACAATGTGCACATCAAATGTTCGTTTAGATGGTGGGAAGATTTTAAATCGACACAAATGAATCTTTGAAAAATAAAACCTCCCACACAAATCACATCGGCTGTTTTCATTTAGGTCAACATTTTAGTATAAAACAGCTTTTTTTCTATGGCTTATCACATAAATAGTGGTCATTCACCTGTACATTACAGAGAAAACAAGAAACATTTGGGGCAACTACGTCAATCAGACCAGAGAGGCAGGGACCATAAAAAGTTAAAATGTTGATCACTACATCAAAATGCAAACTAAAGCCCACACATTTAAAAAAAAAAAAAAAAAAAAAAAAAAGACTTTAATTATACAAATACATGTAGATAAAGATTATACATAGCTTGAGGCTGTTGCTGTCATGCCAAATCTGTCATCTGGTAAATTTGTCAGTAAGACAAACCAGATCCTGTCAAAACCATCAGAGGCTAAGGAAAATACTGTTGTGTTTCTACACTGTGTGCAGTGACTGCTCTTTTATTTCCCATTACTCATGGATGAACAGAAATCTGGCGTCTGTGATGGTAACCTGAAAAAATGGGATGCTGACCATTTTAAGAAAAACTTGTCATCTGTTTCTGAATTCTTGCTGATATTTGATAGTTTTGGGAGGTTTATGCAAGGAGCCCTTTTGAAAAACAAGAACAAAAAAAGAAAAGGGAAGAGCACGAGGAAAAGAACAGTTTAGCATTTTTAAATTGTTAAAAAGTCTTTAAAAACAGATAAAATAGAACAAAATAAGTACAAGCAATTCAGACAATTCACAACACAGTAGAGGGCAAAAAGCAGTTCATTGAAAGATTATTAGCATGAAAAATCTTCCAGTGGAATATATTTTATATAATTCACAAAGCCTAAGTAGATCGATCTGGCAGCCCTGATGGCAACAGCTCACCATGGCCTAGGATACTATTTCAACATTTATTGTGTCATTAAAATTTATTTGCTCAGGGGAAGGTCACTCCTTTTTAAAATTCTTCAGGAGGGGTCATTAAAAACTCTTAGTTAAGGTAGGGTCATTAAAATTTAACCACATCTCAATTCCTACAGGTATTGCAAACATTTTATTAACAACCCCATGCTGTCAGATGTTTTATATATCACAAATAGCTGCAAATAGCTAAAGGAAATGTGATGCTGCAATGTATCTTGTTCAAAACACAGTGTATGGTTTGTGAAGGGAGACTTCTGAATCCTGTTAGTCATTCATTTACATGAAGCCTGGCGCAGGGCTGTGCCTCCGTAATGAGTCGGTTCTCACTAGAAAGAATTAGAATATTGCTTGTTCATTCAAATGCTGAGAGCGACAAGCAGCTTTTTACAGCCCTGTGAATAATGACTCTCAGCAGCAAAGATGGAGGCAGCACAACAGCACGATATTGTTACTCTGGTAAATTCTTCGGGACAAAGTTGGGTGCACCAGGTGTGTGGCTTTGACTCTACACAAACCTGTGGTTGGTGTCTTATAATATCTAATAAAGTATGTGCAGTCAATGTTGAGTCTAATTCACCATTAAAATGACTTCTTTCAAACCTTAACTGAAAAGTTTTATACACTAACTTTGTGATACTGGTGCTGATTTATCAGCACTTTCATTTTGTCCTTTGTACTCACGACAGATGCATGCTGTGGCAGGTCATAAAACCAAAACAACAAGCTGAAAGATGCTAAAAAAATCTTGGTGCAGCTGAGGGGAACTGTGGAGTCTGGTGATAATTCTGTGTGGGTTTATTACTATACGAATAATACCCTTTGACTTTATACAATTTCATTTGATTTACTGATATTATAAATATTGATTGGGGCAGCTCTGACCAATCCTTCATCACTTTTGCAACACTTACTCAGGTTGTGCCCCAGCAACCTATCACTACAAACTAACATCTTTGTTGTTCAGGTAGGAGGACATGCTCCAGCAGAATCTACACACAATGTTAAATATAGTTTCACTTTATACACATGACAAATCACCTTTATCTAAGTTTGTTTAATAATATTACATTTGTATGTAAGTCTGTATTTACATATACAAACAGTCTGTGCACAGTGCAGTATAAACTCCTTTGTATGTACATAATAAGAGTTGGCTGCCAGTTACAGGAAAATATCATGTCGCGATGTTGACTTTGAAAGATCAGATAGAGAAGCTCAAAGCTGAAATATATGTCATTGATCAGAGTGAATAATAAATGTCCCTTTGATATGCACAAGTGAGGCTTGGGTTCACTTTTATATGTTTTTGCTAAAGTCTAATTAGGTTAATTAATCTCACTTGCAGATCCAGAGCATAATAAGATTAAACATTATCAATGGTAGTGGACTTTGCCAGCCCATCAGATTTACACTCTGGTCTCAAGGGATCTGTTTATTATCAATTAGGTCTGAAAATGAGGAATGTTCTGGCAGAGTGTGGGGGAGGAACAGCACCTCGCAAAAAGTCTGCCATGGCCTGCTGCTCATGTTCACACCGATCTTCTGTGGCTACTCCTACGTGTGCACACACACAAACACGCACAGACAGAGCACATACACTGTATCTTTGCTGTTTAAGAAACATATCATTTTTGTATTTACAGCATCTACTGTATACTCCCGTGAACAGGAATGTACGTCCAGGCTTTAAAAGATCAACACATAACTACTCTAGATCAATCCACAATCAAGCTCAGCACACAACCAACAGCATTAGAAATAAAGTAATTATTCATATAGGATATTAATGAATCATCCTTATTATCAGTTTAGTTAGGTTAATTTCGTACTTCACATAAAAGTTAAACTGATGTAAGACCTGGTCTGACTTCGTATTATGATCAAATTTGGGATCACTCTGCATGAATGAAAGGTCTGTAAACTGCAACTACAGTTTTGCTCCTCTTTTTGTAGACAAATACACCAGTCATTCGACCTGCTTCTGACTGAACTGGAAATAAATTAACCACCAAGGTTATGAGCGTATTTGAGAAATACGCCATGCAGTCTTTCAATTATCATTTTATAATATCAAGTATTACACAACCAAGGTTGGTGTAATACTTGTTCCTAAGGTTCAGAAGTTACCGTATTTTCCTGATGGATGTATCCGACTGGACTTGATTGGTTCTCAGTGATTGATTTTCAGTGATTGATCTTCATCTTGTTGAAGAAGCTAAACTTGTTAAATTTAACTTTATGGTGGCCTTGAAAACAATAACATTTCACAAGACGCAAACACATTTCAGATTATGCAAAGCGTGTAAAATCATTTCTTCTTAGCGACTAAACAGAAGCCAAGTCAACTCAGTGTTTATTCAATGGATGTGTCAAGGTGAGTTGGAGCAGGATTGGATCAGGTGCTGTGATGGGTCGTTTCCCTTTCTGGAAACTGATGAGTATGTGTTAAAGTTAACTATGGTTAGCTACACAGAAGTCACAATGTCCATCTGCAGTTTGTGCTCGACATGTCTGCTGTGTTTTATGGCTTCATCTTCCTCTGCACAAGACCAGCTGCTGACATGCAAGATAATGCTGAAAGTCTATAGTGAATTAGATCATATGAATGCAATTTGATAAAATATGCCCTTATGATTTCAATCTCCTCTTCCTTCCTTTCAAACCTAATTTAAAATTTGTGCAGGGACACTGCTGAGAGTAGAACACAATAGAGACAAAATTACATTTAACTGTCACCAAGGACTTGAGTTCAGTCCAATCACAAAGATGAGGTGTTGTTCCACCTTTGACCTTCAAAGCTTGAAAGAAAGAAAGAAAGAAAGAAAGAAAGAAAGAAAGAAAGAAAGAAAGAAAGAAAGAAAGAAAGAAAGAAAGAAAGAAAGAAAGAAAGAAAGAAGTTGCAATGAATTGCTCTTGAAACTTTTGTGCTTAAGAATATTTCTTCAGTCAGAAAAATAACCCACAGAACATTGTCATCATCATTGTGCATCAATCTGTACATGCACATGCAACCAAATCCAAGGGAAGGAGGAAATCATTAAAAGTGAGATACTTGGCCTTGCACAGTGTCCATTGATTTGCTCACTAGATGAGGGCAAGGTGAAGGACACAGCCATCAAATGGACATGAAGAAGCCATGAGGAAGGAGGCGAAGCTGTACAAGACAAAAAAGGAGTAAGTAATAAAATATTAAAAGGAACATGTAGAAAGTGGTTTAGGCTGAACTGAGAGGTAGACAGCACATACTTGATGTGTAAATCATAGATGTACTTCTACTACATGAGAAGGGAAGGTGTCCTAGTCCTTTCCAGATATAAACTATAATGTATCCTAACTACCTCTTAACTCAAAACAACATCTTGTTTCTCACACTTGGTGACCCCAATGTCTACTGCAACAAAAGTGTGTTTTATTGATGGTAAAAGCTCATCTCTACACTCCAAAATGTCAGCGCATCAATGAAAATACATCACAGTGAGGAAGCAGTCAACTTCAGCCTCCACACTGACAATAAATCTCAGATTGAGAGGGCCTTGTAGGATATGTGAAAAAACTCATTCTTGCTGATGAGAAAGGTACGTGACGCAAAAGGACACTCCATCTAAAATGGGCTTCTGTCAACATGGAAAGGGAGGGTATGGAGCAGCACTGAAAAGGGGGAGAGGGAGATGAGCAGTGGCTATGCGAAGGACAGCAGATGAGTAGTTGTCTCCACAGCAGATTCACATTCTCTGAGCCTGTCAACAAGACACTTGGAGAATACAGTTTGATCCCAGTGACGGAATTAAAACAGCAGGGATATGGAGAGCGGAGAAAAAGAGGAGTAAGGTGTAAAAATAAGAAAATTGGAGGAAAGAGCTGTTGTAGAAGAAAATTGAAAAAGAGCCAGAAGATAAATTTGTGTGGGCCTCAACTTCTGCAGGCACTCCCAGACACACCTGACCTTTGCATAGCTCACCATTTACCTATCTGCTGTGTATTTTCTGTTGTAGCAGAGTTTTTGTTGCTTTGCATTACAGCATCAGGCCAAATGTTTCCAATTTAACAGAAAATCTACAATTTTAATCTATCTATCTATCTATCTATCTATCTATCTATCTATCTATCTATCTATCTATCTATCTATCTATCTATCTGTCTGTCTGTCTGTCTGACTGTTGCTTAGTTGTGCTATCGTCCTCTTATAGTCAACAACAAACACAAATACAAAAAGCAATAGCCTGCAATTGCTTGCTGGCAACAAAACACATTTTCACAAGTTTTTGTCTCACACAGACAGACTCTAGTCTGGGTTAGGCTGCAAATTGTGTGGCTACATGCTCATCCCTGCCAACAACTCCAGCACCTTTTCATCTACTTCCTCCAAACAAACATAGAGCACCTGCCTCCTCTTATCCTGCGCACCGCTAACTAAAAGGAGCTGGACCACGAGACAGCATTCAGTCTAGAGTTTTGGTACCATGCACCTGTCACCAAAACTTGGTGGTGTACGAGACCTCTTTGGAACCACACCGTGTGCACTGCAAAAAAAATCATTTGAGAATAAAACTGAACAGCAGCTACTCTACCTTCCTTGTCTGCACCTCATGTAAACATAACTTTAAGGGTTGTTAGCTCATTTGTTTGTCTGATTTGTTCTAGTTTTACTCCACTGCTCCTGAAGACTTTTGTGTACCCAAAGATATTATGTAACATTTTAACATCTCCATAACTGAATCTGTATGAGCGAGTTGCTATGTTAATAACTGTGGAATTTCATATAATGACTATGACATTACAATATGTAATAGTATGGAAAAACATCATGTCATGTCAATTTTCTACGATTAGACTTTTACAGTACTTTAAGTTGATATCTAATACCATTTTAGATTTTTCTTTTCAAATGTTGACCAGTAATAAATATTTGAAATCATGTTTATTTGATAAGAAAAAGTGACTGCAGAGATAAAAGTATAATAACAGTAGAACAGTGCAATAAAAGTAGCTCAAAGCCTTCAAATACATGCATAGGCTTTTACTGTAATCAGGCCTATTGATCACAACCAATTGGAATAATATTATTTTTTTCTTAGTCTTTCAGAGCAGAAAACTATGGTATCAGGATATTAAAGGCATATCTAATTTAATTAATTTAAGCAAAGGACCTGAGAAGTGAACTCCATAAATTACAAGACTCAAAACAGTTCGCAAGCATTTCTTTTCTACCACGGTGAGAAAGTGTGGGAGCTGATCCAGTGCCTTGGAACCATTTTACAGCAACCATGTCACAAAGCTCCCTTGGCACACAATGATTTGTAATTTGTAATTACAAGGATTGATTGAAATGACCTCACTGGGTTACAATTTATTTAAAAAAATAAAAAAATCCAATTATTAGACCGTTGAGGCCTTCAGCTGACAGATTGCAATTCAGCAAAGCATATCTGGGAAAGACAACATGCAGCCATCTTTTTCCAGGGGTCAGATGTTATGAAAATATTGTCAGCTCACGGAGAAAACCATCATCATTTCTGTGCATCTCCAAAAGCATTGATTTGATCATGCAGAATGCACTCATGCTACTTGCCATTCAAATATGATTTTATCTCAGACTCCCTAAGTGAAATCTCTGGCTAATGGTCCATCCTTTTTTTTTTTTTTTTTTTTTTTTTAATAGAGAAATAGAGAGATAACAAATTAACTGGACTGGCTGGACACAAAAGCAGAGGTGGGGGATCCGTCACTGGTAGCCATCACATCTGTCACCACTCATCAATAACTCTCAAAATGTCGCTCCCCTTTGCTTTTAATCAGATCCTGCAGTAACAGCACTCAATTTGTCTCTCAGTTTGTTTCGACAGACTCTCAGTTTGTCTCGACAAGCTGGCATGCTGTGAATTATGTAACAGACCCCATTTGAGAGCTGCGATAACTAATATACATGCATCAAAATTCATATCTCTTGCAAGCTCCTAAATTATTTGTGTAGCTTTTGCAGCGCAAATTAAATCTCCCAAAGATGTGTGCGTTGCTATGTGGCTCCATCTATCTTAGTCTGGAGCAGTAATTAGATTATCATTCAGCTGATGAGCTCCCATCACTTGGCCACCCATTTACTGAGCTACAGTATATGTACACACTTACGCAAACATAGACACACACGTACACAACCTTGCTCTGCCTTCTCTTCTAGCACCAATTATGAGCAGAGCACGCAAAAACATTCAGTTTATTTACTTAACAAAATATGCACCTGCGAGCAAATGGACATGCACATATACGCAGCTGAAAGATTGGTAGCGTACGAAGTATTCATGATGTTTATTTTTAACCGTATAAGCATGCACTCATTAATTCATTTCATCAATACCCAACCTGAACTTAAGGGTGGCCCTTACCTGGACAGAGTACAATACAGTTGACACAGTATATGCGTATGTGGTGAATAATGCCTAGAGGGTGAGACAAAAGGAAGAAAAAAAGAGGAAAAGAGAGATATTACAGTGACTGACAGCAAGAAGTGTAGGAAGCCTAGAATGGATCAACCAAAAGCATAAAGTTACTGTTGATGAGAGACTATTGATGAGTCATTCTGTTTACACCAGTTTGGCCACCCTTAAAACCAGGATTAATCAAACTAAGCCCAATCAATAATGAAAATAAGAGTGAGAAGATATTTTCACTCCTCGTTGTATTACATTTTCTGGAAAGCGGGGCTTCATAACTGAACAAAATTAAAGTTTAAGGCAGACAACTGGAACTTCTTTTGGCTTTGCACCAGCATGACACAATTATAGTAATTCCTCAGCACGATGAGAAATTCTTATAAATACTTCTGTGTATTCAAAAGCCTGTTTGGAAAGGAAATGATGTTGGCTTTTTTTTCCTTCTTCACCTTAAAATATCGGTTTCCTTTTCCGTTTGATTGTATCAAAAGATTATCTAAAGCGCAGATAAGTGGGGATATATTCAACAAAGAATTAACATTTATGTCACAGTGACATCAGCAAACACTCACAGACGTTAATGTGACACAGGGCAGGTCAATGTGAGGGATAACGACGAATAGCAGTGTAATAAAGAAAATATGTGGTTGAAAGGTCAGCATCTGAAGATAAAACTTTAAAGCAAGATTTTGTTTAAAGCAAAGAAAAGAAAGACCACTCAATATCAAGAAACTCTTATCTGATCTTTTTGGAAGTGGGAGAAGAGCAGGGATTGGACCTCATCTTTTTGGCAGGTTTAGGGGTCTGAGTATGTAACTTATGCAGGGCACCATCCCAGTTTCACAGCTGGTTTCCAGAACTATCTCTCCTCAAACATTTTACAATCCATCTTGCCTTTTCCTGCTATTCTGTACACACAACAAGTCTGTGTCTGTGTGTGTGTGTGTGTGTGTGTGCGTGCGTGTGTGCGTGTGTGTGTGTGTGCGCGTGTATGTGTATGTATGTGTATGTGTGTGAGTGTGCGTGTGTGGGGTGGTAACACATCACAAGAAGAGATTAGAAAGATGCTATCTACATCTGTGCATACCCCTATCCAAACTATTAATCAAAGATTCATTTCCCCCCTTCATCGTGAGTACTGTTAATTCCTTTAGGAGATGAGAGCATTACTACATCCTTACCTCTGTAAGCTCTTCATTTCTGCAGATTTAAAACACCATAGTGTCAAATCTCACAACAGACAGGCAGCTCCACTTTGTTCTAAAAGCATTAGTCTCTTAATCTCTTCTTTTGTGTGTGTGTGTGTGTAGCAACAGGAGTAGTGCAACTAAGCCACAGCCACTCACAAGTTAAGATGGTGAAAAAAATCAAGTCCGCTCAAGCAGCTTATAGATGTGGCAAGATTGCAGCGAATGCCATATTTGAAAGAGTCCACTTTTGGTTGTTTATCAAATGTGTATCCCATCAAGAATCCAGGTTTCGTAGATATTGTGTGTAATTCGTTCTGAACCACCCAAACAACTGTCATTGTTTACTGATTGCAAGGTTGTTAGTGTAATGATAAATCTTCTTACACGCATGGTAAACAACAGGTGTTACTCCTTTCCTTTTCCACAATCACAGAGAATAAAAGAAAATGAATTCCATTTTTCCTCTTAATTGTGAAACCCATCTTAGCTGAAGTAAATCTATAAATATAGCTGTGTTGCTTCTACCATGCAGCAATTTGTTAATAATGTTTGTACCATTTTGTGTGCTCAACCAATAATTGCCAATAGGAATGTGTTGGTTGGGAGCACCTTGGAATTGATTGTTTTAGTCACAAACTCTGATATGACTCTGTTTGCATGTCACTGCCACACACAAGGACAATTATTTCTATTGGCCATGCACATATGGAGTAGTTAGTCAGCCAATTTCAAGAGGGCGCCTCTGTCCTAGATCTTGAAGGATAATAGAGGCAGTAATTATGATGTGTTCATTTTAATGGAGTTTTATTGACAAGCATGGTAGCAGCTCAGCCTTCGCCCCCAGTTGTAACTGTTTGCGAAAACAGTTTTGCAACTCAATTAGATCTGACATTGTATTTGACTTGGTGACAACACATACAGGTAGAAATGGGGGAGCAGAAGTGTGCTGGAATGCTAAGCACTTCGTTTTGTTTAAAATGAATTGAGGAGGAGGTGAATGTTAACACAAATCAAAACAAATAAATTTTCACTGTGTGCATATATTAAAAATAATTGCTCCCTCTTTATAACCTTAACAGCGACAAGAGAGAGCGCAGGAAGTTGTTGGGGATCAAAGGTTTGGCGAGGATAGTTTCCCTTTTGTGCAAAGCCTTTACATGATATTATTTTTGCTTGGATTAATTCAATGATTTACATGTTTTTGTTCAAAAGAAGAGACGTTTAAGGCCCAGGGGTCACATTCCTGCCATATTCGTTTCATTTCCTGGGTTGCAGAAATACAGCACAAGTAAACCAACAACAAAACAAAGTCAACTGCCTTTTCATTATCGAAACCTCTTTTCCTGTTCTTGCTCATGCTCTCTATTAACCTCTTTATGTATGGCATCATCAGTCTAACGCGTTTTCATTGAGCTTCTCTCTTGACAGGATATCTTTAACATCCTTTTATAACACACTTTTACATTCTCTCACTCCTGTCCTTTTCTTGTCCTTTATGTGTTTTTATATTCATGACTTCAGATTTCTACTTCTCAATTCTTTCTCCTCAATTCCTTCTTTTTGTTTTTTCTTATTTTTTTCTCTTTTCCCTTGAGACTTTAAGGTCATGGTCAGCCATTTATAACCATGTGCTTTAAATGCTGTTTAACCTTATCTCTGCATGCTTTATGGATGCTTCATGACTGATGGAATAAAGTCTCAGTTCTCTATCCCAGGTGGTGCAGCCAGACAACAGCTCCCTCTCCCTCTGCCTCTTCCTCTCTTTCTGTCTTTCTATCTGTTTCTCATTCTCTGTTTGGATGGTACTCGTTGTATGCAGTTCTCATGCATCAACCCCCCTCACACTACCCCCCCCCACCCCCACCCCACACTCACACACCCACACACACACACACACACACACAGCAGTATACAGGTAGGAGCGTTACAGCCGAGACTCTGACAAACAGCCAATCACATGATTCAGCTATAGCCCACATCCTGTGCGCTCCCTGCTGAAGGACACTGACGTCATGGGTACAACCCAAGCTGGTGCAATGACTGTGTCAATGTCACCTTATGTTCTGCTTAGCTGTTAGCATAGTGTGCTGGGCGCCACTGCTCCTGTCGTTTATATTGGCCTGGCAGCCCTGAATGTAGCAAGGTGGAGGCAGTAGAGTGAGTGACAAGTCATCCTAAACTGCCACTTTAGAACCTGCTGTGGCTAATGATGCAAATCTAAAAGAAGTGCGTCTGCGTGTGTGTGTGTGTGTGCGCGTGTGTGTGTTTGCATAAGCACGCGGGCTTATATATGTGTGCGTGCTCATGTTGAGTGCTTGTGCACCATTACATTTGTGGGTGTCATTTTTAATGTGTTTTCATTTAGTTTAGCAATAAAGACATTGCCCATTAACCTCCTAATATAAATTTAATCTATTTTAACCCTTTGGTAAAGGTCAGAATACAAGAATAATCTAATTAATGGCCAAATAATGTTGTTTAGCATGCATTTCTTCTTCCATTACATGATCATGTCATCCATTTATGTATCAGAAGAAACAGCATTCTTTATTCTCAAGTTACTGTTGTATACATTTAAAGATAGACATTTATGAAACCTCAGTATGGTGAAGTGCAAGAGTAAGCAGTCAAAAGATACAGGTGCACTTGCTCTCCATCTCACCCATGTGTCTTGAACAAGATGTAGTGTTTCTTCTTGTCAGTTAGCAAATTAAAAAAGAAGTAAATAATAATATCTGGGCATTTGCGAATGTGTCTATGTTTTATTGTAATCTGCCGGCCCTTGAGTTTTCTGAGCTTTTAGCTGCACAGCAAAATCCAAATGGTCGTGTAAATTGTGCAGCCTAATTATACTTTATTGTCAGGGGCTCACTCCACATCAAAAAGAAACCAATCTCTTCTCCTGGAAAGCACAGACAAATGATAGGAGGTGTGTCGACATGTGTGTGCATGAGTGTGCAGAAGAGAGAAATGGAAAGAAGTGGGGACTGCACATGCACATGCACTTGAGTGTGTATGTGGAGGGAATACTAAATAACAGTAGGGTAAAGCCCTCCAGCCACTGTCAAAATTATCTTCTGTCGCAACTCCCTGTAGCACTGCTTGGCTCTATCAAGAGCCTGTGGGTTGGAGTCACAGTCGCAGCTCTGCTCGCAACTTGGTCAAACCATCAGTCTCAGTCTTACCACAAACTTCCTGGGGCCTTACCTTATTGCAGACAACACTGATGTGAAATAAGTAGATCAACAGGCATGAAGTCGAACTTAACAAATCAGTTATGGCAGCATGTGCAGGCCTTTCTCTCTCTTGTCTCTTTCTATTTCTGCATTGCCATACCCAGTTGCCAGGATACCACTTCTGTAATGCACAGTCCTAATTGTTGTGACTGAGTAACAAGCTGTTTAATAAAGGCACCTTGTACAATGTTTTGATTCAGGTCATGCACAAGCTCAGTGGATTAATTTGAGGAGATGGTTGCTGGTAGTGGAGGGGCTTGTAGTGGTGTCTGTATATTTTCAAAACAGTTACACATGAACGTGTTTGTTAGCCATCGAATGCAGAACATGAGTGTAGAACACTGTTGACAATAGCACCTGTAGAAAGCGTCAATTTTCTTAGAATAAAAGAACCAAGTTGCCTTTTTCCTATTCTGTAATGTGGCTCTCAAACAAGAGCAGTTACACATGGAAAAAGTGTTGATATATGAAATTTACCAGTGCTTTTCGGCTTTTGAAAGCTGGTAATGGCAAAGAGCCAAAAGCAAAATTATGCCAGTGCTAAGCTTTAATATCTCCATGGACCTTGTTGCTGCCGCTTTTTTGTGGTATCTTCCACCTCAACCATTTTTCCAATTAACAATAGCAGGTCTTTCCAAAAACCCAGCAAAAAGTTCACAAATACTGTGACCCACCAGGAAAGAAAATTCTATTACACTCTCTGGCAGTTTGCACCGACATGTCTATGAAGAGGCAGCTGCTAGGGAGATCAATATCAATTCATATTTATTAAGACAATTGATATTTTTTTAATGTTTTTTTTTTTCTGAAATTTCATGTTCAATATATTCATTTAAACCCACTTTTGATTACATGTAAGTTCCTTCCAATCGACACATATTTAACAACATCATTAACCAGCCAACAAATCACATTTTTTATTTCATTATAATTTCTAGTTTGATCAATGTTATGTACATTCCTCATCCCAGGTACTCCTGGCTGCTGCTTTACAAGTATTTTCTTCTAAAAGACAAACTATGTGGTGTTTTATGTTCATTTGAGAAATACTATGACAAAATATCTTAGGTTGGTCATCAGATTTCACTTATTTAGTTGGAAATGAGACTTGTCAATAGCCTATAAATAGCTACATATCATGTATATAATGTTATACTATTCATCTGCTCAAACTATGGGAAGTTTACAGAAGCTCATACTATGGGAAGCTTACAGTTTGTCTTTTAGAAACGAAATGGTCCCTTCTTTAAAATGCTACAGCTAAACTAAAAATACAAACAAAATGTAATTACGGTTATACTAAGTGGTAATTATTTCCATATTAAGTATTGCATGTCGGTAAAGATGTGAGGATGAGCCGTTCATTCAGATGCTTGATCTTGATCATGTTAGTAGCCTTTTGGTACAAATAAAAATAAACTCAGTTTTTCATCTGAACAGTAACAAAAACTCCTTTTCATTAATTTCAAGTGCCTTTCTCTTGTGGTGAATGTGTTGGCAAACGAAAGTGCCAGCTGCAACCATGTATTAATATACAGTATCATTGTTACTGAAGTCATAATGTTTTTTTTTTTTTTTTAATTAATGTCATATACTGTTTTGAAACCAAATGCCTACAAGCTTGCAAGGCAATCTGTACATCATGTTGTAATTGAATAAAGTACTGAAAGTATCACAGTAATACATCTATTTATCCAAGCTTTACAAATAAATAAATGCATGTTTAGGCTTCAGCAAACAAACCTCTGTCATCAACTTTTATTTGTGCTTTTCTAACTAATGGTATTCTACACTCACCAAGCACTTTGCCAGGAACACTTACACATACTAATACTGAGTAGGGCCTCCCTTTGCTCTCAAAACAGCTTCAGTTCATTGTGACATAGATTCCACAAGATCCACTGCTCCCATGTCCATGTTGACAGCATGACAGCATCACATCATTATTGAAGATTTGTCAGCTGCACATTTGTGCTGCCAGTCAGCTGCTCTACCACATCCCAAAGGATTCAGATCTGAGGCCACGGAAGTTCACTGAAATCGTTGTCATGTTCATGCAACCAGAGTGAGATGAGTTTTACTTTGTGACATGGGGCATTATCATGCTGGGGGTGGCCATTAGAAGATCGTAAATAGTGGCCTTGAAGGGATGCATGTAGGCAGCAACAATGCTAAAGCATTCGAGCAATGATTGATTGGTATCAGAGGGCCCAAAGTGTGTCAGTGCTACCGCCACCAGCCTGGACTGTAGACTGCTGACTCTTTCCTCTGCTGCCTCCACAGAAGTCCAGACACATCAGACCGGGTTAGGTTTTTCCCATCTTCAGCTACCCAGTGTTGTTGAGTCTATGCCCACTCCAGCCTCAGATTTCTGCTATTTCTGCTGCCAGGAGTGGGAACCAACTTACTCCTCTGCTGCAGTACCACTGCAAAGCTCAATGTAGTGTGCACTCTGAGATGTTTCCCTGCTGACCACAGTTAAAAAGTGGTTATCAGAGTTATTGTAAGACTTTCTGTCAGCTCCAACAAGTCTGGACATTCTCCCTTGGCCTCTTTGACCTTTGACCATTGACAAGGCTTGTCCATCTTTAGAACTGCTGCTGCTCGTGGGATGTTTTTTTTTTTTTTTTGCACCACCCTGATGGTTGCACGTGAAATATCCCTGGAGATCCACAATTGTCTTAACATAATGCGCCAGATGGTTTGTTACACGGAACCATCAGGGAAGGCTTCGTTGGAAAATGGAAAAAGGCAGACACTTTCAAAAATACACTTGGCAGGTGATTGGAGTGAACCATCTGCCTATCATATGATGTAGAAGAAGAGCGCCAAAGAGGAAACAAGTCGCAGTCTGAGGAGCTTTGAAAGCTAGTTAGCATGCTGTTAGATGATTCTTGCCATTTTTGAAAGGAAAATCTATGCATAAAAGGCACTTTTATGAAGACCAAATCAGTCACTTCTATGTATCTGCCAGTAGTTCCTCCCTAATAGGATGCTGCTCAGTCCAAACAACTGCAATCCTGTTCCTAGTGATTAGCCTGAAGTCTGACTAGATGAATCCAGCTGCTTCACAGCGTTAAACATCCAGTTCCAGCAATTCTGCTACAGTTAAAGTTACTGAGATCACATTTTTATCCCACTCTTAAGTTTGAAGTAAGCATTAGGTTCCTGACTTGTATCTGCATGATTGATTGATTGGATAACTTCATGAATAAATACTTTCTAATAAAGTCCTTGGTGAGTGTAGACACAATGTTTTTTTTTCCCTTTTATAATAATGTAGACGACAGAAAAATCATGAATTCATTTTTATTTGTTTTCTTTTTTTGCCTTTAATCAACATCCTTTTTTTTCATAATAACAGGCTAATTTACATTTAATGCATCACACATTGCATTTATTTGGGCAAATAAATCCTCAATTGCTTATGGAAATAATGTTCTCTGGAAGGAAAATTTTAGAAGTCATTAGAGCATCTATCATTTTTTGAAATGGGCTTACAATCAAAGAGTTAGATGAGAAGACAGATGGTGACTTATTTTTACTTATTTGCTTCCAGTGTACATAGACACTTGATGATGCAAGTCATGCATCAAAATATGCAGCTTATGTTACAGATATGAACTTTTCTATGATGCAACATGCATAATATTATTGATAATGGTATTCCAAAAACTGAATGTTCATATTACATTGCAGAATTGGTAACATATACCATTGTTAACTCAGGCATGTGACAACTCACCCTCCAGTAATCGACAGTTTCAAGTAACAACAGCATTAGCACTTTGTGGAGTTGTTGACCTCAAACCATATATTGTTTTACAGTGAAAATTAGTCAGATGGACATTATGTTGAGTGCCTTTAGAAATAACATATCATGTCTGTGTCAACAAATGTGATTCAGAGAATCAAATGGAAAATAACATGTAAATGTAATGTGTTTTATAGGTAAATATATATACATGTGAATTAATAGTGCATGTTTTAATCCTTATACAATAAAGCTATTTATCATTATCCAGGGCCCAGTTTGGTCCAGTGTCCCCTTTATGTAAAACTACATTAACCTTAATTAAAAACGGTCATCATCTAACTGATTACGGTGATGAGCTAATATGAGCTGCAGGACGTAATATTTAATGTAATATGATCAGATCAGTAATAAAGTTTCCATTAAATGGCCATCATTACATCTAAAGAAACTGCACAAGGCCTGATATTTTTTTTTATAATTCATAAAAGACATTAACATTTAAACACTAACAGTAATTACAAGGATACCACAAGTAAATTCCCCATGCATTACACTCTATACTAATTAACAAATTAATGAGCCACAGTTGGGAATGAAACAATGTTACAGCAACTTATTTTCAACTAATCATGCAACTTGACTGCTGAATAAATCACCAATGTTTATGTACATGAATACATACATGATAAATAAATAAACTTACATTTTGTTACATTAGTCACTGAAAGAAATGATTGCCAACTCCGAGGATGATAACTGCACTAGTTAAAAGGTTTCACAGGCTAAAGGGTCGATGTGTTTTACTCCCCAAACATGTTCCATGTTCCAACTGGACAGATGCTCTGTTTATCTGAAAGTTGATATCGAAGCACTGCCTTACTGGGAATCTATATCAAAATATACTATGTGAAATGTTTCCTTTAAAGCAGGAAACAAAGAGGTTTGTGCAAACTGAAAACGGTAGACTCCCTAAACAGAGTCACTGAAGAGATTTGAACTAAACCTGTGTACATTGTTGTACCAATGGAAAATTGCTTCCTGTTTATAATTGTCAGTCAGTTTGAGCACAAGGAGGCAAGTGCGAGTGCTGCATGTAAATGACCAGGATGTCTCTGCCTGGGCTCCACGGGGGATGCTAATGTGAGCATCAAGCTTTCTTTAGAATGCAACTCAGACTCCAGTGGAGTGCACACAAACATGAACTTATAGCTGATGAGGTGAGCACTGTCATTCAAATGCATCCAAACCAATCAGCATGTGACAGGATTACTGACTTTGCCCTTGCAAAGTCAGGTCCTCTGTGTCTGAGGTAGCTTTAGAAAATCACCCTATTTTCTCAGTTGTCATTGGACTCTGAAAGGCCGCTCATATGTATTCATTACACCTTTGCATGAAAGTTGTTTTCCTTCATAACAGCATACAGTATATTGTCTTAAACCTTTTCACATTGCAGTGTGTGGGCTGCATGATTTGAATGCCCATCAGATTTCATTTACTAGATTCTTTTAAAGTAATGAGACTTTGAGTTAGATTTGAATTAGAAATATTAAACATAACTCAATCCTTGATTGAACATACTAATTACCCAAATGTTCAAAATGATTCTGCAGATTCCATGTTATCCATTTCACTTTTCCAAACCCTATTCAACATTAACCATTGCTGACTTAGATGTTACACTGATCGCTGAGCATTTTCTCTAGAATCCAAAGCTGCATTCGTCAAAGTCCATGACAGACTGAAGATGAAACATTTCTCACTATCCTGTCTGTTTATTGAAATATCTGTAAATGTAGAAGTGACACTGTTCACAAACACTTCTCCACCCACAGCGAGTCACATCGCAAGGACTACGTGACTGTACAGTAAGCTGTGAGTCAGCTATTACAGTACTTTGAGATGAAATGTTGACCAGACTGAAATGATTTCTGATTTTGTTGATTGACCATTAGATATAATCATAAAATTTAAGAAGCAAGTATTCTATAAAAAATAAATTGTTGGTAAATTTACAAAAATCTTATTCTGATTATTCTATTACTATTAAGAAGAGCAATAAAAACACAGAATGAAAACTGATTTAATCTCTGTTTTGTTTGTTTGTCGGTTTCAGTTGGCTGTGGCGCCCATGGATCCAGACAGATACAGGGTGTCCAAATAGCTATCATATTAGTTGTCGGAGACTTGACGAGAAGAAAGGTGACAAATAAGAGGACTCCATCTCTGTTTTTAAAGAACAGGAACAGTCTGAGAGATTGAGTAGCCCTTCCCACATTTAAAAAAAAAACAAAAAAAAACAAAACACTGAGATCAGTTTCTATTACTCTATGGCAGAAATTTATATGACTTCAAATCACATAATGACATAATTGTTCACAATTTTCAATTTTATGCAACCTGAAAACATCAATGCTAGAAAATTCTCATTGAAAATATATATTTTTTCATGGTTCAACAGCAACAGAAAGAGTAGATAAACTGCATTTCTGCAGCATTTTGTTTTTTAAAGGAGCTATTTGTAAGTTTTGCTATTGCTAAATAGTCATCTCTCTGTTATCTGTTTACTTACCAGTCTTGCCAAGTGATTCACTCATTGTTGTATTTACAAAGCAAGAGCTTATAAAATGAGGGCAGACGAGACACTACAGTGACTCGCTATCAGAAAGAAACGATACAGGCCAACTGGGCAGCAGCAAATTGGCTAGCATCCTGACTTCAATAGACTAGGAAGTGATAGAAGTAGAAGCAGAATATGAGATATTTTGTGGTGAAAGTCCCCTTGGCTTTTTGTGTTCCTTTTTCTAAAACAGGGTCCACACGGGCTTGTCCAACAAGAGGTCTAGCAAAATTGTCACAGTGATGGATAACAGATATTGAAATTCTCAATAAGTCCTGTATTGACTTTATTCCCTCAAAATTGCCACAGGGTATTTTATGAGTCAACATTTGAAAGCACTGGATTCCATGAGGCAAGTCTATTTCAGTTCAGAGTTTCCAGTAAGACAAAGGATAAAACTAAAGTTGTCACAGGTTCAAGAAAATGAATCACTAGCCAACGCAGGCACAGAACCTGATAACACCAGTAATTCTTTTTAAAAGCAACGTTAATCCAATCGAAGCCTAGTTGGGCCAACAGGCCATCTTTGCAGCAGAGCTCTTCTGCTTTTGGCTGATAGAGAGACAGCGAGACAAGGATTACTGCCATCCAAACACCTGGGCTCTCAATGAGAGAAGAGAAGCTATAAATCAGCTGAGGTCCCTGTTTACCCTGCACTCTTGTTTTCATCCCTGTCATATACACCCGTTCAGTTTAGATTGGTGTATTGAGTTTGCACTTGTATTGAATCTCTTACGTATGGACTAGAACTGAAGAGTGTGTTTTTGTGGGCTCGATTTTCTTTTGTTGTGGACCTATTACATGCTCAGAAATTGTGGCAAATAATAAAGATCTACACACCATAATCACCAAACACCAAAAATGGCAGGTGAATAGAGGGAAGCTAAAATCCTCGACACAAAAGACCACAGACTGGCACCTGAATGAACTGGTTGGAGTCTTAAGATGCATTAAATCTGCTTCAGTATTTATGCATCAGCTCATTGCAGAATATTTTAAGGTGGAATGTCCCACAGTTGAGAGAGGCCTTGTGTGGTGGAGCCATATCAGTGAGAGGTGACACATGTGTGTCCAGTGTAAGCACCATTTTTTGCTTCTGGGTTTTTGGTGTATTTTTCAAAAATTAAATACCAAAAAACATACTTAATTGTATGAAGTGTAGTTGTTTTATGCCATATTTTTAATGTTTTTGAGTCAAATTTTTTTGTATATTATATTATATATTATATTATATATATATGTGTGTGTGTGTGTGTGTGTGTGTGTGTGTGTGTGTGTGTGTGTGTGTGTGTGTATATATATATATATTTATAAATATTTTTTTATAAACCAGTTGGTCCAGCTTTTTTTGGCTTGCACCTTCTAAAAAGACTAGTGCCTGTTATTACTAATCACAGCTGTGAATTGATTATTCTTTCCCAAATTGCAATTTTTTTCAGGGGTCTGAAAATGCTAAAACTCTGCAATTCACAAGCAAACGAGAAAGACTTGTGAAATGTTTTAATAGATTGATACCATTTATTGGAGCAGAAATAACATATTTGTCCACATTGATTCTTCTGTTTTGATATTCCAACATCCAGTCAATCCTGAGTGGAGTGCCTCCAGAGAATAGTGTCCCTAGCTGTGTACTGGATATTTGTGCTATCAGTTATTTCAGTTTTAGTTCAGTAGTACTGAATTATTTTGGTTTGTCTCAGTAAAACTTTGCTGTATGTACTTTCCAATATATGATCAAAATAATGTTTTTGGTACCAGCATAAGGCTTTCCTGTGATTGGTTTTGAGATCATCTGTGTAGTATTTCTGGATTAGTGCAGTATCAGTGGTATCTCTGATTCAAGCAGCAGAAAAGTTCTATGTTAAAAGGCACCTTAGATATTTCTTTTTAACCCAGATCTTTGCCTGAATCAGAACTGGTGTTTTATTTAATAGACAGACACTGTCTCGCTGATTATCTGGGACCCAACCCAACTTCTCTTCTCTTTGCATGTGCTGTTTTTAAAACAAAACCACATTTTCTGTCATGTCTAGGCCTGCAAGCCTCATTTTAGGAATATTAGAGGAAAGAAGAAGAGAATTAATACAGTGTGGGATTGATGAGAAATAAACCAAGACCTGTGGCTAGAGACTTACAAGGACTGACTCACTCTAATGGGAAGTGCCCTTTAATGAGAAATGCTAGTGATTGTAGGTGGTAGTATTAAGAAAGGCAAAGGAGGATTGAAAAGTCAAGGGTCGCACTTGCTCACCTCCTTGGGCATTGTTCTCCATTACCAGAAGGGTATACAGTAGCCATAGCACTGCCTGCATTATGCACCAACATCAAAGAGGAAACTCATTTTCTGCCTCTTTAGCGGAAGACCTGGGGAAACAGAAATGTTGGGGTGGGAGTGTGAGGGAATGGTGCTGTCGAGGGATAATGTGTGTTTTCAGTTGCTAAGGAACTGTCTGGCAGACCATCAGAATAGATGGAAGCAGAGAGAAAAATCAACTGACTTTTTCTTATTAAAAAGAAAAAAAAAAACCTTTGCAATGTCAAAAAGGGTTCTTGAAACTCCCAAAAACATTGGTCAATTTTGGGCTATTATTATTATTATTATTATTATTGTTGTTGTTGTTATTGTTGTTATTCTTTTCTCCAGAAATTATGTTGATTATCCATTATTAGGAGTGTAGATATTTTAAAAAAACTACAATCTTTCATTGTAATGTGGTGTGGATGCTATCATTTTTGAGCCCTCCTCGTTCTGTCATCATCTGTCATCATCCAAGTCTATTTTGAAGCGTAAGAAGGAAGAGCATTGAACAACACTGATAACAGTGAATATGTATTCCACGCAGATGTAACTCAAAGCAGAAATTATCCTGTTAGAAAAGAGAATCTGGAATAAAATTGTGTTTGCAAAAGGCTAAACAATTGATGTTTTGTGCTTTAAAGCAATCTTGCTTTGTGCTGTAAAATTGCTACTCTGCCCCTATTGCTTCCTGTTGCTACTATTGCTACCTTGAACTGTGCTGTTGCAAGTGTGATAACATGTAACAATTCAAGGGACTCCCATCTTCAGAGCACCCACAAAAATCCCAGTGAGATTGTTTTCATAAAAAAATGGCAACTCCGAATAATAGTCCTTTGGAAATCACAGCTACTGTGTAATGTTGCTATTTTATAGTGCAGGGGTGATGCTCACATGAGAACCTTTGTTGTTGGTTCATTGTTGATAATGAGTGGTTAAACCTTCAGGACTCGGGTTCATTCCTTAATTTAGGTCTTACTATACTGAGCTAGTTAAAGAAACCTCAGTTTCTACTTCATTCATTCATTCTTTTACAGTACAGCTGGTTCAAAATCAATTACAAGATTTCCTTAATAATTTCATCTTATCATCAATATTCATCACAACATCCAGGGAACAGAAAACCAAGTGCATGAGTTTTTTTATGTCTCCAGTGGCAGCTTGCCGATAAGGAATTTTTTCACCCAACTATCTACCCTGACCTCTTCTTTAAGGTGCTGTTTGGAGTTGAGAATAAACACCATCTACATCTTTTATTCAAAGGACAATTAGCATTCACAAGACAACAACATATGTCACAAAAATATAAACATAGATTGTTTTGAGGGTTTAGACAAACTACTGACACTGAAAATAGTGCCAACTGAATTTTTTTAGATATTATGGAGATCATTATTTTTCAACTGGCACGTTGACAAAGACGAAAAAGCCACCTGACACATAGAAATGCAGTAAGGACCCTAGTGCAGGTGGTGGCAGGAGATAAAACCATAAACATTGCAACTAACAATACTGTAACTGCAATAACTTGGCCTTGTGAGTCACGGGCAGTCTCTGGCATGAGCAGTGAACTCAAGCCTTTGCAACCAGAAAACGTTAATGGGAGTATATCTGTGTCAGACAACTGGCAAAGACAATGATTAGACATGGTAAGTTATTGACTGGGGCTTCCCACCAGTGACAACCTTGCCACTGGTGTAGACAGGAGAGAGAAAGCAACCAGAATAAAACCCCTTATCCAGTCCCAGTCTTGAGATCAGCACCATGGAGAGCACTCCACTGCAAAGTGTAAACATGACGTATGAGTAAACCAACTGTTAAGTTGTACAACAAACAGAGAGAATGGCTGATTTTTAAGATAATAAATACAATTCTAAAATCATTCTAATGTTGTGTGTAACAACATTATGAAATCATGAACTTCCTTCAGTTGAAGCCCCCTTATCTATCACGTCTCCCCTGATTGATTGTGTAAGTTTACAGACGTACCTTAATGCATTCAGTGTGATGGTGATTATTTGGTGGTTGTTTGTGTAGCAAAACATGTGATTTATTCCCCAGCTTCATGTTGCAATAGGTTGAAGCTAAAAATACTAATAATCAAGGCAGAAACTACAGCATAATTCATTTTCAGCTATTGATATACAGTTCATGTTCTTTCACTTCCTCTCTTTATTGCCCACAGTTTCCATGTGGGTCCTTAATAAGACCCCAAAAAATATCATGCTGTGATTTCATGCCTCCTTCTTCCTTGTGTCCTAGCAGAAGACTACAATTACATGCAGTGTCCATAAATTACTATGTTTACTCATGCTTCTAGCATGACCTTCACCACAGTCCTTATAGCAGTGGGGATGAGGGGAAAAAAAGCAGAGTAAAATAGAGAGGACAGTGGGTTTTTGATATATGTTTTAATAGTGACCATAATACTACTGAGTGTATCAAAGTTCAATAACAAGAACTTACATCTCCATTCATATTCAACCGTTTTGTATTTGCAATAATATTTTGAGAGGACATCTGGCCTCTGAATTAGATTCAAAAACCAAACAATGAGTACATTCAAATTCACATTCAGTACAACAAAATGACTGACCATCATCTGCTTCAGCCTTTTTATGAGGTTAGAGGTTCACCATGACTCTGCAACCACATTATTACTAGTTTCTGGAAATGTACAGTGGATGGTCAATGAGACATGACAATGATTAAAAGATCTAAAAATGGCATTAAAGGCATGCAGACAGAAAGGGTAAAGAAAGACTTATAAAGCTCACAGCAGAAGACATAGTCATAGAGAGGTACTCAACTGGTTACATGAATACTGTCAGTCAAAGTCAGTCTTAGGTTGATTGCTCCTTCTGCAGTCAGAATACACATGTGTGCTGGTGGTAAAAGTGTAAATCAAGTACAAACTTTGTTAAGTGAATATTCTATTTTGAATATAAGAACTTTTATAGTGCAATTAAATGTAAACCCTCAGAGCAACAAACTCGACAAAACCATCTGTTACAGCACTTGGATACTGACATAGAAACACACAAGGCACAAGACCTCTGACACAATCTCACTTCTACAAATACCAGTCCACTATTGTATATAGCTGACATTTGGAGGGCTTTATTTTTATCGCTGGAAAAAATAGACTGCTCATTTCAGTACATATTTTTTAGAACTGCAAGAAAAAATCAAATCAAATCAAAGTAAAGCTCTTCTAAGCAGCTGGAAAATATTTCATAGAGGGACTATTACAGAATTAAAGCCTTCAGCTTTTTAAACAATCAGTTTTTAGGTAGCCTGTAGTGTACAGCAATATGATAATTTTACACATGCTCGGCTGAATTTGATGTGCCATATACATTTACCTTATAAGTTGAATCAGTTCACTAATGTGTATTATCCATGTGAAAACAAATGTAGACAAATTTGTCCCTCAAAGTTACCAGGTTATAAAAGAAAACTGTAGCATCAGTCGAATCATTATGCATTCAACAAATGTAACACTCCCACTGGAACAGACTGTACCACACCACAATTAGAATCATATCAATACCCTGACCACAATAATTAACTCTATTATGCAGATAAATGGCACATTATTCTTGCAATGTGGACTTCTAGGCATTTAGATTTGACATGAAGTCTCCTACATTAATTAATAGGTACTTATTTGGCTGATTTAATTCTTCAAACAGTGGATGTGCAATTAAATATGGATGCCACAAAACCAAACACATCCCAGAGGGAGTAAGACAGTGGTTTAACATTAGGCCAGACTGATTCAATATTTACCCTGCTGAACTTCACTCTACTGCTACGAGTCCTGCTCTCACAGATACACAACCAGATTCTAACCTGGATTTAGACTCACATCTTAGACACGGACACAAATACAATTATGAGTGACACAAATAAAAAAAAAAAAATCATAAGATGATAATAGTTTGGTATGAGTGTAGAACGGATGTTATGCGCATTGATGTCTTTAATTTGGATGGTTTAGAGGTGAGTTTATGACTCACATGAATAAGGCTTATTAATGGTGTATAAATGTTTTAGCAAACTACCTGATCTATTATATATGACATGAATCACTGGTACTTTCAAACAGGTAAAATGGGGGATTTTAAAAAGGACACATTTGGAGTTAATTACATGAACACGCATGAAGTGCATTCATAATTTACTTGACATTCATAATTCCTTATTATTGGTTAATTAGCTCCAGTTTGAAATTTTTATTAATCAGGGCACTTCATCAGTGAGGCATGAACAGACAGACATATTATAGCCTACAATGTAATGCATTTTCAGGAATCAGGAAGCAATTGCAGGCTATTGCTTTTTGTATTTGTGTTTGTTGTTGACTATAAGAGGACGACGGCACAACTAGGCGACAGACAGATAGACAGACAGACAGATAGATAGATAGATAGATAGATAGATAGATAGATAGATAGATAGATAGATAGATAGATAGATAGATAGATAGATAGATGTTCATTTTACTGATAAAATTGCTTTTAGCCCATGCATAGAAAAAATAAGTAAGTAATAAATAAGAAGAAGAAATAGATGTCATATGCATGTAATGGGACAGAAGGTAAGGTTCATCTAAACTTACCACTAGATGGTGGTAATGTGTTGCCCACCCTATTCCTATCAGCAGATGAATGTCCTGTTTGTTATGTTTGAACCACTAAAGGTTAAACATATAAATGAAACATAGTTATTTAACAAGTCTTAGATGCATTTCTTAATATGCTAAAAAAAAAAAAAAAAAAAAACATTTTAAAGGCTCACCTTAGTATACGCATATTGTGCAAGGATGGGAGGAAAAAAAAGAGTGTGTGGTTTCCATGGATAACCAGACATTAAAGTATGGTATAAAGTAGAGAGAGTACTTTTTTGCAATTAATGAGGACTGTGGGGAAGTAGAAAACCCTGGCAATGGATGATGGAAACAGTGTAAATTGAATACAACATATCACTGTAAATAAGCTGTTACTCCTCAAGCCATTCATCTTATGGAAGTGCAAAGCAGCTTTGGCTCCAACAAATAACATGCTGTAAATAACTCTGATGTTTGTGGGAAACATGAATGTAGGCGCCTTGGTCTGTGTTATTTTGCATGTTAAACATCATTGTGAGCAACACCTGTAGGCACTTCAGAGAGTCAGAAGGTTGTCTTCTGCTGTTGTGTACGTCAGTGGATGATAAACACAACCCATATGCATACTTCAAGGCTCTGGGAGTCTACAAAGACTTGCAGCAGCTCTGAGGGAATCAGGTGCTGCACTCCCACTTCAGCGTGATACACATCTAAGCGAAAGGCACTGCACTTCTCTATGGGGATGGGCTGGAGTCTTTGTTTTGCATTCAACCTCTTTGATATCTCCTGGTGGGAAGGTGGGGTAGAAGAGGTGGGGGGGCGGAGGGAGCGTGGGGGGAGGGCATGTGTTTGCAAGTAGTAGACAGAGACAAAAATTGCAGAGGTGGGAGAGAGAGAGTGAAGAAGATGAGGTGGGTGGAGGGTGGGAGGTTGAGGGGAAGCAAAAAATTTACCTCCTTTTCACCTCAGCTGTCCAGGATCAAAGCACAGAGCCACTGTGGATTACTCACTACATGTGTTGGCTTGTTGTTATTTATATACTGTTATGTAAATAAGAAAGAATGGAGGGTGGCATTATGAATGAAAAGTCCCACATCCTTCTGTTACTGTAAATAGATCATTATGACAGATGATACCTGCATTAGCATCTTGTGACATGGGATCCTGGTGCCTGTATCACAGTCGTTATCTGTTTGTTTTTCTCCCTTAAATCTACAAATATACAAAATACTCATTTTCCCATTAGTTATATTGTCATGATGTTGTAAATGTGTGCTATGGAATATGTGTTTATACATTATATTGTTTACTGCCGTAAACAGTGTTTTCACTGTAACAATTGATTAACTGATCATGTGTAATGCGAAAGGTGTTGTTCGCAGTGGTGAAGCCATGAAATATAAAGAATCACCCTCCACTTCACTGCTGAGGTTCACTCTCGTCACATTCACATTCCAGTCTGGTTTTCAGATGCAGCTATAGCAGGTGGCTGTTTTCAGACAAGAAGGTCTGATCAAGCCAGTGTACGGTACCTCCAAACAGCAGATTAGCTTGTAAACACTGTGAAGTATTTAGCAGCTAAATATCCAGATATTTCCCTGAAGAGTTGGTGGAAACGAGACCAGAGCTGGCCACAAAACAGAACTCCAAATGAATGCTAATGTTGCTTCATATTTGCTGGGTTTGTAAATAAGCAATTGGTTACTAATACATTTGCCTTGTGGCTTTAATGGAGGATACTATATCAGTGTTGTGTTTAAAATGTGTTTCCACTGCCTTAGGAAGCCAAAATCTAAGTTGATGCAGGTTTAATTTAAAAATCTTAAAGTATCTGATTAGCAGAGAGAATATCTCCTCACATATATCATTACCTCTCGTCCTAGTACCATGCTTTATGGTTCGGATTTTTCATTTTAGATATGTTTTCAGCTTTAAATTGATACATTTACCCATTTGTACCTGCAATATAATGGTGAATGCTTTTTGACAGTGAACTGAGAATTCAGTCATTTAGCTGTATATGCAACGGACTTCTTCCTGATTCCTCTTGAGAGCACAGCAGCTTGTTGTGTTAGAGGAACCAAGCTGAGTCACTCTGCATTAATCTCCATACAAGTTCAGTGAGAAAAAAAAGGAAGATGTCTTGAACTGTTCCCCCAGGTCTGGGAAGTTGGTCACTGTGGTACCACACTGCATTGTCACTCCTATCACCTTTAATGGGTGGGGTAAGGTTACTCAGTGTGGGTGTTTGTCTGTCTGTGTGTCTACTACCCGACATCCAAGCTGACCGAAGTGACTGTGGACCAGATGGACCTTGATGTGAATGGCTTGATCAAGTGGAGCGTTATCAGACCACCCACTCTAGCTGACATAAGCTGTGAGGGCTAAGCGTATTAGGAGGCAGGGGGTCCGAGGGGACTATGGAGACACTTCAGAGTAATAAACTCATCAGGAGAGAGACAGATACACCTGTTTGCTACATGGTGACTGAGACAGAGGGCGAAAGAGAGGAAAGGATACAAGGAAGAGTGGGGGAGGGAGGAGTCGTCGCTATAGTGCACAGACAGAAAGAAGGAGATAGTGGCTGAGGATGGGGGACAGGCAGATAAAGAGGAAGAGACAGAGACGCTCAGCTGCAGAGGGTGAGACTGTAACCATCCCTTGAGTCAAAATCGCCTTAGACAAGACAAACTGAGCTGGCCTAGTTGAGTCCCAAGTCAAGCCAAACACCAAAGAGAAAATCTCAAATCCTGTTTACAAATCCACAATCTTTTGAAATCAAAATGACAATGCTACTCAGAAGTGTTGTCAAGTAACAGCTCAATTAAGAGTTCATTTAGGGATTCATTAAGATTAGCTGTTGGATATCAGACATGACCGAGAGTCATTAGACCCAATTGTCCAAAACAAGACCTTGAGATAATATGAGAAAATGCAAGGCAAATTAATGGCTCTGAAAATGTTAATTTACAATGTTTTTGTTGTAGTCTAGCCTTGACAGATATGGGTAGCTAACACAGACAGGCAGCCATGTAGAGGGAGAGCTAAGACTATTAAGTCCAGATAAAGTGAGCTGAGATGTGAAAGTGAGAGAGATACAAATCCACTCTTTCCACATACAGTAAGCCCAATGCAAGACAAATATAGACACTCTACTAGGTCACCTATATAAAATTGGTTGGTAATTCTCAACAATCCTACAACACTTGCTTTCTGATTTTCCAGAAATAATGCAGTGACCCATATGGTTCTACTTTCTCTGTAGAAAATCACTTTGACCTATTTTGATGTAAAGTAGTCCATGTTCTTATTTCTGTCTTTTATCATATAAATGAATGAATTAGTTGGAACACAGGAGCAAGTTTGTACATGTGCCTGTGCAGTCTAGACATTATTCAGTGTAATTCCAAAAACTACTATTGATCTCTCTGCAAGAGAGAGTTTGGTGACCAAATACCACCCTGAACCATTATTATTCTTAATATGATGTCCATGAAACTTGGGTGGTAAATTCAACATAAGATAACTTTGAGCTGCATCCTAAGTCCTAAGTCCCGACTTTCAGTCTATGATTCAGTTCAATTTAAGCCAGGTTCTAAAATATAACAGGACACAAGCTGTTTTTTGTGCTGTTGTTGCACTTCATCTGTTCATTCAAAGATATTGAAAACAAATGTCCATCATTTAATTCTAGCGGGGGACTCTCAAGTGGTGGAGGTAAGGATGAACAAATTGCACTGTAGCTTACTATTTATTAAAATAGGTCATGTGAGCAGGGGTGTGTGCACATAGCTGAATATCTTAAAATATTATTTTAAATTATTGTTTGTATATTATTTACTATCCTTGGATTACGCTCACTTGTTGATATCACCCCCATCATGACCTGACCAAATGGTAGCTTCCAGGTTGAGAGGATATGTTGCCAGTCACTTGTCAGTCATGAGGGATAAGGTCTGTCAGGCTGTTATATGGGTTTCATTAATAGAGTTTACTTCTGCTAGGAAAACTTCTGTTCTTTTTCATGATGAAACGCCACCTTTTTAAATGGACATCCACCTACACCTAATTGTTGAAAGGTTTTTAGTGCCAAGTGATGTGTTTTGTCCTTTGCATGGGCTGTCAGCAACATGCAGACATAGAAAATTATATCTATCATATTCAACTATGGTGAATTTTGGAAGCAAGTACGAGAACATACAAAATAAAATATGGGTATGTTTTAAAAATACGGTCTTATCTTTCAGATATACACACAAAACTAAATCATTTCAACAACCTTATCTTTAGTTAAAACTATTTTATGCCAGTATCACATTCTTAGGATAATACCAAAATTTTCATGAATTTGTATTTGTCAGGTGCTTTCATTTAGTGAATCAGGTGTTGTTCATAATTGGGTAGTTTTAAATTGTCATGCTAATAGGAATAAAGAGACATCTTGTAAATAAGTGTTGATGAAAAACTGTCTGTTATCAGCCTCCTCTGTCACTTTCGTAGCCCCTTCTGCTGCCTAATAAACAACTGTTTGTTGCCTTAATTAATCTCTATTAATCAACGGAGCAAAATTATTGCTGGGGAAGGAGTAAATGGTTTGTGCCAATGCCAGTGGCTACACAGTTTGATCTCTTCCACATAGTTTTGAAACTGTATGAAAAATAAACTTCAAAGTTACATTTAAAAGTCCACTTCCTCCAAGGGGAAATGTTAGTCTCATTGCCTGGTCTCAGCAAGGGACCTGGCTCTGCAGGTGAGAGGTGAGGTAATTATATACACCTCAAAGTGAGATTCTGTAGGTATAACAGTGGGCACACCCCTTATTACTACACCGGTTCCCCAGCGTACAGTCTTACCTGGCTTCGGCTCTTAATGAGCACTAGGTGTTGCTCAGAAGTTATAGGTGATGGCAATTCATCTCTTGTTCGTTTTCTGCGAGAGGAGAACATTATTCCACTGAGAAAATCCTGAGAGCACTAATGCCTTGCATCCTACTGAACGACTCCAGTTCAGGCATCCGTAAGTACCGGCTGGCCGTGCAATTTGCTTGTGGAAACCCTGCCTGACAAGTATTCTTCTTATTTTCACTGTAGTGTACAAGCAGGTCAACTTATAAATATCTCACCAAAAAAGTAAACAAAGCCCTTTTCACTGAGGTAAGCCAAGGTCAAGCCCTCCACCCACAAAAGCTCACAATCCAACAGTGGAGACTGTGATGAGGCTGAAACAGTAACAAAGTGAGCAGCGGTCGAGAAATATTTCTTGAAACAGCAAACATTTGGTTGACAGAAACACAAGCAGGCAAATGAACAGAAATGGGCACGCAAGCAGATACAGGTTGTGCTTGACCATTAAACACCTGCCTGATAAACTCTGTAAAGGAATCACTCATGAACCGCAGCCCATGTAAGGATAAATTAGAAATCAACATGGAGACAAAGTTTAAAAAGACACACAGGCACATTGTTGGGAGAATAACGAGAGAGAGAGACAGATGGAGTCCCATAGCTCAAACTGTGAACCCTGACCATGCTCATTGGTACATACCTCTATTGAACTTCTTTGTAGTGGGTTAAACCTGCATTTGCAGTCTATCTGAATGGGACACTGTATTGACTTGGCTTTCCACCTGTCCTCCTGACCCAGTCATTTAAATGCTAACTCAGCTTTGGTGAACATGACTTTTTTTGTTTGCTGTCACTGAGGCTTAAATTAGGTTAATGAAGATTTTATCTGCGCAAAACCATGAATACCTTTGAAGAGGTAGTGAGGAGATAGTGATAGTGTGCACCATTATCCACATTTCTAGATTCATGGTGCTTTCTGTGATGGTAGACTTTTTGTAACACTTTATACAACCTAGTTCATTAGAAGCGTTACTGTAACCTTTATTTGCTACTGGAAATGTGTACAAAAAAATTGCATTAAGAGAGAGACAGCATGAAAAGAGAGCCTGATGAGCAAGCGACAGGGAGCAAGTATGTGAAGGACAATCTGAAATAAACCTGAAAGTTAACTTTATTTGAATTTTACTCTGTGTAATGCTATGGACTTTTTTAGATGTTCAGTAATCAACCTGTAAAAAATACAGTATATGGGTTCAAATGCGGGTTGAAGTAACTTTCAGTAAAGCGTGTCATATGCAGGTCACCTGTAGGAGAGAGATTAATATTAATAGCCTCATGCAGTCAGACTACATTATACTTGGGTGCTGCAACTATAGTACAGAGGGTTGAGGGTCTTTCAAGAATGAAAGAGACGTCTCCTTAAAAATATCATCAGCACTACTGTCTCGGATTTCATACGATCATAGGCAAAGACAAAGAGCTACTCAAACTGTGTTGGAAACCAGCACCACAGCAAAGTGAAGTAAACAATAAGATGCTACACCCACTCTGCCTCTAACACAGCAAACGGCTGAACAGTGTAAAGGAGAAGAGAGGCACCAATTCAGACGGCAACATGGAAAAATTTATGTGGGAGACAAACAACAGGCAGGTAAAAAGTAGCGGTGAAAGAGGTGACAGGTTGCTGTGGAAAAAGCTCTCCATGTGTGAAAATCAACTCTGATTTTTTTTTTTTTTTTTTTCCTTCCTGACAGAGGTTGTAGAAAAAAAGCTCACTCTCAGACACTGCACGGTCCATCTTCATGGCTGGAATTGCTCTATGGTGGAAGAGTGTAACATCTTTTATTGCTTGAAGAAGAAGAAGAAAAAGTAAATTCAAAGAGTGTAAGAAAAGAGGATTCAAAAAATGGGTTAAATAGTGTGGGCAGGAAGAGGCCTTCTTTCTGTTATTACCACCTGAAGAAAGGCCATCACCATTAGATTGAAATTTAATTTACGAAATAGTGTTTTAATGCAGCTGTTCACCAGCAGCCCATTCCAAATACGCTTTCTGTCAGTGCATTTCCTGAGGGCCATTTAATTGGGCTAATGAAGAAAGCTGCTAATGGCTGGGTTTATCTCTGGCAGTACTAGTGACATTTCATCAAGGCAGGTGATTTTCCAGGCATTGTTTAAGCTCAGTGTGTTGCATTTCATAGCTGGAAAGGAGAAGAAAAAGAGCAAACATGTATTTGGGAAAATTATAAAAAAAATAAGAATAAAAACAGTAATGCGAACAATGTGGTCTTGGGGAAATGGAGAATTCAGCTCCACCCAAAAGCAGATTGAATTATTTTCCAATTATTTTCCACACATGTTGCTAATCATATTTGGAAAATCACCTTTGCTACACAGCAATTCATCTCCAGCTGTATAATTTCAGGAATGACCACATAACAGTGAAGACTTCAGAGGCAGGCATACAAAATGAAAGGATATACATCACATTTGAGCAGACTCACACACACACACACACACACACACACACACACACACACACACACACACACACACACACGTGCGCGGTATGCAGATAGAGACAGTGATGTGACATTTACCTTCATCAGTTATCAACATCTTGACATTAGTACATCAAACCTGCTGTTTCATAATGAGCTTCAGTTGCCATCTGACTAACGAATGATTTTGGCACTCTTGTCATTCCCCCCTGTCAGGGAAAGGTCAGTGGCAAAGTCAAAGAGGTTGAGACCCATGTTTATACATGGATGGACGACAAGATTAAACTGAACAAAGCTGACATGTTGAAAGAGCAATACCAAATGAAGGGCATGGTTAAACTCTGATAAAACTGCAGCTCTATGACAAAGTCAAGTCAAAAGAAGTGCCATGATCTCACATTTTTATGGATATGAAATATGCCATATTTATAAAAGCTAAATCACACAAATGTGAATGGTGCTTTAGTGATTAGCAATAATGTCACACAGCCACAGGGTCAAAAAGCTTTTTTTTTTAAATTGTTGTTTTCATGTTTTCTTTATTCTCCCATTGACCCTGGTGCACTTGGCATCAGTCCAGTGTATTTCCCTACACTCCCAGTTATCAGCTAGATTATTCTCATTGTTCATCTTTCTCTGTTAATTGTGTGGAGTATGAAATGCCATAAAATGGTGAAACACCACTCGCAATTTCTTAAAGTCCTCGCCACTGAGAAACTAGATATGGGTAATGTTTGTCTTTGTTCTGCTGAAGAAATAACTTAATCACTAAATTATCAGAATAGTTGCCAAATAATGCCAGTCCATGGACTTATTATTTCCCCTTTACTTGCAGTGCTGGGGGGAAAAAAAATATTTTTAACGGCTCCCCTCCATAGAATGGGAACTAGAATAAACAAACAGACAAGATGAAAAGTTTTCAAACTGTAATTGTGATGGTATCGTAGAGAAAAGGATGAGAAAAGGATCTTTGTCACTTCAAATACCCAATGCAATCATCAGCTCCTCAATCTCTCATAATTCTTTCATATCATTTCTCAGGGATTCAGCACTTTTAATTACATACGACAATTGTTTAATGCAATTAATGCTGCTCCTCAGGTGGCACAGCCCTGCATACAAACGCAGGATGGTTGTACATAGATATGTGTTTATATGATAATATATAAGCCCCGATACAGGGAACTTTTAAACTAAAACTTTAAAGTTGCGGAAGAACAAACTTGAGTGGTGTGCGGTTGGCCTCATACTCAGTCCAAGTCATGGTGCTAATGTTAACATACAGTTTAATGACAAATAGACAATAGTATTTTTAGTTTCAGCTCTTCTTTCACATTAGACCTCAATGCCTCTGCTGACGGATTTCAAAATAAAAGCCTTATACCACTACATTTAGTTTATTAAAATGAATTAATTTCCACTTGAGTTGAAATCTCTTTGTCTGTCTGTCTTGACAAACGACTTAACTGAAATTTCAAACCAACTCACCCCCACCCCTCTCCCCCTTTTTTCTCTTGGCAAGCGTGTTCAACGCACGGTGTCCTTTTTTTTTTTGTAAACAATGAAGTGTGATATTTGAAAAAAACAGATGCGCCACCGGTGAACCGCGAGCCACCAATCATTTGTAGTCTGTATCCAAAGCGGCTTTTGAATCCCTCCTCCTCTTCCCACCTCTTCAAATTCATTGGCCGCCGGAGGAGCAGCGACAATGTTTAATGCACCATGCGGTGTCCGGAGTTCAGTCAGTGAGAGGAAGCGCTCGTTGTGCTTAGGGCTGTGTTACGTGCAGAAAATACCAAGTAACGACTGTGCGTATATATTCAAGAAAATCACCCCTTTTCTCTCTCCCTCTCTCTCTCTCTCCCTCGCTTACTCGCTCCCTCTCTCTATCCCTGACAGCTACAGAGAGACTTGTGGCAGAATGCGGTGTTGTTGCTGACCAGCCTCCTTCCCTCAGCAGCTTCTGTCTCCCCGTGTGGACTTTGACGGGGACGGCGGACAAGGACGAAAATGCCGCGACGGGAAACAGTCACTCAGCGACGTTTCGGACGGGGGGGAAACACGACGACTGCCTTTTAGATCTCCACTTTGGATCTACCTTACTGCACATCTGGATTTTTTTTTCTTTTTCTTTTTCTTCTTCTTCTCGACCTCCTCCGAACAGTTTCCCTTCCTGAAGAGCGGCGGTGACTCACTGCAGGCTGAAGGCGAGCCGCTGCATCCTAATCACACGGCGGATGGGACTGACTTCAGCTCATTGACATTACAGTCATACTTTTCTGGAGCACTTTTTTTTTTTCCCCACTGCGCTGCACTGTAGCCTGCGTGTACGGAAGCTTGTGGATTTTTTTTTTTACCTCCCCCCCACCACCTCTCTCGCTCTCTCCTTCTCTCGGCACTGAAGCGGGAGGGAAGGAGGATACGGTTGGTACGTTAGTGAAGTGGTCAGGGGATGAAACTCTCCCTGAGCCCTGCTGGAGTGTTTTTTGAAAAAAAATTTTCTCCCCTTATCACTTCCATTTTTTTTTTTGGGACTATCACAGCAGTTTCTTCAGGTGAGTCCCTACACACACATACACTCTCTTTGTATAATTTCCCGCTGTCTGTTGCCTCATTCTTATTTCACAACCATCCCTGTCCATACGGATGCAACAGCTTCTACCAAAGGACCGTTGAGTGTTGCAGAGAGAGAGAGACAGAGAGCAGCAGAGAGAGAGAGAGAGAGATAGAATTACACGGCCGTGCTGAGATGTCAGGCAGCTCATTTCAGAATTTTTTTATAAGGCTCATTTAAAATATTCGGATTATGCGGATTTGTTAATGCTTGTAAGAGGCTCGTTTTATACACACTTACTCTAATAGTCGCCACTATAGGACACCACCGGTTTTACGCCTGCAGTCTTTCCATATTATTAAAGTTGCCCCATCACAGTTCCAAGTCAGCGGGTCATTATCGAGCCAGGGTCAGGTCGCCCATTGCAGATTGGAGCTCGATTTAAAAAAAAAAAAAAAAAAAAAAACAAAAAAAACAACTCTATTCTGAGTCCTGTGTTTATAATAGTAGGGGGAGTAAATAAGATACAAGCTGGAATCATTATTTCTCTGGGCATCAGGGCTGTGCCGAGTGTCTTCCCAAGGTTAACTAATTGACAAGCTTCCCCCATAATTGTGAAGATGAATTACACATGAGCCCTGTTTCATTTTTGGCTCAGCCATGGATCTGACTTCTTCCTGGCAGAAATGGCTAGTGTAGCCCGGTCTGTGTTTATTTAGGTGACTATTTAACAGGTATACATTATAACAAACACCTTTTTTTTTCTCTCCCCCCCTCCCTGTTTTCCTTCTTAGGTGGTATGAGTGAACACTTACAATGACTATTCTGTTTGGAGACTGGATCGCGACTACTGCTCAGATGAGTCTGGGCTCTCAGCTGAATATAAATTAGGTGTTCAGCACCACAGATTGCTGGAAGAGGCAGAGGAAGAGAGAGATAGAGCAAAGACAATCTACAAAGATTTAATGCCAAGGCCTCACATGATGAATGGAACTCATTTTTTGATTCCGAATAATAGAAATACCAAATTTGAACAAATCAACAGGTCAAGGGAAGCGTAAAACACAACACAGATTATAGCGGCTTTGACGGAGTGGGGATGTATCTTTCTATTTTCTTTTTCCTCCTCTTATGGGCTCAAGCCCTGACATTGAAAAACTTGAATTACTCTGTCCCAGAAGAGCAGGGTCCGGGGACAGTCATTGGGAACATTGCCAAAGATGCCAGACTTGGACTCGAACAGATTGGCCAAGGAGGACAGGGTAAGAAAGCCAACTTCAGGGTGCTGGAGAATTCAGCTCCGCATCTCATCGACGTGGACCCCCAAAGCGGACTGCTGTACACAAAGCAACGCATTGACAGGGAAACATTGTGTAAGAGAAACCCCAAGTGCCAGCTCTCCATGGAGGTGTTTGCCAATGACAAGGAGATCTGCATGATCAAAATAGATATTCAGGACATTAACGACAACTCACCCACTTTCCCCTCAGATCAGATTGATATTGACATTTCTGAAAACGCTGTGCCAGGGACACGCTTTCCCCTGACCAGCGCTCATGACCCAGATGCAGGAGAAAACGGGCTGAAAACCTATCAAATAACACGCGACGACTACAATCTTTTTTCCTTGGAGGTAAAATCCCGTGGGGATGGGACAAAATTCCCAGAATTGGTTATTCAGCGACCACTGGACAGAGAAGAAAGAAGCCATCACACCCTTATTTTGTCAGCCACTGATGGGGGTGAATATCCTAGGTCAGGTACCATGCAGATAAATGTTAAAGTTATTGATTCCAATGATAACAGCCCTGTGTTTGATCAGCCCTCATATGTTGTGGAAATCCCTGAAAATTCACCTCCTGGTAAAGTCCTCATTGATTTAAATGCCACTGATCCTGATGAGGGCAACAATGGACAAGTAGTCTATTCTTTTAGCGGCTATGCCCCAGAGAGGATCCGGGAGCTGTTCTCCATAGACTCTAGAACAGGGGTCATAAAGATTCAGGGTGAAATTGACTACGAAGAGAGCCCAGTTATCGAGATTGACGTCCAGGCAAAGGATCTAGGTCCCAATCCAATCCCAGGCCATTGTAAAGTCACTGTTAAAGTACTTGACAGGAATGATAACTGGCCGTCCATAGGCTTTGTGTCGGTGAGACAGGGAGCCATCAGTGAAGCTGCACCTCCAAACACTGTCATTGCTCTGGTACGTGTCACAGACAAGGACTCAGGCAGGAATGGGCAACTTCAATGCAGAGTCCTAGGTAATGTCCCTTTTAAACTCGAGGAGAACTATGATAACTTCTATACAGTGGTGACAGACAGGCCCTTGGATAGAGAGGTGCAGGATGAGTACAATGTTACCATTGTCGCCAAAGACAATGGCATTCCTCCTCTAAACTCGACAAAATCCTTCACTGTAAAGATTTTGGATGAAAATGACAATGTTCCTCGTTTTACCAAGTCAGTTTACTTCCTCGAGATACCTGAGAACAACATTCCTGGGGAGTTCTTAGGTTCAGTTCTGGCACATGACCCAGACCTTGGCCAGAACGGTACAGTGTACTACAGCATAATCAACTCCAACGTGAGTGGGGGTGATGTCAACACCTATGTTAATGTGAACGCTGCTAATGGAGCCATCTATGCGGTGAGATCTTTTAACTATGAGCAAATAAAGTATTTTGACTTTAAGGTTCTTGCAAAAGACGCAGGGTCCCCACACCTGGAGAGCAACGCTACAGTGCGCATCAGTGTTCTGGACGTCAATGACAACATCCCTGTCATTGTTCTTCCCCTGCTCCAGAACGACACAGCTGAAATCCACGTGCCACGCAATGTCGGTGTTGGCTACATCGTCACCACAGTGAGGGCAGTGGATAATGACTACGGTGAGAGTGGGAGGCTCACTTATGAGATCTCAGATGGCAACGAGGAGCACCTCTTTGAGGTTGATCCAGTGACTGGGGAGGTGCGAACAGCCCACCCGTTCTGGGACGACGTGAGCCCCATTGTGGAGCTCATCATCCGGGTATCGGACCACGGCAAGCCAACTCTCACCGCTGCTGCCAGACTCATCATCAAGGCCTCCAACGGACGTCCTCCTGATGGACTGCCACGCACAAAGGACAGTCAAAACTGGGACATGTCCCTGCCTCTTATTGTAACTCTTAGCATCGTATCCATCATGCTTCTAGCTGCCATGGTGACCATAGCAATCAAGTGTAAGCGGGAAAACAAGGAGATCCGTACCTATAACTGTCGCATTGCAGAGTATTCACATCCTCAGCTGGGGAAAGGCAAGAAGAAGAAGATTAACAAGAACGACATCATGCTGGTGCAGAGCGAGGTGGAGGAGCGGGATGCCATGAATGTGATGAATGTGGTAAGCAGCCCTTCCTTGGCCACCTCTCCCATGTACTTTGACTACCAGACACGCCTGCCACTCAGCTCACCAAGGTCAGAGGTCATGTACCTCAAGCCCACTGCCAATAACCTCAGCGTGCCCCAAGGCCACGTGGGATGCCACACCAGCTTCACAGGCCCAGTCACCAGCACTACAGACACACCTACTAACCGCATGTCCATCATACAGGTAAGAGAAATTGCACTCTTCTCCTTCACTGTTGTGCCACCGTTTTCACGTCACAATCTTGAGAAAGCTTCCATGTCCTATATCAACGCTTATAAATGAAAGGAAAAAGAAGACAAGGACAGGCAGAGGCAGAGAAGCCCAGGAGCACAGAGCGAAAAGAACGAAGGGAGGGGTGAGCATTAGAAGGATTAAACAGTCATTCTGGTGCTCTCATAGAACACAGCCAGTGACATAAACACAAATCAGTTGTGCTTGAAATATGTCACGCCAGGCTTTTGAAAGCTGTTTTCCTGTAGAAATTTTTCATAAATCACTCAGTCACTGTCATGTCATTCCTGTGGAAGCCTCCTGGCTGAGCTTTAAACACTTCCATTTTAAACTACCCAATTATCCTACTGGCATTTGCATGTCCTAATCCAATAACAAGAATGTTTAAAAAAAAAAAAAAAAAAAAACATACCTGTATATTAAATTAATATGCCCACATATAGCTATCATGTCATCTAATGAGAGTAAGGTTTCTCTAAAGAATGGCAGAAGCTTGTTTACTGTGTCAAGCAGCCATCATTTCTAATCATATCAGTCATATCACATTTTGTCGCTCTTTGTGGTTAGTTCTTGCAATTTTAATTCCTAGAGATTAGCAGATTGCATTTATTTTCACAGCTACTTTATAGGTCTTTGTGAGGAGTACTTGGGTATATAAGCCTCTAACGTGATAACTTCTCTGTGTCTTTGGCCTTAAGCCCATTAAAAGTCTGTCGTGTCAGACGAGGATTAAGGCCTGCTTAAGACGGCGGTATGTAACACTGGGGATAATGGGCAGTTGCAGCAAAGTGAACTCTTTCTCTCATGTTTACCTATTGTTGACGAATCAAAATTTGATGTTCCTAGTGTAATATCATAGAAATAATAAAAAGTGTTACTATTATTATAATTATCTCCTGCCAATGGCTTTATACTATTTGGTAGAACTGGAAAATTCTTTCAGTTACATCCCCATGGACTGTAACTATTAGTGTCTCGATTAGGCTCTCTGCTGTCTTTTCTAGCCCACTATTTGCACTGGACGTGGATGTGACGATGACTGTGATCAGATGTGACGTGTTCCCACCAGGGAGGAAGGCCACTGTCTGTTGTTCCCACTCTCAGTCTCAGCCCTGCTTCTATTATGAGCCAGCTGCATAGGGCAAGGGTCAGCACAAAGACCGTTAAGGCTTCCTAATCAGAGGGACAGAATAATTGCTGATCCACTCTGCAGGCTGTTTCTCTGCTTATGTTGTGATGATAAATTAGACTGTGAGAGACTGTTGCACACCCATTTTGTGCACTTCTTTTCTCTGCCCCTTCAGACTGTCAAAGGGAAAACAAGCAGAAGCAGCAACTACACATTCCTTGTTTACAGAGGGTCCCCTCAACGCATCAGGCGTGCAGGGTGCTCTATTGTATTATTCAACAGAAACCTGTGTAGAGGGAGATGGCCTGAGGCATTAAGTTTCTTCAGAAGCTGTACAGAAGCGTATCACTTTCCTCCCTCCTGCCTGCTTCTGCCTCCTCTCTCCGTTTGTGTGGACAGAAAGTAACCTGAGTCAGAGCAGAGTAGCTATGGGAAAAATGTCAGGAAACAAAGACAGAATTCCCCTTCCATCGATCCCAAGGCCTCTCAACCCATCTGTCACTACAGTTGCCACGAGAGGAGAGCTTCAACAGGAAAAATAAATAAGTAGATTGATAAAGTGGGAGAGCATATCGCCTGCTCAGTCAGTTTCACAAGGGCACCTTAGTGCTGCTGCCTTCGTCTGTACCTAGTAAGGCTACTGTAGCTGCTTGCAACTCCCAGTCTGTCTACACACTGCTGCTGGTCTCTAATGATGTTTTATAGTGGTGCACTGGCAGACAGACTGGGTTTGGTCTCTAGCTGGGAGAGGGGAATAATATGAACATATCAGCAGAGCTCTGCTGGCCTTATCATTGTCACCGCCGTGCCAGCACCCGGCCCAGTGGAGAGCTTCATTTCATTTGTAAAGAGAATTCCTGGGATAAGGAGATGGATGATACGTAATGATGCCTAATTCCGCTTAAGGCGTTGAAGGGAATTACTTAGTGTGGAATCAAGGTTAAAACCAATCTGCTGCAAAATTCCTCAATGCTCTGGAAGAAGGGATTTCAGTAATTCGCTCCAAAGAGTGAGCCTTCGCCCACTCTGTCTTTGAATACATTTTAGGATTTTGTCCCACATTATGTTTAGCTTCAGCAGCTGTGCCAGAGTGTGGCCCACAGACTGGCTCACAAGTTTCCCCTGCTGCTTTCCTGCTACCTTGTTTGACAAGCGTCTCTTCATTGTTATCAGACATCCAAAGACTCCTGTGCCATTGCTATTAAATGGTCCATAAGTTATCATATTGATTTGTTTTGATAGGTTTTGAGTGTTTTAATTTGATTCGCCATGAAACTCTAATTAAACAAAGTCGTGTCTCGGTGGGACACGATCCATGTTAATAAGGTGCAGGTGGTACAGAGGCAAAGGTGGTCTGAAAGGCTATAATAGCTGCCTTTAGGTGGCGGCATTCTGCCTTGTGTTGGGTGGCATTGAGATGTGGGTGTCAAGGAGACAGGGGGCTCTAGTCTCTGCTGACTTCACATTGTCACTCGATGATGAGGAGAGTCCCACTGCTCCAGTAACAAGAAAAATGTAAGACTTAAATACTTAACAAATATTTTTCTGGAAATGTCTGTGTGACAGCACTTTTGACAATAATTTTGTGTCACAATCTTCACTAAATCGATAATATTTCAAATCTGCTCACTGTTTCCCTGCATATAAATTTGTAAAACCTGGCAAATTATGATAAATCAAGGTCTTTGAGGGGATTCTGAAAATGAATGGCAGCCATCATAAACCTATGAAGGAAATTTAGAGAATAAAGGAGAAAAAAAAACTGTTTAGAGGTGTGATTGTGATCATTTAAGAAGAACAGAATATAGGAGATACAATTTTCCTCTGTTTAGGTTGAGCCCACAATGTAGCTGGAGCAGATGCTGAAAATGGATGCTTCCAGGAATGGTCTTACTCTCCATAATTTAGGGAGTAGGTGTACGTGTGTGTGTGTGCACGTGCACGTGCATATATAACGTCCTTGTGCATTCCAGGCGTGTGATTTAAGCCTTTAGCTGGCAGACTCCATGACAGAGGCCCTCTCTTTTATGAGTGTGACAATCTTGCATTTGTCCGAACCTTGAAACACCCTTCCTCCAAGAAACACGCACACACACACAAACACACAAGAACGCTTGTGCACACAGACGCACAGATGCATATGTAACCGGGCTTGGGCTGTTTTTAAGGATTCAACAGCAAAGTCTTATCAAAGCCTCCGCTGTATATTGTATTGAAATTGCTCCCACACTTCAGTGGCCACTGAGGCAATGAATAGAAAAGCGCTCTTTATTTCATTTCTCTCCCTCTCCCATCATCTTTAGATAACTTTCCTCTGGAGCTTTCTATGGAATGAGTTTGGTAAACCTGTATGTACTGAAGCTTACTTGCTGACAGGATTGGACAGCTCAGCGGCCAGATGCACAACAGTCATTTAAAGGATTGAGAGGCAGTTCAAGAGCACATTTGTAATTTGTGTACTTTTGTCCCCCTGTTGAGTTCTTCTGGGCCACTAGGCCAGATTTATTTTATTTCAACTCGCCAGTACATAAAATAAAATTATCAACTTACCTTAGGGCGTATCTTCATATTTCCTCAAATAAACCTGCTGCTACTGTACACAACACTACACACTGAAATTCTGAATTATTAATAGGCAGTTTTATTTTTCTTCATCTCCCCCAAGCTCATATGATAGATACAAGTGAGAGGAAGTGAAGTCAGACCACAGAATGTTGCTCTAGGGAACAACAGTAAATCATGTTATCTCTATTAAAACAAAACATAGAAGTTTTGTCATTGAGTTTATTAGCTGCCATTACTGCTATTTTCGCTGTGGCGTTAGGCAGCGGAACCTGCTTCAGTACCGATGTGTCAGTGTGTTTTGAAGCTGTAGCAGCAGTGTAACACACCGTACAAAACAGCAGCTATATTTGCATCCTCTTTCATTAATAAATCATAACATTTAACAAATCAGCAGAAAGTGGAGGGTGTCACGATAAACATCAGAGGTCTCATGCTACATATTTGCAAACGCGTTGATGGTTGGGCTGGGGGGGGGATCAGAACACACATGGTAAGAGGGAAACAGAAGCTGCTTATTTTCTGCTCTAAGCAGAACTTTAGCATTCTTTTATTTTCCATGGGTCTGATTGCAACGTGAAGCGAGGCAACGTGAGGAAGAATAGAACTTGTAGTAATCTCTCAAATATTCTACCCTTCCCTACTCGCCCAACACCGTTGAAATTTTCTGCTCTGAAACTCTGAAAGCTCTGACACAAACCACCAATGTCTTTATATAATTTGCTTTGGCTGCCATTTCTGTGAGAAACGATCCACAAAATTCACTGCACTTCTTCAAAGATTAACACAACTAATAGTTCATGTGCAAATGTATAAGTATCTGGAAAATTTGATTGAGATTGGAGGCAGCCGTGGAAATCGATGTTTTATTTATTGCTAACTTTTCAAAAATCCAAGTCACCCTGCTCAATAATTAAATATAAATATAAGCCCTTGACTAGAAGAGTTCAATTCCTCCCTGCAACATAACAACTGTAGATCAGAATAGGTAGATATGGATAGATGGATGACTGAAGTCAATTATTCATGCGCACAGTGTATTGTCCTCTTGAAATCCTTTCGTCCAGCTGTTGTGCATTCATGTGGACACCGCACTTAACTCTGCTGCATAATTTCATTATTGAAACAGACCTCCCAGATCCGACAATGCAGGGCAACAAAGGAATTTTGTTTTTGCAAGTGCAGACAGGATATGAGAACACAAGTTGACCTCCGTGATGGCCAGATTGGCCGGACACATTAAACCAATTTGCTTGGTTCAATAGGAAGCAGCCGATTGGAGATGACATGGGCATGATAATAAGACTGTGAATTGTTGGTTGACGTTCAGTTTCAACTTGTCGTGTGTGTTTGTGTGTGTGTGTCAGGGTGTGTCAGGACTCTTGGATATCTTGACATTTTGTCGTGTCATCCTGTTGAGTGGAAACAAAACAGATGTTGAGCTTGGTTTACCTTGGTTCGCAGACTGGCATTTAAAATGGTTTCAGATCAAATCCTATCACACTTAGTAATACTTTTCAATTCTCTTGTTACGAGGCTACACAGAAAACGACTGATGTTTCTTTTGTTGCCTGTCATTTTTGTTTATTGTGGCTGTTTCTTTGACACTGTGTTTTGTTCTCTTGACTACACTGATAGTGTGAGTTGTGTTGTACGTATGTACGTGCCCACACCAGATGGATCTGAGCATTCTCAACAGTCCTTTAACTGCAAAGTGTTTTAGTTTTAATATCAATTCTTCCTCCAGTAGATTCTAAAACATGTACGTCTGTGCTTCTGACATTTGTGCTCAAATGATAACACAAGAAGCCAACCAAGCATCAATGAGGTCACAAAACAAGAGAACAATACATAACCTTCACAGTGGAGGAGTCTAAGATTCAGCTGGCATGTGTCTGTGTGTGCATGTGTGTATGTATGCGCACCCCCACACATGTACCTGTGCTACCACCAACTGTGCTCTGAAGTACCGGTCTTGCTGGTTCCCTCAGATTGGAATGGGCTTCCCTGAAGGGGCCGCCTGCCCCCTGCGGGCTCTTAGATCCCTCCTGGGGTCTATAGTCTTAACATTTTGAGCAGCAGGGGCCCAGAGCTGAGATTGGTATAGATAAGAGTGACCTCACAGTAATGTTCACTGGGATGCACAGCACACAGAAGGCTACATCGGTGTACATGGCATGGCAGCGTATTCTTTGAACTGCCAGCAGCTCGGTATCCTTGCTGTAAATCAAACACTTTCAAAGTCAAACAAAGTGGAACTGGCTCTGCTGTGTCTTGGCACCAGTCCAGCCTGAGAGAGCTTTTATTTCTTCCACATCTTCCTTCACTATGCCCCCTAGGCATGTGCTGTAGCAACAACACGCAGCTCAAAGAATGAGTTATGCGAACCTATTCTCACCTTCTATCTCATTAGTATAAGAGAAATGATTTATCCCTCTCTCCCCTGTATCTCTCTCTCCTTGTCCTTGCCTCCTACAGTTCAGCACTTCTTCGGCTTCATCAGTAATGTGATTAATTGATCAGAGGGATATACCATGAATGCCATCTCATTTGCTCTAATTTCACTTAACTACACCTCAAAACAACCTGCCATAAAACCATCTTTTTCTCTTCTGTCATACAACTATTGGAGTACGGTACGGTGCCACCGCCCTAGTATTTTTTTACATAAGTGACATTTGCACATCTGAGAAAGTCCAACACTCAAATAGCAGATATCCCACTGTCTCTTCTGCTCCCGCTGAATATCTGTAGCACAGTTTGAAATGTGACTCCCGTGTCTAAAGCCCTGCGTGCGTCTGAGGGGAATTGACAGCCACTGTGTTTTGCAGTGGCTGTTACATGTTTGTGGAAACAGAGGTGAATGAGTCGGCGCTCTCAGATGTTATTGCCCAAACAAAAGGCCCGCTAAGTGGTGGGCAACCAAGATTTGTTGTCAAACGTTGACTCCGTCTGCTCTTCAGGGTAGCAGGGATGACGCCGAGTGCTAATGGCATATTGAAAACGGTATACTTGGCTGGTTCCTATTGTGCCACTGATGTACTCAATTGGCCCCTGACTGGGTTTATGTCTTAGAGAGGAATCTTTTTGGGGCCTTCAGCATTCAGATCAATTGCTGGTTTGTGCCATTTCTTATTGATCTTTGCTCTGTTTGGTACTGAAATACTGTATTTCATTATCTATCGCACTGAGCATTGTTTAGTCTCTCTCTCTCTCTCTCTCTCTCTCACTCTCTCTCTCTCTCTCTCTCTCTCTTTTCCTTCCTTTTTTGATTCCTTCTCTTTCTCTGTGCTCTTGTCATCTCAGATAAGTGTTGCAATTTCTCATGTTACTGACGACCCGAGCCAAATTCATAATGATGAGATTATCTTGTCAACAGTACAGAGTGTATATGCCCGCTGTATTGATCTGCGCACAGTCTTAATAAATGAAGTACCACGATGGAAGCGTTGGCTCAGTGATAACTCTGAGCAGATCTTGCTATTTATAAACTCTCAACAGTGGTGAAATGATGAATGGAACTTGTGTATTCTGCCCCTCTTCTCTCTTTTCCCCTTTCCCACTCCTCTCCTCTCATCTCCTCTCCTCTCCTCCCTTTTTCCAGATTGATGGAGTAAAACGGCCTCTCTACCCACACACACCCTGTCTGAAATGCGTCCTTTCTGAGGTCATGCTGACATGCTGAGTCGATGTACTCCCAGGTGGAGAGACATGGGTGCTGCTGCTGAGGGAGGAACCAATCAGATAGGCTACGAAGGAGGGAGAGGAGAGAGAGCGGGGAGGGGGAAAAAAAATTACAATAGCCAGAGCCCGGGCCCATGTGTGTCTTAAACTGACTGAGGTTTGAAAGGGAGTTTATCTGTGCATTTGAAGAGAAGGTCAGCGGGGTTTAGCGCTTGAGATTATGTGTGATTGTTTCTTCTGTGGTCTAGCTGATTAATGCTAAAGCTGGTCTGACAGATTCTTAATGCACCATAGACACACTTAAAAGAGACTGAGAGGAAGTGGTGTCCAACACTTTGACAACGGGGCATTATCCTAAAGCCTTTTCTGTCAGTTTTTACCCAGGTGAATGGACAGTATCCTTCCTGTCTTCCATTCCTCTTCCTCCCAGCCCCTCCCTCGCTCGGCTAACTCATCACCACTGACCCGATACATATAGAGTAGATAGGTCACCTTGAAATGAAACTAGGCATAGTCCATCTGCTGTGTGTGTGCATGTGTGTGTTTGTGTATCTGTGTGTGGGAGAGAGAAAGAGAGATAGAGGGAGAACCCAGGTGTGTGTATGTGCACTTGTACATGGATTGATATTACACATATGTGTTGGGCATATTTTGTGTGTCTGTGTTTGTGTGTTTTCTATATCTGCGCCTGGCCTTGGTTCTGGGCTTTGGGGAAATATCTGAAGTCCTTTCATCTACAGAACAGCTCTTCCTCCATCAATTCAAACAGAATAATTTTTTTCTTTAATGTTTTTGTTCACAAGCTCCCAGTTTCTGTCTTTTTAACCCGCAAACTACACAATATTTTGTGGATGGCTTGCTTCAGAACTAAATTCTAAAGTCCTTGTTTCTGTAGTCAAATCTGATATGTCTACTGGATAAGAGTGATATTAATAATGCATTTTTGTATTGCTGTTTATTTGATAATATTGGTCGATTTCTTAAGTAATTTCTATTTATTTGTAAATTTGTAAAGAGGGAAAACATTTCTTGAAGCTTAATTTGGGAAATATGTTTATTTCCTTTCTTTCTGAAACTCAAAAGATTGATGTCACTCTCATCACTCTATATAGCAACTGGTTAGCTTAGCAAAGAATGGACTGGAAACAGCCTGAAGGAAACAAAATCCCACTTTCAGCAACTCTGAAGCCTCTTAATCGATTCATTATATCTTATTTAATAAACTGCAATATGTAAAAACAACATGTCTTGGTGTTAGGAGAGTTTATTTGTCCAACTATTTCTTGGCCAGTGATTTTAGAGTCGGTGATTTTCTGGAGCCTTGCTGTTGCTATGAGGTTCAGATTTAATGTGAAGACTTTTCAAGGGCTGTTTGTTGGCTTTCTACATGTGTGCTTGTTATGTATTGTCACATGTGCGTGTTCTTCATATGTACAGTGCGACTGGTCTGTTAACTGTGTCACAGCTTTGGATTTTTGGGCTGACTTGGCTTTGGACTAATGCGGGTGAAGCAAGGTCAGTGCTGACTCAAGACTTCAGTTAACAGCAAAGCTGTTGGACCTATTGATGAGCAAGTACTGAATAATTAGTGTCTTACACACCCAAGATCACATACTGCACCCTCTCCTTTTTTTCCATCGTAATTTCAAAGGCATATACATAATTTAGCATCAAGTAAAGTCCTGTATCTCTGATTCCACTTTTTCCCCCCAAAGTTAACGTATTTTCCTTAATCAATAACCACACTGGTCCCAACTGTGTATACACCAGACCAGCTGGTTAAATGTGTCTTCACAAAACATCTCAAGTAGAGAGGGAAAACAGTTATTTTAGGAGAGCTGGCAAACTGCTGTGTGAGGGTTTTTTGTGCTTTGGAATAAATATCTTCACCAAAAGCTACATTTATCACTTACTCCTGGGGCTAAACTGCCACAGATGTGGGTTGTGTTGATAGGAGCACAAACACGCCGTCTTGTGTCGCCCCTCCTCTTCACAGCACAATAGTCTCCTCTGAGCAGGCTTCAGAGATGGCAGGTGTGACTGAATTGGCTCCTGAATTATTGCCAGTGTAGAATTTACACTAGTTAGAACTACAGACACACAAACGTAATGTTGCAGAAGACAATAATATATAAATATAAGAAGGTCTGTTATTCTTGAGGCACAATTGGAAAGAGCTTCATGCCCATTTGAGATCAAAAAACTGCTTTTCCAGAAAATAGAGACCTATTTAGGTCAGACTCTCTTTGTCTAGTAGACTGAGATTTAGTCCAGTTCCCATTTAATGATTTTTATCCGAAGTGCAGACTGCCACCATCTGAACAGATAGGCTCATTATATTGCAGTGCACAGATGAGCTCACGATTTCAGACTCCAGTATGGTCAAGTATGTTTGTGTCAATAAATATACGTGTGTTGTGTTCCACCAATGAAATAGCCTGCTGCTAGGAATTTGGCTTCTTTTTGGACATTAAAGTCAGTTCAGTTGATCAAAATGACAAACCTACTGAACTCACTTCACCAAGAGCCACCCCACCCTCCTCCCAACACACACACACACACACGGATGCTAACTCATTAGCCTGTTGTTATAGGAATAGTTCCAATGCCAAGGTTATGAAACTTGAATTAATTCTGTTAATTGAATATTTGAATATATCCCTCACATGGTATTTTAGTGATTCACATTCAGCTTTGCCTAGAGACAAATCTCACTGGTGAACAGGCAGTGTAAATGTACAATAATGTATTCTTCTCTATTACATTATTTATTTCAAAAAATGATAATCCATTTCACACATTTGTGATAAAAAATGTGAGGATATGATAAGTAAACTAAAAACGACACTATAAAGATTATCATGTGCAGCGCAGAAACTCATCACTATGTTTGGGGGATGTGGCAAAGTTGTCCTGTTCAACTGTAAATAACTAATGTTATTAGTAATGGTGGTGACTTGGAGAGTGAAGCACACGTGCAGCACATCTCTAATACCTGCTGCACAGCTGTGAAACAAACATCCGACCACTAGATGTCTCAAACCTAGTAAAACAATATTATTTCTGCCACAATTCTTACATATAACCAGTAGATCTTTTTTTTTCTTCTGTCCTTCTAGGTAATATAGAAATCAATCTCTTCTAAATATAATGACCTTAGTAAAAATGAATAACAGCACAGGTGTATGGGGCTCCTTGCCTGAATGTTCATCTTGGATTCAGCTTATTTGATTTCAGACTGCATGTGTGTTATAAAAGGGCCAAATTGGTTTTATTTACCTCCATTTAGCAAACAAAAAAAAATTGTGTTGACGGTTTGCTGTGGTGTAGCGCCTCAGTTGTGTGCATCCAATGTGTCAGCTTATTGTAATCTTTACCCGAGGGCATGTTGGTCAGCATCGTAAGGCTTTATGGGTAATGTTCTTTTTAGTTAGATAATGATGATTTATTCAATAATGGCTTAATCGTCCCATTAATAAATCAATTACACGCATAGAAGTTAAAACAGATTATTTATTATATATTTTTGGAATTTCTGGTAAACAGATTATTCTTTATTACGATATGCTTATTAAGTGGCGCCTTCTGAGCCATTCTGTTTATGCAGGATTTAGTTTAGCCCATCATTTGATTTTCATGCATCATAAAATAGGCTAGACTTTAAGATCTCCAGCACCTGCAAAGGTGTGTGTGTGTGTGTGTGTGTGTGTGTGTGTGTGTGTGTGTGTGTGTGTGTGTGTGTGTGTGTGTGTGTGTGTGTGTGTGTGTGTGTGTGGACTGTGTGCAAGTAAGAGAAAAAAAAAAAACAGGTTCAAGGATGTGCACTCTCTCAGGAGCTTCACATTTTATTGTTTTCTACGCGAGTTGATTCTCAAGATGATAATGACAGGCTTAAGAACAGAGTTTAACAACGCTTTGTTGACCATCTCTCAGGTTCGGGGGCTGTTTAATGCTCAAGAGTTTTCTTTTCATGCTCTTTTAAAGTAAGTTAATCTCCAAAATTAAATGACAAATATTATTACAAAGAATGAAAAAAGCAGTTCTTCGAATACTGGAATACAGTGCCCTGATGGTCTCCTCCTGAGGTGTAGCTCCGACAAAGCAAATGCAGCATTTCAATTTGTATATGAGCACAGTACCTTTTAAAAGTGGGACCAAAGTAGTCAGTCGTAGACAAAAGAAGTTATGCTTGCTCAGGAATCATAAAGTAATAATTGTATTTTTGATCTTGTGTCTTAACCGACCAACGCACCCATTGCTGATTTCAGTGATCATTAAGATTGAAGAGGGGGAAAAAAAAAAAAAAAAGTTGTTCTTTTTAGGTGACTTGAAGCTTTCCACTGGGCTCCTAATAGGCATCTCTAATGAAACTTCATGCTAAGCCAAAATAATAGGCAATCAATGTGAGTGGGAGCATATTAATTATGAATATTGTATCTTTGCTCATGAGCAGTGAATATGCAAGGGAGAGGTCATGCTGTTTATGCAATGGTATATAAAAGCCTCCAAAGTGCCACTTAGCCACATTTAATGAAGGAAAAAAGCCTGTTCCCCACAAATGAACATAAACACAAAAAATAAAAAGGATTGCAGTTATATTAAGAATTATGAATTATGGCAGACTGTGATTAACACGATGAGACTATTGAGTTGGATTAGGGCTGCCTGAGTCACCAGCTTCATAATAAACCAGCAATTTTACAAAAAGCCCCATAGTCGTCCTATAAATGACACAATATTTCAAGGCAGTGTCAGAGCTAACGGATGTAGATGTTGGCGACTTTATTCACCTTGAGTTGTACGCGATATTTGTGGCTAGTGAAGTCAAGTTTATTACAATTATAGATTGTGAAGGGAGGAGAGGCTGTCTATAAGAAAGGTACTTTGGGTGGGACAAATAATCAATATATTCTGATACAGTCTGTAGATCGTTCCACAGGCACTAATTTCTCAGCATGTTCTCTTGCTTTACTCAGGTATTTCCTTCCTCTCTTGCAGACGTTTCTGGAGGCATCTTCCTAGCCGGTCTACAAAAAGCAAACCAAACAAAAAACGGGAAATTTTTTCATAATGTCAGAATAGAACGCATTATCGAGTGCATCAAGAGTTTATGCCACCTTACATCAAACAGTCATGGAGCTTTTAACGCATGTGAGCATCGCCTGTGTCATTCATGTGACAGTTATGGTCGCCTGCCATCCCGTCACAAACCTTGTGGTTTTCAGGAAAAATCAGCACAATTTATGCAAGTGAGTCACAGCAGTGAATCATTCTTCACAGAACCCTGCTAGGAGGGCTTTTTATCTGCTGTTGTGGTTTGACGAGTAGCCACATAGGACTTAAGTCAAGACTGCAACTGGACTTCATACTTATTAAGGTTTTAGATACAGATACATCCTGCATCTCAACACGTTCAGATAATGAGGGTTGTAACTTAACACAAAGTTCACAGCTGAATACACATCATGATTTGGGCCCAGAGTTTGGTATGTGTTCAGTACAGCTGGAAAAACCAAACAGAATTTCTTTTAATTAATTTTGAGAAATATTGCACTTGCTTGCGGGCCATAGACCCTGCTGTCAAACTGTGGGGGAAAAAAAGTGCAGTGTGAGACATCCAGCTGAAACTAGCAGGACTGAAGGAGTACAGTGGAAACTGTGAGATTCAGATGAATAATCCAACAGGCCAGGTGTGAATGCTTCCTTCGAGGTGATTCTCTGCGCTGCAAAAACGAAACATTTTTAAGTCTTTTTCTTAACTTTATGCAGCAGTTTGCTGAGAGTTCAAGTTCAACTTCAGCCTCGCCTCACGTCATTTATACAGCCGCACTTGGTCACACTTGGGAAATGTCTGTTTAAAACACAACTCCTTAGGGGACCTTATATACTAGAGGGTGTGATTCAGTGTAGATGACATGTTACAGTTTCTTACTCTTACTCTAGTGGTTGATGCACATGTTGCACTCTTAATTACCTGTTTTACAACATCTTTCCATACATTATAATTTTCAGTTTACAAATTTTATGGTACAAATGCAATTTTAAAAGTTAGTCATAGTTATTTATCATCCAAATATAGTTCTTTAAGTTTTTTTTGAAAAAAAAAAAAAAAAATCAGGTGTGTGCACGTGCAGCGCACCATGAAAAAGTGACACGGAGAAGTTACTTCCTGCTAAAATAAATATGGAGAAAACCTTCTAAAACACTGCATAGGATCATGGCTGCATTACATGTTACATAATTACCCTGATTGAGAGACACCCACTTATTAATGCAATTAGCTAATCAGCCAATCATGTGGCAGCAAGGCAGCACAGAAGGTCCAGCAGGCACAGGTCTTTATTGTTGGTGCCATATTGGGGTGCTTTTAGCTTTTGTCAAACTGCTGATCTCCTGAGATTTTCATGCCAGCTAGTCTCTATAGTTTTTAGTCAGAATGCTGCCAAAAGATCTTCTGGTCAGTGGAAGCTCTGCAGATGGAAATACCCTCTTTAATGAGATAGGTCAGAAGAGAGAGGTCTGACAGACTAGGAGCTAACAGAGCTACAGTAACTCAGATAACCAAACATTAAAACCGCATTGAGCATTAAAGCATCTCAGAATGCACGACACATCGAACCTTGGAGCGGATGGACAGGAACACAGAGGATCACATCAGGTTCCCGCTCCTGTCAGCAGTGAACATAAATCTGGGGCTGCAGTGGGCACGGACTCAACAAAACTAGACAGATGAAGACGGGAAAAATGGAGCCCAGTCTGATTAATCTGGATTTTTGCTGAGGCAGCAGATGGTGGAGTCAGAATTTGGCATCAACAGCACGAATCCGTGGACCCAACCTGTCTTGTGTCAACAGTCCAGGCTGGTGCTGGTGGTGTTATGGTGGTGGTGGTGAATGTTTTCTTGGCTCACTTTGGGCCCTTTAATTCTAGTCAATCATGGTTTGATTACCACAGCCCATCTGAGTGTTGTTTCTGACCATGTACATCTCTTTATATCCACAATCATCTGCTAATGGCTACTTCCTCGAGGCTAATTCACCATGACACAAAGCAAAAGTCATCTCAAACTGGTTTCACGGACATGATGACGAGTTCAGTGAAGTAGCAGTGGTAGAACTGGAGATTTGCAGCATGTGTATGTGCAGCTGGGAAACCTGCATGAAATTATATGATGCAGTCATGTCAACATGGACAAGAATCTCAATAGAATATATCTAATATCTTGTGGAATCTATGCCAGGAAGAATTGAGAGCAATGCACACCCACTAATAGTATTACCCAGTGTTAGTGTAGTGCTCCTAATGAAGTGTTTAGGGTTCAAATATCCAAAACATGCCACATTACCCTGGAATAAAAACTTGTCTTTGAATGTGTAAGATAACTTCTTTGAAAGTCTCATTTATGACTAAGTACTAAGTTTCCATTCAGACTGATATTCAGAGATTCATCACTGTTGTTAAAATCTGCCTAATCTCCATTTACCACCATCAGTGGCACTTCCTTACTAGTCTAAATTTCATTTGGACCAGACTTCTCCTTATAAGTTATTCGGAAGATATTTAGCAAGCAGTAGACTTTGATGGCTTTAAGTTCACTTAAGCCCATTGATTGATTAGTCTGTTATCTCCAGGAAGATGTATAGGACCAGCTAATTAGATTTGATCACTTACAATTGCTTCTCAGCCACTTGGTAATCAATGCAGTCTAATTATTGTTTAGTTTCTCCGCCCTTTCTTTATCCTCCTCTTGCTGTTGTGCTCTCCTTCCTCTGTTCTCTCATCTTTAATTCCTGCTTTTGCCGCATCCCCCTTCACCGCTGTGTTTTCTTTCCTGTAACCTCAATTTCTCTCCGTTTTATCCTTTACCCACTCTTCCCATTTGGCTGTTGCTGAGCTACTTTGACAGTTTTCCAGGAGGAGTAAACTAGAGTTCCCTTGGTGGTAGCGTCACACACACATAAAAAGAACACAACGGAGACATAGTTTATCAAATTAAAAACCAGATCGAGACCAAGATTAACCACCAGATCTCTTTTTTTTGACAAAAGGACGGCAGATTTGGACCCGCTCACACCCTCTGACATGAAGAAACGCATGCTCTCACACGCATGCACACACATAAATACGCTACATGTATTTTTGGAAGACAGTAAAGGACAAATGCATGTATCATACCTAGCAGGGTACAAGAGGGAGGGGGGTGCACTCCTGTTCCTGTGAATAAAAGAGAGTTATCCAATGATGTGTGAAAGAGAAGCTGCAATTTGTCCTCATTCACCACCACTGCCTAAGACATCAGACGCACATGTGCATACACCCAGACAGGCACACAGTCAAATACACACAAATATAGCCGCACAGAAATAAACAGCACCCCAAAAGGCACCGACAAGACCTGAAAGTAGAATAGCACTCCAATATGCTTGTCCCATTTGTCTCAATCGGCCTGCTGTCTGCTCAGTCAGTCTTAGGGCCTCAATGGGAATAGAGAACAGAGTGCAGCTTTTTACACTTACTCAGCCTCACTGTGCTCTGTGTGTCTCTCTGACCTCTGTGGCCTTGCCGCATGGCTTAGATACAACACATCATTCAGTACAGTGCAACAACATGATTTTGCAATTCTTATTCAAGCTAAACAACCTGAACTAACTTCTAGTGAAATCTACGCAGTGCATTGATCAACGACCTTTGGATTCATCTTGTATTCAATATAATGAGTGCTCCTCTAAACCACTAAGGTCAAAGACTCCTGTTCTTAAGTCAATAAAGCAAGTCATGTTTTCAAACCTTAAAGGCCAAATAGAAAGATGCTGCGGTTTACATCAGTCCAGTTTACCTCAGTTGAGTTCAAGAAACCCCACAAAGGGAACTTAGAAGGCAAGGAGTACAAGCAGGCAACATGGAATACTCAATGATACTTGCAAGGCTATATGAATTTATCTACTGTAGAATAGTCTGTAATAATTATTATAATAAAACTACTGGACATCTAGCCAGTATTTATCATTTCCCCCTCAAATTATCCTGTATTCATTGTGGGCTCTGACTGGCTAAGTACAAAGCAGCTCATACTGGCCATTATCGATCCATTAATTGGAAAGTGGCCCATTGTAGTGAAAAGGCTGGGTAGTATAGACAGACAGGAAGAGATGGAAGCTTAAGATCAGCCTGGACTCTTAATTGGCAGGAAAGAGGTTTCTATGAAGTGGCGTAATGTGCTTTTTATTGGCTTCTAGGAGGGGTAGGTGGTGGAGGGATATAGAGCTCATACTACTTTAAGTTTGACATGCTTTTTTTCTTTAGAGTAAGAAAAAACTACTGTCACAAATACCACTTTATGGGATTCAGTGTTTTTTTTTTTTGTTTGTTTGTTTTTTCAATTTCAGTTTCAACAAAGCAGTTTTTACCTTAAATCTCAGCAGACCATTGCCATTTTAACGCTATTTCATCTCAACTTTGTGAGTCTCCTGTAATAAAGAGAAGATGTTCTGTAGGGCAGCATTTAGATATACGTACATATGTATATATATATATATATATATATATATATATATATTAACCTATGCACAGCTGCAGAAAGCAAACTAAACCGTATAACAAGCTTGATCAGATTCAGTGCTAACAGGACTGAGTTGATTGAATGGTATGTCCAAGGATGAGTCCCTGGTCATAAAAGTACAGAAGGGGCACATCAATATAAAGACTTCTACCTCATCCTTTTTTTTTTTTTTTTTTTGAAAAACTCAGGCTGTTATCATTTCAATGCCAAATACTTTCAAACATTCATTCTTCTTTTGCTCTGTGGACAGATTCCAACCTTTGATATATTCTGTGGGTGTTTTCTTTTAATCTTGGTGAGGGTGAGGTGGAATAGAATGTTTAGGTAGAGATAAAGGTGTTGGCAAAAGCATGGAAGGTCAAAGTACTGAGGTGGCCTGTCTGACCTTCACACACACCCTTTTTCATACTGAGCCACCGCAGAGCACGGATGACATTGAAATACTCTATTGACTGTGAGTCAAGCTGTGCATGTGAAAAACCCTGGCACAAGGAGACATTACTCACTAAACATGACATTTTACTGCTCTCAATTCAAGGCGGAGTTGTGGACCACATAGAATAATTATTTGCGTTGGTATGATGAATGTCACGAAGACAGTATGAAAGCTATTTTTCTTGAAGGTATTTATTTCCATCCATCCTAGCTCTGTGTAACCGGGATTTTGAGACGTGCTTGAGGTCATTTAAACAAAATGTGATGCGTTTGTTTCTTTCCTCACGTATTCTCATCGCATTAACGTTAGTTGTTTTATTATTATTAGTAAGTTTGGTAAGTTATCTCTGTAAATGCCACAAAACACACTGGGATCATTGTGACCTTTTATCTCAATGATTAAAAACCCTCATACACTATACTTTAATATAATTAACAATAGGGAGACATACTGGGGGAGAGACAGAGTACTTTCCTTTGCCAATGCGATTGATCCAATCTGTAATGCACTGCTGCATATAGAGCTGAGTACTGAGTGTTTGTACATTTTATAAAGTATAGGGATTGTACCAGTGTTACATTATACTACTGCATTTTGTCATACAAGCCATACTGTATATTTGTGTGCCTGTAGATGTAAGACTTTGCTGCGTTAGTGTGTCTTTATGTGTGCACAAGCGTGTGTGCTTTTCTTCCCCATCGATCCACATAGCATGAAGCCCCCTGTGTATGATCAGGTAGCCCTGTAGCAAATAAACACCGGATAGTTCAACACATACAAAGCTCCAGTTCCACACAAACAATTGACTGTGTGTGTGTGTGTGTGTGTGTGTGTGTGAGAGAGACAAAGTTAAAAAAAAAAAAAAAAAAAGTGTTGAGGCTCAGAAAGTCACAGTTTCCAGTAAAACCGCGTTAATGTGTGCTTTAATTTCTGTACACGTAGTATTTTGGTAACTACCTGTTAGTTGACAGTACAACACAATAACTGCAAAGTTTTCTATGCTAAACCATTGTCCCAGCAGTTATTGATTATGCGCTGTCTGCCAGATGTGATGTTCAGCTCTGCAGTTTACTCTCGAAAGGCTAATTATGCTGCTTTATGTGTTCAATGAAATGCTCCAACCTTAAACAACGTAGAACTCACATCCCCAGTATTCTGTTTGTTCCTAGTCTGTCTGTTTTTTTGCATAATTAGTCATATGTCACAAGGAGATCTTGTTTCACAGCAGGACTCATTTCTGTGGAGCCCACTACATACTTTTCTCTCTCTCTCTCTCCTCTCTACAGACGGACAATTTCCCCACTGAGCCTAATTATATGGGTAGCAGACAACAGTTTGTTCAAAGGTAAGAGTTTGGATCTATAACCGTCACTACTTCTCAGACCGTTGTTTTCTTTTCTCCAATAGCTCCAACACAATACTATACCAACAGTAACTAAACTGACAATTAAGTGTAGCGAGTCGGAGCAGAGAAAGGAAGACTATGTGCATTTAATTGAGTTTAAAAGTGCTCACTTATAGTATTTTTCCATTACACATGAGATATATTAACACATAAGATCGTTATACCTTTCTTTAGCAGACAGTACAACTGGTGAGATATTTTAAAAGCATAAATCCCATTATATTTTTATTTATTTAAGCATTCAGGGACGCTCATAAATGTTTCATTCTGTCTCTAAACTTCCGCACGCACAAAGTAAATAAAAGTAATACTTATAAAAAAACCAGCCTCTGTGAAGTCTAAGCCATACACTGTGTTGCTGTTTTGTTTATTCATTTAGTAGTTCAACATTCAAAGACCCAGAGCGAGCAAGCCTCAGAGACAGCGGCCATGGTGACAGCGACCAGGCTGACAGCGACCAGGACACCAACAAAGGCTCCTGCTGTGACATGTCTGCAAAAGAAGCCCTCAAGCTAAAGGCTACAGGTGTAAAACCACCACCTCTGGAGCAAGGTGAGCCCTGATTGGCAAATTTGACTGCATGAGGAATGAAAGACGCCGAGCCGAGCCGAAGCACACGCGAACCAAATGACTATCAATCTGTTTTCCGTGCTGAAGTTATTTGTATTAAGGACTGAGCTCCTCACTTGCCTGAACACTCACAATCTGAACTTATACTTGACTACTTTATTCTCCCCTACTTTGTTCTCTGCACTTTTCTCATTTAATGTGTGTGTGTGTGAGTGTGTGTATGTGTGTGCATTTGAGGGTGTGAGTGAGTGTGCATTCTATACACGTCCTCAGTTTATCAAAGCAGACAAGCCCATTATGTTTTTATAAGCCCAACTACTTCAGCCTCTCCATTTAGTCCCCCTTCCCTGAGCACCCGTCTCTGAAACTTTGATAATGGAACATGGAAAATGACTTAGTGAGCGGCAGGCGATGTAGCTTCATAGTGTGGTGATTAAATATGAATAATTATTCTAAGCGCTGTGGGTCGGGCAGATTACACATGACATGTGTAGAACAATAACTCCCAAGATATAAGTTGTTGCAGTCCTCCTTACCCTTGCCACCTCGCATGATTAGTGCAGGGTCAGGGGAGGCAAGGAAGCCATATTATACATAGGTATAGAGGGATGTAATGGGAATGGAGGTGTGGTAAATTCCGCACGGCAGGTTCAACCAGTCATGTACCTTGGTGTGGGCCATTACCTGCTCCGCAAAACAGATATTCCTAGAGAAATACAAATTCACTAAAGTCTCTACGCTGAGATGTATGTATCTAACTGACTGGATCCAGAAGTACAGCGCTGGATACCAAACATGGATTCTTTGTAATGATGCTATTAATCCAGGGAACAGAAGGGCTGTTTTACTCTATGCGGAAGGACAATGACAATTTGTGCAACACTCTGTGCTGTAATATGCATGTGTGACTAGATAGCATTTTTTTTTCCTTTTCATTGGTTTTTAGAATGAAAAACAGCCACACACGTTGGCAAGAGAAATTGGCCAATTAAAAAGCTCCATATGTTTCCCATTTTGAAAATGCTCCCATTTAATTGTCCATGAGGGACTGAAAGGATCAAATTTATACACACAACACGCATGACAAAGGGAGCTGAGAGTAGCTTGGGCAGTAACAGACCTGTCCTAGTGCAACATTGGTTTTGGATGTGTACTGCTGCATCGTTGCCAACCACAGCCTGTCCATCCACCTTTCTGTGTGTTGTCTTCGACCAGTTTCCCTCTTATGGTCTCACACTCATAGACAAACAGACACGCACATATACAGGCGTGCAGCACACTGAAGCCCAGTGATGCTGGAAAGTCTGTGAAAGGCTCTTACTTGCCCATTCCTGTTTCCCACTCATATATGCCCTCATATTTATTCTCACCCTCTGCTGTATTTTCACCCCCGCTCCATGACTTTCGTTCCACTTCTCCACCCATCCTTGTTTGAGGAAATCGATTGATGTGAGATTAGACAGTTAACTGGCTGCAGCTGGCTGTGTTTAGCCAATAACATGTGGTTTTAGCTAAGCTGTGGGGGAGGGCAGGGGCATGAGGCCAAGGCATGGTGCAAGAGCAAAGATGAGAAGTGAGGCGTGGTGAACATCTCTGGCAGTGTTCCAGTGCAACTTTATTAAGCTGCACAGTTTCCACATTAATGTTGAAAAGGGCTCACTTTGATATTTACATGCAATAACAGTATTACAGTGCGCTGAGGGCAGATGACGTGCTACACTAACTCACGTAGCATCTAGTGTCACAAAGTGGTATTACAAGACGGGATGGGGCGGGGCTAGCTTTTTATCATGGTAATTTATGTAGATATCTCTGAAGTACAGTGGATTGAGGTCTTGGCCATGACATCATAACATCCTTCCTTAATTGTTTTAGTTCATTTCTGAACATTTGTAATTAAAACTCTGGCCAAATTGTACGCAATCTTACACATCGCAGTTAGATATCGCTATCTGCGCCCAAACACATGTCCAGTACACAACAAAGCACACAGGTGCGTCTGTTATCGAATATAAAAAGCAAACAAGGCGAAGGGAGCTTGTCACTGGTCACTGTCCCTGGGGTTGTTTTCCTGAAGGCTTGTTTTCTTCACATCTCAGCACTTAGCATCTACTTCATAGGTCTCTCTCTCTCAACAACCCCCTCTCCTCCTCCTCCTCCTTCCCTCCTTCATCCCATCTTAAGTCCTCTGTTCCTCTCCAAGCATAGCCCTCCCAATTACTCTCTGTAGCTCGCTCTGCTTGCCTGCCAGGACACTGCGGCCTCATTCACTGGCTCAGTATAAACAGAACTACAAGTGCACAAAGCATGTAGTTCAAGTCCCAATCAATCCTCAACCTTGTTTCAGTTCTTAGCCTTTATAGTCACTAGGTTGTAGCCCACAGTGTATACACAATTTTGTTTCTTTTTCCATTTTGTTACTGATTTTTGCCATCATTTTTTTTTTTCTCCTTATTACACTTCTTTCGCCTCAGTTTCTCTATTCATGCTCTCCTCTGCTAATAGGCGTCAGTAGAACAAACATGAAATTCCTTATTTCCACAGATGCTATTCATCTTCTTCTCTGATGTTCAGTACAGTTTCCTTCCAGACAACATAATCTGGACATCTTCGCACCAGGGACCAGACGCAAATTGATTAATTAGGCCCGCAAAATTGGTAGCAATGTATTAATTAAGCTTAAGTATATCAAATGCATTTTTTTGCCAATTTTAAAAGGCGATTAATTGATGCTCCAATGCGCCTGCAACAGACGCTGATACCGGCTTGTCTGGCTCCGGCGGAGTGGCTGGCAGCACATCGCTCGCCTCTGTGGAGACGACTGCCATAGTCGCTATCACGAACAGACAGGCGGCAGTGGTGTAGAGAGATGGTACCCACTGATAGAGCTGTCCAAGGATAGGGAGTGAGAGGGATGATGGAAGAGGAGGAGGAGGAAGAGCGTGGTGGGACGAATACTGTTTGACTGTATACCAGCTGACCTATCCTAATTAGCTGCGATCGGAGTGTGATAATCAAACCACCTCCTGCCTTGTTTTTAAAAGGCAGGCATGAGTGGGACAGAGAAGGAGGGGGAGGTGGGAGGTGGATGTGATACTACAAGGACAGCTTGGATACAGTGAGGGGAGGCAGCATGAGACGTGTTCCTCTGACAGCACAGTAGAAGACAATAAAATTGACTTTTCCCTGTTATTTGTGGCAGGGTGATAGAACCCCCCCACCCCTCAGCTTGTGAATAACTTAAATAAGGGAAATGTCATGCTTTGTCAGTAGCTCTCGCTCATGTAAACTCTTGGCACATATACACCCAAACAATGGTGTAAATACACACATATATACTGTACACACATAAATGATGTTGATGTTGGCAGCGTATTTAATTGTTACTCACCAACCCTATATTTATATGATGCGCAGCCTCCCTGCTGGTTTTCTGTAATTCATGGGGCTGAGGGTGAGTCCTCTGTGAGATCTTAAAGGGAGGTTTTAAAAACATGTTACATGTTTTGCACTGTCGGGTTTACATGTGTTTCAACTCCTTACACCATCTCAGAAGCTTAAAAACACAACAACAAAAAAGGCTGAAGTCCTTAGTCCTATGTAAATCTTTAGTTGAAGCTATTTAAATTGAGAAATATTTTCTATTTAAAATCTAAGTTGACATTTTAGCCACTATGTGTCGAGCATTACCTCCGTCCTTTATCATGGATGTGTCATGTCAAATATGGAGGTCCTGCTGACGTAACAACATCATAGGATATCTCACATTAAGTGTTTCATATGAATGAGCCTCTGGGAACAATGAGAGCCCGTAAGAGCCCATTTATTCCTTTAGACATAGCGCTGATGAATTTCACCACTATTGTTATTCCTATCATTAGCAATTTCAATTAAATACAGTAGCCAAAACAATAAGCAGAATAAATATTTTAAAAAGCAATTCCATGTAATGGATTTGAGTCCTCATCCTTCCAAGCGAGACGAGGGCATGACTTTACATTCATTCATCTGTTAAACAAGAGAAAATTAAGTCTTTTATATGTTGTTTTGTTGAATAATAGTTATTTTTCTCACAGTCCACGCTGAGACCAAACAAACTAAATATTCAGACTTTAATCTGTCTTAAATATTCACCCATCTTCCCTTGTGGCAGTCTTAATCTTAAGACTCTAGCATTAATGTAGTTCTCTAAAGTCTCATAAGTCCCCACAATCTCAGCCTTTCCCTTTCTCTTTTTTTACCACAGTTAATTTTGAATCATGAGTGAACCTTTGATTAAAAAAAAAAATGCAATTGTAAGATTAATTGACTGGTCAGAAGTCAGATCAGATGCCCTTTTCACACTTGTAGCCATGGCAACCTCTATCCAGCTCTCTCTGGCCTTCAATAAACCTTTATCTGACTGTTGGAAAAGGGCATCCCATTCAACATCATTCATTTTTCATGGACAGATAAATGCAGACACGTTTTCTGTGGGGTGTCTTGATGCCTATTACATCTATGATTTCAGTGCTTCTGAATTTGTATTCTAAATGCAGCACAATCAATCTGTTATGAATTCATTATTGACATGCATGTAATTTCTCTCACAAACACTGAACTCAAGCCAATTGTGGTTACAATTAATAATGTATGTTTATGTCATTTCCAGATATGTATATGTACTATCTCCTTGAAAGTCTTCTGTATGAAATACTGAGCTTTTATTATGGCTGATCAATTTTGCATTTATAGGAAAAAACTGTGCACTTGTGTGACCAAGACAATCGAGTTTATTATTAGTGCCTTAGAAATATTTCACATTAGTGACTCAGAAACAGCGATGGTTGCTACGTTTGAAGTTTTAATGATAGTTTATCACAGTCAGATGGATGAGTTTATATCTTTTCTTTTGTTTTTTTTGTTTCAAAACAGTCATTTTCATGAGTTCCCTTTTAGACATAAATTATTGTTTACAATGTAAAGTTTTCAGTTAAAGCAAATGAAAGACTGAGACACAGTGAGAGAGAGAGAGAAACTACTAAGTTCAGACACAGCATAATTGAATCCTGAAAACAAATGAACAAAGCAACACAAAATCTGGCTGCTTGAAGACACACTTCTTCTGAGGCATTGCCAGTGGGCAGTTTATCTAACGTAGAGATGTGACAGAGCTGCGGCACAACCACAACATGACTCAGCCACATCTCATGGATAGAGGAGCTGACTTTTAGGCATTTATTCATCAAGGCATATTAATGTGTATAGCATATTTCATACACAAAGGCAACTGGAAGTGTTTTACATAATGCATTAAAAAACATTTAAAAAAACTGCATAAAAAACATTAAATTGCAAATTTAAACAATGCAAACCTTTTTAAAGGAAATTAAAGAGGTAAGAGTAAGGGCAAATTGGTTTGTGATTTGAGGTTCAGTCAAAAGGCAGTGTGGAAAGATAAAAGTTTGTGCAAGTCTTGTCTCTGTGGTGCACAGGAAGTAATGGTGGCCCAGAGTTTGCACTCAGGGAACAGTTAGCAGACCACTATCTGGTGACACAAGAGGCCAAAATTGTTCATATAGTAAAAATCAAAAGACTGGCCAAATGTGTCTGGGTTCTAAGCCACGGTGACGTTTATAGACGAGCAGCAGCACTTCAACTCTGCATGAACAATAAACTGTTGGCCCTGTGACATTAGAAAAGAAAAAGTTTCCATAATAGATCCTTCTTAACTGTGATATGTGTATGATGGACATGTGACATTAAAATGTACTGTACAATATTATCATATATTTCACACCCTTCAACCATGTGATCAAGAACCTTTAGTTAGCATTAGTGCAGAAATAACTCCTGATTCAGTCAGTGCCTTGATCACATTGATTTATCATTGATTTACAATCAATGGGGGGGGGGGGGTGAATGTTAATAAATACAGCTTTATTCCCATTGCTGTAGGTACTTTCAAAGCACAACCTTTATCATTTTTCTATATTAGCATGTTAGTTGCTGAAAGCCTCCGTCAGAGTGTTCCCTCCGGTACAGAAAAAGCATTGCTCATGTGTGATTCTTCACACGATGCTAAAGTAATTGTTCTGCAGGTTAATGGACAAACATCTGCTGAGCGAGAGAAGCTTCATTTATGAGCATTGTAATTAGTCAGTTTACAAACATTACTCTAAACAGGTAGCATATGGAGGAGTCATGGTTTCATGTGATGCTATCACATCTGTCTGTTTAAACGTGATTAATTGAGGCCATCAGAGTTGTGTTTACACTGGTTGTTCCAGTGGAGACGTATATGTGTGTCACGCCAGCAAGCTTTCTTATAACAGCATGAGCAGGACTTGATGTGTTGCAGAGCTCCTCTGCTGCTTGCTTGCTCTTTTCATCAGTAATCGGTTATTAAGAAATTAGGATCGTTTTTAAGTTTGACAGGAAGTTTCTGTCATGTTCTATTCTCCAACCACTCTAAAGAGCCTACAGTACCAGCTAGAAAAGTTTGGACACATTTTCTCATTCAAGTGAATGGGAAAGTGTGTCCACTTTTGAGTGGTGCTGTATCTGAGAGTCTGTTCGTGTTGGCCTCGGGGAGAAGATTGGAAAAACCAGGCAACATCTGAAAACAGCAGCCAGATGCTCATGTTTCTTCTTACTGTTTGTGTGAGCCATCGGACAGAGAGGATTTGTCTCTGAGCCTTTCATCTTCCCCTTCTCTTGGAGCTCTCCATGGCCTGTCCCTGGCTCGGCCGATAGCCTGATTCATGGCAACATCACCAGCTACTTTCCTGGTGGGGAAAATGAGAACCATCAGCAATCTGGACTTCTCCAGGATGCATCACTCAAAGTCAAATAAGATTTGTGGGAGTGTGTGTGTGTTTGTGTGCCCATACACATGTGCCAGATCGTGTGTTCACCCCATTCTTTGAGGATATGGCAGTATTGCACAGCAGTGAGGCGATTTGCGGCTAAGCTAGTGGAATCCTGTGGAAAGCCTAAAATCTTGTGGGGTGAAGGGAGGGGAAATATCACAGTCTTAGGATTTCTTCTCTCTCATTATGGGAGATTTAAAGGGATTAGTCTATTTTCTTTAATACACCAAGTTTTATTAAATTCCATTGTTATGATTGTGGTTCATGAAGGGTAATGTCCATTCTTGTGTCCTTCTTCTTGTGCCGAGTGTGTGTGTGTGATATTGGGCTGGGTTTGCTGTGGGGTGTGATTTCCACCTCTAAACCCCAGCCCGCCTGCATGGCGGCTCACCCCCTGATCCTCATTCAGCCACTGAAGCCTATCTCAAGCACTGTGGCACCACAGCGTTGGAGGGGATTGATGAATATCTCCAACTCTTACCACTCGGGCTATAAATCTCTGACATTATCCCCCTCACCCTGCTAGCCGCAGTGAATAATTATGACTTGTTTATCGAAGCAATGAGTAAAAATGTGTCTTATTTCACTCAGAGCACCATTACAACCTTCATCATTACATGATTGGACTTCTCATATCCGGGGGGAAAAAAACAACTTTTGATTCCACTGAAAGAGCTTTTCTCCTGTACCAGTAAAGTCTGTTGCCCCCTAAATACTTACAGCTGCCCAGCTCGCTCTCCTCATATCACACTGTAATGTGAACATTTCAGGGTATTAATCCAAGTGTGTGCTCAGTCATATTAGACACTGAAAAACACACAAAGCTATTAAATGCTGTGGCAATGTTATTCAAGGCCCATTAAAAAATGTAGGCGCTTTGAGTATGAGGATTAATCCAGAGTCATGGAGATTTAAAGTTAATCACTCTTCAACCGTATTGTCAAAGTTTCATCCACTGCCACGTCCAGCAAAAGCCCACTGATGTTATTATTATTATTATTATTATTTCTTTTTTCGTTCAACAATGATTGTTCAGCTCTCTGGACAACAGATTTTACATGCATGGTGTTGAACACATTTTTTTTTCTATGCTTAACTGTAAGTCTAGCTGCAGATGTCTATGTCATTGTTCTTGCCAGAAGCCTCACCTGCAGATGAATTTGAGTTTGTTTATTTTAATGCCTCATTTGTGTCTTATAGAAGTAAGAAACTGAAGCTGGGCGGTTTGATTAGTTTGCATATTTTATGTTTACACTTTAGACATGCACACAATGTTCACACACATGAGATATATTCCCCCAAAGCAGAGAGAAAATCCAGAGTATTTATCAGCTTCATCATCACGACAGACATTTGTTTCTGCTCCCAGTTGTTCTCTTTTGTAATCACATGAACAACAACCTTGTAGATGTGGTGTCTGTGCTATAAATGAAATTAATTAACATTTAGTGGCTGAGCCCCATGGCAGGGCACCCTACTTTTTGTTTTGTTTTTTTCTACAGGCATTAACCTCTCGTCAAAAAGCTTAGGCAAATTTGTGATTACAGTACACACAATTAGGCTGTTATCATATCTTTTGATGCTGATATACTTTAAGATAGAAGATCTGGCCCCGGATTGAGAGAGAGGCGACGTTGCTGCAGTTTCTCATCTTATGGGTGGTACCAAGTCAGCTTTTACTGAAAACAACAAACAAGCCGGATGGTGAATCAGAGCTTTTTGGCCTTATGCTTATGTCTGGGTGTTGGAGATTGACAGTAATGGCTCCTACGAGTATTCCAGCGCTGATTCGTAAAAAGGCTGTGAGGATGTGTTTTACAACATGCCACTGCACATTTTGTCCTTTTGTGCATTTTTTGCTGCATTAAGAAAATTATTGTAAAATTCTGAGTTACGTGGTGTGGAAACCCCCCCCCCCCACTTTTAAAAAGGTTAAACAAAGAAAGCACTCACAGTACAAGAGAGGTTGTTGTCACAGCGCCTCTCTAAGAGTATGTGTGACAGAGCAGCAGAAGAGCTGTTCCAGTATCTGCTCTCAGTGGGTGAAACATGTTGTCCAGCGCAGCAGTAGGGAGGATGCTAGGGAGCAGATTATAATGATACAGAACATCGTCACATCCTGGACCAGAGCCACTCTGCAGCCATCTGTCCTCTGTCCAGGGACAGCCGGGCATTTGTGTGTGCGTGTGTTTCGGGTGCAATTCTACATATTAGCCACACTCTTTTACATATGCTTTGATAGCCTCTTGTTTGCTTCCTCCCTATCATTTTTCCGTCATTTACATTATCATTATGTTCTCTCTAAGCAGTGATTTACATGCCTTGAATACTGGCTTCAAATTTAATGATTGTTGATTGTTGAAGCTATTTATTCAGTAAAAGAGTCACTGTTGACAAGCTGCAAAAAAAAAACTCACATAAGGGGCAAAGAGCTACTTGCTTTACACATTATGCAATTACATGAATAAGAGTTTCATTTGCTGTCATCGCTTTATAGACAAAAGATTTGATTAATGTTATATGAAATAAGCTGACGAACAGTTTGTAGCTGTACATTGCTTGGAGATTTTTGTTAGTGTTATTGCAGTTAATGCAGGGCTGCTATCAGTAGTTTGTGTCTCCTGGATTTTGAGATGTGACAGAGATTGTTGGGACTTTGGGATTTTATCACAACTTTTATCAAATATTTCATTCACAATTTTACAATACTCTCTTTTTCTTCTTCTTTCTGGCACCACAGGCATCTTAAAAAGAAACTGATGACATACAGTGGGGTTTAGAGACCACTTTTGCATTCAAGTGAATGGGAAAGCTAAGCGCTCAGTGACACTGTTGTTGACAAGACTCCCTGACTGAACATGGCGGAGCACCTTAGCTTAAATGTTTCAAAGTCAGATGCACTTCACCAAAGTCACTGAAAGAGCTACAAAATGCATTGTCGGTGGGAGCCGGTGGAATGACAAGCCTCTTGCTTAAATATGCATCCACCATCCATTGTGTTGAAGAAAAAACAGCGTTTTTGATACCAGGAGAAGGAAGAGTGTGCTGCCGTTTTCTGTTCACAAACATTTAGTACAATATCTTACAATATACAGGTTGCAAGGTTGAAAAACCCAGCGAAGAAGAATGTTGCACCACAGCCGCCATATAATGTTATTCTATGATCCACAAGTTTCTGTGACCTGTAGCAGCGCAACCATTTTAGGTAAAGTTAAGTGCATGGTGCATGCAAAAAAATAAAAAATCTCAATAATGATCATAAATAAATAAAGTATAATTCATATTATTACCATTGAGGCTACAGTGGCTGCAGCTTCTGCAGCCTGTAGCACATCCCACCACTGAGGAGCAAAGCCATTTTCCCTTATAGCAAGAGGAGGGGGAAAAAAAGCACAGGCAGGGTTAATGAATGCCCTATATCTTTTCATCTCAGTAGAACGTCTGTGGATTAGAGATATGCTGCTGAGTGAATAAAAAAACAATGCATACATTTTTTTAAATGAGATATCAACATATCAAATACAAAACAAAGTCATTTGATAGGCAATTTTTAAAGGATTCCAGTTAAACGGGATTATTGCTGAAGCCCTTGCCCACTTAAATTGGATCTCTTTCAGACCATACAACAAATGAATCTTCCACGGGCCAGTGTCGTAAAACTAATGAAACATAACAAGCAGCATCTGTAACCGTGCAGTTGTATGAATATGTTTGTGCGTGCATTTGGTAGGGCAGCCACAATCAGCACACTAATTCATATATTTCAATCACACAATGCTGTCGATTGATTTATATTGTGGTCAGTTATATTCTATTGAATGCAGCTACATTACTAATTACAACAACACCAAGGGACAGATTGTTTGATCAATTGTGTGCACATTGCTACAAAATGGGGAAATTGTTGTGATTGTGTCCAAATGAAACGCATTGTAAAAAATTTCCCTAGACGGTGAATTCAGCACAACTTCCACTGAATCAGTTAGATATAAGTGAAGGGCCCCTTTGTCCAGGCTGATGTGAATGAATATTTGCGATGCCCTGGGGCGTTATTTCCCCATGTTACGCTGCATCAGGGACCAGAGAGATAAATGGGCCTGGCCTGTCCAAGGCATCAGGACTTCTTCTCTGTTCAACCATAACTAGTAATGTCCTTTCATCCACTGCCTGCAGTGCTATAGATAATGGAGTGTTTGAAGAAGAGGAAACACTAAAACAAAGCGAGGGGATGTGGTTGATGGTTGATGATGGGAAATGTCAGGAAAGAAGAAAAATAGAATGCATGATATGTTATATGTTGGTAGTATATATATATATATGTATGTATATGTGTATATATATATATATATATATATATACAAAATAAATAGACGCTCAAATGAGAGAATCATAATAAAAGAAACAGAGCGGCTGGAAAGAAAGTAGGAAAAGCGGCAACCAGTTGAGAAGTGATCAGATAATGAGAAGAAAGAGCTCATGTGTGAATGGATGGATGGATGAAAAGGGGTGGGACAGCACGCAGACTCCGTGGGAGATTGGCTTAAGTAGCATTGTATCTGGCTCCCTGCTGACACCCAGCCACCAGTTCAAACTCAGAAGAAAAACACGCCTGGACCCAGTCACATGTAAACACACACATACATGCACATGCTGTGAGGACATAAAAAGACCGTCATTAATCTGACCTCCACAGCGGTAATAAATATGTGTGAAAGCATTTTTCACCATAAATGGTGCTTTGTGTTATCTGTGCAGATGGCAATACACAGCTGTATGAATGTCATCAAATATGTCTCTTACACTTGTGGCACTGTATTATAGCTTCCTCGTGCTGGCAGAGATTGAGAGGGAGTATGCGTGTCTCTGCAAGTATGCGCGGATGGCGACTGGGAGTGTTTTTCTCTGATAACCTCAGTTTGTTACTTTTTGATCCTGCTAAATTAAGATAAGGGGCTTGGTTAATTAAACTGTCACATGGCAATACCTTGAGGAATTGCGAGGCCAACACAGCTTTAATTGGGTGGCTGCTATTGTCCCTGTGCTCTGGGTAGCAGCCCCACAGAGGGGGAAAAAACACCCTCATGGCTACTGGCAAAGGATGGAAGAGTTGAAGAAATGACAAGCTTGAACATTCAAATGAAGAGGAGCAGGGCAAAAAAAAAAACCCATAAAAAAAAAGGTTGATCTGATTTTAAATGTGCGGGAGACGGTGTGCCCTGCTTAAAATAAATGCAATTTAAACTACTAAAGACATTATATACCTAACACGTGATGCTTGCTGTGTTTCTAATACATTATTAGGACCAGGTTAGACTACAGCTGAGGGGTATTACCCACTGCTTCCGTATGCATGAATGAGAGTTGTTTCATTTTTCTTTTGCAGTAACCTCTGCGGTGCATTAGTTGCAAGGCGGGTCTGTGAAATCCCGTAGACAATGTCAGCAGGCTTAAGACGCATCTGTAATTACCCGCAGCCAATTAACAGCTGACCTCACCATCCCACCTCAAACCACAACAAAGATCTATTATGGAGATTTAGAAGGCTTGCAGTGTAAACAGCTAAATGCAATGGGTGTTCATGAAGTCCTTGTGGGAGTTCGCACCTCCTTGCAAACACACACACACGCAAACACGCACAAACACACGCGCGCACACAAATCATTGAAATTCAGGCCACGATGAGGTAGATGTGTAGGTTTCGCTGTAACAGGTTTTGAAAGAGATCACCTTTCAGGCTGCACACCCTTCCCCGATAGTTAGCACCAGTGCATATAGACTTTTCTAAGGCGCCGCACACAAATGTCTGCAGTCGTATCTGATATAGCTTTATAAAGTAAACATTACTGTGATCGTAATGGGATCTTCGAAACATTTTGGAGTTGTCGCTGTTGGAGGGATCATCGATAGTGTAATGCCTATTCTGTGGCAACGCTTTGAAAAGAGTTGTCCATCTGTCCCCAAAGGTGATCAAATTCTGCCTTGATTAACAAGTGGGAAATCTGGGTGATGGTCCCCTGTGCCGCCTCTCATCCCCTCCCAAGTGGGGATCAAAGAGGATGAAGTTTCGAGCCGAGGGATAATCTAGTTCCCTAGATTGTGATAATGCTGCTCAGGATGATCATGTGGATGAGAGCCGGTTTGGGTTTGCTCATGGCTGTGAGTTTGTGCTTGCGTGTACTTGTGTGCCTGCGTGTTGGTGCTCAAAAGAGAAGAGGCAGACAATAGCAGAGCGAACCAGTGAATTAGTACACATTGACTGACGGAAAATACACTCTTGCTGTTGCTGTATCTAGGCAACCGCATCAGAATTCAAGACATATCGATCAAGGTGATTGCCACCATCTTCGTTTTTCAGCTTGGAGCCGCTAAATTATGACCACTTCTATTCAAATGTGAATTAATATACAACCATTGTAAGTAGCTGTAAAATTAGACCAATCCTGCTGAATATAGATGTTTATTTCATAGAGAACACCTTGTTTACAACGAGACACGTTTGCAGTGTGAAATCAAATCAAAGCATCTAAATTCTAAAAGAATACTTTCTCGCAAATAGCTGTGACTTAGGTTGTTTGTGATCTTTGTGGTTTATTTATTCATTTTTTTTCTTTTTGTTGCAACTCACAAACAGTTTGTGAAATGACAGTGAGCTTAAGCTCTGTTGAATCTCATTTTAGTTTTAAGTCCCCTGTTGTTCCGCATGGTCTCTTCCCACCCTGATCCGTGTCTGGTGTTGGTGTCCAGCTGTTTCATCAGCACGACAAGTGGTTCAGGAAACTCCCTCATTGTTCACTGACCAATCGCAAACCCACCAGAATGCTGTCAACGAGCATTTTCCACCCAGTGGTTTGCATTTGCCTGCACCTGTGGTTTTAGCCCGGAGGGCAGGAGATGCAGGGGAGGGGTGGCAGAATGGAGAGAGTCTGGGCATTGAGGTGGAAAGACAACCAGGGTTGGGATTAGGCTGTCTTTCTGTCTTTCGAGATTAAACGAAATAGATTCATTGTGAGTTTCCCCCATTTTGTCCTGTTTTCCTCAAACTGCATCAGAGGACAGCTGAGCCTCACCACCCAAATTGGCATTTTTGTAATTTGCATGAACTCGTTGGAGCTTGGAGGCAACTTACAGTTGTGTGTATGCATGCATGCATGCCTGTGTGTGTGTGTGTGTGTGTGTGTGTGTGTGTGTGTGTGGCTGTGCATGCATGTGCGTGTGTTTGTGTCTGGGCATGTGCTCAGTAATTTGACAAGCAAAATAAAGAACTTGTCCAAACAATCCAGCAGACATGATTGGAAAGAGCCTGCATTTGAACTACCTGGGCAGTTAAAGCACAACTATTACAGCTGGATTATTAAGAAATTTCACTAACTGCCTTCACTGACATACGACATGTTGTAACACTGTATCATACTGCAGTAGAGAGTCTACTGTGGAGAGTTGCTAGAATAGATATACTCTGCACTGCAGTGCTTTGCTAGGCTGGGCTGTGAATCTTATCAGGCGGAATTGTGGTAGTGGATTTTGTGTATGTGTGTCTAAGTGTTTGTGAGTGTGTGTGTGTGTCAGCATGTGTGTGTCCAGGCCCCTCTGGAGTCCATTAATCCCAAATCTAACAGATTTACTGCAGAGGCAGCCTTTGATGTGTGCTGAATCCCTCTCTGGAATATTGGATGCTGCTTCCATAATATCCACTTCCCTTTCTATTGTCAGGAATGCATTGTTTTGCCCCCCACCCACGATGATGCCGGGATTGTCCAGCAGGACAGGTGGCTGCTGTGTTATGAGTTTGTTTACAATTCAGGTGTGTTTTCACCAGTTCTCTGATCTGTAATTTTACATCTCTGAGCTCTTTTAATCCCATTCTTATCTTGTGTAAGCCTTCTAATCTTTGACCCTAATCTTAAACCACCACATCGAATGGGGCAGCATGGATAGAGGAGAGTTGTTTTTCTCACCTTCAAATTCAATGCATACATTTGTCAGAGAGAGCTGGACTCTAGTCTTTGGGTTTTCTTTTTTTGACTCTGAGAGGTATTTATTGCTATATATTTCTATTTATTTGTGTTTTATTGCAGTGGCCTGGACTTGAACCCAGCCTTTTTTTAAGTCTTGTGCTCATAACCCGCAAGTCTCAGGAGTGAAAGAGATGGAGAGGCAAAGAAAGTATAAATTAGATAGTGAGATGGAAAACACATTTCTATTTGAAATGATTATCCCCCCTGACGGGTAGGCTAATAGACCTTTATTGCATTTCCGTCAGTTTCTTTTAATCTAATCATACTTATAAACAGACGAGGGAGAGTGTTAGTGTGTGTGCATGTTTATCCATACGGAGACGCAAGCAACCAGTGTCTAGACTGCAAACACCAATTTGGCTGGGGCACAGAGGAACATCAATGCTAAAGCAATGGTGCTGAAACACAAGGCACGTCCCTGAGTCCTGCTTGGAGAGGAGATTGTAGTGACAGACAGACAGACGGCGATAGGAAGAGGTGGAGGAGGAAGAGACACAGGAGAAAGAGAGGTTGGCAGAGCTCACTGTGGCTAATACATCCAAAGTGTGTCAGTTAGCTCTCTAAATGTGTTAGGCCCTGGGGCTGAGAAAGCCAACACCATCGACTCAACCTTCCTCTCTCCACCTTTCCACTTAGCCTCTGTTCAACACCTGCCAATATCCTTAGGGGAGGTATACTGCTGTTCATTGGCACAATTGATCAAATGCCGACATGCTAAAGTGTACAGTTTTCTTATTGCTCAAGAGTACATGTGCTGGAGGATGAATTCAGGGCAGTGTGCTGCTATGGGGCATGGCAGGTCGATTTACAGGTGGTGTGTCTTCATATATATATATATATATATATACACACATAATATTGCTGATAATAAACACAGATAAAATGCCTGACTCTATGCACTGTAGTGAGTCAAAGAAAAAGAAAAATGGAAATATCTGCTCACATTAGTAAGCAGGCTCGGCCTGTCAGAGCTGTTTGAAAACATCCGACTGGTCTCACATCAGGTAAATGTGCTTAAGATCCCAGTGTGTTTGTAGCTGAATTAATGTGAGAAGCGCACAACAGATCTTCACACTGATTCCCTGGGAATTACCTGCAGCCTCTTCTGTTGGACTTATGATTAGTTTGTGTCAGTTGCACATTAGACTCATGTGTGGCTTGGATTGTATTCCACACAGCTCTGGTGGTGGTGGTATCCTATTATGCTGAACTGAATCTGAATAAATAATGGTTGCAGATCACTGGTGTTTTCTATCTTATCTTTCAGCCGTAGTCAAAAGAGGTCTCTTGTACCAACTGGGATTAAGAATTTTCAATTAATCTTTTTGTTTTTCTGAATTATGCATTGACTTTCAAGTCATTAAATTTTGATTTATTATATAAAACACGCATCTCTGATATTATCACTTTTTTTCGCCGTCTGCAAACATTTTTCATAACCCTGTCTTTACCAATTCATTCTCCCCAGTTGAGGCCACTTGTCTATATTGCATTAAGCTTGAATGTCAAGCCTCTCATCACGTTTCACCTACCTACCATGTCTTTATTGAGTTTGATGTGTTTCAGCCACTAAGAAGAACGTATTGCCAGAAGCAGCAAGCCGTCAGATAAGCGTAAGGCTGCCTGAAGTTTCCTCTTTCTTGTTTTTTTGAGTGATTTTGAGGAATTTGGTGGCCTTAAGCGAATTGTGTCAAAAGCTTTGGTCTGACCTCATACAAGATGTCAACATTAACCCTCATTTGATAGCGCAGACGCTTGATGCAATAGTAAAGACAATACTAGTGGCAGTAGTAGTGTTCAGCGTGCTGTTGTATTACAGTGATGGTTCTGTTGAGACAGAGAATCAGAAGCACTTTCCCTAATCCTGCTAAAGCAGTACACATGGGAATGATTACTCGCACAAAGCCATGACACCCTGAGTTGTTCAAATCCCTTTGTTCAAAAGAGGACGACAAACAGAGAGGCAGACATAGCGAGAGAAAGGGACAATAGAGGAATGTGATTTAATTCAGAAAATGTGACAGGATTGTATGATGTCTTGTTATTGTATGGGCCACTGAATGAAGCCTCCACAGCGCCTCGTGTTGAGCTGTGTTGTGTTAGAGCCGTTATCAGGATCTGGATCATAGTGCCTCATTTTAGGCACTAAATCCAATCAGTTTAGCGAAGAGATCCCGCAAATCTAGAGTGTTGGAAATAGCATCATTACAGAAGCATGGTTAAAATGTAAAAATACGGTGGAGGGAAGCACTTCAAAAGACGACCCTCTGTGAATTAGCAACAAAAGGTTTCCCTTCATTCTTTCTTTAATAGGGTGTTTTAAACCTGTTTTCTCCTTGGATAGAAACAGGATTTCTGTAATGAGCTGGTGACTCATAGATTCTCTCGGCTTAATTTTTTTTAATTCCCTGCCCCCTTCCCTCTCTTTCTCTCTCTCTTTATTTCTTGCGCTCACTATCTTTCTAAATGGGCCAAGGCGAGTTTCCTTGCCGACTACTGGGGGAAGGAACTAGATTAAGGCTATTAACAGACAGAAGGATGCTGATCAGTCTTTCTGGTCTCTGGCCTCATGTCTGGTCCGTACTGTGCTCTCTCTCCGAAGGCTCTTCAGTTTACAGGCGCTCTTCGCAACATAGAGTGTTTGTTTATTTAGTGTGTGTGTGTGTGTCCGTGTGTGTGCAAGTGTGGTGAAGGAAGTGTTGTTTGACTGAAACAGCCCATTTGATTCCAACAAATATGCCCAAATACAATCTAAGGGTGTCATGCAGCGACCAAAGCAGCAAAATTGAGTACACTCTCACTCACATCTGCAAACAGTAAGTAGTAGTGAGTAGAATAAAACATGGTGCAGGCATGCTGTTTCTGTTTATGTTGCTTATGAGTGAGCATGCTGCGATATACACGCCGTAAAGACAAGACACACACGAGCACGCTATATTTAGATGACAAACTGCCATAAACCCAAGCTAAAGAGGGAAGAAATAAACAAAAGAGAAGAAAAAAAGCCAAGGCGGTCCAGAAGCATCCCCTGTCACGGTGCAATCCCCCATGTCCTAATTACACAGGCTTAGAGGAAACGGAGGATTAGCCACTGATTCACCACGCTTCTCGCCTCATCTTCTAATAAGTCCCCTTCTTGTCTCCTTGCCACCCTTTGTGCCGCCCTCCATGTCTCTCTTCAGGTAAAGGTAGAAAGATACTATTGACCCCTGGCTCCTTGCCTCGCTTTGTTCCTTGTGGCTAACATGTCTGCCTCAGACAACACCACTTAATCCCAATGTAAAAGTAGGCCGCGTAGCAGACTTGTCTAGTTAGCTGTTGTCATCATTTTCTGTTCAATATTTGGACACACCACAGTGTTTGCATCAGTAATACATGGGATCACAGTCTTATATGTACATGCTATGTTTTGTATGTGTGAGTTTGTATGTGTTTGTCCATGTGCGCCTCTTTATTGTTTGGTAAATATGCATACTCTCATTTTTCTACAGCTTTGTACCCTCTGGAGTCCATCTATTCATTGGTGAATGCATAAACTGATCATGTTTTATGTATGGAAAAATAACTTTATTTACATATCATGTAGAGACTAAAATTGCTGATGTGGGGCTTTCATACAATATCTGACATATTTAGCTTTTCTTTTGGAAGAAGTTTTCCTAACAATTTTTTATCTGCAGTTGCATGCATACTTAATACACAAGGCACAAACACAACTTGACATAGACTGCATTATAGTTTGTATATCGATATTATGTTTTACAGTTTTCTGCATCCCTTGTGTATATAAATAATTTGTCTTAAAATCATATTTTGTGTTATAGTCTAACAATAAATCGGAACTTGGTGTGCAGGTTTAGTTCATCTTCCATATATTTACGGTAAAATTCAGCATAGATATGGCATGAGTGTTGTCATATGTACATAGATGATAGTATCCCACTGTACTGCTAAACGATTCATATTATTCTATCGCAGGTTATAGCATTTACATGTTAATTGTTTGAAAGGTATAAAAAGCTTGCTGTCATCAGGAATGATGCGAGGGCTGTTCCTTTCAGACATCTATATCTAATCGCTTGCCTGTGGCTGCTCTGCTGGAATTGCTCCACCATTAGAACACTTAAAGAGTGAGAGAAGGAGAGAGCTGAAGAGTGAGCTTATAGCTAGAGGAAATGTGAATTATACAAGGCCTGAAGTCACAGGTTGGGAAAGAGGCTCAGGTCTTTTGATAGGCTGAAGCAAGGATCTGACATAGCAATATTTATTGAGTGCCTCTGACTGCAGTGAACAGCAAAAAAGCTCCCAGCTACTTTATATTCCCAGCCCCTGGTCCCTGCTCCGCACCTCCTGACCCCCCCCAAGAAAAAAAAAAATTATTATTATTACTTTTGTTAGTTTTCACCCTCCATGTTCTTCTGTCTCAAGCAATGAACAAATCTCAATGAAGAGCATGTAAACCCAGGTTGTATGGGTTGAAAAGGTTGCTCAGGCACAGCAGTGGGAATACAGTGGGAAGACTGTTGTCACACAACACAGATGTGGTTACAGATAAACAATTCAGTTCGTGTGTTCTCAGCGCTTTTTGCCATTGGAAAGGTTCCCGTGGCCGTTGATTATTGTTTAACCTGTTTGCTGAGGTTCTTGTTTTTTCATTTCTACTCTGAGGTCTGATCGCCAACAGATAACAGACAGACTGTGAGATCTTTTCCTCCTCCCTCTTTTCAGGCAGTTGTCTCAAGGCGCTCAAGACCTTGACGAACAACTGAAACACGCAGTAAGCTTTTATAATTCAGATTGTAGCACATGGCTCAGCTGTGAATGGCAAGTGGCATGAGCGGCATGCAGCGAAAACACAGAGAGGCCAAAGAAAAGCTACCCATATTTTAATGGAGTATCTTTAAATGAGGTTCATTAAAAAAAGATCAATACGCCCTCAAGTTGCAGACACTCTGACATTGGCAGAGTCTAAATGCACATTCGTTCCTGCTCTATTCAGATGCAAACAGGCAAAGACACACACACACACACACACACACAGAAACATGCACACGGGGCAGCCTTTATGTAACTGGGTTGGTCAGTTGCAAACAAATTTGTATTTATAAGGACCACGCGTGTGTTTTAGGGCCCTCATCTCTGCTTTGTGTTAAAGGGAAAGTGCTGTTTGAGAACATCACCCTGTCCAGATGCCCCTCATCTCTACAACCCACGGACCTTTCTGGGCACCCACAGCACAGCACACAGCCCTGCTTGCTCATCATTGATTGTAGGGCTTTGTGTGTGTTCGTGTTTGTTTGAATATGAGCTTATGCTTCTCTTCCTCCTCCTCTTGGGTGTTTTATCCCCCTCTCTTCTATGCATAAATACTCTCTCCTCGGGGTCTTCTTTGAACAACTTAGCCGGGCATTAACTGACAGAGGAGCCTGCAGGAATGCCTGAAGAGAGGACGGGTTTGATCCTGAGATATATGTCCTTGATTCAGTGTCGGCATCTCCAGCCACCAGGCACCCCCACTGCTGCTGCCAAGCATTTCCTGCCATGCATCGGTATTCTTTAGCCTCCCACTGTGATAAAAGCTATTAACACTGAAGGGGAAGTATTCTTCTCCTTGTGCTAAGCCACCAACCACACAAAATAACCACACATAAGAGCTTCAAATTCATAATTGTGCACTAAGCATAAATCACACAACATCAATCACACAACATCATAAAGTTGTTTTTTATAGTATAGATACACTATTATATTTAGATAGATATATTGCAAGCACTGATGGCGTGGATGTAAAATACTCTTAAGTAATGAGTTCTACAGTTACATGTATTTAAAACTGCAGTTTACTCTGAATTACCCTTTTAAATCCTATCATGGACACAGTTTTACTGTTGTTGATAAGTTTCAAGCAGAGCAGTGGGCCAGTATAAAATGCAGGTCCCACAGCAAACTGTGACGACTAAACCAAAACAGCAGTTTCGTGGAAATACTATTGTATTGCAGCCTCTTGAAATAATGTTGGCAAAACAGACAGGCCAACTGTCGAGAACAACCTACTTTTCCAGCACTACTCAGTTTCAGAGTCATAACAGTATCAGATTCAGTACTGCGCTTGAGTAATGTTCTCATTTTCACCATATCAATGAGGAAGGAATATAAACTAACTCAATCTATATGTGGAGTGACTGGTGAAATATTACAGTCTGATCTCTGTGGACCTGTGTCATGAGAAAACATAATGGAGTTTCAGAATAAAGCTGTGGCGCCTTTATAAAAGATTGAGTCATCTCCGCAAGTTTAAAAAGTAGCAGCCATAAAATATACCTACCAACAATAAACACAATATTCATAGATAGTTTTTGGAAGATGGTCCCAGGACTAATTAGACTGCAGTTTCCCTTCCAAACTGATTGCTTAGAAAACAAAATGTGGAATTTCCAAAGCTCGATTCACAGAGACCAAAGTTTGAAATTCTATCTCTCACTGCAGTTGTTTGGCAGACTGGCGGCCTGAGAAGCCATAAGATATTTACTAAACATTAGGCTCAGTCACAATGGAGACTCTCTCATCTGTGCAGTTCAAATATTTAGTCACCCTGATTGGCTGAGAATGTCAGGGTGGGTTTGGGATAAGGGCGGGGGGGTAGTCAGGTTGCATGGATCAGCTGGGTGAGATAACAGTAGGCGAGGAGATTAAAAACACAGTAACACACACACGCATGCACATATAAACACACACTGTGAGCTCCCTCAGGTGAACAGGTGCAGTCATGGTCTGTCACAGATGCTCTGAACAATTTGTCAGCTGCCATTCCTCCTGTCCACCTTGGGTGGGTTGGGGAGATATTCACCGCAACACAACCTCGAGACACACACACACACACGTACATTATCTTGCATCACTCTTGAATCTCATAGGTGACTTTTGTAGCTCAAAGAGCTGCCTAATGACTACCCAGGTGTGCAGGATGGTAAAAACCAGCGCTGTAATGGATGCTAAACTGTTATGTGTCTGTGGCTTTTTACTTTCTTGAACCTTATTTTTGGGCCATTGCTGTTGCTTTGCTAGGAGGAGCATGTGTGTACACAGCTCTCGCTCGGTCCCTCCCTCCCTCCCTCCCCGGGAACCACAGTGTGTGACAGAGGGACATTAATCACAGGGCTGGGTAATAAAGCGAGGAGGGATGGGCATGTAGGGCCATGGGGGCAGGCGTCTGGAGGGAGAAAAGGGTGTTTAGGGAAATCACACCATGCTTTATGACACACACTGATACACAGACACACTTTTTTACACTCTTAGGTTTTGGTGCACATCCTTCACGCACCACATTGAGAGCTTCTGCCCTGAAAGTTTGAAATATTAAATTGAATAGAGGAGCAAAAACAAGTAAGGATTCAAGGAAAGGTGGCCATTTACTTTCTATTAGCCTGTGTAGAGAGAGAGCCATGTGCCTTCTTGACCACCTATGTGCGATTTTACGTGGCCTGTGGCCCCAATTAATTAACTGCTCATTTAATGAAAGACTTTTTTCTGGAAGGAAAACAGAGGGGCATTTTTGTATAATTTGGAAAGAGATGAGAGGCATTTTATGTCTCAGAAGAGGAGTCACGCTCAGTGTTGCTGTGACGCTAGGATGGCTGCAGGAGGTTTTCAGGAAACTGATAACTCTCATGATATGAGATGGCGATAAAACGTGGTTGTATATGGTTACCTGTTAAATGACGGCAGAACACACAATTTAGTAGTCCACTGGGTTTAACTGCATTACCTTTTTTTTTTCCTCGAACATTTATTTCTGAACTCTTTGGGTTATTGGATTTTTTTTAATATCAACCTCATTCCATCTTGACATTTTACTGTGGACACTGGGTTGTGAATCATATGAAGCAAAGGTGTGATACTAGATGTTGTGTGCGGTGGGTGGATATGTACCACCATCCTCAATGCTTCGTTACGTATTTTCTGTTGCATCTGCACTTGCGTGTTGCTCCTCACACAGTATTGGAAAGGGATAGGTTGAAAAAATTAAATACCAATGATAGTCCTCTGTTCTTGTCTGTATCTCATTGGCTTGGAAGGTAATTAACAAATCTTTCCTTCATTTTCAGTGGGATCCAAAAATTCTGAGAGCATTTTCCTCACTTCCACTGACCTAACTTACCCTGGATGCTGGGAGTGTATGATGGTGACAAACAGTGATATGAGGATCACTTACTACTTCTATGCTTTGCAGTGTCGCTGAATTAAGGATCTTTCTGCATTGGTAACTGTATCTTTGACACTGTGTCCTTTTACTATTGCTCAAAGGGTTTCTTCGAGCAGCTTTGATGCCTTTATATCTGTTTCAAGTGCTCTTAGCAGTAAAGATAACTGGCAGCTACATAGCTGTCCTATCTAGCTCATTGTTACCCAGTCGTGCTATTCTGCCCTAAGGCAAGGCAATTAACCCAGCCAACGGTATAAGATAACTCTGGCTGCTCACTGTTTAAAAAAAAAAAAAAAAAACAAGCATTCACAAGAATAAAAGAGTGTGTGCAGTTAATTAAACTTTATGTTGGCAATAGATTGATTTGATTTCAATCAGTGATTCGAGTCTGCAACAGGGCTAAAAAAGACATAAACAGTAACTGTGACTGTATCCTGACAGGGCTTGACACAGCCAGACCTGGGTCCCATAGTGCTGTGACAGCGCGGCAGAAGGGTCTGGACACGTAGTCATTCTGCTATTTGTGGGAGAGAAATGCAACAACACTTCTCCAGCACAATAGCGTGGGGGGTGGGTCGCTGTCTAAGAAGAGTGAAAGACATATGTCTGCTGTGCGATTTCACACTGTCAGGTTGCACTACCAAGACGTGACTGAGGCTGTTTTATTTGGCCATACTTTATACCGAGTACTCCAAAGCATCTGCTGCATATTATTGACTAATGGTTCAGGGCCATTGTGATTATAAGCTGTGATGTTCTTTTCAAGGCTTCAATGTAATATTACATTTAAGGACAATTTTTTCTTTAACTGTACAATATCAGTGTCTGAGATTGCAAACTTGAGAGAAGAGAGAACACTCAAAGATAAAAATGCTGTACCCCTGTTATGAGCACAGATTGATATCTTGAGGTACCAGTTATCGTTGATTTTGCTACAAATGCTTTGAGTTTCAGCTGAGACAGAAAAGAAATGGGGAAAAATGGGGAAAAAAGGCCAATGATAGATTGTGATCATTTGTTTACGCGATACAAAAAAGAAAAACACAAAAGTGATTTGACATCACATAGTTAACATGGTAATTTGTATGTGTTATGATTCTGTTTCTCTATGATTTACTATATATTCGAAAATAATGAATAAAATATATTCATTATATAGTCTTTCATCATTGCAGTACATCAAGTCATTGACTGAGAAATGAATCAAAAAATGACAAATGGTTAATAGTTGGTTGATAGTTAATAGTGTATCAGTGTAATTTATCTTGGACCATACACAGAGAGGAGAAGGGGCGACTGAGCATGCCCCTGGTAGCCAAATGATCGCAGGCAAATGTGTCCTTGGTGGAGGTTTCTGTTGCCCATCCCAGAGAGCTGGTGGAGCCATGCTGGAGAGAGAGAGAGATGAATGTCACCCTTGCTCTCATATGTCATATTGTTAGCCATAGATATTAGGAGAACGCCTCAAGGTTGAACGTGTAGCTGAGACATGAATAATCTATCATAGGTTTCCTCCCACTAAATAGAGGGAAATATGTCTGCATGGATTATTTATGCTTTAATATGCACCCAGTGAATGGACAATCACCTCTGAGAGCATGAAGACATTGTAGGGGCAAAGTTAATTGTGTGTGTCTGGAACGTGTGCAAAGCTTGTTGTGCGAAATGCAGCGGTTGTCTTGCTGTTGAGCTTGGTTACATGTAGGGTTAATACTTTGTGGCTTGGTGATGGATTACAGTAATAGTGTGTTCTGGTTGGAAAGTGTATTCGTGTTTGTATTATTTATGTACAAGCTTTCAACCAAATCATCGATCTTAGCACTTTGACATGTTGTTTAGTTGGTTCGTGTCAGATGCATTCGCTCACTCCCACACCATTTAAATGTAGTCCATCTCCAACCGGGCCGACTTCCGCTTCCCAGCTCACCTTATTTCCTTCTCGGATGACTGCCTTGACGCGGAAAATGCCAGACTCTGGTTGCCCTCGGCCCCGTTTGGCTTCTTCAAACACTTTAAGCTCATCTCTACAGCTTAGGAGGACAGTCTCTCAGGAGTCTAGGCTACTGACCCACAGTACAGCAAGGACGGCCAAGCTAAGTGCACTCAAGCACATCCACTCTGCCGGCTCATTCGCATCAACGAAAGATTGTATTAGTCCCAAGTTTGTGGTCTTTAAAGCGCCGCTCCAGCCATGCTGTAAAGGTCCACGCATCACATAATGGAATTGATGGGGTGGCTTCACAGCCCCTAACAGACATGTTGTTGTCTTCTCACATTTGCTTGAGAATGATAGTGGAAAGTACAGCTCTCAGTGGCCTCATTTTAACTATTTCAAATGTGGCTTTATAAACAGAACATTCCCTGTGTTAACGTATTTCTCAAATTTCCAACAACTGACTTTGGCTTCAGACTTCGAACCCAGAGAGGCTTGTCAAAGGGAGATAAATTACACTGATGTAAAATGTGTTTTTCATCCCATACTCAGTATAAGAGGATGGACATTCATCATTAGGAATAAAGGTTTAAACCATGAACACTCATAGATGAGGCGGAAGGTAACAACAAGCTGTTTTCTGTTAATTATAAAAGTATGGATTTGACTGCTCAATTCAAATATTCTAGTAATATTATAGTCTGCCACTTGAGCTACTGACACTTTCATTGGGCAGCACAAACATCAATAAAGCGGAAATTAAGCTCCTATGAATAGACTTGCTTAATTCCTCTCAACAAAGAAAGCTGCCTCAGTCCTGCTGCTGTTGTGTTTAAGCAAACAAGTGTTGCATTTCTATAAGAAATTAGAAGTACAGTGTTTGGCTCCGCAAACAGGCAGAAATGCATCACGCATCCCGAAAACCAATGTAAATTAGCCGTAGCATTTGTTTAGAAGCCGGTGCAAGCGACCTTTGAATTTTACTGGGGAGGAGTGTTAAACTCTGGTGTGTTATTGCATTCTTGGGTTTTGTCTGGCCTGTTTACACGTCTCTGGCCAATGGAACAATGATGAAACGATTGTGTAGGTAGTGAATTGAGATGTGTCACGTAGCTTGTGCAAATTGCCTGTTTCATCCCATTTAACAGTTACAACAAATGGAAGGCAATCATTGTTTTTAAGTCCTTTCATCAGAGTTTGTTGTAAATGACCACTTACTGTATATTGCATTGTCAATCGTGGGGAACTATCAAGTTCTTTTGTGTCATCTTTACTGCTGGGAGTCTGCTTGTCTACTCTTGGTTTCGTCCCACGCAGCCAATGGAAAAATTCCATATGTGGGACAACAGATGCTGTTTTTTTTTTTGTTTTTGTTTTTGTTTTGTTTTTTTTTAGGAGGGGAAAAAATGTGATCCTATTTTTATTTTATTATTTAATTTTTTTTTTTTTTTTTTTTTTTTTTTTTTTTTTTACCAAGTTCTGGATCCATTTGACACAGGCATGAGCACTCCCATAATCAGCCAGAGTGTGCATCCTTCTGAATAGAGATGAAAGAGGGGAACACACACACTCACACTTATACACACATGCGTGCACACACGACAACAAGGAGCCCGCAAATAAACAGGCACAAACACACGGGGAAGAAGCACAAGCCATTTGGCACAGCCTCTCTGTCTAGGGAGGGCTTCAAAGCCCACTGACATGAATTTATGATAACGGCACTATGCCTTTGCCAAACCTCAACTGTTGTTGTTTTTCTCTCGCTCCCTCTCCATCCCTTCTGTATGCTCTGCCATCCCCTTGATCAGAGCTTTGGAAAATGCTAGCAGGTGTCCCCCAGTCCCTTGGAAAGGTGTGTGATCATGTATGTGTGTGTGTGTGTGTGTGCATGTGCGTGCAGGCACATGTGCATGTATTCTATTGTGTGTTTGGACTAGGACATCCTAAGCTGGCTCCTTTTTTTTAAATCATTTCATTTGGCTCCGCATCCCTAACTTTCGGGCCCAACTCTTTGTACAGTTCAGTTTTATAATTGTGCTATGATTCTGTTATCCTCTACTGTGTGGCTACACTCTATTCTATACACACTACTGACATGCATATGTTTCTTCTCCATCTGTTCCCTCCCTTTCTTTCTGTCTGCAGATGAGGATTGTGTGAATTGTACGGAGGAGTGCCGAGTACTGGGTCATTCTGACCGCTGCTGGATGCCCCAGTTCCCTGCTGGAGGAAACCAGGCAGAGGGCATCGACTACCGCAACAATATGTTTGTGCCAGCAGGGATGGAAACTGTGCCCGAAACGGAGACCTATGAGACTGTCAACCCCAACGGCAAGAAGACATTCTGTACGTTTGGTAAAGAGAGGCGTGACCACACCATTCTGGTCGCCAATGTCAAGCCCTACTTGAAGGCAAAACGTGCCCTCAGCCCACTGCTCCAGGAGGTACCCTCAGCCTCGAGCAGTCCTACCAAGGGCTGCTCCACCACATCTCCGTGCTCCTCAATCAAAAGTCCAGCTGATGGGGCTGAAGGCAGACCTCCACCCGCCACCTGCTCTGGCCACTACGGGCCTCCTGATGGTCAGTACCTGTCACCAACCAAACAAAGCAGAGACCAGGGGGTCTACCCACCCTTGCCTCCATCAGACCCAGTGGCCAAGGTGCTCGCTGAGGCCCGCTCCAGGATCAGCCAAGAGGCAACAGGTGAAATGGAGTGTGTCCTGGAGCAGGTGGAGCCCGATGTGAACCGTGACGGAATGGATGCCGACCAGGTGGTGAGAGACATCGACAAACTATTGCAGGACTGCAGAGGAAGTGATGCCACTGGCACACTCAGGAAGTGACACAAAGGACTGCAACAAAAAGAAGTAGGGAGGTAGAGAGAGAGGAATAGGATGCTGTTCCAAAAACTCTCTCACCAAAACTGTCACCAAAACAAAACAGAATTGCTCTAATGATAGGAGCTCTTTTCACTGTATTTGTTGTTGAAAGGTACCGACACTGGACGGACAATGGGAACATTTACTTTGTCAGTCATTTGGCACCAGTTTTGGTGCTGAGATCCCTACCAAGAAAAAAGTACTGTGGAACAAACATCTGAATTCTGCAGAATTTATAAACTCCTTTTGTTTTGGATTCTTAAGCAAATTGCAGAGGCTTATGCCTCTGGCACCTCGCAAGCTATTATCTAAGTGCCCACCAGCTCATAAGTGTGTTGTTCATGGTCTTTCGTGAAATCCTACATATCTAATTGTGTGTAGATGGAATTCTGTTATGTGTGATGGCCATAGAAACTGAGTGAAAAAGGACTATTTATGGTCAGACATGACAATCGATGCAGAAACAGAAACAAATTCTAATCTATTGGGGACAGTGAAAGACCAAAATACACAAGCAAGCTTATCTTTTCAGACTTTAATGTAGGTGTTTAACGTGTGATGGAACCTGTATCTGAAAATGAAGAGATTGGTTAATCAGGGGTATGTTCACAGGGATGGATTACAGACTTTGGGGTCGGAGGGGCTGAAGGTCTCTGCTGAAGGAGAATTGTTGAACAGTGTAACCATGTTTCACCTGTCATATGTAGCCACATGTGTAAGTTGTGTCTCTCTCACACCTCTATTTAAATGTTCATGTTGCTGACCGGTGTAGTTGCACGCACCGATTTTAGACACGTGCACTACACTTTTACACATACACATGCACTGATGCCCCTACACACGCGCGAACAGACACACACACACACTACTGCTTACACACGACTGGTCATCTGTGTAATTGTCTTACATGTACATCATCAGCTTTCAGTCCCTTGTGTACAGTGATTTATCATGTGTGTGACTCTGCCCTAAGGCAATCACAAGTTGTATAAAAAGGGACATTTTTCCTCAACTGTGAAAAGATGATATCTATATGATTATATAGATGACTATATGTATGAATCCATGTATAGTGTCCAAATATTAACAAAATATTTATACATTTTATAAGAAAAAAAAAAGAGGAATCTCAGATAAAAGTGTCCTAGAGTTAAGAAGTTATGAATATGGGGCTATTAACTCACTAGGACACTGCCATTGTTTTGAAGACAAATATCCAAAAATATAAATAAACAAGAAAATGTCCCTTCACATTATCACTATACATAATATCATTATATGTGTAAATGTATCCAATTTAGATGTGTTTACATCAAAAAATTGACATATTTTTATTGATTTTACTGCAATTTCTGTGCATTTGAGCCAAATTGTTATGTGTACAAAAGCTATATTGTGTATTTTATTAAATTAATATATAGTTGTGTTGCAATATACATGGGCTTATATTGTATTTGGCAAAAGTTGCCTTAGTAGCTGTCGAACTCTGTGAGTTTGCTTTAGTTTGGGTTTTCGTTGGTCTTTTTTCCTCTCTATTCTGCATCTTTGCAGGCTGGCTTCAGTGCTTTTGAGATGTCGCCTCTTTTTACCCTGAGATCCAGCTGGATCACATATAATAACTGTTGAAAGCTTAATGAGCCAGCTGATCTGGAATACAATTCAAACCAACGACAAAAAGCAACAACCACACGATAACAGTTTGAATATTTTTACTGAGCAGATTTTTACAGGGCAGCTATTTTCTTTAACAATAACTAGTATGCGCATTTTGTGTTCATTCTGTTTTTACTTTCTTTCCAAAAAAGAAACCTGCCATATGGAACGTAGAGTGGTTTCCTTGGTGATCATAAAACTGCCTTACTGTCTCTGCGGAGAGCTTGTTGTATCTGTGGAGCTTGTGACTGCTTATAAAGCCCTGGTCCACCAGAATGTGCATTTTCTACAAAGGACCAAATGAGGTTCTTTTTCAGCAGTCTGTGTTGTTTATGTATGTACTCCTTCTCAATACGTGTTAGTACTCATACTTTGCGGGGAAACTTGACATCTGAAATTCTATCTAAGTTACTTTGGATTTGATGTGTTAGCTGTTTAGGTAGACGGTTTATATAACCAAGTGTCTTCACATTCAGGCTTTCTTAAGAAAAAAAAAAAAGAAAAGAAAATGATAGACATTTATTTTTGAAAATTTTGGCACGTTTCGGCCACTGAAATAATAGCGGGAGGTGCTTTTTCTAATATTCTCTGACGGTAAAACACGCAAGACAGTAGGCTATTAGACTAGGTGTGTTTTGCATAATGTGACCACAATCACCAAAACTATGTAAGATGCAGCCATGAGAGGGAACAGTGACTTACATTCACATACTGTAGCTCTGTGTGTATTTACTGTATAAAGTGGGTCTGAGCTGAGTTGGAATCTTGACAGCTGATACAACATATTTCATTCTTCAGACATGTCCCATCTTAATTGAGGTACGTGCGTAGATGTCATTCTGCCATTGTGCGGTACCTTTTACCTATCTGCCATCGATTTTTTTTTTTTTTTGTTGTTGTTTTTTTTTTAATATCACTATTCATTTGATTACTTTTCTTTCTGCTCTTCAGCTGTTTGCTTTCCTGCCTCTTAGGATCAAAGTAACTGTTGCCTTTTCTCTGCTCTTCCGCCTGTAAAGAATTTGGTTTCAGTTTACCTTTGCTCTTTTCCTGGGAGATGGCAGAGGCTGTTTTAGAGAGAGAGAGCTTGGAGGATTCGACGGAGGAGGAAAATATTTACGGTTATTTTTAAATTAATTTTTTATTTTTTTTTTATTTGTTATCTCTCTCAAATATCTGGATAAATCAAGCAAGCCTGACATTCACATCATATGTAAAGAACAAACAGCTAAAGTGCGCTGCTCAAACTGTGCACAGCAACTGTGATCCCACCAAAAATGCTGATACACATCCACAGAGGCACACACTCAAATATACATGCAAACACTTCAGCAACGCACTGCCTTTTATTTAAATGCATTGCCTCTTAAAGGTGAAGTAAAGGCTGAAACAAAGGGCGAAACACTACCCAGACAAATGTGACACTTTCACACTTGTCTTCATGGTTTATTTTCTTTTTATCTCATTGTGCTCAGTCTTCATGCTGGATCAAGCATTCTCTACACTGTGCGTGTGTTTGCATGTGCTTGATTCGCTTTCATGCCCTCATTGTTTGACAAAACAATTCCTTTCTTCGTGTCTAATTTCTGTTACGTGTGTACAATAGATTCAATTCCAACTCACATTAAAGCTCTATTGCTGTGGTCTCGCTTTCATTTAGTCATTAATGAAAACAAAGTGTAAAGGTCACCCCGGGATTCTGTCTTTTACTCCGGTTCTGCAGTCGCGACAGTCATGGTCGCAGTTCAGGCACATTTTAAGTGCTGTCCCCTCTAATGGTCTTCCACTGGCCCAGCCGCTGTCTGCACACTCACAAGATGTGGGCAGGAAATGAGCTGGGTCCAGTGGATGGAAGGTGTTCTTTAAAGCCATGCCCCCCCACCCCCACCCCCCTTCCCTCTCAGGCTATTTGCTGTTTAATAGCGCAGAGGCTGCTGCTGCAGTCAACACATAGTTGGAGATTGAGTATAATGTAAGGCCTCTCATTATTGTCTAATTAAACACTGTTGGCATCATACACCGTTGGCAGTGCATTATTCAAGTCTAGAGTGGGTTATTTTTGCCCTCTCAAGACTGTTGGTTTTACCTAGTGATTAGGACAAGGCCTTGATGAATGTGGCTAACTGCCTCTGGTCTCTGACTCACACTGATGCAGGTGCACACAGACTCAGACAGCCACTTCTTCACACACACACACACAACATGCCATTTTGGTTAGTTAAAACAAGCACCCAATGTTTATCAGTGTCGTACACTCAATCCCCCCCAACCCAACCCCACCCCCCCACCCCCCC
>CM076648.1:16797187-16818905 GCA_038496675.1 Rachycentron canadum
CCCCAACACTCCCACCCCCACTGCCCAACCTCTCCCAAGCCCACACTGATAGCATAGGGCTCCATGCTGCAATGGGCAACTGGTGAAAAGACCAGGGACATTCATTTGTATGGGTTATTTCAACTGCTATTGTCTAAAGGCTGTGTTCATTGTGATCTATCTGAAAAAAAGATGAAAAGATCAAATAAAAAAAAAAAAAAAAACAGTTACTAATAACGTTTGCTCTTGTCCTTGTGTGAGTTGGTTGAGGAATACCAAGTCATGGATTTGATATTATTTCTCATATCCCTAGAGATAACCTTGCACACCTGATATTTTTGTTCTCTCAAGCATCTGCACAGCCAATTTTGCCTTGTCAAATGGGATTACATTGTTTACTTTCCCCATGCCAGCTTACTTTGGAAAAGATAGAAATAGGCTTTTTCAATTGCTCTCCTTGGTGTTAAATGCACATATGCAAGAACCTCAAACTCAAGCTTGCATACACAAGTACACACATAATGACTTAAATTTTTTATTTATTTTATTTTTTTGCTTTAGGCGAACAATTCTTCATTCATCACATTAGTTCACATTTTCACCACACAAAAGATTACTGCTCATGCTCTGTTTTTTTTTTTTTTTTTCTAGTTGCTCAGAGGCAAATAAATTGGTGCTTGAAATTATGTATACAAATTTTTCTCAGATAAGATGTTGCACTCCACCCTTCAGCTACATTCGCATTCAGAGGCCAATTTGAAGTCTCTTCAACACTGGCCTGTGGTTAGGGTGATATACTGTATGCTTCCCATTTGTTCAGTCAGATCTGATTTGTTTAATTCATAATTTATTGGCATTAGGCGATAGATGCTCAGAGTGGAATATACACTGGCAATGGCAAATGTGACTTCCCTGGTGTTGTTTGGTTCTCCAAGAAGAATTGTACCCAAACTTTTAAGAGCTGACTGGTACTTAAAGTATTAGTGCTTTCAAATGGGTTTTTAATGTCCTTTTACAGTGTTTTCCAATATGAAATGACAGACTATGGAAACTAATGATACATCATTACATTTATCTCAGGAAAATATTCCATCATCACTGTTTAATTGTAGAAGTACATATGGCTGTATGCCTTATGTGGCTCCATGCATCAATCAGCTTACTGCTGTCTAAGGATTTAAGTTCCCAGACTGCAGTCTTGCTAAATGCTCATTCAGGACTACAGCATCCTAACTGTGCAGTGTCTTCCCATAACGCTGTAAGAATATTTTCATGGTGCTGGAGAGTTAAAATTTGAAACTAAAATAATTTGATGGATGATTCATGTTTGCCGTTCATTAACATGGATCTCAAGATCCATCTTAATACACCTGGATTTTTCAAATGAACTGGGATGGTAATATCAGTGTGTTATGTCTACAAAAAGTCTGTGCCAGAAAAACTCATTCAAACACATCAAGATAAATTATTGGTGGAATTATTCATAATTTGAAGGAATAGATCAAATTAATTTTCATTTTGACCACAGAGGGAGTGTTTTACCCCATACTGGATTTGCAGACGATTGGTATGCACCAAGGCTTTTTTTCTGTTTGTATCTAACTAGTCGCCTCAAGGCAGATATTAATTAAAAAGATAGCAGAGTTACTCTCCTAAAAACACAATTTCTAGGACTGCTGCAGCTACACGCATCGGTGTCTCATTTGGCCCAGTGGTAAGAGTTTTCTTTCTGCATGCCTTCAAGCAAATTCCAGCCTAACCTCTTGTACATGTCACTCATGCCCAATCATACTCTCTCACAACTTATGCAAGAGAATATGGACCATTGTATAGGAAAAGCAGCAAGGAGCACTTTCTGTAAACAAATCCGAGCTAAACCTCAACCTGAGCACAACCTCACAACACAATGCACGCATTATGTTTGACAATATATATATAGATAAAGGTCCTTCATCCAAATGACTAATCCTGTATTGAGTTGGCTAAAAAGTCTAAAGGACAGCAGATCTTTTCAACATGAGAAAGAGAAGGTATTCATCATATTGTATTGTTGAAGGACAGGGGGTCCTACTTTCATTTGTGAAGGTGTTCGAGATGGAACAGCAAATTGAAATACCTGTGTGTGTGTGTGTGCGTGTGTGTGTGTGTGTGTGTGTGTGTGTGTGTGTGTGTGTGTGTGGTTGCATAAAAGACACATGAGAAAGACACAGAGGGTAGAAATTTGAAAGTATGTCTCATATCAGGGCTGGTCATGCATGACAGCATTGATTTGATGCCACTGATAAAAAAGCAAAGAAAAAAAAACATATGGTACCTGAGTGGATTTTTAAGAGCATAATTTCTCAGCAATCAGTGGTGGAAATGATGGCACACGCACACAATCATGGCGAACAACACCACATGCCTAAATGACAATGTATGGCACTACGATAGGGCCACGGTGACAAAGGCGCTCTATATGTAAATGTGCATCCAGGCTCCACCAAAATTCCTCCTTGTCTGGAATAGAGCCATCCTTCGGCCTGTAGAAGGATGACAGCCCCCATTACAAAAATAGATAACAGCGCAGATGAGGATATGAAATGGGTGATTAACACATGTTTATTAAATACAGCCATTCGAGAAACTTGTGACTTTTGACTCCAGCACCTCTTTTGCATTCAGGCCCTCCTTCCTCCAGGACAAGCAGTGTGTTAAGTGTTCAAAGCATTTCTCACCTGAAGCAGAATAGAAAGCAGAAAAATAATGGCTCCAGACAGCCTGTGTGAAAGGGCCAGCAACCATCAGTCGAGGAAAATGCTAGATGAAAAGGTCAATAAGCAACACGGGAAACTTAATATGAAGTAGACATATGAATTCCATCGCATGGATTAGTGCCCCTGGCAAAGTGCAGGACTGACTGACACTGCTGAATCAATTCATAAATATCCAGTGTCTGGTGTTTAAGACACTCAAGAGCTAAGAGGACCTTTCACTAAATGTCACTTGGACTTTCAACCAATTTTATTCACCTATTTTGTCTCTTGTTAATCGTAATTTTTTTTTTTTTTTTTTTTTTTCACATTTGGTGTTTCTAGTCAATTTGGAGTTTCTTGAAATGCAGCGCTTCGTCGAGGTCTCATCCTGACATGTTCTATTGCTGCCGTCACGCGTTGCTCAGGTTTAGTCAGAAAATGCAAATGTTGATTAAATATTACAGCAAAATACCAAAGACCATGTGGAAATGTTATCAATGTTATTGATTCCGGTTTGGACATTTGTGGCAATGATGGAAATGACTTATGCTTGGACCAGTTATTGTGATTGTCAATACTCAAGTGATTTTATTGTTAGACGTTGATAACTTGCCACAGAGGCCATCAGAGAGAGGATGTACTGGCTGAAAGACAAGACAGATGCCTAAATGGCTGTACGATAACAACAGGATGTGATTTGGACTGAATGTCAGAGGGGAACAGGAAGGTCAATATTCCAGTAACAGAATATGACCTTGGGGACAAACGTCTTAGTATTGAAACTGTTCTTCTTTGGCAGAGCTGCACCATTGATCCCTTTCTCTCATATCAATTAGTGATGCCATCATTAACTGAGTTTTACCACAATGTCATTTTGACAGTGTTCTTTGGGGTATTTCTTGAGCTACCCGTTGCGTCTACTCTATATTTAAACATTCTTTGAATAGAGAAGCTTGTGAAATCAAGGCTAAGGCTCCAGTGGAAGAGTCTTTACCCAGAGTAAGGTCAGTGCAACCCAATAAACAGAATATGTACAGTTTTGAGTTCAGTTTTACACATATAAGTATGCATGCAGAAACACACACACACACACACACACACACACACACACACACACATGCACCCCTCAGCCCCTCACCAATTACTCCTGCTCCATGATAAATCTCATAAAAGGAAAAATAAATTAGTGCAGCAGATAATTAAATTTACCTTAATAGTTTGTGCTCTTTATCTGCCATATTGACTCCCTTTGTTACAATAAGAACATAAATGACATTTCCAAGCAATTATGTGATTCAGTGCTGTTAGCTTGGTGAGAAACACCAAACAGAGAGCAAGAGGGTGTGTGTGTGTGTGTGTGTGTGTACATATAACTATATATACAAATATATTTAACTTTGCTCACAAAAGCTCCAAAAAAATCACAGGGCAGTATAATTGTGTTTAACATGAAAGTTGACATTTTCTTCTGTTGTTATTGCCAACAGTGGTGAAGTTATGCTGGCTCACCAGCATGGAGATGCCTCCACCAGGATAATACTTCACTTTGATGGCTGAAGCTTTTGACCTTGAGGGTCTATTGGCCACAGTGAAAATCTGTGAGACATTTGTCTGCTGGCACCTTTTCAAAGACTCCATCTTGGCCAAACTACAGGCTTTGTATGGTATAGTATGTACAACAACGGAAGCTGGCAACTTTTAGTCGGATCAAAGCCCTGTGCCTCTGCCTTCCTCCCTTTGTTTTCAAAGTTTATGTATCTCCAGTATGAACACAGGGACGTCGGCCCCTCTCTGAACTCAGAGGCACGGCTGGCAAAGACAATTACAGCCTCTGACAGCATGCCTGCATATGATTAGACCATCTTTTAGAGCTTTGAACCCCACCCCCACCCCTAGCTACTCCCCAAACTTATACATTGAAACTCTAGCGCAAAAATGAATAAGCAGTCCACATGAATGAGGAGTGAGGAATGGAACGATCAAATAGGAATCAGCAAGGGAAAAACAAACAAAGAGTTGCTAAATAAGCTGAGCGACAGACAGAGGCCCTTTCCTCGGCTAATGGCTAGTGCAAATAGAATGGGCCTTGAGGGATTTAAAGGCTGTGGCTGACAGTTAAAGCAGTCTAAAGCTGATCCACAACAAAGTGAGAATGTGATGCATCCGCACAGCTCCAACCTAGACAGGATAAGAGGGTGTAAATAACAGACAGTCCCCAGAGATGTGTGCCACATAACACAAAGACTCCCTGGTTTGGGTGTTTGATTTGTTTGAATGCTATCTGACATTTACTTAACCAGCTGCAGGGAAATTATCTTTAAGGATTCTCAACAATTGGCTCGACAATGGCCTCTGTCTGTCTTTTTCTATTTGGGGGGTGCTACACAAAACTGTACTGTATGTATTAAATGAGGGTGTCCTGCACATTTTTATTTTGCTTGTGTTGTGTATGGTACAGTAATGCAACTTTATAGAAAAAAACCAGCATAGCACTGATGCACTGCTACAAGATGAGCATTAGGATTCACAGTGAAATCATGCTAGCCTGGGGTTATCCAGGAAAAAACAGCATTCCATTTCCATTTATGTCTCTTTCTGTTCTTATCTGGTCCAACATCCCTGCCATCACATCTCCGGTACCTTAATGGAAAACATAAGAGATGCCCTTCTAATGTTTCCCCCGTCAGATATACTGCTCTTTTTCTGCCTCCCTTTGTCTCCCTCTTCCTCCACACCTCCCAGACTATCACAGCGAGTGACATGAGTGTGTGTGTGAGTGAGTGTGCAACTGTGCGCGTTGTGCATCTGGGCTAGTGTTACAGCTCAGATCACAGCCCAGTGAACATCTGAACACCCTGTTTTCAAGTGTCAGTTGAGTGGCAGAAGGACAGTGACAGTGCTGTCTCCGATCTGCTGTTCATGTGACACAATGTGCCTGACACCAGGTTATAATAAGGTGTCACACTGTGCATCAAAGGACTTGAACCTGGCCGAATGAGTCAGGCCAAATGACTTATTTTGTGTCTCATGAATAGATTTTCATCGATTGATTTATTAATTTATTGATCAACCAACTGCTCAACAGATCAAGCCACCCATGAAAAAATCTATTCACTTATACCCATTTCATGCCCCCATGGTGCCAAGCCCACATGGGCCAACAAAACACTTTTTTTTTCTTTTTTTTTTTTTTTTTTATTTGGTTTTTTATGCCAATATTTGGACAGAAACTTATTCCCAAAGCACAGGGGATAAGACTTTTCTCATGTAGCAAGAGAAAAAGACAGTTGCATGCCGTTGTTACTCCCCTGATTTTAGGGGCATCGAGTTGTATGGTTTGGATGAAGGATGAACCAGTGTTTTTTTTTCACATACTCTAGGTACTGATTGGTGCTGATTTCTCTTAACTATGAATATGATCTGTTGCACATGCCAATAATGTTAATGTTATATTATCTGATAACAGTCACGTTGGTTATTTTTGGAAGGCAATGACAAAGCAGCCATAATTTGATGTTTAGGTGTGAGGATTTGAATCTCCAATATCATTTCTTAGTTTCATTGCAGAGGAAAAAACATATCTAGTAACAAAAAGGAGAGAGGTTAGTTGTTATTAGGTTGAGAAACTCACATCTTAAGATTGTTTTACCTATAGTAACAAATGGGCAACGTGATATACTGCTAAATGTTCATGGTTTTATGGTGCAATAAGCCACTGATCAAATGTCACAAGATAGAAATAAAAAAAAAAAAAAAAAAAAACATAAATTTCCCTGATGCTTGTTTTGCAATATTTTGTTGATTTCATCACCTGCAAAGTCATTTTTGCAAGCAAAAACTCTTTGCAGGGCCAGATGGTCCAGCCCTGACGTACATGAACCGTTAAATTTCAAAAGGTTGAGATGGTGCCACGGGTGGCAAAGCTGCATCTGGCATGCTACTGTGAGGCCTGTGTGGTATCTAGACCACATCCACTCCTGATGGCATGGTCCAGGATCACTGTGGCACAAGCTAATGCCCGGTGATGACTGGCAGGGTCAACAGAAGAGCCCAGAGCCTACAAAATGTAGAATATAGAAAATAGAGTTACTCTTTTTCTTTCTCCATTTTGGTAGTAAAATCAGTGTGCATGTTATATGTGTTAAATGTACATGTGACAAATTTCCCATTTATGAATTATACGTGCATATGAAACAAAACATATATGTACATATAAGAAGAAAATTACATTTGAATTGAAGTTCATATATCAATAAATATCTAGCCCATACCAATATGTATGTTTAGGTTGTAGACATGTACTGCATGTTTCATATGTCCATATATATACACCCCAAAAGCTGACAATATATAGACATGTAAATATCAAATATGGATATGCATATTTAAATTAATAAGAATCTAATTCATTTTTATCTGTAGATTTTTTAATAAACTTGCATATCTGAATTGAATAGCCTTTATACCCTTTACGCATGGCACATAAAGGCCAAAATTCTTATTGTATTTTTGATATATCGACATATACTGTATTATAAACGTATATTGTCACGCAGTATGTCCACAGAATGTGTATATGTGATAATGATATGTCACATTATAGTCAACAGATGTGGCAACATCATTCTTTATGTCACTGCAACACTTTTAAGGATGCAGGGGGCAAAAAAAAAGAGTAACTTAACATACTTGGTTACTCCAGTATTCAATTTATCCAAATGCGTTGACCTAAATTCAGCATGAAAATGTGTGTTGGATCAAGAGGTCTGTGATGTCATTCATCCTTCTGCCATTGCCCCGTGGATCACAATCACATTGTCTTTGGTTGCTTAACAGTTGGTCATGAGATGAAAAAAACAGATTCATTTTTAGGCTAGAAATCATCAGATTCCTTCAGAGAAAATTTCTGAAATGAATAATTTGGAAGAATTTTAATATAATATTATTGTCATACAATAGTATCAGCACTGCAGCACTGAAATATTATACAACAAAAAAAATGTCAGACACAATCTTGGTTGCTTTGAGTAATCTGCATTCCTAAAAAATTATGCAGTTGTTTAATTCTTATAATTAAACTCTCACTGTTTCCCATTTCCTTCCACTGTGTTGTGGTGGCCGCATAATTCTCACTGGAGATCTCAAAACTTTGGTGAATAGGACCAATAACTTCTCTGCAAACTGCAAAAAGTGGAAAAGTATGTTTATTTGCGATTTAGGTGAACTGACATGAGTTGCTTTTACTGTGCACCTGTAGTCCAATGAATCAATTGTTTGGCGCATTAAACTGAGTGCAACGCTCTGCCAATGTGTGAGGAAAACAAGACTTCCCCTTAGAGAGACGACAGCACTCAACAGACGGCTGCTTGTTGTCACACACAGGTTATGTAGGCCAGGATATGTAGACTGGCGAGTACAAAGGAGAGCACTCAGCACCACCCCTCTAAAACTTGTTCATAAATACTGCAGGGTGACGCTTTGTCTTTCTGCTGCACTGAACCTACCCTCACTTACAAGACAGCTGTGCTTTGGCAACGTGCTTTGCAGCCATACACAGCATACACCCTGACAGGCCCCATATATTCTGATGTATTGTAGTTAATGTTTAAATGCTTTTACTGCCGTGCCAATAAAAAAAAAAAAAAAAAAAAACAGTAATGTACTTCCTCACAAGCAGGAGATGGAGAAATGGAAAAATAGGGAGCATGGAGCTTATTTGGAGATATAATGCTTTGACCAGACTGCACAAACCTGCAAATCTGACGTCTTTCTGACGTGGAGTTACAGCATTTTCTAACATCATTTATCTAGTTTGCACACCTGACAGCGTGAAGCTTTGCATATACTGTGAGGCTCTACGCTGGAAGTGATGATGCTGTGCTAAGCTCTTTAAGGTCACAGTAGTTTCAAATAGCAGAGCAGGTGAATCACATACCTGATTAAAAACTTAAACCTCTCCACAGGAGATGTTGCTTCATTAGAAAAGGTGTAATTTTGAAAAAAAAAAAAAGTCTGATTTTGACAGGTGAATGTTGAGGAGGTTTGCATTTCAGCGTGAAGCCTGACACTTGTTTACACAGTAAGTTCAAAGCTGTCCAGCTTACAACCCGATATAGCTGCTTATTTGGATGAAAAGTAAGACCCTGTAAAAACCTTTATTTGCATAAAACCTTTGATTTAACACAGATGAGTGCACAGGAGAAAGCAATGGCCGCTTTGTTGAGATTAGAAGAGTTTATTTGTCACATTAGTCAGATTTGCCTGGTGTTGGTGTCGGCAGTGTGGAATAGAAGTCGAGAGGGAGACATGTGGAGAGGAAAGGTCATAGAGAATCACAGCAAGGGAGTAGCACTGTTGGATAGGTACAAGAAAAAGGAAGAAAGAAGAAAGAGAAGCATTCATCCGGCACCTCCTTGCCTCATATGGTGCTCCCTCACCTCCTCCTACTGATAATAACTAGCTTTGCACATTGTGAGCCACAGGACAGAGGAAAAGCTCCCTTTGCTCCTGCTTCCTACATCCTAGGAGGGCTTGATGTGTCGGAGAGGCACCAAGCAACTCTGCCGGACTGAACCTCTTCTCCCCTCAGTGTGGTGGCTGGAAGGATGTCTGCTATGACAGCTGGAGGCCTGTTTTGATGAAGAAGGGCTGTGGAGTTAGATAAACTGCCAACTGATGTCTGCTTTAGAGGGAACTGGGATCTATGATTCAAACAAAAAAAAAAAAAAAAACCCCAACTAGGCTGAGAGGGAGAGAGAAGGGAGGGGGTGGGGGGGCAAAGAGAGAGATGAAAGGGGAGAAATGTATGGCGGGGATCATGATGACCATATGTCTCCGTGCCTTCTGGTGTAACCTCTGCTTGTCCCTTTTGATGAGCTGGCTTATGTCTCACTGCACCAAAATCACAGAGGTCACATCTTCATAAATCCACCATGTAAACATAACAGAGGCGGAGGTGGACAAGGAGGGTAGATAATCAACCCGTCCTCCTCACAAGTCCTAATGTTTGTTTCCCTCTTTGGCACTTTGTTCGTGAACAGATGCTAGAGCAGATGAATAACATGACATTGAAAAGGCCATGGCTAACCACCATTTTAGTGATTATACTGTAAATTATGTTCCTATCTGTGGACTGAGTGTTTGTGTGTGTGTGTTTGTGTTTGTGTGTGTGTCTGTGTGTGTGTGTGTGTGTGTGTGTGTGTGTGTGTGTGTGTGTGTGTGTGTGAGGAAGGCAAGAAAAAAATGGGATGTGTGCTTGGACCAAGTCAGGCTCCCCTTTGTGCCAATTTTCCCTACCTGGTACTTACTGCTACATCAGTCATCACTTCTCAATTCTTTGAGACAAAACCTTTTCCCACGGCTGGTTGTGTTTACCCCTTCTTTTCATCAGGGTCAATTGGGTAGCCAAGCTCTGCTGAGATACCAGGAGAGCTTTTTTTTTTTTTTTGCTGGACATGTTTTTTGTTTGCCCGTGCCCACTGTTGTGTAAAATGCAGCTTGTCCTACAATAGCTAATAACCTTATGCACCATAATGCCGATGCTCCAAGCTCAAACTATATTCCTTTCTCCCTCTTTTAGCTTCCCTTTTGAGTATTTTTTTGTCTCCCCTCCTCATGACTTCACAGTCTTTTGCTAACTTTTCCCTCCTCTCTCATCCCCCTCCCCTCCCTCTGCCTTTACATCTCTTTTCTTCTCTCCTCTTTACACAACCCCTGTAACCATGTCTCGCCATGCTTTGTGGATTGTGCTGTTTTCCTGAAATTAGACTCACATGCTGCCTCTTATCCAAATATAAGTACATGGCAGTTCTCGCATTTAGTTTTCAGTCACAACTACAAGCCTCCACTCATCACAGTGTCATAGGTGTTGATGAGAAAAAGACTGTAACCTCTATTCTCATGTGAGCATTCGGGAACAGCTCAGCATCCCCATCAATCCTGCCTCCATCAGCCTGACAGAGTCGTAATAACACAAATTGCTGTGACTTTCAAATGCAAAATGAAGGCAAATCAGTAGTCAACTCACATCTTCTGCCATTCTCACAGTGATACAAAAAATGAGGCAAGGTGATGGTGTGAATAATAAAATTTACTTTCATGGTTACAGTAAATTTTCCATGACAGATTTCCAAGAAGAGCTCAGTTTTGTTACTTGTTTTTGCTTTTAATACAACTGATTTTCTAATGTTGACTTAACAAGGTGAGTTTATCCAGAGGATATTTTTACTTACATCAACACCTACAGCAGGCACTTGAAAGCTGGAGAGTCTGACACCCACTCAGGGTGTTACACTCACATTTGCCCAGTGCCATTACAGCTTTTTCTCTGTTGGCAACTGTGCTGCTCCCCTGGATCAACTGCCTTGCTCAACTGTACTTTCATGGTTGCGATTGAGGGTAAGAGTGGTACTCAGTCAGTTGTTTGTAGTCAATCCAGAACTGGCAAATTTTCAGTCAGAATACTTTTCTCTAACCTCCAGGCTAGAACTGGAGCCAAATATACATGATCCAAGAGAAGTATTCAAACTTGTTTTGTAAATGTTTCACTTTGTTTAGAGGTAAGATGCAGAGTGATGCCAGATTAGGTTGGTGCTGAGTACCCCTGACAATATAGACCTGATAGTTTGCATTTGTTGTTGTTTTATTGAATCTAATTAGACCCCCCACCACCACCACCAATTATTTGCTTCTATTCCTGTCTCATTTTTCCCCCACTCTAACATCCTTTCAAACCGTTTTGTTTTTGATGGGGGCTATTTAAATCATTGAACTTGAACAAGCTTTACCCATCAGTAATTTTCTAATGGTTTCCTCATCATTCTAGATGAGTGGCGTGCAGTGACTTTTACAGACAGGCAAGCAGAGCTAAAGAACCGAATCCCCCCACCCCCCCACAATCCACCACCTCAATGTGCAATTCAGCTGTTTACTACAGCCACCAAGAGAAGTGGACCAGACTTATGCATGCCTTTTCATGACAATAGCTGTCACAAATCTTTCTTAAATTCAGGGCCTGTCCTGTCAACTTACAGCTCCTGTGATTTTGTGCCACCCGTCTTTACTGTGCTGAAAGTCTCTCTCTCCTGCATCTTGCTGCTCTCTGCCTGGCTGAAGAAGTATTAGGATTATTCCTTTGAACTGACAGTAAACATGTCCCATGTGCAGTATAGAGGAAAATATCTAAAAAATCACATCAGCTGTAATGTTCAAAGTATTTACCATTTCACGACAGTGACACACTCCTGGGACAATGCAGACTCCTGTATTTTGTGCCTTGATATGCCTCAGCCCAAACTCTTCATCGTCCCACAGGTTGACTGAGGTGATTAGTATGACAACTTACCAATTTGAGATGATAAATAATAGTGCGATGGGCGTGTTTCATTGCTACTATTTCTACTCCCACAACTTAACACTGAGGAACAAAAGACCGTTGAACGGATTTTCTAATGTGCAACTTTGGTCTCCATGCGCACATATTCATTTAATGGATACAATGTCAAAAAGCTCAGCTGAGTCCATGGCCGCTTGACAAGCTACTCACCTGTCAAAGATGCCAGAATTATCCACAATTCACAAGTACTCAGAAAAATGCTGCCTTCCCCTCTTTTGCTTGACTCCAGCCTTTGACAATGGGACACGTCCATGACAGTGACAGAAATGACAGAACAGCGGCTGTTAGTCAAACCAGCTCCCAGAGACAATAGCCTACCAAGTAAATTCAAAGCTTAATGTAAATTGAGCATTGTCGTATCCTTTGTAGGAGAGAATGCTGTTCTGAGATGTGAGGAGTGATAAAAATGTCACCTCCTCTTTAGTATCATTTGGTATCATATTGGTATCATATTGGTATCACTCTAATCAATGTCTATTTTTGGTTTTAACTGGTCAAGCACTGCTGGCCTTGTTTGCCCTGACGGCATGTCACTGTTCTAGATACAGGCTATGAGCATATGCTAGACAGATCCTGCCCAGGGGCTGTCCTTCAGTTATTTTATCAGTAGTGGCTATCATAAGATCGCTCCTTCACTGCACTAGAAGGAACAACAGTCCCATTGTGGTTTGTAATGTTTTAGCAGCACTGGCCATTACTAACGCTGTGCTGCAGTGTCTCTAAACATTTGTGACCTTGTTAATATTGACCACACATAATATATTGAAGTACTAAATTCAATCATCAGACAGAGGAATGTCCAAAGAAATCAGAGTATCTTGTTTTTTATGATTACCTTGCACACAAAACAAACAAACAAACCAACAAAATGATATTTTATTGCTAATTTTCCACCCTGATTCATGTTCCCGCTCAAGCTCTTGTTCTGTTTTGTGCTGCTTTATAATATAATATAATATAATATAATATAATATAATATAATATAATATATACATTTTATAAAAACAAAAAAACAAACCCCGAGCAAGATATTTCAGATGCACTCTTGCATGCTTTTCTACTGTATATTGCTAATAATAAGCTAATATTTTCATCTGATTTCCTACCTCCTGTATTTGTTCATTTGTTTATGTCGAGGAAAAGGGTGTGGACCCCTAAAATTAACCCATTGTTTCCCAACTAACAATGGGACATGGCTTCAGAAAATAACTGCTTGGGTACGGAGGATCCATTGTTATCACTGTCAGGTTGGTGCATTCCTTAAATGCTGTAATGAATTCATCTCTCATCTTTACAGCACGATGATGTCTTATACCAAAAGGCTACAGCTTGTCTGGAGAGGTCCCACAAACATGACAACGTCAACATACTGCCGCCTTCCCTGTCAGCTGATCACATTGAATAAGCAGCAGGCCAGTTTAAGCAGGGACAGCACCCTTCAACTAGAATGGCTATAGTTTCAGGACCCTGTGACTGCAAGCATCCAACTTTTTTTAATGTCTTTGAGCAAGATAGTGCACCAGCAGTCCATGCCGACTCCAGAGGAGCTGCTCAATAACAGAACTCTGAACTCCCTGTGAAGACAGGATAACAGAAAAAAAAAAAAAAAAAAAAAAAAAAACTTCCATTGAGATGAGTAAAAATATGGCACAATCTGAACATGACTGTAAAAACCAGCATGTCAATGTGATACTGTTGCCATCTGCACAGCAGTAAACTGAGCCTTTTTTGGGGGCAAAACAAGGTGAAAGCCAGTATTAAAAAAATTATCCTCTATTTTTGTATCTTTTGAATACATTACACATGTTGCATCATAAAACATCTGCCAGCGGTGTTAAGATAATCACTGATGCTAAATATAGATAGACCTGTGCTGCTAGTATCTACCAGCAGAGAGCTATCAGGGGAGAGAGGTGTTTCAGGGAAGCTTGCCAAATGCGATTGCAGACAGAAATTCCCCAGGCCACCAGTTTGGGTTTAAAGTGCTCAAAAGGCAGCTGCAGATGAATCAAGCTGGAGTGGCCTAATGGAAACACTGAACTGCCCTCTGTTTTGCAATATTTTTCTTCATTTGACATCATGTGTTTTTAAATCTATTATTAATACGCTGTACCTCCTTTGTACCACGGTGTCTTTGTTCGGAGAAGAAGTACAGAAATAACACAACTGTTTCCCTTTCTCTATGCGCGAAATAAGCAACGTGAAACAAATTAGCCATGTCATCAAGGGTAGTTGGACAGAAAACTCACGGAGGGGGATACACCTTTTAGTTTCTTATTTTTCCTATTTTCTGTTATAAAGCTGTTCAGTTATGTGACTCAAATTTAAATGACACACAATGTAGAAGACATGGTTACTTTATGGTAAACATTTGAAAATTCTAAACTTTTTCCCATTTCTGCAGCCTTGGTTTATTTGTCTTCTATGCTGAATTGAATTTGCTTTGTTTTTGCTATAACCAACCCATCTCCTCTGCAAATCTATATTTTTCCCTTTGTTCTTGAGGCTTATTCCCAGTGTTCCTATGTTCTACTTTTAGAATGAATGCACAAAGTTGTACTATGGTACATTACTAATCGTGTGTTTTTAAAAAGCAAGAGGACAATGTTGCACATCTCTGTGGGAAAAACACTGTATGTGACATAGTTATGTTAAGTAAATCAAACTGTACCGAGATATGTGACAACCTTGGTATGATGATGGGAAACAGCCTGTTTTCTCTTCCCAAACTCTCTTCTTCCAATGTTACAACAAGTAGCTGAGACAAGCTCCGTTGGCTCATCATGACACATTGTACACATATAGAGTGACTAGGGCTGCAAGTTTCCTAACAGTCTTACAGATGACTTACAGATAATCTTTCTTATTAATAGTTAATTGGATACATTTGCTGCATGGATTTAACTTCCATATTTACAATTATTGCCACCAGCCTGATGAACAGAAATGTTCCTTGTCAGAACGGTGACTGCAAATCCAATTTTATTTTTTGGCTGAAGATTTTGTTCATAGCATGATAGTTCATCACCTTGTGACGGTTGCAGGTGTTTCAGATAAAGAAATCCTCCTTTATTCAGTTGACCCAGCAGATAAGCAGCTGATAGAAACATTGTCCAAATTTGGGAAGTGTTGATGTTGACAGGCTGCATTTGCCAAACTCCTTACAGCAAGAACCGCTGTAAGCAGTTTTTTAAGTCATATTCTTTTGGCTATACATGGGTAAAGGGGCATATAGTGCAGGTGTTTTAAAATGTTTTAAAGTGAATTACTCTCATATTTGCAGACAAATATTATCGCAAACAATGCCAAATTACAGACATTAAAATCCCAAACCAGATTTTAATTGTAATTTATGAAAAAAGAGATAAACAGTAGTGTTTAAATTAATCTTTGCTTAATTAAACATAAAAAATGTTCATTTTCATTATTTTAAATAATGCTTCACAGTCCCCTTGGATATTTCTTTTCTCTCTATTATCCACTTTCCATTCATTTCATTTTTCTGCACTTTATTCGTGGTTTGTAGCCAAAACAGAGCTAAACTGTTATCAGGAGCATAATCATACACAAATGAAACTGTAAACTACCTGTATCTGTATCTGAGGCATTTATAGTTTAAGCTCTACAATCAGTGAAACCATGTGGCTATTGGCAGCTGGAATTCCACAATAAAGAGGCAGGAGATAAAGGTAATATGCCATCTAACACTTGTGGCTTTTGTTTTTTAATCATCGCATACCACCCCAGCGTAAACGCCAACACCTTCCTCAACTGTGACCATCCAGCAGCTGTTCAAAGATCTCTGATGCACATAATTGGCTGGAAAATACCCACCCCAGGCTTTCAACATAAAGAAAAAAATTATAGAAAACAATGTTTACATAAATTCAACACCAAGAATAAATGTATAACAAGGTAATATTTACATGAATTTAAAAAGCCTGCAGATAATTCAATATCGTCCACCCCCTCCCATTAGTGGAAGGATTATCTGCAAATGTTACTAATGCTAAGTATTTGTAGATGTGCGTCTCCCATACCATGCAATCAATACTGAGCGCAGAGTAACATACAGTATATGGATCAGTGGCAGATAAAGGAGGCCTTGGTCACTATTGCACCATAAATATTCAATGTAGCAATAAGTTAAAAAAAAAAAAAGTGAGGACTGTGAAAATCAAACATATAGGCAACAAACATTCAGAAATATATGGTGGTGAATCCACACAATTTGAAAAAGGCAACATCTGTCAGGTTTGACCTCATCCCTCCTGTGCCTGACTGTATGCAAACAAGTTATACTCTGGTCTTATTCTGATCCAGCTTGGTTATCTAATGTACCAGCATGTTATAATATAAGCATCAAGCCAATTCCCATGGTCACTTCAGCAGATCATTACTTTAGTATAAATTCTAAGTGTGAAATGTTTAGTAATAATCGCTGCATCTGTTTTCCATAAACAGTTTAGGCATTGACAAGCTTCCCCTCACATTAACCATCGTCTATATGCCAACAGGCTGCATTCACTGTACAGTAAAGGGCTTAAACTCAACAGGCCATCTGTGAATAGATGGAAGGAAGGGCCGGGAAGGGGCGGCAATAATTCTCCATTCCAGATGTGACCCTGCGCCAAGCTTGGCAGGACGAGGCCATTGATCTGGGTGTGTGTGTGTGTGTGTGTGTGTGTGTTTTTTTTTTTTTTTTTGGGGGGGGGGGTGTTATGTATGGAGGGAAGGTTATGGGGGCTAGAAGGGTGACTGGGCTTGCATTGAATGGAGATGGGCAGATTTGTTATGTGCACATGACAATGAAGGAGAGGGCATAGAATCATATGGGGCAATGTGGCAACACAATAAGGACTCAGAGGCAGCCAATCACTGGTTGAAAAAACAAACTTTGGGGACTGAGGTGGGAAGGCAGATGGGGCAGGAGCCAGGGCCAGGCGAGGACAGCCATATGTGAGAGGCAGCTGATGTGTGAAGTATTATGCCCAGCAGTCACCCTCTCTACACACTGCTGTGTGTGAGGGCACCTTGGCCCCCTCAGAGCTGCATAGATAAACACTATGCAAGCCTTCTCATTTATAGCTTCTCATTAGTTAGAGTGGAGAGGAGGAGGGGGAGGATTGTGAGCCTGCCCGTAACCCTGGCACTCCCACTGGAATGAATTAGAAAGTTTTGTATTGTGTTGTGTTTTAAAGTTAATATTATACTTTAGAGCTTCCTTGACCTCTAGATTTGCATGGACAGATGCAGACGTTTTCAGAATGACCTTTTTAATGTCCATCAGTCAGTCTTATTGTAATTCATACTGAACATTATTGAGGAACATTCAATTTTCTGTCCTTTGTAAAGTGTCCTTGGGACTTCTTCCTTTTGAAAACTGCATTTTTAAGGCGAGTTGGGCAAACTTTCATTTTGTCACTCTCCATTTTAGTTGATTATTTAATGGCCTTTAAAAGAACACTTATGAAAATTGTTTATTTTTACTCTGTGGGACCATGTGTCAGGAATGGACACTCGCCATTTTAAGAAAGTCCATTTATGATTTGTGAAAAATAATCACTGAAAGCAAAACATCAGCCTGAGATTTTATACAGTCATTCAGGAGGAACAACGGCTCCAAAGACATCTTAAGAATACTTATGCTGAGAAGAGATTTCATTATTTTATGCATAAGACTTAGAAACTCCATCTCTGTCAGAAACACACCTTCAAGGAAATGTGTAACCTGCGAGAGTAATATTTTCCAAGCTGTTGTTTTGCAATCGGTAGTTTTAATTGAATTATTTGTTTTATTTATATGTTTTTCTTATAATTCTAAGTAATTTCCCAGATTCCAGTTAGTTAAGTGGTCAGCAATTACAACATGTCATGTCGTTCTCAACCTCAGGAATAAAAAAAAGGAGGTAGAAGGCTTGTCGATCATTTTGTTAAGGTAATCTGTTCCCATTACAAGAGGTGTATTCATCATGTTCTTTAATTATGGGCCTAACACAAGTATATTTATTGTTTTTACTATTCCGACAGAATAAACATCTTATTTTGATTCTGTATCCACACTTTGTTTGAATTTTCCTTCATAATACTGATGTACAATTTAGTTTGGAATGTTTCTTTATTACTTTTCATTTTCGGCACATATAACCAGATTCTAGTTAATAGTTAGTACACAAATCACCTGGTTTGTGTGGCACCAAGGCCATTGTTGATATGCTTATAAAGAGGCTGAACAAAAATAAGACAATTGCCACATCTCCAGCAACTGTGTGTACTGTAAGGTAATTTTTGCTACAAATTAGTTCAATCATCTTTTTGCATGAGACCACTTACAATCATGAGTAATGTTACAATCAATCTTGCAACATGTTCTGTGATATATCTGTCGAGCTCTTGGGAGGGTGATGTTCCTCTCTTCAATTCATTAGTGATGTGAGTTTTTACATGACAGTCATGGCCCTTTTTTTTTTTTTTTTTTTTTAAACAGAATCTTTTTTTTTTTTTTTTTTTCCAAATCTCTTTGAAAGATTGATACAGAGGTTATGAAAGTAACCCTGATCTCACTGAATGAATCATGTTTTGTTCTGGTCTTAACATCGCACCAGAATGTACGACTAAACAGCTTCATATTTAAGGGTTGACTTTTAAAAACTAGAAAAGGGGGTCTTTTTGTTTATTGTCAAAAAGCTCATGATTGTGCATTACACATATTGTGTGGTATAGGAATGGAGATGGTTGGTGTATTTTGTACCTTGCCATGAATTCGACTGTGGTTTGGTCCCATGTAGCACCAACCCTTATTCACCTCCGCATTGGGCTGGTGCTAATAACTAGTACCAGTTTAATGTGGTTAACTGTTTCCTAGCTATCTCCTTGGACCAAATGAACCAAATGCATTCAGTATATACTCAGGGTAAGTCTATGTGTTACATCCGTAATGGAGCCACTTTGTTGAATCCACAGCTTTTATTGGGATTGAAAACAGGTAAATTAATAGGTCAAGGCTGATGTCAACTCGTGCCACGCCTACTGATGATGTATTCCTTCTAATCCCATCCAGTGCCTCTGGACTTGGAGCTGGCACAAACACAGTCTGTGTACTTCTGTCTGCACAATTTATTCAGAGCAACACAGGCCTGAGATATTGGATTGTCAGTGCAGGTGCACATTTAAACCAGCCTATCCCTTATTTCACTAGTTGACCTTGTCTGAGTTCAGTTCTGAAATATCTCAGGTCTTCTGAAGGATGTAGTGTTTCAAAGCAGATACAACCTGTGCTGAAATTAATGAGACCTCCTATTACCTCATTATGGGTATGCGGATGATGATGTCTTTTTGTTCTGGGAATTCAGCCTTTCAGACTTCGATCTTTTTTAAAATTAAAAGGGGTTCTTCTCTCTGCAAATAACGGCTCACTTGCACATGTCAAGAGATTTTGGGTAATTTCATGAGCAGATCCATGGGCAGAGCAGAGAAGAGAGGTGCAAAGTTGTAAAAGGGGTTGGATTTAAATTCATAAATTGTCTTTGGGTGTGGCGAGGGCTGTCATCAATCCCAGCCAATTAAATCAGCTCCTTTCCTTCCTTTTAATGAAGAGGAGACTTTGGACAGACATATCAAATAATTTGTCTTTGACAGTTGATACTACATCAAGGTTTTTCACTGTTTTAGGACCACAGGAAACAGAGAGAGAGGAATGGCATGCAACAAACCCCCTGACAACATTTGAACCCAGAAAGTTGTAATTACGTTTTATTTGTCCATCTACCAAAAGGACACCACCTCCACCTGAAATGCTTGCAGGTTTGTGTTATAAATTATAACTATACACAAATCTTAAATGCAAGGAATTAACTGATTAGAATTGTACAGGAATATTTTATAATGTCTCAAGGTAGAGGTGATTTTACTTTGAAATTACAACAAATTTTAATAAGTAGTCAATGTTGCCATTGAGAATAAAAAGTAGGCCTGTACTGTGATGAAACGTGACATGGATTCATATATATTACTGTTGCAATGTTGTATGATATACCTAACTTATATACGTTCACATCATCCCCACTACTATCATTGCTGCTAGCCTGTAGAGCAGTCTACTGGATATGGACTTCATGTTGTTCCCTGCTTCTGTTTTGTATCAATCATTTTTAAATATGCTGCTCACTCATGCAACTCATGTACTGCACGAATTGCTGGCGACTCTGAATGAAACATCTGATTGGTTCAACTTTATAATTTCGCTTTTATCAATTGATTTTGTGTCAGATGCATATGACATAAACATCTCAGTGGGGGGTCACTTCATTGATTAGCTCAAGACTCATGCAGTGTGCTTTTACCGCAATGACAGGCATCTGGCAGAAAAGCCTTGCTTTTCTATAGGTAATTAAATGTGTGCCTCATTAAAATGGACCTTGTCATAATCATAAAATGGCAAGAATTTAAATGCTGCACAATAAAACAGCTTGCACATAGTTGTGGCAAATCACATTATTCCCACGTGTCTCGCCTGATGCATCTATTGCTGAGGCGATCTACATATTTACCCCTTGACACTTATGGACAATATGTCCACAAATGATGAATAATCTCTGCATTGCATTAAATGCCAGATGTTGATTTAAATGTCAGCGCGGGATTTTGAATACCATCATTGGAAATGGTACATGTTAAAATTATGGTTACATACCATATGCATGTATATGAGTGGATTGTGTTACAATTGTGTCCTTACATAAAGAGTCCACATAGACCATCAGCTTCCTTATCTTACTGTTTAAACACATACACACACACAAAATTGTATTTCTACACTTGTAAGTGCACCCAGTGAAATGCATTATCTAATACAAAGCCATGTAACTCTAACTTTAGCACTAAAACTAAGTGTGCTTTCATACCAGGCCTGTTTGGTTCAATCCAATTGACCTCTGGTGCATTTGCTCAGTTGGTTCGGGTCATTTAGGTTGTTGTGAGAGATGTCCACTGAACTCAGGTGCAATCCACAAAACTGACTTGAGAGTATCTGAGAATGTAGGTCTCTATCTGCTTGCAAGTGAAAGCAAAATGGACCAACCAGGGGATTTTCCTGCTTGGTCAAGTTATTGTGACAAAAGAGAACTTAAATACTCACAGTGAGTTCAGTAAAAGCTGCACGACTCGCTGTCACTGTTGGTTATTTCACTACATGGGTCAATGTGCTGTTGATGATGCAGAATTGCAGTCACCAAAAATGTGCAATGATCAGTCCATATGACTAGATATTTACTCCTCATGGTCCATTTGCAACGGGGAAACATAAAATAGACAAGAACAATGGACCACATCACAAAGAACAAATTTTTTCTTTAAATGTATTTTTCATGAGTCCAGTCCAGAAGGAACTACTACTCTTATAGAGCTATGTACAAATGTATGCATATACTTTCAAGAACAAAAATGCAAAAGAGTACACACAGGCACAAACACATGCATATGTGTATATATATATGTGTATATATATATATATATATATATATATATATATATATATGTGTGTGTGTATATATATATATATATATATATATATATATATATATATATATATATATATATATATATATATATA
>CM076648.1:16819239-16918676 GCA_038496675.1 Rachycentron canadum
ATATATATATATATATATATATATATATATATATATTCGCATGCAGACTGCAATATCAGAGTCATCCTTCTGGAAATGTACCCACATATTCTCCTTGTTACAACAGTATTCCCAGAACTACGCTGCTGATTGAACACAGACAGCTGGATCTAGATGTACGTGCAGATGCATTTTAAACAGGGCCAATAAATCTATATCTATAGCACCTGCTGCCCAGACCTCTCAAGTGTGTCTTAAAAACATATATGCATCTCCTCTTGTCAGAGCCTTGAGCAATCTGGTTTGGTGTCAACATGGCAGTAAAGTCTGTGAATGGATCTGAGAATTTCTTTTCTGTAAATAATCAAAATGTTGATTTATCTGTTTGTAGAATTAAGCAAATTCCTGAATCGTGTCTCTAGGTCTATCTAAGAATAAATTCATTCATTCATTTCAAATAGCTTGATTCTCTTAAAAAAAATAATTTGCACGCAGCTGATCTGTTAAATATAAAATGGTGCCAATGTAACTCTTTTTTTTTTTTTTTTTTAACAATATAATGGTTAATGGGCTGAGGAGGGATTTTAAAAATAGTTCTGCATCTGCATCTTAAGTAGGTCATTCATTTACATTTGCAAGGTTACTTAAGTAAAATTATACTGTGATTTGTACCACAAATTTTTCATCAACAATGCTGTTAAGATGACCAGGTTTATTAGTGATATTAGGACATGAGAATGGCCAAGCTGGTATTTTAGTGTTTCCAGTGAGAAAAGGCCTCAACTCTCAATGTATCCAAAGAGCACTTTTCCTGACGTCCCCTTCCTTTTTCCAACTCATAGCTGAGAGTCGACAGCTGCATCATTTTCTCCCCTCTTCATCTTGTTGTTTCACCTCAGCAGAGGTTTTGTAGAGCTCATGAACGTTTCCACAGGTTTGATTTGCTATTTCTCACCTCCTGTCACTCAAGCCTTGCTCCTAAATGATTAATCTTAGAACATTCACACCTGCAAATAATCACGGCCAAAATCATTAACCTGGTTGACCCCCCTGTTCCCCGTTCAGCTCATTTTTCTCCACTGCTGAGCCTGTTTTTCTGCCATTCATCACTCCATCCTGACGCCATCTCCAAACACCGCGAGAGGGGAACAGGATGTCTTATTGATCTCCTGTCATTTCCTAATACTGAACAAGAAGAAAGTGATATAACACTCTTGGTTTGGTATTTTAAGTGTAATAGATGAACAGGGAGACAGCTCTCGGATGTTTTGCTGTACCTAGAGAAAATGCTGAGATTATTTTTGTTGCTTGAAATCCGATATGGCCTTTTTAGTCAGTGCAGGGAGTCATTAAATAAGAGCACATAGGCCTCTTTATTTTCTTCCACCATTTGCAGTTTCATTCTGCACAATGTAAGGAAATTTAACTTAATACAGTGGGAAAAATGTAAACATGTTCTGCTGTGCTTTACTGCAGTTGTTACCTCAAATTACTGACAACCAAAAGCTGTACATAGAAATCATGATACCTAAGAGTCAGAGTGTTGAATTTAGCTTGAAAGGGGACCTCATTTGCCCTGGCACCATGAGGAGGATGGTAACTTTAAGTCTTGTTTGCTTAGTTTTCTTTCACACCAAGATGGCATAGACTCTGTTTCCTGTCCATTAGAAAAATGTCTGCTGCTTGTAAAGTGAAGGGAAAAAAGGATCTGGTGTGATGGGTTATTATTGAACTTATCAAAGTCTGTGTGCCTTTAATGTATTTCTAATCTAATAGTGTATTCATTCTGGTTCAGCCTTTTTTTTTCCACTCCTACTATTCTGTACCCAGTTACATGTTTGTTGCACCCAAATTATGAAATCTGACCAAACAACACTTGTAGATTACCAACAATGTAATGTCCCCTAACCAAAGCAACCCAAGTGATTCACTACTGCCACCACTGTTGTAGACAACAGACTTATGCTAACATAAGTAGGTATCACTGCAACAAAAATATGCATATTACCTACTTCACTTCATTCTGTCTCTCTTCACAATCTTAGTTCATTTTTGAATGTTTCTAACTAAAATACATACATATTGCCATCACAAACGGCTAACAAGGGTTATAGTTGTATAACTGTCAACATGGACTAATCCCACACTTTATTAACTGTTATTAACCAGCTATTTGACATTTATTGATCTTATTGTATAATACACAATTTCTCTTTTACTATCAAAACTGTCTCAAAACTCCAGACAGAATCGACTTAGCAGCGAATGTTTCATACTGAGGACTGAAGATCTTGTCATCAAGACATCAGACTGAGTATCTTGGACTTAAACCTAATGGAGCCATGGATTCGGTGCTGGAGCCATTGAGTTGCACTGTTATATCAATTACTTGCTCTGTACAGCCATCTGCACTCATGGCACCGTTATGTAATGCTCTTCTGAACACCGCATGTCAGTATGAGTTGCTCTACCACAGTGGGATTTCTTGTTTAGCTACAGGCACCACATGTTCTTAAAGGATGTGAGGATGATATGTCTCACACACACCTTATATTTCTTTAACACACAAAGTGCAGTGTCACAAACCTCGTCGCACAATGAGGAAATGAGGACTGCAGGTATTTACAGGAAAACCTGAGCATGTAGGACTTTAATTATGTTTAATTCAATTAAAGATATCTTATTCTGACCAATGTCCTTTACCTTGGATAATAAAAATAAAAACAAAAACAAAGAAATACTAATGTGACAAGTACAGAATTATAGACAGGCAGATGAAAAATGACGAGCCAAAAAAAGCCATTTAATAAAAATTTGTCTTTAGATGTAAAAACAGGGATGGAGATGGCACATCTCATTTCTAACAGTAACTGGTTTCACAATTTAGTCGTGACCATGGGACATGGCTATTTACATATTTATGTTTAGACTTCGTCCGGATGTCTTAGAGATTACCCTTTGTCTGAGGTGATAAATGCATAATTTACTTGCCTCTCTCTCTCTCTCTCTCTCTCTCTCTGTTTCTCGGTCTGTTTGCATTTTGGCTTTCTTGGAGCTGACCACCTCCTGGGTCTTTCATGTGCCAGATGTCTGCCAGATGAGCTGCTGGTATTCGCACACATTCTCACACAAATTTACAACATAGAATAAGCACAAAACAAAACACGACCCGATGCACTGTGTCTAAGTGTTACCTGCACGTAGACCAGTCTTGGCTTAAGATAAGAAATGAAGAAAACATGCCCATATACAACATGCGAGAGGAGACAAAAGTGTTGCAAACTCAATAAATGCATGTTAGTGCGACAGAGGGGAAAGGAGAGAGAGTGAGGTCTCTGTATTTCTATTTAGCAGAAGAGATAGGGAATACTGTTGTCCCACAAACCAAGAAAAAAAGGCCAGAATCACACACACACGTCCAATTTATCAACATGTAGGTCAGATGGGCTTCATCATGTGTGTTAGCCCAGCCCAGGTGCAAGGCAATTTTACTAATGGAGTGTTGTTGCCTTACATGATCAATTAGATTATCTGTAATTACCATCTACCAACTTTTTCTTTTTTCTGAATTCATTATAACAATGATTTCCATAGACCTGTGGTGGTTTGAAATGGAATGCAAAAGACATTCATGTTATTGAATAAAAAAAATGATTTGTTGAAAATAACAAGAAAAGGACAGAAAAAAGGGAAGACACTGAAATTTTATAGCTTGTTGGACTAGCAAGCAGGAATCGCAGCTCAGTGGTTTAAGTGGTCACAAAGTTTGGGTGCGTGTGCTTCATTGTCAGGCACTGATATGTTTCTGACGAAGGGGCAAAGTTTCTCTGGGCTCACCTTAAATTGGAGTTTGAGTGCTGCATGTTGTAACTGGTGTTTCCTTTGCATTTTTACTCTTTGTTATGAGCTGGACAAAAAAAAAGTATTTTATGTTTTATACTGAAAAAGGCAAAATAAAGAGCAGTTGCTGTTAACTTAGCTTTTAGAGAGAAGAACGTTAAAGCCATCACTTTCAGCTGAATCAGTGTTTTCCCTGTGTCATTTGTCCAGCTAAATGAAACTTTGCTGGCCCTGACTCCCTACGAGGGTCCACAGTGAGGTCAAAAGCTTTAATCTCTGCAAGGCTCCCGTATGGATTACCAGTCTCTACGGGAACTGTAACAATTACTTTGAGTTTTATTACTAACCCCAGCCACATTGTCCTGGCCTGCACAGTGTCTCCCCTGGCACACTTATAATAATTACATCAATTCTAGTAGTTGAAATGTAACCATTCAACCCAGCAGATGCAACCCATCCCACCTCATGGTCCTTTATAGTCAAGGGCATCCAACAAAATGATTCCAAATACATAAAGAAATAAATACCAGAGCAAAAGAAAAGTATCACCCACCCTTTTACTGTTTGTGCAATGAAGATGATGCTGTTGAGTTAAATGTTCACAGCAAACACTATTTAGGTGTAAGTATTTAGGTGAATCCGTTTATTCCAAATTCTTGTTGTATTATTGGTGTCTTGTAATTACAGTCAACAATTTTTTTTACTGACTGGAGAAGACTGCCAATAACTATTTTTAGCCACAGGATTGGTGTGACTCAACAGAGGGCAACGTCCATCTGTTCGTGTGTTGGCTTGTTGGGTGGTTTGCTACTTTGGTCCAGAAATATATCAATATATCAACTAATGGATGAATTTTTGGAGTTTTTTGGATGAATTGTAATAACTTGATATGATACCTTGTACATATGGCAACATCATCAAGTTAAAGTTTAAATTTTTCCACTATTTTGGTTTATAGCCAAATACCTAGCACCCTTGAGTTTTGTACTTATTGGCAAACGTTAGCATGCTAACACACTAAACTAAGGTGGTGGTAACATTGGTTAATATGCATGTGAGCACAATATGCTGACATTTATATTTAGCACAAAGCACCAAGGTTGGTGCCTTAGTACAGCCTCATAGAGCTATAGCTTATCTCTGAACTCTTTCACGCTTCCACTGAGTAATGTGAAAAGCCATAATAAACAAAAAAACGAAAACTCTGCACCTTATATCAGTGAAAGAGAATTTGGTTACAACCTTTAAAATCTGCTTCTAGTGGAGTTGGTGATGGGTCTCATTGTCTCTGTGTGCCTTGACTTTGCATTGCCTAGAGGTCGGAGGGGTAAAGGATTACAACCTTAAGGAATTGAGTTCACCCTTCAAAAGGTCTCTGTGTTTATTAAATCAAAGCACAACTCACCAATTTAGATTATGCATGAGTGTTATAGATTTGAACATGGGAAATCAATTTTTGTCACTGTTCTTAACCAGAATCACAAACGAAAAGGGGGAGAGGGGGCGTTAAGAAGGAGCCTGTGAGTCCATTCTGTTTGTCCAGCTTCTTGCATAAATTGCCTTTTATCCTGAGAACAGCTCAGATCTGTGACATACTGGCAGAGGTCATTGTTGGCTGCCTCTGGAGTGTCCAGGAGTGATGGAAGCACACACAGGGCACATAAACAGGCCTACACGGTTCACAGATAGTTCACGAGGGGTTGAGGTCAGTGACCCCTAATAGTCAACAAACACGCCTGGTGTCTGCACATTGCGCTACAGGGAAATGAAATACGATTGCATGTAATACATCAGACAGTGTTTTCTGGGCCTGTGATGCCTGAAATGATTCAGTATGGATAAGATTTTCACTGTCCTGCTGCTGTCTCCCAACTAAAATCACTGATTTAAAACTGAACACAATCTGTGTGATTGTTTTTAATGAATCAAAACGTATATGATTTATCTGTTAATTTGATGTTATAGTAAACATTTAGCATCATCAAGGACTCAAGTTTCTGTATAATTTGACTATCCTATTAGGATTACTTAAGTATTGACTAATTGTGTTATAGTTGCAAACTGAAGCCAACGTGTTATAATCTGTTTTTTTCAGGATTCACACACAGCAACACACAACTGTTTACCATTGCTGGCTGGCAACAACCCACTGCCAAGCAGGCAGCATACTGTGAAAAATTAGTGTGAAAATTTTGCATCATTAACAATAATAATTTCCAGAGTCACTTACATGTTAAATAACTATGACCCGGTAACTGTACGTCAACAAAGATATATTAATATTTTAACTGTTGTTGGAGTACAGTTTACAACTCAGTAATTGGAGGTCGGTGTTGAGTTAATCACCTAAACTGCTTTTTTTCAAACATCTGAGTTTTCATATGCTTATTCTATAAGGAAGACATACATAAAAATCTGGGTATTGTCACTGATTTGATCTAAACCTGAAAAATGTGATATCATTTCATGTAACTTATGCCCACCAGTGTGGCACACCACATTAGTTATAGCTGTACAATTAATTCTTCTAGGACTTGTGACGCTGTGCCAGCATTTCTCCAAAGGATTTGTTTTTTTGAAAGTTTGGTTCTCTGACAGTTTGATGAATGCCACCCTACATTCTCCGCCCCCCTCAAAACTACTTGCATCTGCAGATTAAAATAAGTCAAAGCGGCTGGTGAAGTTCCATGATAGGTAGCTTTTAATCTAACATACGATCGTGCAGATCGCTTTCTGAGGATCATATCAGCATAACTCCTTTGGCACCAGATTGTCTGCACATTCAGACAAAATGACTTTTCTTCCACAATAGTAAGCATTTCATCTGAGGGAACAACTCTCACGCTTGTGGTGGTTCCAACAGCGGAACAATTTCCCAGCATGCTATGATTAATCATTCTAATTCACTGGTGGGCTTCATGTTGAGTCTGTTTTCTTATTCTGAAGAAACAAAGTATGTGCATTCAGGAAGAATAAAAGTTTTGTTAGGGTGAATTTAATTGATATGAAAATGTGGGACTGTGTATGTCTGATTTCACTATGGCACAACCCATATTCTATACACATGGCACCTAATGTTTGGTGATTCAATAAGATGTCCATCTCTATGTCTATGTTGTAATTCTAATTAGAATGTAGGGAAAGCACTTTTAAATCTATTATTGAAACTAGTGATATTGAGTGCACAGGGGTCAGGCCAAAATGATAATTGGATGACAAAATTGATTCCCACTTCTGTTTTATTTGCTTCAGGCCTAGCTTGTCCTATTTCTATTTCTTTTTCTATCCATCCAATTTCCCTCCATCTGTATTAGAAGCTGGCCACCATGAGAGCGTGGAGGAGGTTATTCGGCAACGGTGCACCCACTCAGACACGAGGGAATAAGCGGGGCGGAACTCAGAGCTATTTTGGTTGAGCTCCTTAGTATCTAGGTCTAAGTGATTAAGACAATGTCCTATGCCCGTATTCTTCTCAATGAAGGTGTATTTACATTGTTGTTTGACATAATCTCATTGTCTCCTACCAAATTGAGACATAATAAATTTCACTCATGGAAAGAATGTTCTCTATCTCTGCTTTCTATCTTTGTTATAACTTTGTTTAATCAAACACAACATATATTTAGGTGGTCATTACTCTGTTTTTCCATACATCTTCCATAATTACTTTAACAACATAACCATAACTGGTGTATCAAGGGTTAATGAAGAATTTAACAAATGCAATTTTTAACATTTTTACAAGTTAATGTAAAACTCATTAAGACAACCATATATGTGGCTCCTCACTATAAAACTGAGAAATTACTATTTGTGCTTCAGTATGTCATCTTTTCTTTTTTCAGCTTGTATCCAGTGTGTGATGCAAATGCCACATTGACTCTCATGGGCCTCCACATCTAACCCAAATCCTTCTTTTAACTTGAAAAATGGCTTGCTGTGCTAACCTCAAGGGACCAAGAAGAGGAATGCCTCCTCTGCCCACCACTGCTGTATTAGGTTACTTATTGACTGTAACATCTCTCTTCATCGTGCCTTACTTCATTTTCCTTGTCTCACTCCCTTAAGCCCCCACTACTCACCCCCTCCCATTTCAGCCACCTTACAACCCCTGAGGCCAGAGCACCATACAGACTGGCCCGTTTCAGCTCCATGGCCTTTTGGCTCTACACAGTCAAAATAGCAAAGAGGTTTGTTATAGAGGCCCAGTTATTGCAACGAGCAGTGGAGCAAAGCCTAGTGGGGCTGGACTGAATGGATGAGCTGTCAGGCAGCCAGTTTTGTGATGAGAGACCCGGACTTCATGCAGGCTCAGATGGGGATGGTATCGGTTCCTGTCAAACCCGCAACAAAAGACTCTCCCATGTCAAAAGTACCCCGAGGATGGGTGTGAATGTATAAGGGACAAGAGCCTGGGGAAGCAGCAAGGGGTCTTTTGTGAAATGTGGACTTCATCTTTGATTTATCAAGTCTATCTGTAGAACACATATTTTAAATGCACAGAGATGCACACAAAGACACACATTGGCATATACTTTGCACACATTCTTCACGACACAAAGTTTTAATTATAAGAATATTAGAGACACATATCAGCACTGCTAAGACTCTACATTTTCAATGCAATACTCTGGCTCCTCCAGTGTCTACATTCGTTTTAATTCTATCCGTGTTACATCGCTGTCTCTGGGTTGTTTGTTCCGAGATGTACCACTGGGAGCGCAGGAAGTGACAGGAGACTCCTGGGGAAGAAAGAGAAAGGAGGAGAGGAGAGGAGGATGTAGAGGGAATAAGGAGACAAACAGGGTTCCCAAGAGAGTATGAATAGCTGAGACACGGATAGCAGGACGTGGAGTGACAACACAGAGAAGAATTAGTAGAAAGAGAAATAGGAAAGGAGATAGAAGTTAAAAACAAGGAGAGAACCTGACACTAAAGACCAAAGATCCTGCAATGTGTGTAGGTGAAGGTTAGTACGTGATGAATATAATTTATGGATTCATTATGTTCTGCTGCTTTTAGCTTCATAATGACTGTAAGTCTGCTTCAAATATTTAGCTGATTTAAAGCATAATCCATCATTTAAAATCTATCCTTACTCAAGAGAAACAATTTTTCTTCATCTTTTCTTTCTCCAATGATGCAATTTATTCAGCTGAAGCTGGCAGTAGGATAAGGCTTCAAGAACTCAGGATGTTGTTTTATTTTTAAATGAGGAAAATGCAGTATAAAGTGAGGTACCTCTGTATAGCAGGTGGAATTATAAAGTAGTTGCATTAAAGGGTGGAACATGGATGACCAGAGGGCTGTTGTGGTAAATCTTGCTTATTTTCCTAAATCATGCTACATTCTGTGGAGTTAATACACAAGAACATGCAAAAAAGAAAACATCCAGGATGCATAAATCATCATTCAAACATTGAGGGTAGTGACAGTGTAGAGCAGTGAGAACTATAATAAGTTGCATATAGCCAGTAGTAAATGAGTGATCAGAGGGTGACAACTTAATAGTTATAAAGTGGTTCAGTTATTGTTTAACTGCAGTTTCTGATGATGTTTGCATCGACAGGAACAGCTTGGTCATAGCAATAGTAAGATACGATGCAGCATAGCAAGAAAAGACACACACGCACAATCACATGCACACATGCACAAAGAAGAAAACATCCAAAAAGAACACACATAAATTCAGCAAGAGGATAGGAAAAAGAAATACAAAAGCAGTAGACATATTGAGAAAGCGCAACTATACCGTGGTTGAAGACAGGGGGGAGAGAAAAGTAGAACTGGCAGAGTTGAGAGGAGCGAGAGCAGGAAAACATCAGTGAACAACTCATCACAATGCAGCGCAGCACAGCAGCTCCCAGCCTGCACCACAGGAATCCCATCTTCAGGGCTCAGAACAGGTAATAGGAATGCTCCAGCCATTAATGCTGGGAGAAGAAGAACAGGAAAAACCCTGTGTTCTCTGTCGAAGCCTTAACCTTTCTATTGCCCACCTGATTCAGCGTCAATCCACACCAGCATACCTAAAAGAAATGGATTAAAAGCAGTTCACAACTGGTATTGTAGCCAACTTACATATATTTCTATGTGAAAAGCAGCCTGAACAGGAAAAGCACAAGACTGAAAAAACTGGAGCATTGTTTTCGTTTGAAAATCCCATTTTTTTTCTTCAATTACAAGGCCAGACATGGGAGCTATATTTACTGAGTTCTGTAAATCCATTTGTTTTTAATTGTTTAAGTTGGCATTACAGATGAAGGAGCATATTTTACTCTGATTATGATACATACCAGTTGATATCATAATAGAGTTTTAAGAAAGCAACACAGAATGTCATTATACTCGCTCTGCTTTTCAGTCCATTCCTCAAAGGCATTGCCACAAAATAACATCATAAAGCTTCATTTCCAGATCATTTACATTTAGGAAGCCCTGAAAACAGAATTTCTTCTCAGTACTTCCTGACACAGGGAACGAAGCAATTTTCTTTTTTCTGAAAATCACTCCTGAGTGAACTGAAACAGGTGTGTGAGCATTTTATGATGAAAAATATAATTAGTCTTAATCTGCTGCCAATCTGTAATATAGGCTGATGAGACAAGGAAAACTTGTAAATATTCTCTGTAGCAGATTTATTTTCTCATCAAATTAATGACAAATACAAAATACCAACGCTACCCAGATGACATTTCTTTATATGTTTATTACTAAATTTGAATTTGTTTCAGTTTCCAGTATGACAAAGGCTCTTGAACTGATTCAAAACATTCTGTTTAAGGATGTTCTTGTTTTCACCCAAAGAGCAGCGCAGTATTTTTTTTGTACATTAAAGTGAGATGTCTTAGTGTTCATGGCAGCCCAGTGGATCCAGTCTAATCTTGAAAGGATATCTTGGGTCTTTAGGGACCCAGTACCATATTTAAACCTGTTTAATTCCCTTATTTTATTCAGTTAACACCCTCAAGTAATTTATGTTCCTCAAACATTTTTATTATTATTTTACATTTTAATTTCCAAGGGTAAGGAAGTGTCTTTGTTGCTACTTTCAGTCATATAGTTTTGGATGCTTATAACTCAAGAAGCATACAAGCCCAAAGCGGCTGATGATAAAGATATAGTTCATGTGCAAAGTGATCAGTGACATCATTTAAGGGAAGAATTGTAGTGGGCCTACTAGAATAAAGGCACATGACAGAGCTTACAGCCATGCTGACTTTTATGTGTTTTGGTCTTTGAGCAGTTACTGTATCCTATGTGTAACACATATCACTGCATAAACCAAAATAGATTGGAAGATGTCAAAGCTTTTAGCTTTTTTCCAAAAATTTCTATGTCCAATGATCTGCTCCAAAAAGTTTACAAGCAGTGTTATTTTAATTTGTAGCTCAATATGGGTTACATTCTGACTTGTTATTTCAGAATAAGACCCCACTATAAGTCCAGGCATATAAGCCGGACCATTAAAATAAGCAGCTTATGTCAACATAATAGCTCTATCTGCTCACATGTCCAGTAAATAAGTCAGTTGTTCATTAAGAAGTCAGGGTATGCTATTTGTGATGCTTGTCTCTCTTCCCGCTAACACAATCAGCAGCATAATCAGCTCAATCTGTTTCATGTACTCTTCCTACTGGTCTTGTTGAAGCCAGGGTTGCCAGCTTTTCCAGACAGCACTGACCATCACAATGTAGCCAGATCAATTTGTATTCACCCAGCGTCTCTCATTGCACGCCCTGTATTTGTCATACCCTGGCATGGATTCAGGTTACACGTGTGGCTGGGCCCAGCAGCCAATAGCTGGGCCAATTTAGGTGGTTAAGAAATTTCAACTAAAACCCTACAACGACACCTAGAGGTTAACAGAACCTGGTAATCTGTTAAAAACATAAATCTACAATTAAATGATAAAAATTCACAATCCAAAACAAAGTAGGCTTAAACGTCATAAATAAAGAATTAAACAGGGGCATCCAGACGTGCCTCCATGGTGTCCACATCCTCGCCGTCTGATGCACAATGTCTTTCCACTCTCTCGCAGCAGCTGCCCAGGCTGTCCAACACAGTCAAATGTGTGGAGGAATCGGAAAAAAGCAAGAAGTGCACTGCCCACTGCTAACTAGTTATTTCTGGTCCCTACTATTAGTGTGCTTGGCCTGCGTTGCTGTGCCCATCACCTTAGTCTGCCAAAGGAGACCCAGGCTTCAGTGAAACTGCACTGGCGAACACCGACTGCTGCACGTTGTCTCTCAACTCGGGACCAGGGGAACTGCTCCACTGTCGCCAGGCTCCTTCCCAGAACCTGTGTCTCCAGAGTTCAGGTAACAGCGCCGGCATTTTGAACCTTTTCCTTTTTAATTGTTAGCTACCACTAATCCAATCACCACAAGCTCATCGGCACCGGGTGTAAGACTAAGATGATGAGCACCATGAACATCTTCCTCCACTTGAATCAGGCTGCCTAGCTTCTGATAGCACTCTGTCGACACTGGGTTCGGTCACTGAGGTTACGAATATGAATTGTGACTGTAGTTTGTCACTGCAACAGTGCTAGGTTCAGGAAGGGGCCCGGTTTAAATCCATTGAGGGACCTGTCAGTGAGGGACCCCACATTGCTCGGTAAAAAACCTAGCCAAAGCTAAGTAGGTAGGTAAAAACCTAGCAATGTGGCCTGCTTGTTTACAAATTATGCAAATTGGTTTACCTTCAATATCCCAGGCCTTAGATCAACGCAGGAGGGCATACATGGTCGATGTTAGGGGGTGGCTCCACATGGTGGACTTCTGGGTTTCAGTTCCTTCATCTAAGTCATAATTTCCTTCTACAGCTCCTGCTTCCAGTTAACATCCTAGGTAGTAGAAGATCCTCTCCCAGGCTGAGCAGGAACTGACTACAGGTAGTCAGCCATCAGCTCCCTCAGCCTGAGAATATCTGACTGCACAGGTTCACCTGGATTTTGTTGACACATGGCATATTTCATGTCACAAGGACTCTGTCTTTATGCTGTGTTGTGCAGTGAAGATTTTGGCTGCTGTATTACAGTGACCTTCAGCCAACACTTGATCCCTCCTTTTCACTGCTACTGTCAATTTTTCACCCCTATTTATATGCTAACTTTGCTCAGATCTGTTTAGCCAGCACACTGAGCAGTCCCTGCAGCTATTCCCTCCACTCCAACTTGAGTGGGAGTGGAGGGAAAATTTAGGCACCCATGGTGCACAGGGATAAACAGACATAGTCATCGCTCCTTAAATATTCCTGTGAGTTTTAACCCCACTTATTAACCTTCATTCTATCAACAATGATAGAAATGAGGTTAGGTCCAGAAGCCTATAGCTAGGCCACACCTTAAGAACAGTGGGTTTAGGCAGTTAACACGTGCTCTTTAGGAGGTAAAACCTTAAATTAAAGTCATATTTATAATTCAGTAATAAAAAGAATAGTACCATTGGAACAAAACACATAAAACATGAGCACTTCTAAAAGCAGAGTAAAAAAAAATTTTCAAAAAGTCCAAAACGTAAATTAAAAACAGCATTCAAATAATAATATGCATAAAGGCATTTCTGACTCTGGTTGTGCCTCTGGTCATTTATGTTCACCTAAATTCAAAACCATAATCAGATTTTGTCTGTTTGAATCCTAAAAAATGCAGAGAAAAGGTTTTTATTTTCTTTCTATTACATTTATGTGCACTTGTTTTTGTTAACTTAAACTAAACGTGTGCAGCCCTGATCCTGACACAATCTGTTTATCTCCTTTCTCTGCTTTTCTTCCTCCACTCACAGCACCAATATTCAACAACCATGTCCCTGCCAATGAAGGACAATCATAGCATGACTAAACACAATTTCACAGAGACAATAGTTATTTGGCCACAACACCAGCTAAAAAACAACAGCAACCACCAGTTTCCCCTCTCGGGCAAATGCTGCAATCTGCTGCACTGTCCATAACAACTTTTCAGTCATGGATAGATATTCATCTGGAGCGTCCCAAAGATTAGGAAGCCAAGTGCTTTGCTATGTCTTATGGTAATGAGGGGTTGTTTTTAATAAGCTGCCTGTTCTCTCTCACAGGAATGAGAGACTAATATCTCAGCCTAAGTAGGAGGGTCACTCGGGTCAAATCCAGATGAAATTGCTGCTCACTTTTAATTCTGAAATCTTCAGTATCTATTGAAACATAAAAGGAAAAAAGATTTGAATAATAAGATCTATTCTTTGGTATTACAGTGCTGAGATAATGGCTATATTATGGAACATACTTTGTTAAAATTACACTTGCATTTTGATTAAATATTCGCTTTAACTGTTGTGTAGGCATAAAAAAATGTCAGAAATATTTGTTTTTATAAAGGCGAGTAAGCAGCAGACCATGCAAATATGAAAGTGTCAGGGGGAACCAAGACTGTAGGTTAAATGTTACTTAAATAATAGCACTATCAGATTAGATGAGGGATCAAGCTCCTCTACCTGAGAAATAAGAGCTCATCAAACACTACTTTAATTATCAGATGTGACTTATCAAATATGGCTTTGAGATTATTAAAACATATCTTGATGAGAAGCTTTATTTCACACATGGTAAGTTTGAAGTGAGCATTGGGTCCCGTGCTTAGCATAGACGATAGGAGCCACATCTGCCCCAGAGTTTCCCTTCTCAGCCTTCAGAGGGCCATCTCTTCCATTTCCAAAATTAAGCAAGTACACAAGAGGGACACCAGATCGATGAACACTCATCAGCCTCACCATCTGGCCCCAGTTTGTTTTCTTAGCAAATGAAGCTGATTATTGAGCGGGGTGGCTAATGGTACTGAAATCTATTGGGTTGCTCTTGGTTTACTTGGCCATCTGAATTTTGCTGAGAAATTTATATAATATCAGGTAATATCAGCAGCCACACATTCAATCCACCAGTGTACTAACATAACAGGTGTTGATGTATGCAGGTGTTTTCCCTCAGCTTTTAATAACTTTGACATCACTTATTGGGGAGTGGCCAGAAGTATAACATGCTTGAAAACACCAACCTACAGAGAGCAGTGCAGCTGCAGTTTTCTGTCCTCTAATTTAAAACCACCATCTCTCATCAGTGGGAGCAGGACTGAGACGTTCACGTTTGCAGCTAAAACCATTCAATCCAAAATGTCAGCTTAAAACTTCAACATACATTTTGCTGCATGGATCTATTAATTTGTTAAAAAGAAGAAGAAAAAACAACCGTGAACACACAGTGTCTGTATCTGTTCAAATGTTGTTTTTTTTTCATGGAGTGAGTGTATAAACTGACCAAACTATGTCCTGTCTATCAGATTACTAGACAATTAGTTTGGTGCTGTGGTGAAATGCTATAACAGTATAAAAACCTCAAAATATATAATTTAGTGTATACTGAGGTGAGTTCTAGCCTCTGTAGCCCTGAATGGAACCATTAAAGAAAAAGAATGAATGAATAATAAATGTTTCTTATACAATACTAGAATACCATACATCTCTTTTACTGTAAGAGTAAGGCCCACAATGCAGACTTAGCATATATTCTAACTCGCATGAGCTCAAATTCATTCATTAGCTTCTGTTATCTTTCCTACTGTTAAAGTTAAAAATTAGGCCATGGACATTTCTCCTCTCCATGGCTTTGTTCAAAAACCGACTTCACATATTGCATCCATGATTTAGTTATTTGCAAAGATTTAATTGGCAATATGCCCTTGAGTCATTAATGGGATACAGAGAAATATCTTGGATGAGTTCATTTATTCCACATTTTTAAATACCTTTTGCAACAGACTATCCAAAATAACATATGACTCAGTATGCTAGGCAGCTTCTAGAATCTGTCAATAGCACACACACACTCTTCTGTTATGCAGTTGGAGTATATTGCGCCATTTCTTCTCTGATAGGTTCTGTGCTGCCAACTGCTTCTTCTACTGCCAACAAGAACCTTCACCTTGAGGGCATAACACACTCAGATGTTCACCATATTCCCCCTGAACCCTGAATCCTCGTCAGTTCAGGCACACCCGGAGCAACCAGAGCAGCAACAAGGTCTTGCGTGAAACATGATCCCACAAAAAGCCTCCAGCTGTGTTTGATGAAACCAGGATCAAGCCGGGAAATAAACCCTCGCCACTATTTTGGTGGACAAAGATTTTGCCCTCGTGTTACCCTCGCGCCCCTTCTCTGGGCTCTTTAAACAGGCACATCCTTTCTACAACAACAAAGACCTTCAGACAGAGTTGCTGCTAGAAATTCTGGGGAGCAGACAGACATGGCAGCTCTGCTCTACTCATTCGGCCCCTCTTCAGTCTTTCTGGCCTAAGGACTGCACATTCCTATGTAATAGTCTCCGTACTAGGGCCTGTTAACTATACGCATAGACCAGAATTATGGCTAGAAAGATATAAAGACATCAGTCAGTTTCTGTTGGGTATCATGACAGCAGATTATTTCTTGCTAGGTCAGTTATAGTCGTTGGCTAAGGCCAGACAATCAAAATAGTGGCAGGTGTTCTGTGCTGTATTAATGAAGCTGAATGATTTGAAGAAAATTGTTCACTCAACCAAGATTGGGAATTTGTGGCTCAGGTCAGCACTACCAGTAGGTCCCAATAGGAGAAGGAAGAAAGTTTGTATTCTGGTGAGATTCTGTTTCCCAAGAAAATATGTTCTGCACACCTCTGCCAACTCAACATGTCATTTTGACTCAAACCTAAAGAGCCACTGTAACTAGAGCAGTCATGTGACTGGCTTACCACTGTTGACTTGAAAGAGTTGACTTTCAGTAATTTGATGTTTCAGTGGCTCCCAGACAGGGGGGATAATGGGCATCTTGCGTGAATCTTAGAGTGCCTGAGAAACATATAGGCATGGGCTTCATTGTTTGTCTGCTGGTAGTATTGTGTGAGGTTAGTCAGGCACATCTCTTGTGGAATGGTACTAGAGTGAGAGTGTGAGCACAGACAAAGCCTTGTCACCTTCTTAAGCAGTGGAAATGATGACAATTCATCTGGCCTATAAAGAACGCATTCACTAAACCCACACATGCAAATTTCAGTGTGCCTCTCTGCAAACTCTAAACTCACTGGCAAATAATATAATTAAAATGCTAGACAACCATGTTTTTCAATCAGCTTCACTTTTCAAATAGTTTTCGTCATTAAATTAAGTCTGTTTAAATGGGAGTGGAATTAAAAGTTACTTTCATGGGAAAAGCTTAAAAAGATATAACTTCTATGGATAAAAAAAAAAATCCTACTAGACAGAGTAAGAAAACAATATTGTTTTTAGTCCGAAGGTGTCCTGTAAACACTTTCACTCCGTGGAGAAAATGCCTTTTGGGCTTCAGGGGATTTTTTTTATTTTAATAAGGTGATGTCACTTCTGAGCACCAATCAGGATTTAGCATTATTTGAATGAAAATGTGACGACAGTCGGTTGGTCTTTTAGTGTTGTTAGGTCACTGAAAATCAAATTGGAACAAACTGCTGCCAGAACAATATCCTAGGTCCACTGTTTACTTTCTCAACCCACATCTGTCATTTCCCAACAAAAGAACTTTCCCCTCAACCAACGGAAATAAATTCCCTTAAATGACCTCACAACTCAACAACTCATTCTTTTTTTAAAAAAGGGCCAAGTAGCAACCCTTAGGAAAATACTCACTTCCAACGGCAGAAACTGCCCATCCCCCAGTAAGTCTACTGACAACACTCCCTGGCTCGTACCCAAAAGTCGTGTGTGTGTGAGGCACGCTTACAGATGGTCAACAATAGAATAGCAATAACAGCCCAACCCCTCTTATTCATAGAGATTTCCTTCATCAGCTTCCTCAGTACCCAAGCTGTTTTTATTGCTCTTTAACTCAGCTGCCTGTCTGTTCAAACCTTCCATACATTTTCAGTTGAGGAATTAAAATGTAACAGCCTTGACCGTTGCCAAAGCACAACAGAAAGAGAGGTGGATGTATTTATAATGAAATTTATATTTTCAAATTGCAGATAGCCTCAGTTAAATGACAAATTCTCTGTCTTTTTTCAGACACGCTACTGAATAAACACTGTTTCAAATTAATCTTACATAACGTGAATATTATTGTGTTTTATTGAAGCAATATTTTTTTGCTCCATAATCTTTTTTCACAGATAGCATTCCTCAGATTCCTACTGAACTGTGTAAAAGTCCTTGGCTACCTTCCAGTGAAAGCTCTTTATCTAAGCAGTTAAGTGTTGACCAATGTGTTGCTGGTCCTAAAATATTGTTAATTATTAGAAGAGACATGAAACAAAAATAAAACTTTAAGCTATCATTGTACAAATCTAACAACTTCTGACCTAAAATTATTTTCCATTACTCTTCTTTTCACTTGGAGTTTTACTCTTTTTGGGGGAATTCAAATCACCAGGCTTGTTCTTTCATCTTTCAGTGAAAAAACACCTTTAAAATCACCCTAAACCCATCCTCCCACCCCACAACCCCCTTACGATGCAATTTTTGCCTAAATGATAGGAAGGTTTTTAAAAAAAAACTTGAATTGATGCTGAGATCTTTGATTGGTTAAAACAGCTAAACGCCATTAAATGTCATGATGTGATTGGTGGAAATGCAAGCATCACTATCCTGTTCCTGTTTGAATAATGCACCTGGCAGACGCCAGGGTCACTGGGGCCCCTCGCACAACAGAGGATTGCCAAGGAAACCTCTTCATCCGTTAAAATACCGTGAGGCCCTGTTACTCAAGATCAATAGCTCTTAGACAGGATGTGATGTTGTTTTTCTGGTCAGCTGATGCACACTGTGCAAGTGAACAATAGCAACGATACTAAGCACACGTGCTCCATTGTCGCAGTGAAACTGAGACATAAGGCCTTTTCCCTGGGGGCTTCCTTCCACCTCCCATCTGTCTTTGTTGTCTTTGATTTGTAGACAGCATGTGGCTCCAACGGTGTCTGAAACCATGTCAACAGCACTGACAATGTTATGGTTTGAAACCCCAGTCACCAGAATGTATTTACACATCTAGCTATGTGACTGTTAAATTACAAAATAGGTGCTGCTGAGTTACTCTGTGGTATCAGAGCAGAATCAAATTTGTCAATTGAATTATAAGTGAAGTGAATTATTTGCTTATTTTTACTGAATTTGGAGTAAAAAAAAGTAATGAACAAAATAGTGATAGTGTTAATTTGAAGTAGAAAGCTGAGTAACCAATCTTAGTGGATGTGACATCTGATCAATAGGTGGTATAATTACCACTTTAGGATCAATTCAAAATCTGAGTTTAATATCTTGTATTAATCATTGTTCAAGTATCTTGTACTCCAACTTTATTGGTAAGGTGTGCAATATTTCAAATTACATTTCTTTTCTTTCTTTTCTTTTTTCTTCTTGCACCAATCCTATTTTACTATTAGCCAGATTTTATGCATCCAAATGTTATTTTACTAATTTTAATGACCAGTGAAGCCCAAGCGGTTTAATTGACCTCAGCCTAAGTTTCTTACACTGACCATGTTTTGGTTTATTTTCACACTTACATTAATCACCTCAATAAAGTGGAGTGAAATATGACAACATTGTATGTATGAAGTGAATACAGGAAGCCTGTGTATATCCTCAGTGGTGATTTTTATTCAAAGGAGAGACTTCAGTTTTCCCCTTTAAGACAGTCAGAATCTGTTGGGTGCTCTGTATCATTAGAATCTGTTCATTTGAATGAGTGTAGCTATTATGTGTATGTATATGTATAAATGGTCCAAAACATGGCCAATGTCCCATGATCCTTCGTCGGACCTAACTAAGGGTCACATACTGATAACTATCCTCCCATCAGGAATGTGCACCCAAAAGGTTTCAGTCCGATTTGATGAGGGTTGAAGATGTCTGGCGTAGATGTTTCCCATCATCCCATTACAATGAACCACAATGACACAAAAAGTCCTTTCACCTGAACAACAGGAAGAGTCTTTTATTCCAACCTTCTGTTATAACCCATGAAGTGTCTGCAGACCTTGTGCTCAGGCAATCCTGTGATCCAAACTTGCCTGAAGGCTTTCTCGATGTGCGCTTTTAGACAAACTCCAAATCGCAGTCCAACCAAGAAAACAAAGGGATCCATTGAGATTTACATAATACGCAATATTTGTTTTGAAAACCAAGTATATTCTATCGCCATAGCCCCAATTATTTGCTAAAAATAAAAAAACTAACAATAAAGGTTCAGCAAGCCTTCAAATAAAGTGTAAAACGGAGAAAAACTACTGTATATGGTACAGAGTATAGGATGTGATAAAGGGGAAAGTGAAATAAGAAAATGGGGAATAAAAAGGGGCATAGACTCAGACAATATTTCTACAATAAAATGTATCAATAAAGCTATTTATTGAGCACAGTGAGCAAGTTAAAAAAACAGAATATCTTGTGGAGTAATAAAGATAGCATTTACACAAAATTTTGACATGAGGAATTTGGCTCCTACACCTTGGTTGTCAGGATACCATAATAACTATATTGGAGCATACCAACAGCAGCACTGCAAAGGTCTTGTGTCAGATTTTGTCCTCTGTCCCTCAGGAACACATCCTATTGTTCAGTATAACAGACACAGACTTCAAAACACAGCTCTTTCAAAGTTTTGCTGTAAAATATGGTCTAATTGGAGGCCATAGAGCATGGACAACATCAAGCGGATAACTTGGTCATTACACTCCTGAGAGCCATATATATGACTATAATGTGTGTGTGTGGTTGTGTGTGTGGTTGTGTGTGTATATACCACAAAAAAAAAAAAAAATCTTGCTGATTCTCCCTGAAATAAAAAGTTGTGTTATCCACACATATGCTCTTTTATGGTATATATTTTCTGTTCCATTTATTTTCAGTTTATTATGAAATCCTTTAATTTATATCAGTTCAAGTCTCATCTGACATTGAGTCGCCAGTAATATCAATCACTGGGCTTTGCGATTCATATTTTTTCCCTGGCTAATATTACCTTTCTCATCCCAAAATGCAGAAGCAATAATGAGCAGAAGCATCAATCCTACTTTCTGACACTTTATGCTTGAAGAAGAATTTTCATGTCAGGCAATAACCGCTAGTGAGCCTCAGCGGCACAAGCTCTGGGCTTGCGCCTACACCAAAGCCTAATGGGATAGATCAGCTCTTGCATAACTGGGGGCAATCACTCACCCTGTCTCCTCTCTGACAGGACTCAGTTATGGCTTCTGGGTAATATCATTTCTGTTATCTTAAGATATCAAATTTCTGTCTTTATTGGCAAAGACCTTAGGAAATGGAGGATAGTTTGCTCTCCTTGGCAAGACAGAGGATGAAAAATTAAGGCATATTTATCCACCTCGCAAGCCTCATTTAGGATTGAGATCTCAGGACTTTGTGAAATTTTTTAATGCTCTAAAAATGTCACCAAACTTTGATGTCGCAGAGCTTTTGTTACAGCGTACCCTACACCTTCTACCTGGTGCAGAACTTTGCTTGAGTCCTTTAGTTTCAGTTGCCCAAGGGGTGTTTCGCAATCCATCATGTGCTCCAGCTTTTCTCTGTATGCCTCCAATACTAATTTGCAATATATTTTATTAACTCTCTTTCACACTATAAATGTATTTATAAAACAAGTTTATAGTTTTGTCACCATCAGCAGTATATTTCGTCATGAATAAAACAATGCTATTCACAATTTGATTTCTCAATCAGTCACCCATCATGCTTTGCAACTTTCCATTCTACCTGGCTCTCTTGTGAGTGCTGCATATATTTAAGAGAAGACATGTCCCTAGCTGGATTATTTCTTTAAATACATTTTTTTCTTGTACATTATGTATGAATAATACATGAATGAGAAATGCTCCACACAATAGTGTAATATGTGCAGATAGATAGATAGATAGATAGATAGATAGATAGATAGATAGATAGATACTTTATTTTTCCCGAGGGAAATTAAGGCAAATTAACACACTGTGTGTGCATGTGTGTGTGTGTGTGTGTGTCATCTCTTGGAAAACATATGTGGCTATTTATGAACATAAGATATTTCAAGCTGTGGTGACACTGCCTCATCTTTCTCCTCTCTGAATACATCACCATCTGTCAAGATAAAGAAGTTGCTTGAACTCTGCTCAAACAACTTTGTGTGAACTTGAAAGATGATTTGAACAACTTGCTGCCCCATCCCTACCTGAATTGTGTTGAATTTTTTATTTTTTTTTTAACCTGTAGCTCTTGTATTATTCGTAATTATTTATTTATTACCACACATTGCAGGCCAGAAAAACCTTGAAAGAAAATTTGCCACATGAAAATATTACTGCTACTAGAACTAACACTGTGATGAAGCCTAACACTGATCAGAGGACATTTGGCGAAAAGATTCACTGATGTCAGATCACCGCTGTGTATGAAATCTAGCTGCGCTAACTGTGAAAATACACTTTCCACACTTCTGTTGGCAGGAAAGGGTGATGTTTCAGTGTCACTCTGGGAGAACATAAGAGGGAGACTGCCAAAGTGTTGAAGTGGCACTGGAAATTAACTCACCCGTGTCATCAAAATAAAATTGGTGGCAATCACTGTCCAGGAAAATCCTGTTGATTGGTAACACTCCAGGATTATTGACAGAGCAGAGAAGAACTTTGAAAGTCGGTGTGGGTAGTGATCTTACTCTGAGTCAACCATGCACTGAAGTTGTGTCATTAAGAAAAGACTAATGAAAGCAATCTAACGTCGGGATTGTGGAGTCTGATGAAGACTTTCTTTTGTAAGGACATCAATAGCGTCAAGTTGATGAGGCTAGCCGGTTCCGTAAGTGGGAATAATCAGTGTGTGGTTTTGTATTTGTGTCTCAGTCTGTGGCCTGTTTCAGAAAGCAGATTTAATGAAACCTCACTTTGTTGCTGGATTTTCAGCTTCTCAAATTCAGTTCATCTTAACTTGGAGTGAGTTACAGTAGCAACATCTTCCAAATAGCTATCCCTGGCAAGTTTTCTTAACCATGTTTCTCCTCCTCTGTAGCTGAAGCCTGCAGACTGAAGGATATGTCAGGCATGTCAAGTCCTTGTTGGCTGATATTAGCTCAAATACTCTAAATGCATAGATATTATGAACACACAAACACTATCTCTCTCAGGAGTGGGTGATTGGACCCTACTTAGATTTTACTTGGATTTCATCAGGATTATCTTTTTAAGTATTTCTACTTTTCTGCACTGGTCATTTATCTGAACAATATTTTCAGCCATCATATTGTTCATATGAGACACAATGGACATACTCACAATTATATGATTCACTTCATTTTTTGCCAACACAAGGATTCTACAAAATATTAATGACAATGGTAATGATAATATGAATGAAGTGTATTTCCAAGAAAAACATCTTTCTGGCCCACTAAGCCATGTATATATATATTTACAGTGGCAAGAAAAGGTATATGAATCCACTGGAATTACCTGTATTTATGTATTAATTTATCTTAAATGATGGTCTTCTTCATTAATGTTACAAATGAACAAATGCAGCTGGTTTTGACTAATACATCATTCAAACATTCACAGTTTAGGTTGGAAAAAGTATGTGAACCCCTTGACTAATGACTTCAACTAAAGCTAACTGGAGTCAGGAGTTAGTATGCCTGGAGTCCAATCAATGAAATTAGTTTAAAGGTATGGAATAACCTCAAGAGAGCTGTACCTACTTGTCTGAATAAGCAGAATAAGAATAACAAGCTGTATAACAGGCTGAAGCAGTTCTACTGGAAGCTCTTGGTTAAGGTTATTGCTGCTAAAGGAGGTTCAACCATTTATTAAGTCAAAGGGTTCATTTACTTTTTTCACCACTGTGAATGTCTGATGGGTTTGATTAATTAAGACAGGAGAGGTTATAATCTTTGTGTGGTATTAGATGACTTCACAAATTGGTTGGTGGACACTGACTTTGATGTATATTTTATGACCAATTCATGAAGAAAACAAAGTCATTCCAAAGAGTTCACATACTTTTTCTTGCCACTGTATATGGGCGTGTGTGTGTGTGTGTGTCTGTGTGCGCGTGTGTGCTTCTTCCTATTTCAACAGAAAGTTTTAACTGTATTCTTATATTATCACTGGAGACTTTGATGGGTACTTGCTCAGTGATAGAAGATACCCCTGCTGACCCCTTACCCTGATCATTAGCCCAGCACACAGCAATGCTATGCTCACTACAGGACACAAGCCAGGGTGCAGATGACCACTGACTTTATTGTGGTATGTTTGATTTTCCAAAACATTGTCACAATTAGAGGAGAACAATGTCTACTACTCAGCCAGGGAAAGATCCTGATAATAAGCCTGACCACCATGTTGATACACAACCTGGTAACATTAAAGTCAACAGTACTTATTTCTGGTTTTTCTAGTCTTATCAACCAATCCCTTTCACACACACTAACACATACTAATGAAGAGCAGTCAGAGTCAAGATATTCTACTTATTTCTGATTGACCCATCACCTCCTCAGTGTCAAACTGATAAAGTGTTCTTTATTTCCTCCAAGTACGAATGCAGTACAATAGTGAGACTAATATTTTTTATTACATTCAAGCAAATTAAACCATCCATCTGTGAGCACCTCACCCACCATCAGCTAGTCATCTAAAGCTTTTTGTGGTCCAGTTATGAATTGTATTTCTTTTTATTTGTTTCTATAAGTACGTCTTTCGCCAGGAGGAATAGGGACACAAGAAATTACATTGAATTTCATTGTACTTAGATTCATTGTAAGTCATGATCCAATGCTGAACAACATCTTTCTGAGATAGGCTGTGCTGCAGATAAAAAGGAAGATTGAATGTGTCATTAATTGGAATTACTAACCTCTAATGTGGGGCCTTTTACTCGAAGGCTTCCAGAGGTGTGTTCAGCAAAAGGAGGGCCATCTCTTTAACCTCGGTGAGTGCTGCAGGTGGTGAACCCCCATCTATTTCTCAGGCCTCAACAGTTTTCTGTTGGCTATAATTGGGGTCAAATTTGATCATATCTAGTAAGCACAAAGATCTTGTGTTGTGTTTTTCCTAATAAAGTTGTCATTTTCAGAAATTTCACAGGGGCTACACATACTCATTACATCATCAGCACATGTAATAGGGGATAGTAGCTCACAAAACAAAAAAGGGACATTGAATTTTTACTCATTTCATATAAGCACAACACTTCAACACAGGGAGTTGCACAGTTGTGTTTGGATTTTTCTAGAGGGATTTTAATGGATTTCTTTATCAGACCTACTCAACTATTTTCTATGTTAATATGTAGTTGAGTGACGTCCTGAGAATATAAGTTGTCAGTTTTGGTAACCAGTCTGAGAAAGTGGGATGTTTGTGAGTTTGAGTGCCTCCTGTTAAACCATTGACCTTCCCCATGTTTAAATGCAAAGGCAGGCACTGCTCACTTGGTAACACCGTGCAGTATGTAGCATTCAGGTGAAAGGGATTTTCCCCAAGTGAAGAGACACTTTTTAATTTTTCCTTGACCATGGATAAAGCCAACTCTGAATTTCTTTACCAGTTGGACTGCAGTTTTTCTTTTGTTTGATTTGTTTTTTTGTTGTTGTTGTTTGTGTGTGTGTGTGTGTGTGTGTGTGTGTGTGTGTGTGTTTTACTAGGTGAAGTCCAAGGATGAATTCCTTTCCCATTCAAACCGTGGACCCAATACTGGTTTCACTGAGATGGAAAACCCTCCGAGCTGCTAAAGGACTCCAGCTCGACTCGTAACTGGTTTTCTTCTCCTTCATCTGTATGTAAGGTCATGCTACATAATCGTACATTTACATTTTCATTAGTGACCAACTACAATAAGATGGTATCAAAAGTCAACTGTTGCCAATATTATTAATTGGTCCAGCAGCTATTGCTATCGCTAGCTGGCTAACTGTCAACGTTGCTGTGGACCGTATTGCTGTAATGGTAGCATGGGCTAATGGTTGTGGTTAAATAGTTTTTTGTTGGTAACTTTATTCAGTCTTGTCTTGTTGCATTTGTTATGGTCTGAGATGCAGGTCTTGTGACATCTAGTGGCAGTGATGATAATTTAAAGAGCCTTTAGTGCGGTTTAAATAGGTGAGGTAGGCTAAACAACGTCAAAATTGTTTCACATTCAGTTGCTGCCAAGTATGTTTTGCATTAATTTGGTTGCACCTGCATAAGTGGAAACTCCAGATAAAACTTTTTTGTTTTTAATAAGATAAGATAACATAAGATAAGGTGTACCTTTATTGACACCTGTAGAGGAAATTTAAATTAGACACAGCAGCAGAAGAGAGTGGCAGCACAAGAAGTAATAAGTAAAATAAGAAGAATAAAAATTTAATCTAAAATAAATGAGATAAAATAGAAATACTATATACAACAACAATAATAATATACAATGAAATTTAGTCACTTATGTACATGTGCAATATGCAGACACGTTTAACACTTAAGTGCTTATCTTTACTAATGAGCCTTAAAAGTTTGTGTAAAATATTATTTAACACCATTTTACTTGACCTTCAGTGGAGTAACGCAAAGAGAATAATTTTTCTTTAACAGCCATCAACTCAGCTCTTTCCTCCTTGTTGCTGCAGTAGTGAAGATTAGTGAGTCACCTGTTAAGAGAATCAGTGGTTTCAGCCACCAGACCTCATTGGCTTCACTGTTGGGTCCTATCAGGTTTGGCTTGAAAGCACCATCCTGCTATCCTGACACTCGTGAGGTGTCCTGTCTGCCCACAGGACCTCAACAATGAGATGACTCATCCACAATCTGCTGCACAACAACCCAAACCACCTCTACCAGTTACATTTAGCTTTTTCATGTGAAGAAAGAAGACTACCTGAATAGTATAGGTAGGATGAGGGTCAGAGGAACACTGAAATGCAACATTAAAATGCATCCTCTGGGGATCATGAATATCCACAGCACACATCAGTCTGGATTCTGGGCATTGTTTTTATAAGACGCACTGTCATGAACCAACAGATAAAAGCAATGACCTGACAGTGAAAAAAATAATCCCTACTCTAACAATGTTCAGAGCTTTTACAGCCCTGTCTGTGAGGCTGCTGTCCTCACTGGTGCAGTTTACATGCTGGGTGCTTTATCCAGTAAACATCCTTAGTTATTTCAGCTCAACTATAACTATAGCTATTATTATGTACTGTAATTCTGCCCTGTCCTGTGTGTACATCCACAGGACAAGTAAAAATAAATAGAATTTGTTGTATGGTCAATATTTTCAATCCTGGCCCTGTATTTCCTATGCTTTTCATTCTGTAGCCCTTGGATATGAAGTTACGTCAAGTTGCACGATATTACTTTATGTTTCATAAGTATGTATCATTTATGCAAGGGATTCAAGAGGTAAGACCACATTAAATGTCATAAAAATCTAACATTACAGTTATCATAATTAGATCCACATACCATGTCGGTATGTGGAAAATCTACATATTCTGTGCTAGAAGTCTATGTTACATCATGCCAGGGCATGAACAGAGCAAACTCCTCTGAGGCTAATTTGCCCAACTACTATGGCTAATTACATGCTGACAAAAACACAGCTGGCAGAAATGTGTAAAGGGACATTAATGCTCTACTGTATGAGCCAGGCTACTGCTGTGCAGATAAAAATGGCATAAAGTGTAAATGAGACTGTGACTTGAAACTGTGATAAAAGTTTGTTCTTTTGACTCACAGCTGTGTTTTCAAAAATTCATATCAGCATGGCATCTTGAATTTGATCTCAAAGTGGAAAACTGTACTGGCATCCTGGGTTTAATCACATGTGAATATTTTAACACATATTACATATCTACTGCTGTATGTATATTTCATTATGTGTGAATTTTTGATATGTCAGCTTTCTTTATAGCTGGGAGTGATTAGTAAATGTAACCCTGAATATTAAGACCTGTAGAAGTTACAAGTAAAAGAAAATAATTTTCGTAACACAGAAAAATTATATGTAGAGTGAAAAATCTCATCATTTAATGGAACTGTTTACCTGTGTTGTGGCAATCATAGTATTCAGCAAGGTTGGAGCTCTTTCTGTGGCCTGACAGCCTTTGATGTGTCCCTGGTTGTTATTTAGGCCTAAATACCTTGAACTCCTCCAGGGATAAATAAGTTTTTCAATCCTCCCCTCTCATGCTGCCACAGAGGATAAATTATATACAGATCTAGTTCTACTTCCTCTCATCATAATAATATGCTTTGCATGGCTTTTCCACTTCATCTAGAATCATGGTAATCCCTGTGCTTCTGTGTAATTATCTCTCCTCTAGGCTGATCTCAGTGCTCCTCACCTGCTCAGCCTAGTCACATTACCCCCTCACTTTTATCTATGACTCTTAAAGCTGCTGCCAAGGGTCCTCTTAACTCATCCCACAACTTTTCCCTTTGCAACCCCTCCCCAACACACACCCTCTCTGTATCTATCTCTGCTAAACCCCCACCCTCTTCCCCACCGCCCTCTTGTTTCTCACTCTATCCTTCAAGAGGAATGTGATTAGCAGAGGGAAAAAAACACAGTGCTTCATGGCAAATTTGTATTGCGCGTACATCCCTCATTAATTTCACAACTATTCTAATAAGTGGAATGAAAGGAAAATAATGGAAATATAATTTGCTAAATTGACAAGGAGTCATTGGTTACCTGAGGGAACAGAGACTGTTCTTTCCTGTTATGCACATTATCATACCATTCTGGCCTATTCCTGTGCCTGACACTAAGTATTACTCAGAGAGATTTCTTCTATTTTAAAGCTCTCAAATTCACTTGGCTTTTATCCAATAGCAAAGAAAGAGTTTGTTCCCCAGATGTCCAATAAAAATGAAATGATGGACAAATTGAGAAATGTGAGGCATCTTGCACTGGGAGAAATATTTCTTACTACACCAAGCTAAGTGATATTGTTAGCACTTGTATCTCTCAATTCCTGGCAAAAACACAATTATTAGGTCAACAAGGTTCAGCAATTACCTTAAAATCAGCATTTCAAGAACTATAAACATGTTTATGATTAGGTTCAAAAAAATCATCCCGACTGCAGTAACATCATCTAAATTATGTAAATCCCATAAGTGTTCTAGAAATAATTTATTAATTGAGCATTTGGGCTAGTAACTGTGTTTGTGACTTTTTAGTTATCCAACATCTTCAAAAAAACTTTAATGCCTTCAAACAGTCAAGCCTAATTTAATGGCCTTGAAAGTGTTTTAGTCGGTGAATACTACGTCATCCTGAGAGGTGACTAACAGTGCCTGGGGAATGGAGTCAGCACTGACTGGCTGGAGTGGAGGCAGAAAGTCTCCAGACAGAGATGGAGTCTGAACTTGGACCCCTCTCGAGCATTCGCCATATTAAGTGTGAAGTATACACCTATTTTTGACCAAATTTAGGTGAATTGCTCAGTAGCTAAAAAAAATATTACTTGCTGCTATCTGCTGCTGTAACAGACAGGGGAAGATCAGAAAAAAAAACTGATAGACAGATGGTAACTGTTCTTGGTATTTTCAATAAAAACAACAAAAATAGGATAAAAAAATAACCCATTAATTACTAAAGGCTACAAAAGGAGCTACACATAAATGAACCAATTAACAAGCAAATAAAATTAAAAAAAACATATACAGACCCAAACCCTTACACTCCCAAACTGCTCCTCAGCCCACTAAACTGCCAAAAGTAAGAACATGAATTTAATTGGATGAAGAGAATTCTCCATAATGTTTTAATGTTTAAAGTCTGCCTCATTCTACATGTTATTTACAAGCATCTAATCTGCAAGACTCGAGTGTCTTGGGTGACCTTAGCATGTTTGTTGTTGAACATTTACAACACACTTGTGTTTATTACAGTGGTGTAAAAGTTTCCAGCAGACTTCTGCACCACTGTGGTGAAGAAGGTCTCTCCTCAGGGACGACACAAAGGGCAGAGATGGTAATTATTCTACAGATCAGCGATGTCAGCAGAACTCTCTCATTGCTTCTAATTGTCCCTTTGGGGGCGCTCAGGTCCTCATTATGGGAACACTTTGTGAGCCGCTGTTGCTGTTATTTTGTTGGAGCGTTTTAGAAATTTTCAAATGTGTTAATGTCTGTTGCATTTATTGGAGCATTTCATTTTGATAATTCTGTTTGATGTATAGATTGGTGTGGTAAGTTACACTTACGTGAAGGAACTGTAAGGAAGGAAGTTTTTCCCACGAAAACAACATCCTGCTTGTCTAATGAATGATTCTTGACATTATTTATCTCTTTTCGTGTGATTTCAAGCACATATTCGATTGTGTTTCTTTAGTTATCCTACCACGGCTCAAGGAGGAAGGTGAGGGAAGCTCCACACTTTGCCCAAGCCTGAGAGACACACTGTTTAGATCCTTGCTCTTTACTCTAGAGTCAAATCTTGCATCACAAACAAGATGTTCCACCTCCTCAAGGGACCCAACACTGAACTTCACTAAGCCACACATCCCATATTTACTTTAATTCAAACACACATGGGTACTTCTGCCAGCTTTTGAAGAAAAAAAAAAAACCCTGGTCATTAAGGCAAATCATTATCTTAACCGGCTGGACCACAGATAGAAACTGGAAACTTTTCTACCTGGAAGGCTGCTGAAAAAAATATAGAGTTAGAGAGCAGGTTGGTTGTTCTTCACTGTCCAGTAGTTACTCAGCATAGTCCATTGCTCTTGCTTAAAGCTGTGACATTTACATTCATATTATCAGCGATTCCTATTTAAAACAAAGACTTTTTTCTTTTGTTTTTGTTGTTTTTTAATCAAAATGCCACGTGTGCAAGTCTCTAAATTTGACATGAAGAAAATATGAAATCTACTGTAAATGACAGATGTATCAATTCAGATGTCAATTTTCATGTTACAAGTGTTCCATTCACATGAAAGGAAACAGTAATGCGCAAAAGTGGCTGACAGAAACAGGATTTTGTTATTGCAATTTGTCAACAGCCCAACACTCAATCAATCGACTTGTCAAAAATAATTATTCTGCTGCCATCGTTTTCGGATTCTAACAAACTGCTCACATTCTAAATTACTGACAGGATATTTTTCCTCTTTCAGCAACGCTGAGTTAGCCTGCTTGCTTAGTCATATTTTCCCTTGATGCATATCTACAGTATCAAAGGCATTCTTCTCAAACCATGCATTTGACAGAATCGTTTATTAAAATGTATGATTGCTTGGTTCGTCCTGCATTGAAATTGCTCTCATTGCTCATCCAGATAGTAAACATCATGATAATGTGAAAGTAAACGTCAAAAGCCCCTTGTCTATTAAAAGCAAAAGGCTATCCTACATTAATTTTAAATACAACCAGTTGATGCACACTAAAGGTTACTGTTCCCCTGGTAAGGTCAATGGGCAGACTGCATCCTTTGAGCCACTGGAAGCACAAATAGATCATCAAATTTACAGCTGGGCCTGGTTGAAACTGAGAATATATAGCAATTGGATATGTTTCTTGAGAAGGTTGATCAGTCACAATGGAGATGAACTGATTGTTTACCTCCTTTAAACTACAGTCAGTGATTGCTACAATCTGTCCTTGAATCCAGATGAGAAGTCAAGATGAAACTGTTTAATGAACAAAATAAAACATCTTCCAGCAACAGAATGACAAATTATTTTCAAGATTACTATTTACTGTAGGGTAATCAAAATGAAGCCATAGGACAATTACACCGCATGTTTTAAAATCTGTAACAATTAACTATCATTATATTAATGTTGTTACTGAAACTAAATGAGGAGCCCGTGATTAAGATGAAAGCATATTTTATAGGTAATACAGCACACATAATGTGAACTTGTGTTTTAATATTGAAATAGAGTTGGTTTTTTCTGGCAACTATTCGACTTAATTTTAACCCCACGTTGTGTGTGTTCTTGACTTCTCCTAAAACAAGCTTATTAGATATATCCTATGGTAATAAGTGGATGTGGCCAAAAAAGGCGTACTTATAGCATTTATCTGCCAGTGAGTTATTTTTACCCCAACAGACAGTGGTACTCTGTATTGCTGTAGGACAACAAAGACTCATTTATACATACATACATACTTTATATACATACTTTACCAGTTCATATTACCATATGTAATCAAGCAGATAATTAAAATTGGTTATAAAACAATCCATCTCCTATGAGCTCAGAGAGAGATAAAAAATAAATAAATAAGTAAATAAAACAGCAGCCAAGGAATGAATAGGAAATCATCAGTTGATCAGACCTTCTCACCTCTGTTTGCTCTCCATGGCCGATGACCATAGCTACAAAAGACCATAGCTGTATAGACTAACCTTCGACGAATGTGGCCTCTGAGTTGAGACACGGCGACAGTCACGCAGCCCTAAGACTTATGCTCATGGTGGCTACATCTGCCCGAAACTTTCCCGAATTGACCAATTTTTTTTCACCCTCATATAAATTTCCAAACCTTTCCATCAAATCATTGACATGCACAGATGCTGTAGAAAGAAACAACATGAAAACATTGGCAGTGATTGAAAAACATCATTGGTCGATAACATACCATTATGACTTAAGGGTTAGGGTTAGGGTTAACCCTCTTAACCACAGTGACCAGGGTGCAGATCCGACCTCTGGCCCGTCGCTGCACATCAACCCCTGTCTCTCTCACCCACTTTCCTGTCACTCTCTCACTGTGGCTATCACAATAAAGGCAAAAAATAACTTAAAAAAAAAACATAGTCATTGAACGGCTGTGTTGCGTGCGTCATCTAATCCAATCTGATATCACACTCATATCTGTGCAGTACAGTCAATAGTCTTGTGAAGTTACAACTTTCTATTGTTGAAAAATACATGCTTATAGAAGGAGAAACCACCCATTGTATTATGAGTAAACCCAGTGCTAGTGTTGTAATTTTGTGGGATGTGCTTCATAATGAGAGGTTTAAAAAAAGGGGGAAATCAGGTAAGCAAGTGTAAACCTGTATTGAGCTTGGCACTGGCAGGTTACTATTATACCAACACCTACTGCACTTATTCACTGTAAATAAAAGCTATCAAGAAAATAGTCAATTGAGCAGCCTATCATCAAAGAAGCACAGTACAAATACCCTTTACAAACACAGTGAATCATCGTGTAGGGTCCCCGTTCCAGATCCCTGTTCAACACATTCAAGTCTCACATTCACATGACATCCACAACAATCATGTCATGTCTAATCCCATATTTCTCTTAATTTAATATAACCACAACCACAGGATTAGCACCACAAGTGACTGACTTATACCATGAAACTGCATCACCAAACCTTTGCACTTGATTGTTAAAAATCATCCTATTCTGTATCGTCCTCAGGATCAAATGCTATTTAGTTACTTATTTGGTTTGTTTTATCCCACTGAAAATAGAATACAATGCACAATATTTCAATATTTGATAGTCTTAGCGAGTGGAGTAGAAGTGCTATAACATATTCTTTCACCACCATCTCACTTTTCCTCACTTTTACACAGTTATACAGGGTTGACTTCAAAATCCCTCTATTCACCTTTAAAGCTCTGCCACAGCACCCAGATGCTCTGTACAAGGAACTGAAACTTCTTCTTTCATTAAACACTATAAGAACATTAAAATTATCCCTCAGCACACCCAGATTTAAGCTGGTTGATGTAGTTTGTAATTCAATGTTTCTGTCCTGTGTGAGGATGCTGTGCCGGTACCTGCCCTTTACAGTGGCAGACATTTTGTTTTAGTTGACATTTATCTATTGTGTTTTTAACATTTTATCAGATGGGTAAATGCTTATAGTTACTGTTGTTTGGTGACCTTGGGTGTTTTGAAAGAAAGCCAACAAATGAATAAATCCATTGTCTGTGATGATGATATACTATTAAGAGTGTTGGACATTGTTTCAAAGCCACTCGAAATGGGTTTATTCAGTATTTCAAGGTCAATTGTGTACGTTGTTTGAAATATAATCTGATTTGAAAAATAATTGCAAAGGTTCATAGGTCGATACTGCACAAAAAAAAAAAAAAAAAGGAAAAAAAAGAAATTTGAATCAGATCTTTGGTTAAATAGAATTTGTGGCAAACTGAAGGGCATCCTTGGGGCTTATAGTTAACCTGTGATGTCCCTTTGCAGTCATATTATGTTTTTTTTTTTTTTTTTTTTTTTTTTTAACCGTAACCTCTTTTCAAAGCACCTTCTCCTCTGAAAATCTCTTTCAATCAGAAAACCTCTCTCCATCACTTAACTTACCCTCTCCCTCTATCTCAATCCTCTCTGCAAAAAGGCTACTCCTATCCTCATAGCATCTATCCTGAGCAAAAAAAAAAGAAAAAAGAAAATCACAGGCAGCCACTCTCTTCCTGTCACACCCACTGAAACATCGCTCATCTGTCTGCCCAGAAAATAAGCTGTCAGGATGGAGAAAGCCACTTGTCTAAGGATCATATTTATGTAAGAGTTGTGTCTGCTTCCAATTTCACGTAGGCGCAACATCTTTCACCTTCACACTCCACTCCAGGAAATTCATGTATTTTCTCCATGTGATTGCAAATTGCTCCTGCACTCCACCTCCCTCCCTCTTATTTCTGCTGCTACTGATGTATCAGGTCTGCGTTACTGGCAGCTGCATTTTCCATGTGGATCAATGGCAGTGTATGCATTGCTGATCACAGATAATGAATATTTGATGCTGTAATATTGTTTTGTTTGGAATGCCTAAATCTTGAGTAATCCACATTCAACATTCACACCTCATTCACCGTTTCATTTCTAAAGACTGCCTTGTGTTAACAAGATGGCTGTAAGAAAAGGCTTGGATGACAGGTTCCAGAAAGTTATATTACTAGACTCCTTGTTTGATTAAATAACCTCTGTTTTTGCTCTCACAGCCTATTGAAGGAAAATTTTGGTCGAGTGTTTTGGGACATCACTGAGAGAGGTCAGGTCAGGCACTGTTGAACCGCGTGGGCTCATAGAAAATATAATTCCTTGAAGTGCCTCTGCCGTGGCATTCTCCACATTCCTAATATTCACTAAAGGAGAGAACTCGGTAGGAACTACTATACTGGATTCTGTGATGTTGGTAGCGGTTAGGAACACGTGTCCATACTCACTTTTTAATAATATCAGTTTGACAAGTTCTTATACACACACATCCTTAGGTATTGTTTACCTGCCATACTGTTGAGTTTAGCTCCATGATGACAGGTGTGTGTTGCAGAGGGCTTGTACAGGATGCATCTTGGTTTGCCACCTTCATGCCCAATTAGTTTCGGTATCATGGATGGAACATCTGACAAGTGGAGGCTGTCGGGAAAGAGCCAGACAGGTGGTCTGTCATCTCTTTGCAGAGGGACAAAAATGTATGCTGGTTATGCTGGCTTTTAAATAAAGGATAATTAGTCCTTAATAACAGCTTAAGGACTAATTATCTTGATAATTGCATTACTTTTTACTTCAGTATTCTAACTGTTCACATGTCACTGTTCACACGGGTAGATTACATGGGTGAAAAACTCAAGTCTTTGAAAATCTGAGTCATGAACACCCCATGTCTCCGAAGTATTGGACAAACAAGATCAAGCAAGTCTAATGGCGCAGCTATTCAATACAAATAAACCTTTCATTCTTTTATCTTAAAATAAAAATGTTCAATTTGTACTATCTTTAATATAAAGTACCCTTTATCTTACAATATGTATGTTTTCACGAGCATCCCAGTATTACAAATTAAAGTGCAGAAGTTGTCCCAGAAGTAAAAAAAGAAAAAGGAAAGAACGTTTATTTTTCACAGAGCAAAAAAAGTCACGTTGCTTTACATCAAGGAAGTACAAATGTTCCACATGATGAAATAGGACAATAAAAAGAAATACAATAAATAAAAATGAGGGGGTATTCAAGCAGACTGACCAAAAGCCTGTCTGAATGATAATGTCTTCAGCTGCTTGAAGAAGACGTCACTGTTATCAAGGATGGGGGGAGAGCACTCTATAGTTTGCATGCCACGGCTTGAAAAGCACAGTCTCTTCCGGTCTTATAGCAAGTTCGAGGGACAGCCAGTAATTTTTGTTCAATGGACTTAAGAGCTCCATTGGTCAAATAAGGGAGAAAGAGGTCAGCAATATATTGTGGTGTTTGCTCATGCAAGGCTCTAAAGGCTCAAAGGTATTTTAAAGTGGATACGGAATTTGATTTTCAGCCAGTGGAGTGAGGATAAAATCTGCATGATGTGTGATCTCTGGTTATTTCTGGTTAAAAGCTGGCCAGCTGAATTTCAGACAGTTTGGAGATGGCTCAAAGAAGTTTGATACAGACAGAGCATGTAAGACCTTCTGTCATATTTCCAATCAGCTGAAGGCAGTTGTCAGGCATTCAAATCTTTACAGAAAACATTCATTTAAAATGAACAATTTGTTTCTCTCATTTGGTTTGAAAGAGCAGTACAGCTGGATGTAATCGGCAAGGAAATAAAAGATGGTTCTATAGCGAAGAACCACCAGAACCAGTGGGAACTTTTGCAGTAGCTTCAGTGGCTCTTCTGTTGGATCGAATCACGGGGGTCAGTCTCCGTCTCCCAGGCACATCAGTGAGTCTTGGTCGCCCATGACCCTGTTGCTGGTTCACCAGTTTTCCTTCCTTGGAGTGCTAGGTACTGACTACTGCAGACCAAGAACATCCCACAAGAGCTGTAGATGCCCTTGTCAAATTCAGTCACATCCTTACACTCGCTCATTTTTTCTGCTTCCAAAACATCATCTTCGGGGATAAAATGTTCACTTTCTGGTTAATATATCGTTACAGGTGCCATTGTAACGAGATAATCAATGGTATCCACTTCACCCATCAGTGATCATAATGTCCTAGGGAGGGTCAGGTCAAGATTTTGTTTTTTTCAGCAGAAGGCAAACTATAGTGAGTGTTCAAACTGGCAAGGGACAGAGCCATTTCAAAGGGAGAGATTTATCATAGTTAAAATGTATCATAGTAAAAAAAGGGATGAGGAAAGAATGTCAAGGATGGGAGATAAAGGCCTAATGTGGAGTGGGGTTACCAAATTTAAATCTGTGGCTTTAGTTTGTTCTACAGTGGTCATTAACACACAATTCTCCTAGTGACATAATAGCAAAAAAAAGAAACAATGCTAGAGAGACAGTACTGACAATTCATATCACCTTGGAATATTCAAAACAAAATGTGCGACAATGTGAACCTTGTTTACCACAAGTTTACTTGCTTGTGGGTCACATGAAAGCAACTGCTCACTGCTCTGCTACCACACTTTGATGCAGAGTTTTGTCACGCCGTTGGTTGAAATGCAGTGGTTGTGTAAGCCACCGCAGGAAGTTAAATTACCATAGCAATGAACAGGGCAACTTTGAAGACAGCGTTCCATGTATTGTATATGTAATTTGTTTTTGTATTTTTGACGACCTCATTTTACATTTACCTACTTTAAGAAATTATCTGGTATGTTTTTAATTTTTATGTAGATCTTTAAAATTGTCACCTTCCATTTGACTTTTTGTAATGATCAACATTTTGTTGGTGACTGCATTGATAACAGTAAGCCATCCACTATCTGTGCTTGGCTGTCTTCTGATACCAAATAAAGCTGTGCTCTGTAGAGTTTTTTTCCTTTTGGCATAATGTGCTGAGGATTTTTTTAAATGTGACATGAAGGCACAGTAACAAGGAAAATCATTAGAGATCAACAGAGCCAAAACGTAGCTAAAATCTGATTAGGGGAAAGGAGAAGGCTTTTCATAAGAATATTTAAATCAGATTAAAGAGCTCTTAGATGCTGTTCATTTCCATTTTTTGTTTAGTGGAGAAAGATCACTACAGTTCAGCACTACAGTGAGATTCACAGGAAAATAGACATTAAAATTGTGGAGTACATTTTCAGTATCAGATAACACATGTCTGATCAGAGTCGTGGGGATTATAATGGGACCTGTTTAAATGCTGTAAAATTCAAATGATCGTCTTTTTTCTGACAAAAGCAAGACCAGACACTTTGATCATGTAGTATATTTCAAAGTAATAATTATAAAGTCTTATCATTAACTTATGGAAGAGAATGGAATATGCAATGTAGGGATTGTGTAAAATCATTAAAGACTATTTTCTTTTTTTTCTTTTGTTCTCTTTCATATGATCTGAAGCAGAATTTTGTATTTTTTTTTACCTTCTTAAATGTAGAAGTATTTTGGTTGAATATTCTCCACTGATCACATTTAACAAACATAGTTTAATACTGCTGTAACATACTTTTACAGCATGGCATCATACTGACAAAATCCCTCAATACTGTGAAAGGCTGCTCAGTAAATAGTGGTGTTAAGAACTTGGGCTACTGCCTACTTTGTCTAGACTTAACACCACTGTGACTTGGACATGAGCACTGTGGGATAGAGACAAGCTGAAGCGGGAAGACAGACAGAGGCCAGGAGACAGAGATTAGAAACAGGGCAGCAAAGACAGATGCAGTTGGGGGGTTAATCCTGTCTGTGAGTGAGTGATCATGTCCATCCACCCAGCTGTGGCGCCATCAGGGGCCACAGGGTTTGCTGGAAGTCTGATGAGGCGTCACCGCCGTCTGCTGCAGGAGACATCTCTCACTCGACAGATCCTGTCAGCAAGTGGGACAGCCAACCAGGTAGGAGGGGGAAGAGAAAAGAGCAGACAGGCAGCGGGATAGAGTTAGAAAATAAGATATATATTTTTTTAGTCATACCTTTTGGGATTACTCAAATAAATTTCTTCACCTTCAACTTCTTTCAAGTTGTGTTTTTTTTTTTTTTTCCTCTGTGAAGCAGCATGGGCGATGAATTAGCTTTCATAATAAGATAATTAAGGCTGGTGTGATTAATTTCACTGCAAGGTTATCTACATGGTCCCAACATAGTCATTAATGAGGGACGGCAGCAGGATATCACACACATCACCTTTCACCTGCCTGGTATTGGAGTAGTAGATTTCCTCAGACGAGCTTTTAAAACCTAACCTATATTCAAAACATTTATACTTTAACATCGCTAGTTAAAAATGTTATAATAATGTTAATCGTGTGACATGTTTTATGCATGGGTAAGGACAAGCCAGTGAAGACAAAGCAACCAGAGAGACACCTCTATCAATTAATCGTAAATAATCTGCAAATAGCATCTACGTAATATTAGTAGCAAAATGAGACCATAAAGAATACAATAATAATTGTAGCATTATAATGAAGCATAATCTATAATTCAGGCCATTATTGCATTGCATGCCCTGAGGAAAAGCTTGCAGCTCACAACTGGGTTTTCTCCTGAGAAAATATTATTATTTTGAATTCTGAGTTGTTTGTCCTAACCCACCCCAAACCCCCTTAGGAGAAATGAAGAGCAAAAGCAAAGATCAATCTAAGACAAATGATCCAGCCATAAAAAGAGGAAGAACAGAACCAGGAGATGAAAAAAGAAAACCATCTCTAACAGTTAAAACTTGTAGGAAGGGGAATAGGATAGGATGGGATTTATGTCCATATAGAACAGATATCTGTTATAAAGTCAGACAGGTTGAGCCACCAAAGTGAATCTCCAAGAGAACCAAAACAGGACAAGACAGCTCTAAAGGAAAATTAAATTTTTTGCAACCTGGTCTATGTATGTATAGTCTATGTGTCTGTTATGATAAGATTGTACTCAACCCACTAATTGCTTATCTGTGGATGCTGTGCCTAACAGGGCAAGGTGCATGAACAGAAAAAAAAACACCCTTACTTACTATATTACTTATTTACAAGTGAACCTGAGAATGAGCACACATAAAATATCAAAAATAAAAATTAAAAATAATACATCACTCAAAAACAATTTACCAAAGCGACACAACTTTCCCAAACTGTGGATGGTGCTTTGCCAGCAGTGCTAATTATTTCTATAGTAAATTGACATGACAACTGCAAAATATGGTTAAGGTAAACAGCTAAAACCATTTCGCAAGGGTTATGGTTGTCATGATTAAATATAAATAAAGCATATCAACACTAATGGTGGGTATGATGGATTACACTGTTACTTTTTCACTTCTGCACACTACATTTCCCGCACATCCCCTGAACACAGACGTTGAATAAGAATCATGTTCAACAGAATTATCCGCTAGAAACGACTAGACACGATTCCTAAAGAAACTGGGCTAAATGTGCTTTAGGTTGTTTATATCTTCTCTGATTGTCTGAATGCTCTGCTGATCTCTGGTCTAGCTTATACCGTCTATATTGTTTGCTTGTGCCTTTTCTTCTTGCACAATAACGTCTGATCAGAACAAAACTAAGAAAGGTGACACTCTAATGTCACCACAGTCTTCTCTGTCTCTCCCTCCTGTCCAACCATTTATCCATCTCTCGCGAAGCCTCGAGAAAGCTCCATTTCTGTCTGTACCAGAACATCTTTCTGCAAGGTTTCCCTAACACATCCTGAAAATGTACACATAAATGCCATCAGTGCCCACACGCAGCCGGATTGCCGCTGTCAGGCAAACACACTCAGCCCAGACATTCTCACTTACAAGATGCGAAGCAGACTTGAAAAGTGAAACGATTCAGAGATATTGCAACCCATAAGAGACATAACTTCATGAAATCTTAAAGGGAGATGTGTTAAAGTCTTGGTGAAGACAGCATTTCAGTTAACATAGCAACTCACTGAAAACTGTTGTATTTTTTAGTGTGTATACACTATTAGACACACAGGAGTGTATCAGGATCAAGGCTTCTTCTGCATGTTTGAAAGGGAAGTATTTACCAGTAATGGATATGAATGTCACTTGACAGCATGGTTCTGCACTTTGGATCTGATACTCAATTTTATTTATTTTCAATGACATAAAAGAATCATGTTGCTTGATAAGCCAAGTCCATTTTGTTAAATGGGACCCACACATATGAAAGTGTCTATAGTTATAATAGCTTTCTGTATCCTCCCTCTACAGGTCAATGGTCACATCTTCACGCACTCACACATTTACATTAAATTGCTATAATATATTTCCATGCTTATTCAATGTAGTATATAAATACATAAACAGATCATTAGTTTTCCTCTGTTTCATGTTGAGCCACAATGTTCTCCCCTCATGTCAGCCTTTCCAGGTCATTGAAAGAGGGCCACCACACATAACAGTCTCTCTTGCTCATTAATTAGGTGTGATGGCACCTTCCTCCACAGGATCAATGAGTGTGTCTAATACAGTCATTGACCTAAGACCCTCTCCAACTGCAAACCCCCCTTTGTGCTCCCACCAACCCTCTCCAGCAGGGAGGATGTCAGGCTGTCAGAAACACTGCGCTTACCTTTCCACAGGGAGATGAGATCATATCGGGATGAACCTATATGGAGCAATAAAAAGAGTGGCTTGCAGATGGCCGGCCATCTTGTCTCCAGTGATAGAAATAGACATTTACATCATTATTTTAGCTCTTCATTATCTGTTCTCTTCTTGTGGTTGTAACTTCTCACATTTTCAGCACACTTTCATTCTCTTGTCTCTCACCACACTTGCTCTCTTCCGTTTACCTTGCCTAATCAAGGTGAACCCAACCAACACACAGACCAAGACTGTCTTTAATGATCACTTCTGTTTCTGTCTTTCCCCAAGACAGAATCCAATTTAAGGCTTTATATCATCTCTCCACCTTGGCGCTGGTTTTACGCATCACTTTACTGCCCATTTTCACTGACATTCATTTATCTATTTCCATCTCTCCAAACGCTGAGAACAGTTTAAAATATGTTATGTGAAAATTTTAACAGGCAAGTAACTTACAATTAAATACATTTTATAATATAAGTCATGATAGTCAAGTTTTTTCTTTATCTCCTTAATCTTTGCACCTCCATTTAATTTTCTCTTCTTCTTTCCTTCTTTGTATCCCTCAGCTTCTCTCTCTTCATGCAGAGCTGACATAGCCAAGTGGACATGTTGAGTTATTGTGCTGGAGGCGATGGTACTCTGCTGTGCTTCACAGATGATCATTTCCCAATTCCACAGCCGAGGAGCGCAGGCCTGCAGTAATTGCTGCAATGCATCCAGCAGCCAGTCCTTATCTGATGCTGTGACAAGAATAGGCCCCATTTTATTGGTCTCACACCCTATGTAATTCAGTAGAGCTTGCATCATTTCCTGCAGAAGAGATGACCATGATGGTGTCACCCTAGGGTGCTTGATGCTGATTGGACGCACAATGTGGCTCTGAGCAAATAAATCACTTCTCCTCGGTTCAGAGTAGAAACATAAGCCCTATGGGTGACCAACCACTCTCATCACCAAGACACACACACACACACACACACACACAAACACACACACACAGTTACTTAGCACAAACAATTACAGCCTTGATTCCCTAAGCACTAATCAGAGCCAACACAAGGCACATGCAGCATACTGGTGAGATCATAATTAAAACCTCTCTCTTGGCATATTATGTGGCATATCCCAGAAGGAAGACTGTGTGACTGTAAATATATATCACGCTAAACCACGACAACACCAAGGAGCTACAGTGCTAATTCATACTAGTATGCAGCGTTTTCGTTTGTCAGAGTCCATTGACACGCATTGGTTTTTCCTTGGTCCAGTATAATACAGTAAGAGGCAGTAGTCTTAACTTATCGATACCCATTGTTCCCTCTGAGTCCAAAACACTGCAGCTTTGACATTTGCACTATCTCCCAACACTGTAATCTTCTCTTGTTGAGATTTTGTCCTTATTTCAATGTTTGAAGTCCAAATTGGCACTTTGTACCCACCTTAAAATTCATACATACAGGTGTTAATCATTGAAGAGCCATTGTTTGTTCAACCCATTGTTGTATGGTTACAGCCATAAACCCAGGTTTGCATACCACCAAGCCCAGCTTAAGATAAAATGAGTTAAATGCAAAATGCCCCTTGGGACTTGGGTCTTCAACACTTTTGGTCACAATTCAATACCTGTAGTCAACAGTGACATTTCTGTTATTCAACCGTGACCACAATCTCCACCATCTAAGCCAGGGTTGTGTTGCGACGTACAGCAATTCATGAAGACACAACTGAAAATACTTACTTTGGCTTACTACTAAATAGTACTATGGTGCCCAACATGGCTTTAATTGCTTTGGAAGTAAATCTCTAACCCCCCCCCAACCCCAAATCCCTGTATACACCCCACCCACCACCACCAATTATAATATAGATTAAACTTTTTGAAAGCATTACAGAACCAGTCCTCTTATATGGGAGCAAAATGTGAAGCACATTAATTAGAGAAGAAAAACTGGACTCTTAACTCTATAGGAAAAATGCATTCAGGATTCAGTAAAGCCATATTAAAAGTTCACAGAAATTGATGAAATTATGTATGCAGAGCTGAATTCAGGCGGCAATATCCCATTATAATTCAAATAAAAAAATAATAGTACAAACTGGAAGAATAAAACTCTGATTCTCTGCTTTCATACAGACATAAAAGGAAACATCTCCTACACAAATCCAGTCAATTAAAAAATATTCATGTTAACTGTCATTTCAAAGGCATCTTAAGTAACACTACGTTCAATGACTATTAAACTCCTAAACTTAGACACTGGTTACTAAAACTGGTTGCCAGAAAAAAAGGAGACGGAGAAGATAGGTATCCATTTTTTTGAAGGATGCTGAAATTACTAGTTTTGAAAAATCAGAAATGCTTCTTCCTCAATTTGCTTTAAAAGTCCAAACCTATCCTTTTCTATCTTAAGAGCTTATTCATACTATCGTTATTGAAACTGCTGTTGATTAAGCAGGATGGAGAAAACATACACACGCACTAGCTGTAACTGTCAGTGTTCACACAAATGTATACAATGTTTGGAAAGGCATTTTAAGACCAAGAGCACAGGTCCTGAATTACTAGTAAATACAACTACACTGGTATTACTCATTGTAAGTGGTTGCTTTTATGTAAACCAGTGAATAATATTTTTTATTTTTTTTGCTAGTCAAGAGCATATATGCATCTCTTCATCTGCTGCTCACAACTGTTCACAATGTCCAGTAGGATGCTTGCTTGATGTGATTTCAAATACTGCAGCTAACACTGCCGTTACTTACAAGCTAATTAGAAGTGCTTGATTTATTTTTAACAATGGCCATGTTAAATCTAAATTACAGCTAAAATGGAGCTTCCTTAATAGACTGTTCAAAGTAAAGAGTCCTTGGAAATGCTCTCTGTACTTACTTTCATCTCTTAATCTCATATAGTTTGCTGATGCTGGCTGCAGTGGGGAGAAATTAGACAACAGGTGAAGAGGTAGTGTTAAGTTTAAACCAGTGAACTATGTAAATTTTGTTAGACTAAAGTGTGCAGTGTTAAGTTACCACAACATATATAATTCAAACTTGTCACAGCATATTTTCTTGGACATCACTGCATGGTCCAGTTGTCTGTGAGTTCCAAAGTTGCCCAAGAGTAGACGAGCAAAGAAAATAAAGGAACCACATTCAATTAGTGCATCACAGAGCCTTAGGGGATAATCATATGATACAGAGGGACATGAATGGTAAATAATGGAGGAAGAAACAATCCACTGCTTCCCTATTAACACTTGCTAATTTACACTCAATGAAAAGTCCTTGTAGTTTATGACGTCAACATGATCAGAGAGGACAGCTTTCTCTATGTATTATTAGTTCATATAAATATATTTATATGTACTCACACACATAAAGAGTATGTGTGTGGCAGATAGAGTGAAAGGAAAGAGCAATAGAAAGTGAACATAGTTGAACAGCTGCCCAAAATGCCTAAAGGATTAGACTGCTCTCTTTTGATCCCTCTCACACAAAATGTACTAATGTTAAAATATCAGCCTGTTGGATTGGTTTAGGGTTTATCTGTGAGTTCTTCTTGTTAGCACTGATTGAAAAAGATTATCTCTGTATCAGAAAGGCTTATCATGGCTTGAAAGTGGCTAAAAACAAAAAAGGCCCAATCAAAATAAATCATATAACAAGATGATGAACATGCAATTACCATTTGTACACATGATAACTGAAATAGATAGTGAGATTCAAATGCATTGTTGCACAGCACAGTGTTTTGAAGATATATGCTTCTTTCATAGCGGGGACATGTTTTGGGGTCACATTTGAATTACAGGAGAAAATTAAATATAGGCTAAATGTATGGGGAAAAAAAATCTATACTATAGTTTTTTTTCCACTCAAGCTTTTTATTCTCAAACTTGTCTACTTCAACCCAGCTGTGCAGCACTGGTTTAACAAGCAGGTACCAACTCACAAACCCTATACAGTATGTACATGTTACACGGCCCTGCTATCGACCTCTTAATGATGCCATGTATCATTCAATCCCTCCATCCATTCATTCATTCATTCATTCATCCATCCATTATCTGCTGTCTGCCCAGGTCCACATGGGTTGCAGTTTCAGCAGGCTAATCATGGCAGCCACCTCACTTTCTGGGGAATCCTAAGATATCCCCAGGCCAGATGGGATATATAAACCCTCCAGCGTATTCTGGGTCTACCCTGGGGTCTCTTCCCAGTTGGAGTTTTGCCCAGAATACTCCCACAGCGAGGCATCTATATCAGATGGCTGAACTACCTTAACTGGCTCGTTTCAACTTGAGGGAGCAGCAGTTTTACTCTGGACTCCCATTAGATGTCTGAGCTCCTCATCTTCACATACAAACACACAGGCTTCTTCTCCTTCCTTTTTTACATTAGCCTATAATGGTGGGGCGCACTAGATGCATGTTGCATCTCGGTTTTTCATTTTGGCTCCCATGTGAACAGGGTAGAGTAGCCACAGTGGCTGAGTGACACGTGCATGACGTCTTGTGGCTACATCACATTATCTAAAGATGTACACCTATTTTTCTCGCAGCAAAAATAGACTGAGGGAAGACCTGTTAATAGTTGCAGTGACATCATACCAGCAATATTACATAAATCTGACATCTTCCACTACAGTTTTCTATGTCCACGCTGAATCTGAATATGACATAGCCAAGAAAAATTATGAATATACTCCAAAACCATTTTAGCAGCTGCACATTTACACGGTTACATTTTCTATCAAAAATAAATCAGAAATTAATTTATATTGAAAAGGAATCCAATATTAGCGTATCCTGTAAACTCAATGTCGCAAGACTCGCACACACTGCACATCCAGTGCGTCAAAATGTCTCCATCGCCCCCTGGTGGCTGGCTGCAGTGTAGGTCAAAAACCCCACTCCCTCAAACTAAATGTCATGTTACATGTCATTCTAGGTAGTTTGTATGATGCTGATGTATGATCAAGTGCATTTTTCCGATAAGTTGGGTCTTGATCTGTTATTTGATGCTATAAAAAGCTGACATCTGTGATTGACTTGTGATTGGGTCAGGCAGGTGTGTTGGTCATTGGCACTGTATAAATGATCAGAACTTGACAAAATATTAATATTAAAAGTATTACCATTAAACAATAGCTGTAAAAATGAATGAGCTGAAGTTATCTTCGGGGCACTATCCTGAAACAGGATAAGGATAGCCAACATTGGTGTAGTCTCAAATGTTGCTATTACTTTGGAATTAATAATTAACTTAATAACTAGAACAAAAAAAGTACCATATGAATAGTAAGTAAAATTTAAAGGACTTGGAGGTCTACTGAGCAAAGGTTGGCAATATTCTTCCTTATGCAACATTACACACACCAGCAGTTATACTTGAAGAGATTTATTTACAAGGTAACACAAACACACAATGTCTAATCTACTAAGCATATACAGGTGTGTGTGTTTGTGTGTGTATGAGTGTGGGTGCATGTCTGTGGGGACACAGATAAAAGCAAGATGCCCGAGTCAAAGGGTTCTCTATGACTACATGGCCAAAACGAGTAAGACAAACAAGATGATAAACAAAGAACCTGCACAAGGCGGCAGACTCAAAGACCGCATGGCAAAGTGAGTTTCTTTGTTTTGGCCAGTTCAATTGGTCTACAGGGTGCCAGGTTAAAAGGTGGTTAGTTGCATGCAAATCCTAGTATTGGGATGTACTACAGGCATGTGTGTAAACTTACTAATATCAAGTAACAGCACGGCTGTCTAGTAACCTATGTTGACATCACAGTGACAAAGTTTAGGGGATACGTTAACCAGTCAGTTCATGTACACAAACAAAGGTTAACAGTCCTGTGCATACCTGTGCTGCACTTTGCTGTGCTGGGTTATGCCCAGTCAACATTATCCGGTCCCTGGAACAAAAGAGGCCCTTTCCAGTGCTTTTAAGTCCAGTGAGCAAGTGTTGCTGATGTGGTCGCTGGTCGCTGCTCTGTTCTTCTCGTAGAGTTCGCTGTTCCTGGCTGACCCTGCTCTGGGTCCTTCTGCTTAGGAAATTCAGCTGGCAGACTCTGTGTCCCAGAATTCAGTTTCAATTTAATTGTCCACTCTTGATTAACCATAAGCAGATGTGAACATAAAGAATTGTGTGGGATGAAATTCAAATGACCTTTTGTCTGTGGAACAAAAGAACATGTGGTCTCCGCGTCTATCTCGAATGCACTGAGGCCCATTAGGTGTAGGGGTGAGACATCAATATAATGGCTCCATGGACATGTTGTTACTGACCAAATGATGGCAGTGTCAGCAAGTTGCAGCGACGTCTTCAGGAGGTTGACATATAGGAGTCCTTTAGTTATCATTCTTGTTGCATTGAAAAAATCTGGTAATCTGCAAAAGGATGTGGACAATTTTAACTGCCTCAGTTCCACCAGATTTTGTGAAAGATTACCTGTACATATTTGATCATTAATATTATATTTCTGGTTTAAGAGAAATTTGAGATTGTGACTATATTGACCAAGAGAAATATGTGTACAGTATCCACATAATGTGTAGCTAATACAATGCTTTTTGGACTCTAGGGTGATTAAGTAGGCAAAAAAAAAGTTCTGTCTCTGAACACACTTCCAATAAATTGATGTTTTTACTGTTGAACAGTTGTTGACATGTTTCTTAACTATCCCACACATGGTTTGTAAAAGTGTAATTGAACTGTAGATTGATTGTCCCTATTTGTGGCTGACAAGAGCTAAAAGTTTTTGTTAGATTCACTTGGTTCATGTTTCTTTAAGCCTCACAGAGAAAATTAAGAGGTCATGGTTTTATGCTAACCGTCTATATAAATACAGTCTAATTTTAAAGTAAGGCTTTAAGGTGACCATTCCTCCCAGGACATGAGGGTTGTTGTTGAGTATTTAATGTTCTGCTGTGTAATGTAATGTTTTTGGCTTGAAGTCAAGGACACAATGAATTATCTCAGAGACGGGATCAGTCCTAAACAAGGATGCACATTTTCACTTTTCCTGTTTGTCATATTCATGGGCAGGATATCAAGTTGTTGAGTTATGGCGAGTTCCTGTGAGTCATGTTATAATGGCATCTCAGCAGATAATGTCAGTATGGCTTCTCTGCCATAATCTTTGGTGCACGAATGAGACCTCCACAGACAGATAGACCGTTATTATTTGTGGAATTCAAGACAAAAACGTGAGCTATGCAGTGAGGAAAAGACAGAGGAAAGAGACTGGATGGTAAAATGTCTGCAAGAATACATAAAGAGAAGATTGAACATCCGATTTTACACTGTTCTCAGTCATCAGCAGAGAGGAGAAATCACTCTGACATCATGGAGCTAATGTCCTGCAGTCTCTTCCATCAGTGGCACCTAAGATGTGCCTCCCCTGTCTACTCTATAAACCTTTTATGAAGAGGGAGGGAGAGAATGTGGCAAAGGCAAAATGGAGAGAGGGGAACTGCCAAAAAAAGCCAAATAAAGCAAATGTGGAGCAGAACTGAGAGAAATACGAAGATACTTTGAAATAAAGATAAAAGAAAGGAAAATGAGGCGAGGAAGGAGTGAAACAAGAAGCAAAAAGGTGGGAGGTTAACAGGGATTAAAGCAAGTAAAATCATCTGTGCCTGAAATCTTTCCTTGGATGGAGTTTAAGCATTGAAACTTCCTCACAGCACATGCTCATGTTTACCCTGAATGACAGGCACACATAGAGGGTCAGTAAAGAGGCTGACAGGACCAATGAAAACTTGGATTGGATGGATTTTCCTGTCCTGGTGGTCCCAATGTCCGCTCCCACTATGACATGTGTAAATTGTACAAAATTATCAAAAAGTGTACTGTGCTCTTAATGTAGCCTACATTAATGAAAAGATGGGTGATGGTTGCGGTGCACACCACGACCCCTTTCAGAAAAACAAGAACACCACATTTTATTGTTTCCAAATTTCAATCCTCACATTAACCTGAAAGGTCAAAACAGTGTGGAAACATTTTTACCCATCCTTGTAAATCCAAGTACAACTTTAAAAGCCCTATAGAATATCTTACATTTGAACTTTTCAATACTTCTTGACTGTTCCCAGTGAAAAATAAAGCAAATAATGCATTCGTTATGCTTTTCAACTTTTTTTTTTTTTGAGAAGGTATGTAGATTTTTTTTTCTTTTACAAATTTAGACACTGCAGCTGATGGTGTATAAAAACCACCATTGCACAACAATATTCAGGGACACAAGGCACCCAACCTCCCAAAATCTCCAGTTGTTCATGTTACTCTTTATGTAAAGCAGACTTCTGCATAAAAGCATGGCAGAGAGGTAAAAGTGCTATAGTTGACTTCACAGTCCACTTACAAATATGCAGAACAGTCTTATTTGTATCCAGCATAGAAATTATGCTCCCTTCTGTATGTGAAGAGTTATCCCTAAATGTATGATGAAGTGGCTTACTCACAGTTTTAAACAGATTAGAGAAGTGTGATCTCACTGGTGGGCCAAGGCAGTCACAGTTTCAGAGAGTCTGCCCTATTTCTGCTGAGCTGGGCAACTGTATTCCACCCCTCCCCCTTTTACCACTCTTCCCAGGGTACGTGGAGAGAGACCACAGTTCTGCCTTTGTTCATTATGTTTACTTCAGTAGGCATGGTGTAGCAGAGGTGACTACCCTGGCAGAACTGCACGGAAAATAATAGCTTTGATAGAGGGAGTTATGTAAAGATATTAATCTGACTGTGGATGGGTGTTTTTATGGGTCTGGCTTCCGCTGAAAGCTGTGGGAGCAGTTATTTTCAAGGAAAATGTGACAGTTGGGCACTTTCAAAGGGGATTCATAATAGAAGTGTTTTTATGACAGTTGGTCCCATGCTGGTTTACAAATGACATATGCTCACATTTCCAAGCTCTGCTTCTGAAATGACTATTTCGTGTACACTCTATGATTAATACTTCACTGGAAAAATGTGCATCATCAAATAGTTATTTCTTGAACAAAGATGTGAAAGGTATAAGCAGTTACAAATACATATCGTAGCTTGCATCACATCAGACAAAATATGTGTACTTACAGTATATAATCACAAATCAAACGTTAACTCAACTAAATTTTAATTTACATCAAATAAAATTTAGATGTTTAAGAATATGATATTTATTGTGAGATGGAAACATGTAAATCTATTGTAGGTATTGTATTATCTGGAGATATATAAGGCTGTATGACTCTATAACCCAGTAGAGAACTTTTTTTTTCTTGCACAAAGATGAAGAAATGGTGGGGGTTTTTTGCAGTAATACCATTCTACCCCAACCATTAATGTAAATGATAATCATGAATTTTATCAGTGTAACTGACTGAAAGGTCTGTTTAGTTTAAAGTCTGTTTTAATTTAGAAGGTCGTTCAAGCAGGAAGAAATATGCACGTTAGCATGAGCTTGAGCAACATTATTTTTTAAAATCTTAGAAAAATTAATGTTAATATTTATTAACTACTTTTGGTAAGTGAGACCGTTGTTTCTGTAATACAGCGAAGAAATACCAGGTCCATGCTGCACAGACTATAAATAAGAAGCATATCTCATCTATTTCAATATAGTACAAAGCTCCCTAGCTCATACCTCCCCAATACCTTCCACAGAGGCAGCAAATAGATAAAAATGACACACCTTTTAAGTTCCCTATGGATAAATGCTTGGTTAAGTGTCCCCTCAACCAGTATATTGTTGGCTGGTAAAAAAGATTTGTTTGATACAGAAAACAATTTATACTCTAAGTTCTGCTGCAAGAAAGACAGTTTAGCCCCCTCACTATTATCAATTTATTTTGATCATGTTACTGCTGCTGCCTGTTTTGAGGACACAAGAAAAAAAGAGCACGACACACTTTCTTGTGTTGCCATCTATTGAGCTCAGCCTGCAGCATTTCTGTCACATCTGATAACATGATTTAGACGATGCAGTCGCCAAATGCGAATTTGTTCCTTTTCTTGGAATTTCTGGCCGCATAACTATTTGTTTTATCCATGGGCTATTTCCTATTCCACTGACTTAATGTTATATTTTGGGCAGTCATCGCACAGTGAATATAAATAATATAATATGGCTTTCATTTTGTAGCAGACGGGCAACAGTTACACACTCTACTGCTAAATCAATTTACAGATGCATAGGGCAGCATGGTGGTGGTTAGCAGTGATCAGCAATGTCACCTCCCAGCAAGAAGGCTCTGTGTTCAAACCCCAGGCCTGGGGCCTTTCTGTGTGGAGTTTCCATGTTCTCTCTGCGTGGATTCCCTCAGGGTACCCCAGCATCCTCCTGCAGTCCAAAGACGTGCAAATTAGGTTAATTCGTGAATCTAAATTGCCCGTAGGCGTGAATGTGAATTCAATAGTTGTTTGTCTCTGTATGTCGGCCCTGTGATAGATTGGCAACCTGTCCAGGGTGTAATAGACCCTTGCCCAATGTCAACTGGGATTGAATCCAGTTGGCTTCACTCCACATTAAGATGGCTTATCTGGACCTACAGTGAAGAACACCATTCAACAAATAAGCAACAAGGGCCTGGAAACCACACATACACAAATTACTACATTAGTGCACAGCAGCATATCAATGATTTCTTCTAGTGACTAAGGTTCAGTTTGAGTGACCTGGTGTTTGAATGCCAATGAATGTGAATTGGCAGCAGATCACTTGTATTTTTATATAGTTTTAGTGACTGAAACCAAAAGAAGAATTACACTCTAATACACAGCCACACTCATATTTCACATCCTCCTTGGGTTGGATCTATGATGAAATATTAATAATGACTAATGGTTCGATCTTACCTTTCCTTGTGTATTTGATAGGTGCAGCAACATGGATGACACGAACTAGGCAGTATATGTGGTGAATCATTAATATTCACCATGAATACTGGATGGATTCTTCATCCAGTGAAGTGCTACTAGTACCCCAGACAGAGACTTTTGGTGCTTTGATCAGTATGTCTTTCTATCCTCAAATGCTGTAAAACCACCACACAGATATGCTGTGTCATTTTCTTCACCACAGTAACATATTACAAATCTTTCAATAATATATTAGTTAAAATTGTGCAGTGGGTGGTCAGCTCTGATATATATATATATATATATATATAAAGAAAGATTATTCTCCTTGGCAAGGTGTCCTCAGTCACTCTGTCCTTAACTCCTTCCTCCAATATCTTGGGTTAACAGTTACCTTTAGCAAGAGCAGAGGATGTTCATTTGAAAAATCAACAAATTAATCAGCTCCGGAGGGACGCACAGGTGGAGGGTGAGAACTATTGTCTATCGGCAAGAGCTTTGCTGTACATTTTGGCTGGACAAGAAAATCCCCATGGCAACACACAGGAGAAGGGCACGATGGAGCAGATGGCTACTCCCTTACTCTATTCACTCATGCTTGCCAGACAGACGAAGCTACAGGTGTGACAAGATGTCCAACCTGGATCAAGGCCCAGTCCCAGGTGTTCCCTTCTACATTCACTCCATGGTTTTTCTCTGCAGTTCTCTCTCAATTCAACTGCTTTCTCCCTCCCCATCCTTCCTCCTTTTGCTTTTGCTTCCTTCTCCCCTTGCTTACCTCAAGCCAAAGATCAGTTGGCTACATTCACAGGCCAGGTGAGGGGATGTCAACTGCAACCAAGGAGAAAGCTGACATATCTGTTAGCCTAGGGGGCCTGTCCAGGTGGCTGCTCCAGTAGGTAACAGCCAGATGCTGACAGGAAGCCTGGCAAATAAAGGAAAGATGATGTGGCTGTGATGCTTTTCCAAGCCAGCATGAAAAGCTGCTTGAAAACAAGCATGTTGTCACAGGAAAACACTGGAACCAAAATTTGTTTAATGGATAAATATTTCTTTTTCCCTCTCTTACCATTAGCAATTGAACCTGTGTGGTACAAAGAGACATTGGGGTGGAAAAAAATAAGGTTTTGTCTCAGTTACTACTGTTCTAATTATTACCCTGAGTCAAGATGATAACTAATCGCGTGTCCTTACCATCTGCAAAAGCTTACATTATGTTTCCACATTGGATTGATGTTAAGTCCTTGTAGCTGAGTATTGTTTTATTGCTGTTCAGAGTGATGTTTGGCCTAAAAATGTAACCAGGTGAAAACTAAGGTTAATGTGACAATATGGTAGAACTAGTTGCTAGTGCATCCACAAACACAAACTCACAGTGCAAGAGCATTTTCACAAATTATGTTTTGTACAGTTCAGTACTAGGGAGCATTCAGATTTAAGATGAAAGTAAATGCAATTCAATTGCAGTGAGATTTCAAAGCTTTTGAGGTTATATTGTGGGCAGAACACTGTCCCATAAAGCATCTTAGGGACACATTTTCATGCTGGTGCAAATCAACTGCAGTGACCTTGCACTGGGGAAGCAATTTCATTGACTGAAAGCAGATTCTTCTTGAGGCTGCACCCATGTGCTGATTTTATGATGCCTGCACTAACACAAGCAAAGAATAGTCGAATATTGCATCTTAGTGGAATGAAAGCAGTGGATTTGATGTCCATGATTTATGTCGGCCCACGCCCACTCATAGTTCATCTTATCCAAACAATTCTCATTACACATGTGGTACTCACACTTAAATAAACTTGCACTCTAACCTTTTGCCATTGCCAGCACTTATGATTTCGCTGGCAAAAACAGCCACCCCCCCACCCCCCCGCTGAAGAGGTTTTCACAGTTTTTTCAAACATAATGATGATAATGTTGGACACTTACTCCTGACAACATTAAAGTGCAGTCACATAACTAAAAGGAAGGAATATGTTCCCATTACATAGTCTTTATTGCAGAGTGAGTGAGTGAGTGAATGAGCAAAATAGATAAACAGCAGTCAAGAGAAGCCTGCAAGAAGGATTAAAATGCTTGTAAATCCACTCTTCATTTGTTATCCTCTGGGAAATTGAAAAAGTCACTGAAAATTGTGTTTGTTTATGATATTAACACTACTGAAGTAGTGGTTATTGATGCAAAATGGCTCTCTGCATACTTCTTCATTCAATGGATAATATAGAACACACTCTCTTTTCACAGTTAGACTTCTCTCAGCAGTGTATTTTTGTCCTTAATACCACAAATAAATACCAGAGAATTCTTACAGGAAAATGGAAAAACATGATTTTTTTCTTCTGTCTTGCTCCTTTTCCCAGTGGAAACAAATACAAATGAATTTCAATATTATAAGAAGCAAATGGCAACAAGTCAACTATTTGTCTCCAGCCAGATAAGTCTGAAATATCACCATGGCCACTCTTAATCACAGCAGGTGCTGAATCCCTGCGAGCCCTTGAGAAGAAAATGACTAATATAGGCATGTAAAACCCTAGGGCACTGAGTGACACTTTAAATAGCAACTACAACTTACAAAGCTGAACAACATAACAGCAGCTGGTCCTTAATGGAGTCTAGAGCCTAAGATGTGATTTGTGTTGAAACATATGCAACTATGGTTTCTGTCAGTATTTTTGCTTTCAACCTCAGCAAAAGAACATTTCCTAAACGCATAGAAATGGAGATGATGCTTTAATTCTGCATATTTCTTTGGCTCAAATGATATAGACATACCTAAAAACAATAATTACTCCATGAAATAATAATCTGGGTTCAGATGCAATCTGCCAGTTAAAGGGATAACATGTCCACATCTGCTCTGTTATATGCCCTCTAAATCATATCATCATCACTTTTGAGAAGGATTTTAAAGAGGGTGGTATTTTGTTTTCTGTTTTCTCCAATTGAAGGACATTGAAGGAATTGTGGTTCATCATCTGCATAAATAAGAGAGTGCTTTTAACAATCCATTGTTTGCTTGCCTAGACAAACTAGTTATTGACTGAGCATGAAGTTACTTTTGATGTACTTCCCTGTTGGTCTGTAGTTGTTGACAATTGTTAGGGCAAACATGGTTTGGGGTTACAAGGCTGCTGCCGCTCACCTTGCAAATGATTGAAAGGCTAGGTAAATTCCAATTAGCACCTAAAATATATGCACATATAACATAATATACATACACAAATGTAAAGTTATGTAGATCCACACACACAAACCGTTTTACTTTACCCCTTGTTTCACCAGCTGCACAGCAAAAGGAACACCAATGCAGCTAAGCAGAGGCAGAAGCCATTCAAATATATTTCAAAAGAAAAGAAGAAGAAAATAGATTTACAGCTTAAAAGTATGCTTCAGGAAACAGGTAGAACACGAGTGAAGCACAAGCCATTATATAGCTGGCATAGAAGCTGCTATTGATTAAAATTGAAGTGTATCTGTTCCAGGAGAGGGACAACTGAAGGACACTGCTGAAATCTATACTGTGTAGAGAGGAACAGAAAGCCTGAAGAACATCTTTTATCCATTTCATCTAGAGGGACAAGACATTTCCTAAAAAAGAAAAAAATGTTAAGTCCTACATAGAATATATAATGCTTCCTTTTATTTTCTTGACAACAGTCGTTGTGTCACTCTGACAGCAGTCTAACAGATGACAGGAACCCAGTGTTGACTGTTGACACACTCGCAAACAAATGAGTGAAATGAACGAAATAAAAATACATTATATGAACTGCTGCACATTTTTATAAACACGGGATGAAACAAAACTTCAGAGCCATGTTGTTTCATAAATCATTTTAGTGTATTAGCAGATAAATGAATACATACAAATCTTATCTTAGTTTAAGTGGTTAGATAAAGAGGCAGAGAAGCACAATCTAAAATTTTCAGAAGAACTGAACAATGCCATTGCCTTCATATTTATTATGCAGACAGTGATGAATACTTGCGTGTGTGTTGGACTTTGTGTAGTGTCTTTGTGTACTTTGCGTAAGTAAAAAAAAAAGCAGAACTGACAACTACAAAATGTTGGGCCCAAACCCAGCCAGGACACAAAGACCTAATTGTCCCAGAATCAGCGTGATAACGTTAGTTTAAATGCTGTCAAAACAAAACTCTCTGTTCTACCTAGTCTGTAACGCTCAGTCCCATGCCTGGGTGTGATGCATATCATCTTTGCCAAGAAAGCACTGTCCAATCACAGCAGGGTACTCTCGGATCGGTCGGGGTAATAGAAGGCGCACAACAATAGACCAGGACCTGACCCAGATCCATTTGACCACAGGAAACATGGATCCGAATACATATGGGTCAGGTCCCACGTCTTAGGGTTTGAGTGAAGACACTACTCTCAACTAACTACCTTGCTGATGACTGTGAGCACTGGTGTAAAGAGGAGTGAGGGTCCGGAGATTAAATCAGAGGTAACACTGTTTAATGAGAGTGAAAGTTAGAAGGTTGAGGTGCGCATGGGAGCTCAGGCAGTAAAGACCTACAATACTGTAACTATATACTGGACCTTCATTTCATAATCTTCCTTTATAGCACAGTTGTATCAAATGTATCAAATGCACTGCAACATCTAAGTTTGTATGTGTGGAGTCCCAAATGAAAAACCACACTCCAACGTGAAGTCCAGTCTACATTTCAATCAATAATAGAATCGTGGTTGATTGACTTAGTTCTCATATTGTATATACAATACATTTATTCAGACTCTTGAGTCATTTCAGAGAGTACATAGATAGATAGATAGATAGATAGATAGATAGATAGATAGATAGATAGATAGATAGATAGACTCCATGCCTCCTGCCATGATAATGTTTGAATAACGAAATTAACAAAAATCTTTCTAAGTAACAAAGACGTGTAGCTCCAGTTCTCTAACTTTTGACCATTCAGTAAATCAACAATGCAGTGATTAATTGGGTGTTTTTTTTTTTTTGTTTTTTGTTTTTTTTTTACATCAAATTCTGTGAAGCTTGTTGAGCAAGGAGTGGGAAGAGCAGTACCAAAGGTTAATTTCTCTTCATGATTTTTATTACAGAAAACTAATTATAGACATTTGACATTAGAGCATAAATGCCCAAAGGGACTGACCTGAATGTAAAAAAAAATAACCTAAAGACAAAACTGAGAAAAACATAATGCAGGCAACTGATTAAATTATATTATTCATACTTCTTTTGGAGTGAGAATTCTTGCATGTCTGAATATGTGAGTAATCGTGTCCTTGCGTCAAAATACAGGGGACAAAAAAGAAAAAGTGTAAAAGGTTTGATTGACGTTACCTCAATGTAAAATGGCTGCATCAATGAAAACAGTACTGTAAGCTTTCTACCCAAAGGGCAGACCTTCATGGTTTGATCTCCCATCCTACATACATCTCAAACACACTGGCTCTGATAAAAGCAGACACAGATTTTACATTAGATTTATCATGAGCTGAACAATTTCAGCTTTCCATAATGGGATATTCAGAGACCTGACATCAGTGTGTGTGTGTCCTTGAGCAAGCAGTCCCGTGCTGGTCATAGGAGCATATGTGTAGTAAGACAGTTATTATACACACACACACGGATATATGGACGTGGTCAGAAATCTGCAGCAGAACCCACCAGAATTTTATATTAATATGTTGTGATCAATTATGGGAACAGACGAACATGAAGAAATCTACCAGTGTTTTGTCTTGTCTGTTCTTTAGAAACTTCACACAGTGTGATTTCAGGATTTATTTCTCGCAGCTCTTCACTTCCATTTGGGCAGATTGGATGCAATGGTTCCACTGAGCAAACAGCAGATAGCATTTGACATTTATTCAGGGGCATTGCAGTGTGAAGGTTATCGGTGGAATTTTTTAGGCTTGTGCCATATCTGATGACTTTCTCTCTAGTAAGCCTTACATTTGAGTTCAAAAGCATGTTCCTTCTTGTAGTTAGATATCAGTTTTTTTTTTCTGTTTCACTTGACTAGCAAATGGTTGCAGACAATATATGTCACCAAGTAACATCATAGTTAGCATTTACATTCAGCTGTGGATTAGCACTTTGTTTTTTGTATTTGAGGAAAAACACCAATGCTTTTGTGCTAATTATAAGACATCACAGCTCATACATTTGGTGTCTCCTGTGTATGTAATATTTAAACTTGCTATTACTGATTTATTTGGACACTCAAATGAGTTGCTTCACACGCTTCCAGCAGTTACGGAACAACATTATCATCCATTTGGAGTTGAGTTTGCATTCACCTGACAAACTTAAGTCCATGTTCTTTCAGCATCTGTTCCTGGCCTATTAAATCTAAAATTTAAGGTTTGGCGCTGAGCAGGGAGCTAAAAATGATATGATATGAGATGCTATGAGAGTCTCCAGAGTAAACCAAGGAAGTTGAGGGCGTGACAGCTGAAAGTCACTGCAAAGCTTCATAAAACCTTCCACGTGGCCACATTGTTGTGTGTAATTTGATACATTCTTACAGCTAAAAAAAAACATCAGTTGCAGCCTTCTTCACATACAGTTTTAAGCTTTAAAGCTTTATAAGCAGAAAAAAGTACAAATGTGCCACTTTCCAAAAACCCGTTATATGTACAATCATAAGCACTCATCTCTTTTATTTTTTTATCTGCAGATGAGAGAGCTAACCAGCCAGAAAGAAATTCTTTTCGGAGCCATCGTCATGCGAAGACATCATTTCATTGTCTCTACTACTTTGTCCAAATACTATAGTTTGGGCAGTACAACAGGAGTATTGCTTGTAGAAAAGGATGTCTTCACAACGAATATCTGTCACCAGTGGCACAATAATTAGGCCTGGGTTATTTTGGGACAGGCCATGATGAATACATATTCAGCAGTAATAATAAGAGTTTAATTTGAGAAGGCAGTAACAGGACATTTGGATGATTCAAGTATGTCTTTAAATCAATATCTAGGAGGTATTAATTCACCAGACCTTATGCTAAGCATGATTAAGTGTAGCGATGGGAGCACTGGCTAACATGATAGTGAATAACAATCCAAGATAACATGATATTATCAGAATATTAATCTGCTTTTATTGGAAAAGTGTCACGGGCAAACTGCCTGCCTGCTTGTGGTTTTGTCAGAGATTCTATTCTCCATCATAAACCAAATGTTAAATTGTAAAATGATGTGTTAAATAATTTAAATATATGGAAAAGGGAGTGCAGCACACATAATAATACGTCAATTATCAAAGAAATGCTTGAAGAACAGTGAAAACAAAAGCAAGAAAATCAAATCAGCATGTAGTTATCTGCCTCAGTGTTTGTTGTTTCTTTTTCGCTTTGTGCCATCTTGACCCTGAAATTTGTACCCCACATTCATATGCGCATGTAGTCCCATATAAATAAAAGCTTTATAGAGAAACCCCGCGTCAGGTTTTCTTGAAGGTGTTTGATGAGCACAGCTTCACATCAGCCGGGCACAACAGCCTTCATCAGTAATGAATGTATCGCAGCAGTAGATCCAGGTATCCTACCACTCTCTCACATCTTTGTCTCTTGTCTTTTGTCCCTCTTCTCCACACCAGAGACTCCTACTATCTCACCTCAAACTGAACATAAGTATAATGAGGATTATTATGCTTTTTTCTTCTGCTTGGTTACCTTCATGTTCAGTTATCTTTGTGCTCATGCTTGGTGACCTCTGGTCACAATAAATTCCAAAATTACTGCGATTGAGTATTAAGTCTCCTGAGATTTTTTCTGATTAAAATTATATGGACAGAATGTTGTAAACTCATCGATGTTGTAGGATGTCTTTATTATAGATGTAGCCTGAAATTCCCTGTAGAATAGACCCAAAGCCTGACCACGCATGAGCCCTCTTAGGTGGTTTAGGCTATACTTTCAGCTGCCATGTTACTGGACATGCTTTGACAGGTCAGCAGCAAATTTGGCTCAAGTTCAAGTATTTTGAATTGAACTGAGCACTGCTGGGTAACATCTGTCACAAAAACAATTGAAACCATGAACCTCAATGAAAGAGATAAGAATTATCTCACTACTAGAACAGAGGCTGCATCCTTCAAGGGGTCAAGGAAGGCATGACATTTATTGCCCTTATAAATGGTGAAGGCCGAATTGAAATTATTTTTCTTTGCATGAGCAGCTGTACACACCATTACCATTGTGTTGCAAAGTGTGGTCACCTAGCAACCCTGACAATTAGTGATATTTTTCTACAAAAACTTGGTTCTTGGTTTTGAGCTGTTAAGCTGAGCTGTAACCTACCCATATTGTTTTCATTGATTGCAATGAATCTTGAGATGGGGGGGGGGCAAAGGATCCACCCACTGCATCCTGGCTGCATTTGAAGGAGCCTTCGATATGGGACAGACTTGTCACGCCACTGTGACACAATCCGTCTTCAAATACATCCTCTGAAAGATGCAGCACCTAAATTGGGACACAGCTTATGTCTCAATAGAGACTAAAGTGCAATTGGAAAAGGAAGATGTAAAAATACTCCAGTGAAGCTTATATGGAAGGTATCACTCTCAGTCTGAGGTAATCTAATCAGCTCCACAGAGTAGTGCTACATTAGCATTACTTAGCACGTTTAATAGAGGAGCTAAAAGTCCACCTATTGTGATATTATGCTCATTAACCCATGATACATAAGACCATCACTCCCAAAATTATCATAGTAATTAACTCTATCATGGGTTTAACTCAATAATAGCAGTCCAACCAAAAAAAACAATCATGTCAAATAAAGCACATACACGGTGTGGAAATATATTTTAAGGTGAAATAGAGGCAGACTTTTAAATTTGTGTGTGTTTACATTAAAGCTGAAAGAATAAAAACGTTAAAATACAGCAAGATCTTATTTGTCGTCTGTCAGCTCTTACATGTTAGTGAAACACCAGAGACATCTGTTATTTCTTAAGAACACATTGTTCTGAGGCTTTCTGTACCTTGAACAATGAACTGTTGCAGAGAAATAAGAAAGTGCGGGAAAAGACTCATTACAGACTGGTTAGTGGAAGTACAAAAAGACAAGCATTCACCAGACAAGCATCACAAAAGACTGGAATATGTTTCAATGACAATATGTTCATTATTTATAAAGACAGAGCCACCCAATACCATTGTAAGAATATAATAATGTGGTGGTCCTTTCAAAACTGATGCAAGTATGACAAAAATGTATTTTTTCTAATCTCGTGTTCCAGAACAGGTACAATGGTTGCCTCAAGGAAGAGGTCTATTTTTATTTGATAGAGCAAAGCTCACATTTGGCTCGGAGCCATGTTTTTTCTAGGTTTAAGTCAAAGGACAGTAAATGTAAAACTGTCAGATACATGAAATATCTCCTTTGATTTACAAGTACAATACTGCTATCTATCTTTGCAATATAAAATATTTTTGGGTTAGGAATATTGAGTCTGATGAAACTCTGATGAAATGTATATTTTCCAAGAAAGAAAGATTACAGATTTTTTTTTTTTATCTGACTGATGTTGCAAAGCTTGCTTTAAAAAGGAAAAAGCATATGTTACAAAGTCATTACTGATGCACAAAAGTCACTGCAAAGAGTAAGACCATTTCTGAATGGTGTATTGTACTGTATCCATGAAAAATAAATGTTGCATTGTCAAGTCTCCTGCAAGGTAGCTAGTATATCTTGGTATAGTAGTACTATACCAAGATACAGGAACGACAGTGGATTTGTTGAAGGGTGGAGGGTGACAGGAATATAACTGTGAGACCAAATACATTTAGAGAAGAAAAAAAGAAATGTGACAATGTTTTCTTTCTCATTTTGCGAGCTGCAAATACACTGAAACCGAACTTCTGTAAAACATTCACAGACAACAGAATAGCAGTTTGAACGTATCCCCAGTATCACAGCTGTACGCAAGAACCAGTCGACCACTATGATCTCTTCATAGTGACTCCACTGTTGTTATTAAATGTGACTTTGATTCTGAACATAATCCATTTTTGCTACAAAAACTGTTCACTCTTCTAGGAGACAAGGTCGATGCATTCAGATATACAGAAAAAGGAAGTGAGAAGAGGGAACAGGTTTGTAGACTAATCAAAGGTGCAGCTATTTTTTTTCTCCATTCCTCATTAAGAGCAACCTTTTGCAACAAAGGGCAGTGTGTATATTAGTGTCTGAGTTGTCAGATTATTAGCATAAATATCTTTAGATAAGGATGTTGAATTCTTACAGATAACGACATTGAAGGTGATTGTTTTTTGTTTTCATTTTATGAGAATAACACTTCACTCAGGTGTTTCATGTACTGTAAAGTTGTGGTTATATTAAAAAAAAGCTCACTTCTACAATTATCCAGACAAGGGAACGACACAGTACACCCAACGGTAACCCATTTTTACAGCAGTTGGAGAAGCTATTAGAGTATATTATTATGGAGTCCAACATGCATCCAGATACTCTATATCTTGGAATATAACAGTTTATTGATAAATCTTCCAAGTAGGGCTAATTTATGAGACCTATGTGCATTCTTATGAGTCACATATTACACAATTTGGTTGAAACTAAGTAAATCCTTTTGTTTGTGCTGGAATAAAATCAGCAGTGTAGGAAATAAGAGGATTTTATGGCCTATATCTTTATCTTTTATTTATGAATCTGTCGTGTGATTTCATCACACAGGCTGTAGCATTGTAATAGTAAACAGGCTCGACATGTTAGAATATCCATAACCAAATGTGTAAGGCAGTGTAACAGAGCTGTGAGTTGTTTATAGTATAATTAACTACTACTATTTAAATTTAATACTATTAAACTACTGTAATTTATACTATGTGAGGTTGCGACTTAACATAAGATTGTGTACATCAACACACGATTCCAACTGAACCACAACAGTCAAATATATTCTATTGGTCAAAATGTCAGGATCAGTTAAGTGCACGTTTGAGTTCTACTTTGGGTTCAGTTATCACCCTAATGAGCACTAATTATTCTTCTGTTGCAGCTACAGGCTTGTCAGACAGCGAACACAAGGCAACACATATGCATTACTTAACTTGCTCTTTGTATGAAACATTAACATGCTTTTAACAAGCATTTATGCATGTATGTATTCAATAGCATTTTGGCTACCTGTTGATATTTCATTTTGGATTAAACCATGGTACAGATTGATAATGGCATGAAATATACACTTATCTTTAAGGAAGAAAATATAAAGTGGTAAATACAGACATTGAGATGAGTCAAAAACTCCTATCATCAGTTGCCATGGTGAGAGAAGAACACAGCTTTCTGTACCTCAAAAGCAGCCCATTAGTATGGCGGAGGAGAGTGCCCCATTGCTTTTGCCCACACTCCATATTTAACCCTTTACACTGACATGACATCCCATTGTGTCCTGTATTGTCTATGTGCCTGTAGGTCATATTACAGTGCAGAGCTACACAAATTCTGAACAAAAATTTGTGGATTGAACTGAGAAAGCATATTTATCATGTGCCCTGTAGCACCATGATAAAAGCAGACTTAAATTGAAGAAACCACACCATCTAAATTCCAGTGGGGTGATGTTCTGGGATCTAATATACTGCATTCAGGAGAATTTTACTTTGGCTATGTGCAAAAGTGTTTGTAAGAAGGTGCACACTTTTGTTAGTACCAATGTGGCAAAGGCAAATAGAAGCCATTTATATCTTGATAATCTACTCAAAAAGGTCAACCAATTGTATATCAAAGACAACTTCACCTGAGGCTTGATAATAAAGTGTTACATGTGTGACACCTGAAAAGTAAAGGCTTCTAGTCAAAGATATGCAGGAACCATGTTAAATGATAATGATTATGGGTAGATTTCTTAGCCATCAAACTCATCCATTATGTTGCAAAGCCCACAAGATGCATCAGCATCTCTTTTCACACACAATAAAGTGTGTTGTACACAAGGGAATTCTAAGAAAAGTCTATAGAGGCCTGGTTTCTGTGTTATGGTGGAACATACACATAATGGTCCTGAAAAGCCAGTTACTATGAAATGTTAAGAATTTGAAAGGCCATTATCAACGAAGCTCCCTCAAAAGAGGAGGTATCATAGACTTTGTATAAGAGTGGAAGTTGACTCCTGCTGAAAAATGAAGATGAGTTTATGGTCTAAATCATTAGTTTCAAGTCTCCTTTAATACAACATGAGGGTCATTTGTTAAATCATGGTCCCAATTAGATGAAAATAGATGATACAGCATAGTATGCAATGGGGCTACACCATGATTGATAGACTGCGCCACAAATGCCGATCTGCCTGACAATCAGGATAGAGTACAGAGCAGGTCAGATCCACCCCTCACTCCTCCTTAGCTCCACCTTCTCCTCCAAATTTGGGTTCTACTGGTTTTGAAAACATCAGGATAGTGATGTCCAAATTACTGACTCAAGACTTTAGAACAACAGTTCACAAACCAATGGGGGACATCACAGTACTCTGCCACTTGGGAAGTATTCATCCACTATGTCATGGTCTGCCTTTATGTTTGGTTCATTACTATTTGGTTCATTTCCTATTTTAGTTTGAAAGTGTCTCTTGTTGTATTTGTACTTCCTGTCTTTGTCCAGTTTCCCTCCAATTTGATTGCCCTCCCTGCCCTGATGCATTTTTCCTGTGTTCAAGTACCCTTGCCTCCCTTGTGTATTTAAGTGCCTTTATAAATTTTGTCTGTTTTGGTCCTCAGTTGTCAACCTTTTGTTCATCAGATCTGTTTCAGTGAATTATCTGTTTGTCATGTTTTTGAATTTTCTGTTTTTTGTTCTCATCTAGATTTTTTTTTTTTGTTTGTTTGTCTGGGTTCTTTTTTTGTCTTGTTTAAGACAACTTTTTCTCCACTTCCACCTTTGTTTGTCTGCATTTGGGTTAAGTATTCCCAACACATAAGTGTTTATGTCAGTTGTGCACTTTAACAACAATTACGAAATGAAGTCAGGCAAGAGCTCACAGATATTTTTCCTGAGAATCTACAACAGAATATGTCACTTGTTCTACCACCTCTACAATTCATGGTAACCATTTGACAAGTGAAGCAAAAAATGACTTGAATTGCCTGAGAAGCAAAGGCTAAAAGTAGCATGACATAATGTCAGGATATAGTCAAGGGATGAGTTTGCAATGTGTCTGGCTTTGACAGTTTTCTCTGGTTTCTCTTAAGTAAGACCACAATCTTGCTTAACTCCACCAAGTACTCCTTTAATTAATAAAGACCACATTTTCCCTGACCTTTTTTTAAGGTTGTATTAGGCCTTTTGTGATTCCAGAGGCAGTGGCTGAAAGTTTGACAAGTTGCCTCAATTGATGTCACCATGGGTTTGGGACGAAGACAACAAGTTGGCCAGTACAAGAAGTAAGTTTACCAGAGCTCTGTCCACTGCTCAGCACTGCTAGAGGCTAGTGGCTCAGGGACACATTAACACACCCTGTTCCCTGTGGTGGTCAAGTTGCGTTGTGGGTAATATAGGCATCAGTGTTGTATAGTGACTTTTACAGATAGCTAGCAGAACCAAACTGTCGTTCCAAAGTAGTTAAGGTGAATCCAATTTTATTAGATTTCATGGAAATTATTCCTCCTCTTTATCTTTTCTGGCTTGCATGTGGCACTCATTTCATTACAACAGCCAGCAACCATCATTGCTTCTTTCTAAAAATCACAGTCATTCATGCATGCTAGTAAAGGCTGAAATACAAAAAGAAAATACCACTCTTCTTAAATTCTCTGCTTCACCTTACAACCAAAGATCAGTTTTTTTCGGTGTCTTCTTCATCTCCTTGTTTGCCTTTAAAATGGACAATTTTGTTGGTCCTGCTGTTTGTGTCAAGTACCATTCTGCTGTTTCTAAAAGAGGCTGCATTTTTCAGGTGTCTTGTGCCATCACGTTGGTGCACTTATTATCTTCAGCTGGCAAAACGTGCCATTGCCTATTCTTTTGCCATTTCCAAGAATGGATCTTGCATCAAGATATCTAGGATGATATTGTCTCCCCTCACCTTTAAACCTATGTACCTCTTTTGGTTCCTTGTCTCTAATCTTTGACTGCTTTTCTGCTTCACTGACACTTTTTAGCTTTTAATCTTCTCCTTTTGTTTTACATGTTTATTCTGCTCCTGCCTCATTGCTCTCTCTTACAATGTTCTGCATGTATGCAGTTTGTCCTAGCTTTTCCCCTACCATGTCCTTGTGCGTGTATGATTCACTCCATCGTCCTTTGCCAGTTGGTCTTGCTAAGAACTAAAACTCATTTTCCGGCACAATCGAATCTCTCCGCAGCAATGGTTTGTTCTCAAAGTGCTCCACGAAATGCAACATGCATCATTATTTTTCACCCGTAACCCAGTTCTGCTGTTTTAAAAGCTGTATTAAGAGATTTTTTTAGCATCGTTTATACTATGATCAAAAGATAACACCATGATTTAACTTGTATTGAAGACAGACAGCAAGTTTACATTACATCTGTTTTCTTCAGACTAAAAGCTCTGGAGCTAACTGAATAGTGCATGATGGGAAGTCTGTTAATATGTTAGTTTTGTTTCCTCAGAAACTTAATTTAATGAGTTAAAAACCCTCAAAGTTAGAACAACTGATAAAATGTCAATATTATCAGTTATCAACACATTCTGTTGATAATTTGGGATCTTTTATATGTAAAACATTTAATATTGATATAAATTTTTATTGTAGATTATATAATAATAATAATAATAATAATAGGGTTATGGGAAAAGTGAGACTTCTGCCTTGTAAACAAGAGATAAGCAGACTCACACGACAACTTGTGGAATCAGTGGACAATATTTCCAGACATCACCCTACATTTGCTCAGCTCAGCTGTGCTGTCTGGGTTGGTTTAAGATAAGGTAATAGCCCTGAGCAGTATGTCTTTGTCTCCAATTCATGCTAGGGAAGAACATAATGTAATTTCAGTTTTTATGGGTTGTTTCCTCTGCTTTGACTTTTCAAACCATCTATTCATTCATTTTCTAAACCACCTTTCCTGTTCAAGGTTATGGGGAGTTGAAGCCTATCCCAACATAAAATCATGAGACAAGGGATACACAATGGACAGGCCAATAGTCTATCACAGTGCTGAGGCGTAGACTTTCACATTCACACCCACACACAATTTTGGTTTCCAGTTCAACTAATCTGCATGTCTCTGGACAACAGGGGGAAACCCATACAGACACTAAACTACAATGTAAACTCTATACGTCCCAAGTTTGAATACAGGAGCTGAGCCACCATAATTAGAATATTTCCTTTGGTGAAAAAATTAGGATGTGCTGGAAAACGATACAATAAATTGCAAGTAAATTGCTTGCTTCAGTTAAACAACCTTTAATTATTGCATTTGTGTTTCTTATGTCAAAGTAAAACAATAAATTCACTAAATTAGGTGTTATTTAATTTGGTTCAATTTCACTGAATAGTTGACCAGCCTCTGAACTGATGTTTTACTATCTCCAATCAAAAAGCTCATAGTGCTTTTTTTTATTGCAAGAGACACGGCTCCATCAGTTTGCCTGTAGGCCCTGTATTGTGAAGCTAGTTAATGAGGCTAATAACTTCAGCTGGATTCAGCTGTGTTACCTGTGCTGTGGCTCTTTCTTTTGCTGTTTTTGAGAGGCTCCAATAAACTAGCCAGAGAAGTCCTTGGTAGCAAAGAAGAGCCGTAGCCTTAAAATCAGCTTTAAAAAATGGGCCGTTAAGAATAGAGATCAAAGCAACAGCATAATTTGGCTATGAAGCGTGTCATTTAACCATAGAAAATAATGCCTGTGTTCAGCTTCTTGAACACATAATTGATAATGTATAATATATGTGTGTGTGTTATATTGACATACTATCTTTCACAAGTCTGTTTTCAGGGTTTGCATTTTTAACACCTCTAGCAAGATAACAGTTATTGTGAGTGATGTTCAAGCGGAGTAAAAATGAAGGCACTTAAAACAATTTATTTCTGGACAGATTTGTGCAGGTTCCTTGTACAGCAACTGTTATACAAACAGCATCACAACTTTAAATATAGCAGCATTGTGAAAGTCTTTGCCTTTGTGTGATTGACAGCTTGTGGCCTTAAAGTTGTCAGTGTAATAATAATGTCCTTCTTTGAACTGCAAGTGTTGACCTCTTCTCAGTTCACCTTGGAAATAGGTGAAGTTATGGCAAAAACCTCAAATTTGAATTTAGCATTTGTTTTGTCTGTCATAGAAAATGGTAATATTTGTATAATATAAAACAAAATATAATAATTGAAGACTTTGATGAGTCCTCAACTATTAAAGAAAAAAAGGGGGGGAAATGACATCACCTGTTACAATTTACATTTATATGATGCTAATTTTAAACGCACAATATGCACTTTACTCGCCATAAGGCAGCATTCGTTTAAAAAAAGTCTTGATGACATTGTGAAGTTGTGAAGTTGCACATCTCAAAAGAATATAAAACATAGGTTCTCTCCCTCTCTCTTCCCACATTCCTGGTCAATTATGAACAACATATTTTGTCATTTAACTGCAGGATGTTTTGCATCTTGTCTAGGGATATGGCTTTTACCAGCATCAACATGCACGGCCTGTGTTTTGACCTCTGGGAATAGATTTGTGGAACAACAACTTTATCCCCTAAAACTTACATTGATGTAACCAACAACAAATGTATTTTTTGGAAACGTAGAATCAGAAAGAATGATCTCGAATGTATTCTTTAACTGTGAATACAGAGCGTTGATACTGACTCTGCTGAAGGCAAGTAAAGCAGGATTTATGTTTCTGTTCAGGCAACAACGTTGGTGTGTGTGCGCCTACGTCGTCTCTCACCCATTTGTGTTCTTTTAGCAATTAAAGAATTGAAATTGGAATTGGTGTGGAAACCCAGACATCTTCTATACTTCTCCTGTGAAGACTAGGGTCATTATTACATTTGACTGCATTCAAGCAGTGGAGGTGTAATTAGGAAAATAAAAGGCACATTATAAATTGGACTCATAACCTATTACAGCTCAAGCAAGAAATTATAAAAATCCCTCCAATTCATACAGTCCTTGGAAAATTCCAATTAATATATTGAGCTAATTAAAAAATGGCTAGACTACCAGCATACGGGTGGTGTGAGTATAAATGCACAAATCTGGAAAAGACAGAAACATTATTAGTTTAAAAACAGCTCTACCTGACTAGATGATGCACAATGTCATGAATTGATGCTCATTTACAAATTATTTTTATTTTATCTAAGAAAAGAGCCTCAATAAATGGAAGGAATAGAGAAAACAGTTACAAAAGGGTATGAGGTTATGAGTACTTAAGTACTTAAGTAATATACAACATCAAGATACTTGAGTACCTTGATGTTGTATATTTTTTGTCATATAAATTCAAACTCAGTGCACATGTGCAGGACAGTGTAAGAAAGTTTTTACACAGTTTTGTGAACCAGAGGTACAAGCACAGCAAAGGCTGGAGAAGGGTTGGAACAGGTCACATATATCGAGTGAAAAATATACACTAACCGGTGAAGTTTGGACAGGAATCAAAATTGGAAATCATCTTCTCTCAACCTTTTTAAAAGCAGTAGACTGTTTCATAATTCAGGGAGTAATGAGGTGGGAGGAGAATGCAGGCTTGCATCTATATGAAAGGTGTTCCTGTCTATAGGTACAGTGGGACAATCTATATGCCTTTTCATGTAAGACCACTTTTATGACAATGCTGGGCAGCCGCCCCACGTAATTTTTAATAACTTTGATGATCCTCTTGGTGGTAGCAAAATTTTTGGAGTGGATTGTCCATTAATTGAGAAGTCAATGGATCACGCCCCACCTCCTACAGTTGGTCTTAGTGCCCAAATGTGCCCCAAAATGTGTGTGTTTGAGTGACAGAAAATGTGCTGTATGAATGTAAGCGTGAAAGGGTGAATGTGTCTTGTAGTGTAAAGCACTTTGAGTAGTAGGTAAGTGTAGCAGCCTTTCTCAAAGTGTGTTCTGCAGACCGCCAGTGATCCACAACCACATTTTTTTTAATTAACATGTTTATTGTAGTTTTTCTCCAACTATCTCAGAGTGACCACAGTGTCTGGCTATATGTTGTTTTCAATATTAAATCAAGATTCATAGTTTGTGAATTCAAAGACTATGATTTGAATTGCCTTTTTTAAAGTGTTATTGGACTTCAGTGTAACCGACTGTTCTGCAACACATGTCTGCTCACGTGGCTTCATTAGTCTGCAGTTCGTGTTTTACAATATATGTCAAAAATGATGAGCGTGACATTTGAGAGGAAATGGATGAAGATTGTGGTTAGCCTGCTTCACCAGCTATCAGTAGCCTATTAACTATCACATGCCTTACACATCACAGTGGAAAATAGTGAGTGAGTGAGTGGATGAGGTGTGTGCCTCATTATTTTAAGACCCAAGTCAACTGGACTCTTTTTTGCTTTGCTTTTCCAATCTCTCGTTTTCCTGCTTTGCAGCCTACCTAAAAAAATTTTCCATGATAGTTTTCCAGACAAGCTCGCTCCAATAACAGAAGTAGTAGCCCTGTTGGTTTTGGCCATGTTTGTGAGGTAGGTGGTCTGTGGGTTTTATTTTAGTGGCTAAGTGGTCTTTGGTCTGAAAGAGTTTGAGAAATACTGGTCTAAAAGAGCACAATGTTGTAAGCGCTGGCAATTTGTCATTTACTGTGTGTGAAAAGAAGCGATGTTCACAAAGCTGTTTAATGGGCATTCTAACATAACTAGAGTTGTTCTTGTTTTTGTTACAGTGACTGGGTTAGAAATTACTTCAACATTGTCGTCTCACGATCTATCTCATGGCCTGTGCGGAGGCTGAGCTTTAGTACAATGCATATACGAGCTCCACTAGCATCTTCACAGCTTTTATCCTGATTCCAACAGACACTTTTGACCCTGATGCTTTCATTGTTTTAACGACTACGGCCAGTGATTGAATTGTTTCCGCGAATTTTTCCAACAACCGCACATTTGTACAAGGCAAGGGATGAACAGGAATGTAAAGATAAATGGGACTGATGGTGGACAAGAAAATGGACAGCAAAATTGAAGAAAATATCATTTATCATGAAAAACTCAACAGACACTATTTGCTACTTGAAAGCAATGAAGCACTGGAGTAATCAACCCAGTCTGCGGTCATTTTCATCCCATGCTGGATGACCTTAAAACATCAATTTTTAGAGATGTGGAGTAAAATAATGAGATGCACTTGAATACGTAGAGTGAAGGCACAACAGACAAGTCAGTGAAGCAGTTACAAGTTAGAAAGGAGAAGAGCAGGGCAGAGAGGGAAAAATCTAAATGACCACTGGCACATGACTGGGCAAGCAAACAACAAAATGCATCATTTGCTCTTCATCTTGAATAAAAAAAAAAAAAAACTGAAAAAATTCTGGAAAGAGTAATATATTTCGCTCAGACAATTTGAAAGTTGAATGGCCGTGCCCCACAGGCTGTTTTATGTGAGAGCTTATATTGAGGCTGGACTGTACGACAGCCAGTCAGTGATAACTAAGGTATACAGACAGGGAGACTGTCACAAATGATTTTACATGACAGTAATTGGAAAAACAATCTGAGACAGTGAGAGTGGGTGAATGGCTGAACTAAAGGTTGACACCATTTGCATTTCAGTGTTGTGAGATCAACCAACCGGCATCAGTTGTTTTTCACGTCAAACCGTCATCAATTATATTTGGCATCATTTTTACAGCTCTCTGTTTCATTTTTAGCCTGTTTGCTATAAAGTGAGCAAATAGAGGGAATAATAATGAGTTAACAAGAAGGTAAGGACAGTTTAATATCTCCACTGAATCTCTTACTGTGACAGTAAGAGATCACTGTCGCTGTCAGTTTCGCCAGATCTCTGGATCTCTTTTCTCTGATTGGATGGATGGCTCCACAGCCCATTTCTCTCTTATGGCACACCCTGTCCAGAAAACGCTGTGTACAGATTGAGGGCACTTTCACAGTCAGGGCACGTTCATTAAGTCATTACAGAAAGAAGGAAAGAGAAGGAACGAGTAGACAGATGTGAAGTAATAGACAGATGAGGAACAAAGTGATTGAAAGGTAAGAGACAAAAATAAAAAGGATGGAATGGGATACTGTTACTCAGAGGCTGTGAAAAGACAAAGGAAGAATGAAGTGTGTTCAGCCAAATATTTGCACGCAAGGATAGAAAAATCAGAGCTTCTTAAACTGTAAAGAATATGTGGTTTCCTTCCTCTTTCAGCAGGCTGCAGCTGCTACTGAGTCTATCAGTCCAAATTAATGAGCTCACTGAAAAAAGTTGCCATCATTCTCAGTCATTCTCTGTTTCACCCCCTTTCATTTGTCAATATCTCACCATTAATCTTGTAAGACTGAAATCTGCTATAATTTATGCACTGTCTAGGTTGGAGGTACATGTCATTAGGGATAGATTGAATATTAATTTTCTAAATTGGTTATATTCAGACAATGAGATATGTATGCACAGAAAATCATTTTTACTGTATATGTAATGTCAAGTTTGCTGCTTTATAAACTCTAAATTGGACTGGATCTGTTTGAGCTAATGTTTTAGTGTCTGAGCCATCGGCGCCTAAAAGGGAAATGAAAAGGATGAAAATCTAACTCCCCAGTCCCAGTGTGTCTTGCTTGCTTTGAAACATTTTTAATTTGCGAGGAAATACCTGTTTTGGTTCATTGCCCTCTACAGTTATCATCTATCCTCTGACTGAATTGTAAATACTGTAGGCTATGTGTATATTACGTCTTAGCCTTATTAAAGCTCATGATGACTCTTCATATTTGTATGTTGCACAGCGCAGTATGTGCAGTGTTCAGCTCTGTTGCAGGTAAGAGCAAGACAGAAACGATAAGACCATCTTCTGTCATTAAAAAAAAAAAAAAAGACCATCAGTTGTTTCAGTGCACGCCCAAAAAAACACATTTGTTTACATTTACATGACAAAGCCCTCAAGCCGCTCGAGGAATTACCACTCCTGCATGTTTGGAGAAACAAAAGAATACGTGTGATGTTATTATAAAGTTCGCATAGGGAGGAGATAGAGGTGGACTGTTGAGACAGCGGACTCCTGTTCATGTCCATTTTGAACTGACAGTCAACACAGGTTTTGTTATAACAATGACCACCATATGGTCAAATGGTTCAAAGTAACTATGACGACGAGTGTCCCCTGACCCGAGCATTCGCTAGATATTTGAATGCATGAGCGGTGCCTAAAATCTTTGCTTGCCCTGTACTTTATGTTCTTATTTCTCAGTCGTGTCAGGCACACCCTCATCCTCACCTCACCGCTCATTAACAATGTTCAAATTTTACAAATCATCCACTGAATATATGGGAGTGTCATTTACCACAGATGATGGAAACATCTGTAGCAGATGCGGCTGCAATCCTCTACGGAAATCTAGTGGCATTATGTTTTCCTAATCCACTTGCCAAAAACATCATTCCCTATGCAGATTTATGCACCACTCACCCACATTTTTTTCAGCTCTCTTAAGAACAGCAGAAACAGCACTCTGATTAAGTCTTTTTAATACTGATGATGTTTGGTGTTTTTGCGTAAGGACAGTAAACTCAGGGAGGCAGGTCTCATCGTGAACATGAGCAAAAGTACAACTTCCAAGTGTATTTTTGAATGCTGCTGATATCCATGTGGTCAATAAAGAGGCAGGGTTAGTCAAAGAGCCACCAATGTCAAGACCTTATGGATCCAAATTTCAAAGCACCTTATTGCCCTTAGTAAGAGAAGTAAAAAGAAAAAAACATTTCCACTTAAAGCTTCCCTGTCTAATCAGCACCATTAATAATACACTTACAATAAAACATATATTAATAATCAGTAACTTGAAGCTTTACAATCCCAACAAAAAGATGCAATCAACAGTCTGGCCCAATCTAGCTGGAACTGTGGGTCAACCTAAACCTAAACCTACAGCTCCAACTATAATGCAAATTAATGTGTTCTTTTCTTGGGAATACCAACAGAAAGGTGACTCACCTTGGGCACGCAGATTATTTTAAGCACTGTGACAGTAAAAGCATAACCACAAAACTGCAGTCCTATGATGCCCACTGCGTCATTACCGCGTCTATATTAGCATATCTGTTCTTTTTGTTTCCTTTTTTGATGGTGAAAGTCATAGGAGTGCATGTGTGGTGTGGTTTTAAATGTAAGCACAAAAATCATCGTTATCTTACCTTCTATGCACAGATTGTATGTGTGGCTCATCAGATGCTCAGAGTTTTCTGAGTCAATGTCAGAGCATTAGATCATCCAACTGTTTAGCCTTTACTGAAACACTATAAAATACATTTGCTGTTCAGGTTAAGAAGACAGTGTTAATACTTGTACAACAGATTGGCAACATTCTTGTTTAGTGAGATTATCTCCCCTTCAGCTTTGCATGCCCGACTGGTTAGAACATCCCTTCCTTGATTATATTAGCATGTAAATTTGTTTATTACTGTACATGTGTTTCAGGGAGAGGGGGAGGAGTGAGAGGTGGGAATCATGTTTCTAGGACAGTAGTGTGTTGGATTTACGACTGTTATCAGAGAAATGAGCCACTTAACCCGTGTGCTTTTACAAGACAGGGGAGGTGGTAAGAAGATGTAGGACACGAATGAAAAGAGAAAGGATCGCACAATGGAGGCTATCGATAAGATACAATAGACAAAAGACCACAAAAATATTTGTATCAAAATTTTTCCCAGAAGTGTTTATCCTTATTAATTAGAATAATTCCAAGTACTCAGAAGGAAAATCTGTAAATGTGCTTTATTTACCTCAGTGTGATGCCAACACTTTAAAACTGAAACTGTGTACCTCCATTAGCTTGAATGTTATGAAGGGCCAGGCTACAATTAAAAAGCAAAATTTTAAAAACAGACTTTACTTTTATTTTTATTTTATTTGAAAGACCTCATAGTCTCTTATTATCCTACCAGAGCACTTCGCTCCCAGCATGCAGGTCTGTTAGTGACTCCCAGTATCTTTAAAAACAGACCGGGAGGTAGAGCCTTCAGTTATTGGGCTCCTTTACTGTGGAATCAACTCTCTCCATGGGTCAGAGAGGCAGATACTCTCACTACATTTAAGACTAGGCTTAAAACCTTCCTCTACGACAGAGCGTTTAGTTAGGGCCGGTTCAGGTAGCTCTGAACCATTTTTATGCTGCTATAGGCTTAGACTGCTGGTGGATACATCAGGTTACATGGAGCTCTCTCCTCTCCTCTCCTCTCCTCTCCTCTCCTCTCCTCTCCCACACTTTAAATTATCATTTTCATTATCTGCTGCACCTTGTAGTTTGGCCTTGGTGTCTCGCTCTCTCTCTATTTGTGTTTCCACAGATCCACTGAAGCTCCATCTCTCTCCACCAACTGCCCCCTGCATCACCCCCTTCCCCTTTTACCCCTACTGTTAAACTGAACTGCCCTTCCCTCCTAGGAACCAGTCTACCACCCATTACTCCCATTAAGCTGCCTGACTCTCCCTGCCTTCCCTCCCACCAAAAACTGTCTTCATCAGCTCCTGCACACCATTTCCATGCTGTGCATATTCTGTATTGTTACCTGTTTTCTTGTCTGTATACAACATCTATTGCCCATCTGCCCGTCCTGGGTGAGGGATCCCTCCTCTGTTGCTCACAATGAGGTTTCTCTTTTTTTTCCCTGTTAAAAGGGTTTTTTGTTTTGAGTTTTTCCTCAGTCGATGTGAGGGTCTAAGGGCAGAGGATGTTGTTATGATGCTATGTAAAGCCCTTTGAGACAAACTGTTTGTAAAAAATGGGCTATACAAATAAAATTGCCTTGCCTTGCCTTACCATGTGACGCATGTAGTCAGGATTCACCCACTCTCTGTGCAGGGAGACACTCCTGGCAGATAAAACTGTACTGCCCACCATGTTCACTGATTTGGCACAAAGTGCTACAACTGTAGAAGAAATTGCTTTGCATAACTAGATGATACAAGGGTCTGAACCTATGCTGCTGCTTCTTACCAATAGGTGGAGTAATGTTGACTGAACTGTCTTGAACTGCAGGTCTGCAGGTGCAGATGTCAGCCTATAATTTCCTGGTTTCGGTTGCATTAGCATCACTGACAGTGGTGTTCTGGTTTAATACATCAACTAAACCGGCTCAATAAGTAAAGTCTGCCCAATTTCAGTGATTATTTCAAGTTATTCAGTCTTTGTTTTTGCTGCATTTTTTTATTTTTTACTTTTGCTTCGTCAGAGTTCTCCAAACTATTTAGCTATTTAGCTGTGAAATGCACAACAAAGACACAAAAACAAGTGACATTTCATTATGCCATCGTTAATCAGAATAGAAAAAAGGTATTTTTGCTAACATGGTAAACAGAGTGTCTGTAATAATATAGAACAAATGGTGTAGAAAAGGAGTTATCTATTGTAACCAAAAAATAAGAACATGTTACGCCTCCACTGTACATTTTGTAATATACAAGGGAGACTAAATGATTTATTGACCAAACAATAAGAGTCTTCTCTACGTGTTTATTGCAGTGTATCTATTGAATATACACTGCAGCTGCAGGGTGTTGTGATAAAACCCTGCCTTCTGTCTTTGGGGGTGGAAGAATCAAACAATTACTACAGGGCCATGAAAATCTCTCTTGCATAAATCAAATCTACTTCCAAGCTGAAAATATGTTAAGCCATTAATATCAAAGGCCATCTTCTCTCCTTCAGTTATGCCCTTTCAGCTTTCTGCACCTTCTAATAAAACCTATTCATTTACACACAGAAAATATAAGCCAGTATCCATTGTTAGTGGCTATGCTTTACTGTAAAGTGGCCACTTCGCGGCTCCCACACAATGAATAAGAAAATAGAAAGCTGATGATTTTATTCCATGTGGGAGACTCAAGTAATACATATGTAGGCGATATTTTCTTTTCTTTTGCAGTGCGACACCACTCTAATTATCTTCTGAAAACATTATTCAAGCACAATGAGCTGTTTGGTGTTTTGATGCTGATGCTGTTTGCAAGACTGCTCAGAAAACAACAGGCCACGGAAATTACAACCTCTGCAGCAAAAGGAGAAAGGTCCAGAATAACAGACATATTCTGAGGAGCCAGTGAAAACTAAGGTGAAGGCAGGTGAAGTGCTAAAATGGGATGTTGTAGCTAGGTGCTAGTTCAGGTGATAAAGTAATTCATAATGAAATTTGGTTAGTAAAGCTAGCGACTAGTTTTTGGGCAGCCCTATGCTTGTATTAGGTAATTTGCACTAGCGTAACTTAGAATGATGCTAGAAAGAGTTGGTTTTTACACACACACCCATCACAGTGGTTAAGAATGATATTGACATTTTTCATATGGGCACCCGACTGTTGTTTTAAGACTTGAAGAATTTTAGCCCTGTCATTTAATACCAGTAACTCAATGTAAGGACAAACAATGGTGGAAGAAGTAGAAGTAGTTCTATCTCTGATTACAATTACTTTCCCCTGAATTCAGACTTTCAACATGTTTTGCACATGCATTTCCATAAAAGCACAATGAAATAGATGTCATTTATTTTACTGCCAAACTCTTATATTGTGTTTCTGTTTCATGTTTAACAACACATGGTATTTTATAAACCAATTAAGTAACCAGTAACTACACACCACAGGGACTTCTTCTAATAATATCTTGTTGCCTTTCCTCAGCCACATACTAACTATGTGGATTTACAGGTAGTTATTTGTGTCCTTGGTAAATACAAATTTCATTTTGAAGAATCAGCAAAAACTCGTCACTGGATTTTTCAGTACATCACAAGTGCTGATGCAGTTCACTCCCCTGCAAACTGGTAGGCTGAGTAATACTGACAAGCACTTTCTCTCTCTCACACACACACTTCATTCTGTTTAGAGGAGCAAATTGTGTCTGATGCCAGGATGTCCAGTAATTCACAAGCAGTGCAAATCTACAGTATATGAATAAAAAAGACACCAGTGTGAATATAAGAAATTGTGTGAAACTGCATTTCTAATTATATCTGTGGTGTCTCCTGGGAGCTCTGTGAAAAAATACATCACTCTCAGCTTCTGCCAGATCACACACAGTCCTGTACGTGACTGATGTTGAGTCTTTTTTATATTTAGATATTTAGATTTACATCTTTTGTGTTTCTGTTGTGTCCAACTGGAATGTATTTTATTTTTGAGTGCAAAGTAAAAATGTCCACATCCTGAAAGAAAGGTCAACTTTGTTTTGGAAAACACTAGGAGTTGTTATTGAGGTGGGAAAGTATGCAGGCTTTCTTGTGAGTGCTGGTTGGAAAATTGGCTGCAATGTGGAACAGTGAGGACAGATGCTAAAGTTCATCGTTTGTTTTTTTTTCCTTTCCAGGTCAACTCGGCCAAACACCTGTGGACCATGGCCAGTTCCTTGTCATGATGTGAGTGCAGCACAGTGATGGTGTTTATCCATCTCAAATGTTAGTATAAAACCATGGAAACATCCAAATCCATTTTTTAATCACATGAAACATTTATTTCACAGCCCTGCTTTTGAACACATTAACACATATTAAACAAAAGAATAAAACAGTAATTTGACATTGTTTTGTCATTTGTTGTTAGATACTGTTACAACAAATGAAGCAAATCATATAAAATAAAATCAGAATCAGAACAGAGATCTGCTCAAAAAAATTATGAATAACTTCAGATTTTAACCTAAAAACAACCCAAGTATTGTCTAATACTATGAAAATACTTAATAGCAGCAAAAAAGTCTAAAACCTGTCATATGACAAATTTCACCAGATTTTGAACTTTCTCCTGAATAACTGATTTCTCAGTTTGTGTAATTTATCACATTTGGGTCAGTTGAAATGGTCTAAATCTGTTGTAGCGGCTAATCTTTTCTCCAACACACATCAGATGACTCTTGCTGAGAAGTAAATTTTGTTTCGCTTTAGCTTGAGCAGCAATGATGGTACACATTGTAAACTTTATTTAGCTCCATCTTGAGGTTGTTTTGTGCGCTCTATGCGGATTATCATTTTGATTGCACTAAATAAATAACAGCTTATTTTGGGATTTCCTTTTGTTTACACTCAAAATATTTTCTTGCGGAAACTCCTAACTAAATTGCATGTCTCTGCATGTCACCTCGTCAGCCACAGTTTTTGTTGCCAGCTTCAGAATACTTATGCCTGACTGAGGACTAATGCATTTCTCTTAACCAGGCACTGTTTTTCAAAATGATGCACTATTACTATTATGTAATATTAGATTTTACATTGGCTTAAATCCTCCTGTAAAATGATGCTGTGGAGGTGAACTGTGCAGACTTTCTTGTACACAGGTTTAAAGAAGCAGTTCACATTTGAAAACAGTCCTCAATGGCCATATTTACACTGCAAGAGAAAAATGACATGTCTCAAAAAAAAACAAACAAAAACAACAAACTGCAGTTTTGCATGATGTGCTAACAATTTGTCTCAAACCTTTGTTTCCCATGTCTTAAATCTGAGTCACGTCAAGAACTCTTCGTGTCCAGAATGCAGATAGAGAATCAGTACTTCAGCCATATTTGTATGTATTTGTGGTTTTAAGGCAGACATGACAAAATATGACCCTGTCATTTAAGTTTTTCCAAAGCTGCAGAGGTCTCTCACGTGAACAATGTTGTGTTTGCTCACCTTGTGAGGAATCTTTTAAGAAAGGTATTTGTAACTTGTGTTGCTTGGAGGTAGTATAAAATGATACGCTGATCATCAACAGTCGGGACGCTCTGGAACTTTGGCAGCTTTCAATGTGCAGGTCTCCTGAGAGCTGACGTCTATTTATAAAGGCACTTTGTCTTCTAACTTTAGTATCCCGTGCTCTGCACAACTCTGGTCTGAATATGGACTAACATTCTGACACCAAGGAGCCATAATGAGCAGCTTCAAGTTATAGCAGAGATCAACTGGAGGCTTATGCTTTGTCTCCATTTATTCAACCTCCCCGCAAGACCTGTGCTGAGCAGGTCATCACATTTATAAGTTTTTTCAGTACTTTCCATTGGAGGATATTCTGCACAAGCTTAGCCAGTTCCTGGTCTTTGCTGAAATCCCCAACATTGAGCTTTAATTGGCCTTCCAGGAAATAGAATAGCATCCATGACCTTGAATTAGTGGTGGATGCATTGAGCTATACTGTCAGCTGATGGGTGGTGAGTTGAGCTGCTTATCTTGGTGTTGTAGGACTTTATTTTTAACACTGACAACATCTGACAGGCTCTGGGAAACTGTGAAAGACCTCAGAGACTGCAGGATGAGTGGCACTTAGGGAACATGAGGAGCTGAGGGCTCTAGATGCAAGACTGAGCAGCAACACACAATACTTTTTTGTAATTTGCAGGGGAATGTGCACATGAAGTCACAGCAGAGAGGAAGGGTGGAGTTGGTGATAATGAGGAAGTCTGTGTAGTGTTGACATTTTAGCAGGTGGTGCAGACAGTTAAATCAGAACCAGCATATTCCTCTGCAGAAGAGAGAGCATGAACAGGAAGCTGAAGAAAAAAAACAAGACAAGCTGGAGAAGGACGATGTGGACAGTAACATGGAGGGAGTGAAAGATTGTATGACATCAACACAGAGTATTTGGCCTACATTTAGTCTTGTGTTGTGTTCTTTGTCCTGGAACAAATCAGGTACCTCAGCTTTCATCAAGAGTATTCCTGCAAGGTTTAATCACTGTGGCTGAGGATTGTGCATTGTAACCAAGAGAGCAGAAAAACAACACATAGCTGGCCTCATTTCTTTCCCAGCAGGAAGTATCAGTGGTGAAAGCCCAGCTGTATCTGATATTAGTGAGACAAGCAGCTCCAACCTTTGTACCACAGCTTTTCACTTCCTGTAAGGTTAGATTTGTTTAAATAACAACAGTCTGTTATCAGGTCATTATAAACCAGCTTTCAACCTGTTTGGCTTATGTAGACAAACATTTATCGATCAGTAAAGAGAATTTAATAGGATGGGTACAGAAGCAGTTCACCATGACCACCAGGATCACGTTAGTTTAATATTTATGGGTAACACATCTGCTGCATTACGTTTATCTGACCCTGTATATTAAGATTTTACCTACTAAACATTGTCATCTAACCAATTATTAAGATTGATTGAACTACCCACTGGTACAGTTAAAATTGGCACTAATTTTAATAGAAATACTTTAGTAATTTATATAAGGAGCACTTTCATACTTGAGTATGTTTTGCTTACAAATACTTAAAAGTGACATTTTAACTGTTGCACCTTTTATATTTGGGTTACTGCTGAAAGATAAAAGGAGTCAGTTTTTTCATTTTAATTAAGCTACTTTAAAAATGTATCCACTGAGGTGGATGAAGACTAATGTACCTCTATACACATTCTGGTAAAGAAACAATCCACCTCGACTCAACATTTCAGGATTAAGCATTACTCAGTAAAGCATATAGCCTCTGGGTTTCCTGTACACAAGAAGCCCAAAAAAAACAGACAAAAAAAAAATACCCCTTTCTTGTCAAGAAGACACGACTCCTCCCTCTGATCCCAGAACTGACTCTGACAATGTCAACACAGCCCACAGGAAACCATTATTTCCACATAGTCTGATGTTATCATCTTGTTGCGTTGTCTCATACAATTTATGCTTTAGAGAAATATGGAAATACACAGGGAGGCTGCCTGTGACAGGCACATGAAATAGCATGCATTTCCACACCTTATTTGTTAACATAGAAATGAGCCACTATTACATAAGCGAAACAGGAAAAATTATGGCTTGTCTTATGCAACCCTGCTCATTGTGATGCAGTTGAAAAGCAGGTTGGAAAGTTCGCACAGTAAACAGCTATGAGATGCAGCTACTATTAGCTGCTGATTCAAAGTTTATGTCCCTCAGCACTTGCTGCGTATTTTTGTCTGCTTACTTGGACATTAAAAGAGTCAAGAGGGGGCAACGCCACCGTCAGCACCTCTCCAACAAGGATCACGTGCCTGTGCTGTCATACAAAATCAAGTGACTAAAGTGTGCGAGGTCAGAGAGCAGGAAATAAAGAGAAGAAACATGCTAAACTATTTGCCAGTAATTTTTATTTTGAGATATTTTGTAGAACAGGGGAACCAATGATTACAAAAAAAAAAAAAAAAGTCCATAAGTGTTCTACATGCTACACCTTAACCTAATTCATCATGCTTGCCTGGAAAAAGTACATATAAATTTAACAAAAAACGTACAATTAAAACTGATGTACATTATACTCACCATTAACTTTACTTTTAATGTACCTTTCTCTTGCTTCCATGCACGCAATTGTTTTACATTACATTTAGATAAAAAATTAAGACTTTTAGGCGCTTCTTTAAACCATAAAGCAGTTTTTCCACTAAAAACAGAACGCACCTATAAATTAAAAAAAAAAAACAAAAAAAAAAAACTGAACAGAAAGAATGATATCCATTAGGACAATATTGATGGAAAAATGGAAAATCCTCAACTTCTTTTAGAACATAAGATGAATTTGCGTCCTACCATAAAACAAAGGAACACTTACACGCCCATATAGTGCCGAAATGAAAATGGAAGTCTGTCCAACTCCTCAATCTTCAATAATCACATTGAAATAACACATTTTGATAAAATAAATATCGCACATCTGCTAGAAATAAATAATGATTACTGAAACACCTCACTATGTTAAATGCTAAAGTGAGACAGATTTCATCTACGCGACCACTTCATTTCATGGTATGAGGATGGTCATGTGTGTAAAGCACTAGTGCGGCTTCGAGTGTCTCTCGCGGCTGTTACCTTGAGGTAGATAACACATTTACATTAACGCCTACGATAATGGTTGCTGCTGGCATCATGTGTCAGATTTACAGTATGAAAGGGTTATAAAGGAAGCTTTCTTTGGGGAAAAATGTTATAAAGTCAAAAAATAAAAAATAAAATAAAAAGACAACTCTTCTCCTCTTTCTCTTGTGTATCCCATCCCAGGAGAGGCTGCTTGAAAGCACTTTAAAAGCCTACAGCAATGTTAACGTCGACCATCCTTCTTTTAGTCACACCCAACAGCCAAACTACATCTAAATCTTCTCCTCCTGCCCATCTCTCATCTAACTACTTCACTTCTCTCTGTTCATCTGCAGTACTTAAATGTGCGAGTGACATGCCAGTTTAGCAATGAGGGCGTAGACATTAATCCATGAAGGCCTGGTGATCAAGGCTCAGAGTGACCAAAACTCTTTAAATATAATAATTCACCCCTCAACTCTTAAAAAACAAAACAAAATAATAATTAAAAGCAACCATAATAAAAAAAGGTATGAAATGATTCAAGTACAATAATATACCATATTATTAAAAAACATAAAAACAAAACTGTCTAGATTTTGCACTGTGAGGGAGGATATATTTCTTTAATTAAGATGCTTAAAGATGCTGCTATAGGTTTTGTGGGCAATTTGTGGGGAGCATTTGACAGCACAGGGGGTGAGGGACGCCTGGATGGATTTTAGAGGCAAGTCATCGGTGCTGTCAAAGCCAGGCAGGGCCAGAGAGTCCAGCTGCATATTAAGCACAATCTCCGTATTCTTGCCGTGGAAGCTCTCATCCAGCTCTCTCCCCTCTGAGGGCTCCGTCTCCGGGCTGGCCACAGTCTCTCCGACCCCCTCTTCCTTCCGGCTGAACAGGCGGTCCAGGTAGCTGGTGTAAGTGCTCTCCTTCTGGAAGTGGTCGTCTTTGCCAATGTCCCAGCATGCTTCATCTATCAAACAGCCGTTCTCCCCGACTCTCTCCCCGGAGCCGAAGCTCTCCCAGGGGTGAGTGGGCCAGGCGCTGTCCCCGCAGACAACGCCTGACCCTCCTCCACCCAACTGGGCAAGGTTTACCAGGCACTTCTCCTCCTTCTCCTGACTTATGGACTTGGACATGGAACCAGAGCGGGGAGCCTCCAGCTGGGAGACAGAAGAGTTGAGCTCATTCAGGAGACCCACTTCACTGAGCAGGGCCACCTCCGGACAGGGCTCTGGCTGCAGGCTCAGTTTAATGGTGCTGGCGATGAAGGAGTCGAAGTCAAAGCCTGGGTTCTGCTGGCTTTGAGTCTTCTCAGTCTGGTGTTTCTCCTGCTCTCTGTCCTTCTCCACCGGACTCTGGGTCTTCTCTGCCTCCTGCAGTGCGATCTGGGCCTTCACCAGCCCATTCTTCTCGCACTTGCTCTTAGCCTTGCGGTCTGCCTTCTCCTTGCTCTGCTGCTCCTTCCAGTTGGAGAGGTCAATAATGAGCTTGGGCTCGTAGTAGTGGTTGACTTCGCTGTCCCTCCAGATGAGGTTGTCCAGGTAGGAAGGCGACACAGCCTTGTAGTTACAGGTGTGGCTACACTGCAAGTCACAGTATTTGTTCTCGTGATGGTCGTCTTGCCAGGATCGCTCTGGTGGGAACAGACTGGAGTAGTCGAAGGATGGCTCATCCAGGAACTTCTCCCGATCTCCATCAGCATATTTACGAGGATCCACCTGCAAAGACACAACAGCCACTATTTAGCCTTTTGTTTTAAGTCAGTGATGAGCAAGGGATTTTCTTGCCCCCGTGCATATACTTTAATGTATCCTCAAATTTGAGAACAACATTTTCACACAACCTTTAGTAGAGTAAAAATAAATTGTTTCAACTGCAGATAATTGTCAAAATTCAAACACACCTGGACCTCCTCCTCATCTGTTACATCAGAGAGTGCTCTTGGGTCAACCTGAACTTCGTCTGGGTCATGAGTGCTGTGCAAGTGCCAGTCTGCCTCTGACAGCTGGCTTTCATGATACCTGAAATGTGAAAGAGAGAGGCTTCAGTATATATACACAGAATGACTCAAAAATAAAAAGCTCCAGTACAGGATCTGAAAATGCCTGTTAAAAATGAAGAGGGCAGATATTTAACTGTCACCAAATCTAGACACAGCAAGACAAGGAATACCTGTCCCAGGTGTGGCTGTGGCTCTGGTCCATGAGCAGGATATCATCTACTTCATCCTCAATGTGGAAGGGGTGCAGAGAGACAGGCTCGTCCAGGGGGAAGGAGTAGTCAGCCATATAGGGGTGGGCCAGGGCCTCCTCTGCAGTCAGACGATCCATGGGGTTGAATGTCAGGATTTTCTCCAGGAAATCCAGGGCTACAGAGAAAGAGCACAATCAGATCATTATGAAACATGAACTGTGATGTATGACAGATAGAACTGTGACCCCCATCATTGGTGTGTGTTCATGGGTGGTTCATGAGCCTGCGAGTAGTTCCTGAATGAATAGAGAAGTGGTACTCACCCTGGGGGCTGACATCAGGCAGCAGCTTGGCCAGAGGTGTGTGAGGCTTGGACATGTCATTGCGGGTGAAGACAGGGATGACACTGTGGAGCTCCTGCCGGTCTTCCTCTCGCAGTACAGGGATGGACTCTAGGATCAGCTGCATCTGCTCCAGTTCATGTGCTCCTAAAACACCAGGAAGGCAAAGATTAGCCACTTTCTTCGAAGAGTTATACAACATCCAAGTTCTGCATGACTGTGTGAGTTTGTTTTGAGCAGGCTGAGCGCAGCAGATCATGAGAACAGTGATGTTATTTGCCTTGTGTTCAGCTTAGGGCAGTTTCAACAAACAAGAACAGTCTGTCTCTCCCATCTCCAGATGGATTTGTAAAGGAGAGTATCAAGGACGGTAAAAGCAGAGTACAGAGAACTGTGGGCCCGCGTTCTGTCTTTAGCAGTTTTTTCCACTAAATGCATTTTGTAGCAGCAGCCTGCTTCAGAATCTAATGAAATATCACGAAGTTGCAACAGCACGACTTTGCACGGGGCTTTCAATTTGAAGCCAAGTCTACCAGAGGTGGAGACACACCCATGCACATACTCAATCTGAACTGATGCCTCTGGTCTATATGTGTATGATGAAAGAGTGAAAGGAGAAATAAGAAGAAGAAAAAAAGAAACCAGATCAGAAGACACACAGGTTCACTACAGTGATGCTAAAGATCATTAGCAGTGTAGAAAACATCAGCTGCAGCTACTTATCATAGTCTGTGCTCAGCATTGCTTTCTGTGGTTAAAATGAAAAGTCACCAGTGGTACATCGTGTCAGCACTTACTCACTGTTAATTCTGTAACTTTCAGTCTGACCTCAATTAAACTTGGCTGTTGTCTGCATGTGCGCTCTCTAGACAGTAAGCACTTGTCAAAGGTGGTTTGAGAGGGCAGGAGCTCCACTCTGGAACATCATTGTATAACCATGAAATAACTGATTGTTTTGGTTCATACAAGGTGTTATTGACTATCAGGACAAACATATGCCTCATCAGATTAATGCTACACATTTACCTTAGAATCAAATTGCCTGCTTGTCAGTTGTGTATGAGCTGTTACTGTGAGTCAGACATGAGAAACTGAGTCAACATTCACCTGCAAAGAGGGTTTTCCCTGTGAGCATCTCAGCAAAGATGCAGCCAGCGGCCCACATGTCGATGGCTTTGGTGTAGTTGTTAGGAGAGAGCAGCAGGCGAGGGGATCTGTACCACTTGGTGACCAGACCCTCAGAGAGATGACCCTGTGTTAGGAGACAGGACATATTTAGTGGGTAAAGAAGGATTCAAGAAAACATGACTCAGTGGTATTTTACAAAATAATTTTTTTTAAAAATTCATTTAGTTACAGTCTGCTGTTTCTCTCAGTAAGAGATAAGTGTGATTACATTACTTCATGTGCCATCCAGCACTGCTGCCAACACGAGTCCCAAAGTAAACCATGCCTGCTGGTCTATGCTAAACTTCATAAATCCTGTGCTGTCTCCTTGATGGACCTACTCTGAGTTGGTCACGTACACAACACGGTATGGAGACAAAAACCCCAGAGAGAAAAGAGATAAAAAGGGGGGAGATCAGACACGTGCGGGCCCTGTCAGCAGTCAGAGAGCAGGATAATCCCCTGCTGCCACACACTGACACACAAGTTACACCAATCTGCACTCCTCTGTCACACAGTGCCTGACTATTCACAAACACAAAGGAAACTGACCTGTGGGAGTGAGTGAGTGAGTGAGTGAGTGAGTTTACACACCAGGATTCTGGGGGGAGGGGAGGTGGTAAAACAACACCCTTGCTGAATTTACCCCTCATGCAGAGGTAGTTTGTGGCGAGACCAAAATGGTCAGCTAACCACTGAGCCAGGCTTCTATTTCTGCCCTAATTTAGTTGCAAGTGGTTGATGTCACACTATCCTGGTGTACATCACTGCTCTGCACGCCCTTGTTTTGATAGGCCTATATATGACACACCATGTAGACTGGATATAACTCCCTCCTTCAGGTACCCCACTAATGTGTGTCTGTGTCTAGCTGTGGCTTTTCAGTTGTTCATTTTGTAAAGAGGTCGAGGGCAATTATTTGGTAGCATCTCACAGAGGCTGGTCAAACCTTCTGGCTAAAAACTGCAGGGCTGTTAGAACCCATTTCAAGAAATGGCTAATAAATTGGTTGAGAAAGTGGAGAAATATGCAACAAACTTTGCAGAGCATTGCATAGATAAGGTCAGCTTGAAAGTGTCGGGTCATTGCATAAGGACAACTCTGTGTACCATGGACTCTGAACTTAAATGTAGCCGATTAGAGTCTGCCTACCAGCTAAAGGCATAAAGTGCATTCCAGCTCTTTTACTTATTTTCTAATTGGGCCACTCACCTTTTAGACACACTGGCATTCAGGCACCAGCCATCTCAATACCTCTGGCAACAATAGGTGAATAACTTGATCACCCGATTAGATCATGCTGATATTTAATTACTCATAATAGTCTTCTTCAATGTGTGAGACAGCAATTTTTAGCAGGTCAGGACAGATGTCAGTAAAGGTGATTGATGTAGAGTCAGTGAGATCATCCCCAGCCAAGCCTCCATTTCCAGGGTAGAGCAGTGCTGCTTCACAGACGCTGGCGACTAAAGATCAAAATGATAGATGTGCTTACTGGCACTGAATTTATTTTAGTTTTATCCCAATCCACCTACACATACATGAATAATTTCATGGGTAAACTAGCACTATAAATAGAAGAATAAGCAGAGCCTCACTGCTGTCTCACAACATATTAGACATATGGACTTAATTAACAGATAAATTATATCAAATTTATTTCAATTGGGCCATGGTTAAACACCGCTACATCTCTTTTCAGCTTGATATAAAATAAGTGAAACCACATTTGTGAAATCCATCAAGTCCAACTCCATCAGTTTCTCCAGTTAGATCCTGTGAAGTCTGGTGCCAGACAGGCCTGTTGCTGGCTGAGTAATTGGGTCAAATGTGTGTGTGTGCGTGTTTTGAGTGTGCTCTTGCAGTTGTGTGGCAGAAAGGACCTCTGTGAACCCTCTTCTAATAACATTCCTGAAAACTTCCCAGTTATTATCTCTATAGCATCTCAAATGACTGAATATTGCACTAAGCCACAGGCTAAGAGAAAGTCCTAGAGTCAAGAGTTTTTCAAGCTTATATAGTTGTACAACCATTTGAATGTACAGTAAACATGCAAGAAGACTGTTGCTGTTTAACATCAATACATTTTTTATGTCCCAAACAAGTTTGTATTAACTTCTAGTCTTCAAAAGAAAAGACTTAGATCTAGTAAATGATTTGTAAAGTTCAAAGCAGATTATTTGACATTGTTTTTGCATTGATATAATGCAAAAACTAGACTGGATTTCACTTATAAAATAATGTTTTGCCACACTGAGCAGATGTGATCTCACTCAGCTAAAGTACACAAATGTGTCACACTACCCTGGAGAAGTTTACAGCCCCAGCCACCCTCATTTAAAACAAAAACAGCTTACTTAAGCACAACCAATGCTAAACCTAAATGAGGGAGTGTTATATCTGCAGTATTCTTTCTTTGTCTTGTTAAATGGCAGGCTACAACTGGAAATGAACACAGGCTTTAGATCAGCTTCAAATAAGGCCCTGAGCAAGGCTCCCACAACAAGACAAAGAGTTGGCTGGGAAAAGGAGGGGAATCAGGGTTGTAGAGGTTGGATGAGTGCACGTGAATTCTTGTCATTCTTGATCCTGGGCCACCATGAGGGTCGGCCTTAAAACAAAGCCATGCCAGATTAATACAAGCCTAAAGGGAATGGTGAGGAGCGATTTTTTTTTTTCAACCCAAGCAATATTTAAAAAAAAAAAAAAAAAAAGGAATGTAGGAGGAAAAGGTGGAACAAATGCCTTGTGGCTACACAACCAATCCATGAATCTAGATACCACATTGCTGAAACTACGGCAGGTTCACGGGAAGAGAGCGCTGCTTTATTTAGAAACAACGTTATTCAAATAACATGAACTCAGCCACCCAGTTGCTATGGCTCAACATAGGGTGGCTGTGAGCAGATTGGCCACTAGTGGTTTTGCCCTAATGTCTGTTTAACACTGAAACCAACAGTTTTTTTTTTTTATGCCTACACACATCACTGGGCACCAGCGTCAGGTGGGGGTGATGAGTTCATTTTTAAACAAGCCTCACTATCATTCGGAGATACTAGATACACAAAGACACTATCAGATAGGTACCATGAAAAAAAATTGTTGGTAGATATCTCAGTGCATCCACCCCCACCACATTACTATTGTTATCATTACAGAGACAGACAAAACACAGCACTGCTCTTTAGAAAGGAAAGAAGGGTCAATCTGACTACAGCATTTGTATCCTTGACAAAAACTCAGCAGCAGTAGTCTGCTGCATTACTACAGCAGAGAATAGTCAAACACAAGAGAGCTGACCCCAGCCAAGCAGCTTTTCAATACCCACTTGCCAGCATGTTTCCCATCAGGAAAAACTGCTTATATAGAGGGAAAAAAAGCCCACATGGCAAACCCTGATGCAAGGGAGGAGTGCAGTTATGTTGGGTGGGTGGCTACAGAGAATGATGTGTGAGAAACTCACTTCTTCCCAGCAACCACAAGCCCTCGCCTTCCCCTTTCTATTGCAAATAGACCCATTGTCTCCACTTAAGATATGACTAACATGAGAATATAAAAGTCATAGCTGAAAATGTGACAGGCCCGCGGGTAGTGGTGGGCTGAGAATGAGCAGTTCTGGTAAACAAGTGTGTGTAAGTCTGCCTCAGAGTAATGTAAGATGTGGCAGGATCCTGTCCGCGTAAGGGATATGAATGAGGCTGTGCCAGTCAGAGGGATCACGTCACGTGAACCACTTCAGAGCCTCAGATGACTAATCTGAGACACGTGTAAGCATCTGACTGCCTCAGTGCTCTAAGAAGATCCAGCAGCCACAGCAAGAGAGGGAAAGAGAGAGAGTGGGGGTGGGGAGACTTTCCAACCTAGATTTCCTCACATCACACCACCATATGGCCTTCGACTGGAATTTCCTCATCCCTTTATAGTAATAGGTGACTGAAACACACAAGTGCAATACAGGCCCTCCACCTGGCTGCAATAAACAAGGTGATCCATACTCTTCTCACACTAAAGACATAAGTAACCTACTTTATTGCTACCATTACACAGCTTTACAAAAACAAAATACAAGTTTATGGGGAGCATTGAGATCTGTACGTTCAACACTTTGGTGTGTTAACATCTGGCTTCTTCACAGGTTTAAATTATGCAGGCATCTGATAAGAAACAATGATAAAAAACTAGCATCATTAGTGTCTTTCCCGATTCTACAAGTTACAAGCTTGAAAACCGAGAAAAATAACCTCCAGGCAAATGGTACTGGGAGAAAACATGCCCTTTCAGTTATAAATAAATCTATTTTTAAATGCAGCATGTCCATAATGGCCCTGGTGCAGTCTAAACCTTCAACATCATTATTAGATGCTGACGAAAACTCAAAGCTGAACTGCGTCTGTTTTACGTATGGTACATTGGAATTTTTGCTTTTTTCCCACCTGGGAAAGTGGATTATCTTCCTCTTTGTTGAGCCGCATTATCATGATCCCACTCATTTGTATATTTAAACTTGGGGTTGAATCTGTTTTCCCTTCTAATTGTATACACGTGTAAATGGAAACGAATGAAAAAAAAAATTCCCAGGGTTGTGTTTTCCACCTTGCTTCCCCTGAGAAAGGAAACAGAGGCACTACCTCAAGCTACCACATCCTGCTTGTTTACTTCCTGCTGTGAAATTGCGTCACCCAGGGGAATGCTGCATTATTGGGCAATAATGTAAACATCTTATATCAGAGCAACAAATCACTTATCTTTGGGCTGAAAGAGTGCAAACATGTTTTTTGTTTGCTCTTCTTAGAAATCTTGTCTATACAGCTACTCAACACAATGCTCATCATGAAACTATAAAAGTCAATTTTTAAATTTCCATAAACACAAGACTGATTGGCTGGAACAGCTACTCGGGTACAGGTCCTACCTTGTGGGAGTAGTGGGGGTCCATGATGCGGGCCAGTCCAAAGTCCCCAATCTTCAGTACCAAGTCCTCTGTGTTGACAAAAAGGTTGGCAGGCTTAAGGTCGCGGTGCAGCACGTTGGCAGAGTGGATGTACTTAAGACCCCTGAGGAGCTGGTACATGAAGAGCCTAGCGTGGCCCTCAGACAGTAGGCCCCTCTCCAGCAGCTGACACAGGTCTGTCTCCATGTACTCTTGCACAATGTAGACTGAGTTGACCTCTGTCAGGGACACCACGTCCTCTGTTAGCCTGCGACCATTGGGCCCCAGTGTCTCAAACACCTGATGATAAAAAGGTAAGGATGATTACTTAGTTGGAAAAAAAAAAAACAAAAACTTCTTTCCTACTCAAATACTAGGACAAGCGCCCTATTTATTTATTTTTTACCTTAAGCCTACTCCATGAAATTTACCTTGACAATGTTGTCGTGGTCGAGGCGTCTGATGATCTTGATTTCCCGCAGGGCATGCTTCACACTCTGAGGGTCAGTCAAGATAATTTTCTTCACAGCTACACGCTTGTCACAGTCCGTGTCAACTGCTGAAAACACTAGGCCGTTCCCTCCATAGCCCAGAGGCTTCAAGTCCATGTAGCGAGAACCCAGGTCAAAGCCATGAATGTTCATCAGTGACTCAAACTTCTCTGCCATGACGACTGTTTTAGCCTTTTACACCAAGCTCCTGCTATCTCTAACGTTTGGTCTCTGGCCTGTTACAAGTTCAACTTTGACGCCAACAGAGGAATTTATTGGCCAGTTCACCCGCTGCTTCAGAGGCTAACTGACCCCTCTACAGACGACCACCCAGTCCCCCCTGTCTTGCCCTCACTGTCAGATGCGGGGTCTTAATGTGTAGTCGAACTTTCTTTCCATCTTGAATAAAGGAGAGAAAACTTTAAAGTTTTATTCCTCCTCCAATCCTGAATGTGTGTGTATCTTCAAATGAAAAGTTCTTTGTAGACTAGTGTTCATAGACTGCAATGGAATGGACTTCAGGGCTAATTAAAAAGCAGTGAGACTATTAACCTATAAAAGCATGTAGTTGCATCCTCACAGTGCAGATACATTCAGTGTAGGACTGGTCCTGAGCAGCATCATATGAAATGTGCCTAAATGCACTTTTTTTTTTTTTAAATTCTTTTTGATATATATATATTTTTTTATTTACCTGTCTGTAATTTTCCTGTCAAGTCACCTGATCTATTAAATTGAAATGAGTCTGGCCTTAAAGTCTTCAAAGTAATGTTTAACCCTCAATGATCAGGTGGCTCAAGCTCGCCACAGTCACAATCAAAACTATCCTCCATTTTACTTGGGTGTAACCTGAAAGACAAGAGAAGAACAGAACAAAAAGAAGGTAAGAAAAAAAACCCCATCTAGGGTCAGTTTAAAGTCCGTCGTTTAACGACAGGAAATTTCCACAAAATAACCTCCGGTTAAAATGTGGTGACATTTATGGAAACGAAACCCCTCCCCCGCCCGGTTTCTGCGCTTTGCTAGTCCGGTTTCTGAGTATCGTTCAAATTGAGATAATCCACGGAAAGTGAGCCCAGACTGACACCAGAGAGGGTTTTCACGGGTTATACATGAACCACCAAAAGCAAAACAAAGAAACAGGCTTTTTATCTCGTGTTAGGTTAATTTCATACCGCCTGTTTCGGCCTTCACCGGGTCTGGCGGAAAAAAGCCAGGAATGGAAGCACAACGGCAAACTGACACGCTGCTGACAGACCTCCATCTGTTTGCTTTCATCCATAACCCCGGCCACACGCTAACACACACATTAACCAGAGTATATGTGGGAGACAACAACCTCAATATGCTTGATTTTTTTAAATAAATACCAAACAGCGTTAGAGTGAATCCCGCCGACGGGGCGAACAAAGGAGCCGTTGTTGGCGGAGGCTTCTGACTACGTGGTGCGGCTTCTCTATCGCTTAGCAGCACAAAGCCGACGGCGGTTTAGCTGCTAAAAACGACCACGAACCTGCGGCAAAATGACATATAGGGTGAATAACACCGACTACGATCGACATATAATAAATTACTCACAGTCCTTGTTCGTCGCATTAGTTTCCTTGTGTATTTAATTAAAACCAAATAAGGTTTGAGTAGGCTCCGCTCCCCGAGCTCTGCGGATCTGTTGCAATCGCCATTTAGACTGGGCTGAGCTATGAAAGGGGCGTGACGTCACGGTGCTGCCTTCAAGGACTGTCAGACATAACTTGATTGGAAACATTCGCGGCTGATCTGATGAGGCGGCGATTCGCTGTAATGTGTAAGCGATTTTTTTTTTTTTTTTTTTTTGGCCTATCACAAATAAATTACTTAAATTACTTATTTTATTTTATTAACAGCTCAACATTTGTGTTTAGCAGTAATTATTACTTGGCTATAATCCTATATATCCAGAGGCCACTCTCGGGTTCATTGGGTTCATTAGGCAGATAATCACTTCAATAGTACTAATTTAAACAGATTAATGTGTACAATTATGATTGTTAAGCAGCATTTACGACATCTATACATCACAAATTCAATTTGATTTGTACCATTTAAATGAATTGACCTTATATTTATTTTTTTCTCATATTTTCAATAATCCCAGAATTATTGTACTCATCATTCTCTGTCCCACCTTTATTCTAATGCCTTTTTAATCCTCTAAATGTTCTTAGTAATGTAAATGATCCCATTTACACCCATGCATTTGATTTATTTATTCTACATTAAGCAGGTGTTGTCTGCAAAAGAAGTTGCTTTTAGTCGAGAAAATATATGACAGTCTTGCACATTGAAATATTGCACACTATATATGTGAAACAGAACATGATTTTGTCACAACTACAGGATTTGGGAACTTCGAGCAGTACCTGAAAGCAACAGGAGCCATTCAAAAGATGTGTGTTGAATCGCATATCACGTGACAGCGGTAGATTCAAAATCCCACTCAGTATTTACAGGTCTATGGTTGAAAAGCTAACACATACAAATGCCAGTAATGTTTTTCAGTAAACAAGAGCGCTATAATTATGTAATCTTTGTCTCTAGCATTTTAAAGCAAAATGTAAACATTTTTTTTTAGCCTATTAGTAATGATATATTTAATCCTTAAGATATAGGTCTATGTAAAGGAAGACAGAAATATGTTTGCTGAAATTATTTGCTGTCACTGGTTGCAAGCCTATGCCTCTTTTGCACCTGAACATAATCAGATTGTTCTTTGATAATAAAGGAGGGAGACATTTTGTTTCCTATTTTATTACCTATCCAAGGAGAGATGAAAAGTCCCGAAAAATAGTTAGGATACATAAAAAGCTATGACCGTATCCTATATTACCTGAATTGGTTCCTGCTTTCCTCTTTTCTTTTCTTTTTTTTTTTTTTTTTAGTTTATTTGCTATTTTCTTCCAATATCTTATCACACGCAACAGAAAACGTGGGCCTGCCAGCATCTAGATACAGTCTCTCCACATGCTGTACACTTGATACACCCATGCATTTGATTTATTTATTTCTACATACAGCAGGTGTTGTTTGCTTCTTCTTTTAAAATAAGCTGTTGTTTTCCGGGCCAGTCCACGATTTCTTTTTCCCAGTTGTTTGTGCCTTAGATGGGAATTAATGTTTTCCGATTATGGCACGCAGTCAGTAAGAAAACCCCCTCAGACAGGTCATTGACTGCGGCTTGCGGATTTAGAAAGTCCATCTGGCACCGTGATGCGCGGGGTGTTTCCCTTTTGGCGGTCCGCCCTCACGTCTCATCTCCATCCCGAGAAAAAAAAAAACCGTAAGGGAAGACACTATTTTTCTCCAGATCCCTCATCCAGACTAAGGTAGACAGGCTACTCTACGGCGCCACCGTGGATGCTGTGAATGGATGGAGTGAGGGATGGATGGGCGGGCAGCAGCATCACAGCCGCAGCGGTCTACATCAGCATCCGCAGGCAGACCATGTGAGGACCCATGTGCCCGAGAATGCAGATGCCTCTCACAGGCCGGGATGGGCTCTGCAATGGAGACCAGGAACTGCATGCGGACTGAGCGGGATGCGACAGACTTGGAGAGCGACTCACGGAGAGAGAGAGAGAGAGACAGTCAATAGGTTTTACCTTTTACCTTTACCGCTCTTATATTTAGCTGTCGTCAAAGTTTATGATGCTATCTTGTCTCAGACATCAACGTTCCCAAATGTATAAAGTTATATAATTAAATATTAAATTATTATAATATCTCGTGTGGTCAGGCCAAGGCTTGATTTGATTTGATTTCAGAGAAAATTGGGATTCCATAGGTTAATTGAGGTGTAGAGTCTTTATTTTATTTCTCTGGTTTCTTGAGATCTTAGTTTCTATTTTTAATATTAAATAACTATTAAATAGCTGCTTTAAGAAAAAAAAAACTGTTTTTCATTCACCCATTCTAGGCTATGTTAACAATTAATATTTAGTTGCCTAATTCATGCTAAAAAGATATTCTTTATTGATCCAAGTTTTGATTGCCCTCATCTACTGGCAGATCAGAGGTCAAATGAGTTCAGACTGATTATGCCTCAGATGTAAGCCACTTCAGTGGAGCAGACGTTTTGAACACCATGTCCTGCTGCCGAGGAACCCACTGTCAATCTTCTCCACAGCCAAGATACTTTACATCCTTCACAAGCCAGAAACTTGGAGAGACAATTCAAACTTTCATTTCATTAGAGTACATTATTACTAAAATGATTCCCTCTCAAGACTTGCTTATTGCCTCCGATGAAGGCTACATTAATGATTAAAAAGCAGATTTTATAGATAACATATTGGCTGCTTGCTACCTGCTCTTTCCCCTTCTGCTGTAGATGTATAAAGGGTCAGTTGGGGTAATAAGATAATTCCCTCACATGTTGATTATTTTTGAGAAGACAGCTTAAAAAAAGAAATTCCCTCTTCTGTTTCTTTTATCCCAGTAACAGTTACTATCACAGTGTTTCAAGCAGGGTAATTAAAGCCTCTGCTGCAGGCCTCTCTTGTTACATGGTGAGACAAATATTTGACATCAAATCTTAACCCAAAATGCTTAATTTGTTGAAAATTACAGTGACATCAATCACTGCCACTCACAACTATGGATAGTGCTCTGTTACTGTCATGCTCTGAGTTTCCAGACCAAACAGACACTGTTGCAAGGTGTTTGCGGAGCACAGAGTGCCCCTTGTGTGGCAAATAAAGTTGTGCACACACCACATATGTTCGTCTGTAAGTGATAGTGGTATGACTAATTTTCTATTTCACACATGCACACTTACACTTATGTCCCCCAGCCCTGATTTTTCACCATAACACTAGAGATTTCATCTGCTCTTTCATGAAATCACCTGCTCCCCTTGTTTAATTCTTTGCCCTAATTTCTAGGTTAAAACATAGACATCCATAACATCACTATCATGACACATTCATGTCTACTTGTTCCTTGTGCAAAATGAAATGTTCTTGCCACTTACTGAGGCTGACATTCTTCTGAGACGACTGGAGCAACATAGTACATAAGTTAATAGTCCATCCAGAAGAATTATCCAACACTCCCACCCTGACAGACAGACAGGTGGGGAGGATTCAGCGGAGTCCAGTATCTGTGTGGGTATGTGAATGGATTCTCAGAGCCTTTAGCGGTGTGTTATCCTACTCCATGTGCCTCTGGTTGTGAGGTGGAGCTCCATGGAAAGTTAATATAGGCCTGGCCGGAGAGGGGCGGAGACTTCTCTGTGTATGGCTTGGCCTGTCAGTGTGCTAGGCCCACTACCGTTAGAGTCCACTGCCGCCACCTCTTTCTGTCTCTCTCTTTTCACAGCCACTTTCTTACCCTCCAGTTTTAGCCCAGTCTGTTGGAGGCAGAAACAGAACTAATCCCTTTGCAGCCTGTAGAGAAAAGCATTCCTGTCCCTGGGTGAGACCTTTGCAAATCCAGTTCTTGTGATTCACGATTTTTATTTATCATTTTAGATCAAAGGATTACACAATAGCACTGGATCATTAAAGCCCCCACAACACATTTGAATAAAGATAGAAATATGTGTCCATCTAGCTATAAATAAGGTGGATTCTTGTAAGGCCCAAGTATATACAGTGCTGTTGGGGATTTATGACAGTGCAAGTGCCACAGAAGAGTCAATGCTTATTCCTGGGGAGAACAATGGTTGCCTGTTTTTGCCCCTGCCTTGCAAATCCAATTTTCCATTCCTGAAACCTGTAGCTGCTATCCTAAATTCACAGTACCTCATGGTGTCTGCCACTGTCTGCTTGTAAGACTGGTCCTCCTTGATCTGCTTGTCATATGGCAGGTTGCAGGACTCTCAGCAGACTGGGCATGTTTGGACTGTAAGGAAATGTGTGCGTGTGTATTTGTTTGATATATCAACCAGACTGCTGCAGGGTCTGGACCAGCTGTGTGTTATCAAAATATCTGAATGGACGTGTGAGGAAATGAGGGCAAAGCTGTGGGTTTCATGTTGTGTCTCCTTATTTTGTGTGTTTGTTTGGGCTTGCTGACATGTGACTCTACTGTAACTAACCCTCAAAGGATGGCCTGTTTGGGCAATACTGTGCTCAGTTGAGAAACAACATTAATTAATTAATCACCAATGACCTTAATTAGTACAGTTAGAGACCATTGCATAACACAATTCTCTGTAACATCAGCAGTCGGAGTTGCCAATGCTGAGTGCTGATGCTTCGGCTGTTTTTCACACCGTGTCTGCTATTGCAAAGCTCTGTCCCACCGGACCAAAAAGCCAAGGTGCAGAACAGATCAAGACAAGCATGAAGGCATGAATTCTTGCACTGTCGTTAATTTAAGTGGCCAATTGACCCTTAAAGGAGCTGTGTTATCCATACACACCCTGTTCATGTCTGGTACCATGCAACTCAGGCATTTCACAGTGTTGTGAAAGAGATCTACACAAGTGTTGATACACTTTTACCACTTGTGTCCCTAGTGCAGGGGGTAAACATGCTTATGTAATGACATCCTTTTGTGGTTTGATCTACCGTGTAGGTGATAACTTGTAGGACTATCTTGAAATGCTTAGATAGTCTTTGTACAATTACTTAATTTCTAAACCTCAAAACCATTTCTGAGAAGGCCTCTTCCTCGTACCCATTAACTCAGACTGAGCTGGATGTTTCATCTCACTGCTTTCTGTTCCAGGATGATTCTCTATTCCTGCGTCAGCACCCAGGATGTCCACGCACCGCTGCTCAAAGGTAAGGCAAGATCAGTGTATAGAGAAACAAGTCTGTTTGCAGTCTTGCATGACAATTGTGTGTGCAGGACAGATGGGATCTCATTCAGCTGTTTAAGTGATTCACTCAGAGAGGAAAGTGTTAGTGGGGCACGTCTGTATTATTACATAACATCCAATAGTGCCACCACCACTGACCTGGAATTCGCCTTTTTTTCTTTCTTTATAGGCTGACGTACAGTTTGATGAGTCTTTCAGATCTGAAATGAGTCCAGAATGTGTTCAATGATAACAGACTGATCAGCTGAACTTTTAGATGCAAAGAACAGATGCTAGAGCAGCAACAAGTCTTCCCTCACGCTTTAATCACTTTTTAAATCATCATTAAACATTGCAATGGAGCTTTGTAGTCATTTGGTGACAGACTAATGAAAGGGAGGATACTCTACATAAAACCTTATGGCTAAAAGGTATTAGCATCTATAGAATCTTGAAACCTGTTTTACCAGCATACCATACATAGGAGAGGAAAGGAGAGGAGAGGAGAGGAAAGGAAAGGAAAGGAGAGGAGAGGAGAGGAGAGGAGAGGAAAGGAGAGGA